>OZ030375.1:8802724-9409656 GCA_964023945.1 Ectemnius cavifrons
GGTTATCGTAAGCGCATATTAAGAAAGTGAGAAAGCAAGAGGAAAGGCAAAGAAGCGTCCGTCGGACGATGCTGTGGCTTGTTCGGGTGCCGAGAACGACACATGCAGCGGGCCGCCGGCTGGACCGTTGGTGCGAGCGCACCGAGACAGCGATTCTTTCGTTTTGGGAAAACCGAACGAATAAGCACCAGTTGGTCCTCCATTGGAATTCTAACAGGCCGATTGTCAAGATGTTTTTTGTCACCTCGCATGTCTAGGAGCAAGCGATAGCCGTCCGTGACTCGCCAAGAGCACGAGATGTCTTGCAAGCGAGTGCCCGCGACAAGATCGAGTAGTTAGAGATTAATTACAATTTGTCTTAAAAATTTTGGAAAAAATGTTGAGACATTTTTGGAATGGCGCTTTCTGGAATAAAAGTCGGGAAAGAGAGGCTGGACGAGGGCGACAATACTCTGTAAGTGTTAACCGTATGAGTATTAATCACCATCACTAGCGAGGCGCAACCTCGAAGTACGCCCGCTGATCTTTGCTGCGAGGGGCACCTCGGATAGCCGCCTCATCGCGAAGCTACTTACTGCGCCCTGCGCCGCACCAATACTTACTCGCGTGTAGTGTGCCGGTCGCGTCCGACGATCGCAGCTGAGGCGATCGGGTGAGCGGCGAGAATCTTGGGCGGCTCGAGCCATCCCACCGCACCCCGGCGCGTCACAGCGACCCCGGCCAACCTCACCCGCTGATTGGTCAATTGTTTTGGTTAATAACTCCCAAAGTTGGGTATAACTTCAAATTTTGGAAGGTGCTATCGTCTTCACGAGGTCACGCCCCACATGATGGCTATCACCGTTATAGACAGTTTTGGAACACCCTGTATATAACTACTACTTGGCGCGAGACTCTACCGAGTCTCCTGATATAAGTAGGATAACGGTAAGTATGTTTTTATTTATATATACTTCTGTTCTTTTTGTTTTATTTTCTTCTTTCCCTTTTTTTTGTTTTTTAATTAAATGAATAACTTAGAGTCTTTAGTTTGAGATAGGTTAGGATATATATATAGTATGAATATTATTTTTTTTTGTTATTCAATGAAATTTTTTAGTCTGTTCGCGTGCACACGTTGAGTTCGGCGTCCCATTTTTATTGTATAGGTTTCGTTATCGTGTGTCGCGGTTATTTTGTATGGTCCGATCCATTAAGGCGTTAGTTTTTTTGATCGGTCGCGTCTTACGGTCTCGTCCTTAAGTAGGACTTTATCGTTGACCTTAAACGTTGGGGTTTTAGTTCCTTTGTCATATAACGTCTTAGATTTTAGCTTTTTCTGTTGTAGCGTCTCTCGCGCTACTTCGTGTGACGATCGGTTTCGTTCGCGCAGTTCTTCCGCATATTTGTCGTACGTGTATGTTAGGCGTGGAGGTTGTTGTAGGGATGTCGGTAAGGTAGCTGTTTGTCCGAAAGTTAGCTCGTAGGGAGTATGCCCAGTGGCACTATGTGGTGTTGTGTTATAAGCGAACTTCGCGTAAGGGAGCCATTCGTCCCAGTCAGTTTGGTCTTCGTCGATGTAATGTTTTAGATAGTCAGCTAGTGTTCGATGACTTCTTTCCAGAGCGCCGTTAGATTCTGGGTGGTACGCGCTGGTCTGAATTTTATTTATCTTGAGAAGTTTACAAACATCTTTAAATACTTCGCTTAGGAAATTCGCTCCTTGGTCGGTAAGGACTTTTTCAGGTATCCCGAAGATGCAGACTATTTTCGTTGCGAAGGCTTTTGCAATGGTTCCGGCTTCTTGGTCGGGTATGGGTATAGCTATGCTGAATTTAGTTAAAGCATCCAGAAACGTTAGGATGTATTTGTTTCCTTGGTTAGTTATGGTTAGGGGTCCTACTATGTCTAACGCGCATTTCTCGAACGATTTACTGGGGGTATCCGTTATTACCATGGGTGCTTTACTTGGAGACCATGTTTTATTTTTCTGGCATTTTTCGCATTTGGAGATGTATTCCTCTACGTCTTTCCTCATGGTTGGCCAGTTATGGTATAATTTAATTCGATCGAGGGTTCTTTTAATGCCTAGATGTCCACCTAAATGTGTGTCGTGATGTTCGTATAAGATCTTTTTTATTTCATCGATTGTGTATGTATGATTTGGGGAAATGTCTAATGTGTCATCTTGTGGAGGCTGTCTGTCGCCAGCCGTGCTAGCGTCAGCTGTCGCGCGGAAATTCTGAGCTCGGGTTACCGCGTTTATGCGACTAAGGGCGTCAGCGTTATTATTTTGAAAGCCTTTCTTATAATGGATCTCATTGTCGTACTCTGCTAATTTTATTCTCCATCTCATTAATCGCGATCCCGGGTCTTTTACGTTAAAAAGCCATGTGAGGGGTTTATGGTCGGTGACGATAATGAATTTAGTCCCGTATAGGTAGGGTCGAAAATGTTGGGTTCCCCAAACTATAGCTAGGAGTTCTCTTTCTGTTGTGCTATAATTTTGCTCTGCTTTATTAAGAATTCTGCTAGCGTATGCTATTGGTAGGTCTTGACCTATTTTACCTTGGGATAGTATGGCACCGATTGCCTTTCCGGAGGCATCGGTTGTTTGCACGAAGGGTTTGGTGAAGTCCGGGTATTGTAGGAGAGGTGGTGACGTTAGTTTTTCTTTCAGGACTTCGTATGCTTCTTGCTCGAGTGATGTTCATGTAAATGTTTGATTCTTTTTTAGGAGTTGAGTAAGGGGTTTAGCTATTCCCGAGAAATTGTCAATGAACCTTCTATAATATCCAGCTAGTCCTAAGAAGGATTGTATGTCCTTTGGTTTTTGGGGTATTGGGAAATTTTTTACGGCCTCTAGTTTTGAAGGGTCCGGTCGTATTCCTTCTTTGCTAATGATGTATCCTAGGTATATTGTTTCTTTGCGTAAGAAATGGCATTTAGAGGGTTGTAGTTTTAATTTATTTTCACGCAGTCGTTTGAAAACGGTTTCAAGACGTTCCTGGTGTTCTTGTAGCGAGCATCCGTATACTACTATGTCGTCTAGGTAAACGAAGCACTCGATTCCCTGTAGTCCCGTTAGTACTGAGTTCATAAGTCTTTGAAATGTGGCGGGGGCATTTTTTAGCCCGAAGGGCATTCTGTTGTACTCGTAGTGTCCGTATGGGGTTGAGAATGCTGTTTTTTCGCGGTCCTCTGCCTTCATAGGGATTTGGTGAAAACCTGATGCTAAGTCTAGGGTGGAAGGTATTTGGCTCCTCCTAATTGGTCTAAGATATCTGTAATATTTGGTAGGGGATACGAGTCTCCTGCAGTAACGCAGTTTAGTTTGCGGAAATCCACAACGACTCTAAATGTGGGTCTGCCTGTGGCGTCTGGTTTTTTAGGGACGACGAGCAGTGGTGAGTTCCACGGGCTGGAACTGGGACTGACTATTCCTTCCTTGGCCATTTCTTTCACTTGTCTTTCTACTTCAGTTTTCTGGGTTTGTGGAAGTCTGTAGGGCCTAGTGTTGATAGGGTTTGGTACACCCTAGTTTATATCGTCTTATTGGTACACCCTAGTTTATATCGCCTTCTAAGAAGAATATATCGTTATATCGTTCACATGGGTCGGTCAAATGTCTTTTTTCCTCAGCGTGTAAGTTGTCGAGCGTTATCTCCCTGCGCAATGCTTGCATTCTATCTGTACCACTGACGGTCTCTACTGTGTAAGCGTTTTTGCTATCTACGGTGTCGTGGGGTAGGTCGGTGACATCGGGTAGCTCGATTGGGTTCAGTTTCACAACCGGTGTTTTGATTTTAGAGTCTTCCTTCCTTGGCCATTTCTTTCACTTGTCTTTCTACTTCAGTTTTCTGGGTTTGTGGAAGTCTGTAGGGCCTAGTGTTGATAGGGTTTGTGTTGTCTAGCAAGGATATGGCGTGTTCTGTCTTATTGGTACACCCTAGTTTATATCGCCTTCTAAGAAGAATATATCGTTATATCCTTCACATGGGTCGGTCAAATGTCTTTTTTCCTCAGCGTGTAAGTTGTCGAGCGTTATCTCCCTGCGCAATGCTTGCATTCTATCTGTACCACTGACGGTCTCTACTGTGTAAGCGTTTTTGCTATCTACGGTGTCGTGGGGTAGGTCGGTGACATCGTGTAGCTCGATTGGGTTCAGTTTCACAACCGGTGTTTTGATTTTAGAGTCTTCGAGGTTCGTGTTCATTATACTGATAAGGCATTTGTTTTTGGTCCCCGTGGTGAGGACGCTGCCTATGAATACTCCGGGTTTGATTGTTACTTGGTCTACTATTCCTTCACCTTGAGTAGCAGTGTGTGCTAGTATTAATGTTTCGGTACGTGCTTTTAAAGTTATGTGGTCTCCACTGGTGAGCGGGAGATGTGTTCCGAGAATGTTTAGGGATTGGCCAGGTCGGATTTCGGCGTTGTACTTTGAAAGAAAATCATGTCCTAAGAGTCCGTGTTGTTCCCCGAGTGAGTCGTCTCGTACCAATCGGCAAAGATGTCTGATTTGTTTGTCTCCTACGCGGATGGTGAGGTATGCACTACATAGTGTTCGAGCTACGTTCGATCCGACGGTATATAGGGTTACGACTTCTTTTACGGCGGGAATGTCACCTTGGACTTGTCCGACTTTTAGCAAGGTGACTTCGGCGCCAGTGTCCACTAGCATGACGGCCTTTCCGTTAACCAATTCGGGTGCTTCAATTTCTACTAGGCTACGTGATGACTCGGACTCAGCTGCGATCGTGTTAACCTGATATGAACTGATTCTCGTGTCATCGTCCGGTCTCCTGCCGGAGTCGGGTTGGCGAGGCGTGGCACGTGCCGGATCATGTGTTTCTGATTGTTGGCGAGGCTCTCGTGAGTAGTGTTGTGTTTGCGGGGGTCGTTGTGCTCGGTTTCTCTCGTTTGCGCGCTGGCGTGCGCGACATTCCTCGAGTATGTGCCCGTTTTTTTTTACAATATCTGCATGTCACGGTTACGTGTCGAACTGCCCTATTATTGGTAGGGATACGAGGGTTGTAGGGATGGGATGGGGTTTGGTCCGGGTAGGGACGAGGCGTACTTAGGCGCGTGTAGCAATTATTGGCGGTGTGACCTATTTTGTGGCACCTCCCGCATTTTGGCGTGTCTCGCGCTGGTCCGTTGCGGTTGTTCTCGCGATAACGTGAGTTGTTATTGGTACGCGGAGTATCCGATCCTAGAACCCTTTCTTCCTCAACAGCGGCTACTATTGCCGACTGCAGGTTGTCGAAAGTGCGCGATCGGATTATTGTTCTGAGTGGTCCCCTCAATCCTCGAGTAAAATAGCGTAAGGCTTGTTTGTCTAAGATTTCTACGATTCCTGGAATATTCGACGGGCCGGTGGCGTCCTCGAGGGACAGCTCTTTCATTTCGGCTAATAGCCTTTCTAACCTGCAACCGAATTGTTGGGCGCTGTCTCCTTCTCCCTGTCTACAGCAACTGAATTCGGCTTGTGCGGTATCGGATGATCGTTTGACCGCGAATCGCGTTCTCAGTACGCGTTTCAGTTCTTCGAAGCTATTGATCGTCTTATCCCGCAACTCTCTTAAGGCTCTGCCTTTTATTTTGTTTAGTAAGACAAGTGGCAGGAGTCGCGATCGTGCGTCCGCGGGCGCGCATGCTAAGGCGCATTTGATGTCGTTGAGGAATGAAGATAAGTCGGAGTTTCTGTCTCCTTCATATATCCCGATTAGTCCGAGTGCGGCTACTATTTCTCGGGCCGACGGGTTATTTGAGCCACTAGGACCTTGCCCTGTGTGCGACATATCGGATTCGCTTCCTACAAGACTGAAATCGTGTATCCTGACAGGGTACCGGCGCTGTGACGGTACAACGACACTCTCGGGCGTCGTATGGGTGCTCGATTCGGCGGCGTGATAAGTGTCTGTACTAGTGTCTAGTTTGGGTGCTCGCACGCGGCGTCGCAAGGGGCCGGTGTTGTCTAGGGAAGCACGCACTTTGACTTTTGTAGGGTCTACTGGACTGAAAACGAGTTTCTTATCAAAGAAAGATTCTAATGATCTACTGAATGACCTTCGGTTAGGTAGAAGGTATCTGAGTGCGGGTGCGTCTTCCGTAGGCATACAAAGGCCGTGTGAAGATTCTGGTTTACAATGTTTTTCTATCGGATATCGCTACAGCAGTTCGGACTTTTCTGTTTACTCACAGGACGGTTGACAGGCGCATGTAGCTGGTTGATGTCCGCAGGTAACCCGTGGGGTGTCGGTAGACGTAACTGGAGTCGGCAGGGCGACGATATCTCCTTATCGCCGGTGTCGTACAAGGTGTTGTCGGCGTGTCGGGTTCTGGAGCTCCTTATTGCTCGTACAGGGGACCAGGTGTCCTCGGTCCGTGGGTGGATGGTGCGTTCCTTCTCGGTGCCTTGGTGTTCGTATCCGTTCGGCCAAAGGTCCTCGGATCAGCAATGGCTCGTCGGCGACGTCCGTTCAGATTTGGTTATTCCTTTCCCGTTTGCTGGGCCGTCCGGCCGTCTCTAACGAGAGAGAGCGGCGGTTTTTGGTGGAGTGCGGGCGTCTCCTAAGAGCTCGTTCGCGCCCCTGGTTTGGTTGGCCTTGCCGGTCTCTACCTCGGCAGAGATTCGACGTCTAGGTCGAGTTGGAGTAACACTGGCAATCACACCACGTTACACTTTTCGGCAGGCTCACGATTTGACTTCGATGGTGCAGATCCCACCGCTGCCACCATTTAATGTTGTGCCATGTGTGGTGACTGCACAGAGCGGGTAGCGGGATCGGAGGAAGTCAGGCTCGTAGCGTTTAAAGGATTAGAATCCACCGGGATTAAACCCAAAAACTTGGAGTTTATTGATAGGATATAACCAAAGACTGACAAGAAAGGTACAGAGTAACTCGCTGGTACGCACTGATGTGTTCTGTTCGAAATCTGGAGAGCGAGTCCCCGATTGGGACTTGGAGCAATAGTTTTGTTCGATGCGGGCGTCGCATCAACACGAGGCACTGATCAGGCGATGTGACTCAGTGCTGATGCGCAAAACGTGATTTAGTCGCTATTCGCTTGCTTATTGCTATACTAGTATCTTATTTCTTTTATACATTGCAACATCCTTTCAAGGATAGGACTTAGTGGTCTGCTTAGTTTGTGCATTCCGGGAGCCAACCTTGGGCTCGGGCGCAACAATAATAAAAAAAAACTTGGCGTGTGCGCGCTTCATTCGAGACACTTGCTCTGGTAATATTGCTAGAAAACTTTGAAAGAAATAGATACACGACGAATTGAGAACCTTCTTTTCGATGTAGTATACAGTATATATGCTTGAAATGTAAATGTCACATTTCTTAGGATTTTATATTATAGTAAAGTCAATGTTACATTTAAATTAATTTCTCATTGCTTTCTTACCTCGCAATGAAGCGCGCACACGCCAAGTTTTTTTTATTATTATTGTTAATCGCTAATTTATTGCGAATTTATTGTTAATTGCCGATGCGAGTTAAATCGAGGTATCTTTGAATGAAAACTTGAGTTTCTTGTATTTTATTAATTATATCTGAATTATAACTTGGCTTTCGTTTACCAATGATATCCATTTCTATTTTTGATAATTTTTAAATGACTTTTGGAAGATTGGTGGGTTGGTGAGTCGGTGGTTTGGCTTGTTGGGCGGCGACGGAGGCGGTGGAAGGGGGGGGGGACTACTTGGCGTTTTTTTTCATTTTAATGTTTTTGGGGGGATTGCTATAGTCTAGGTCTTGTATTTCGCCATCGAAAGGCTCTAGGAGGGCTGGCTCTTGAGCTGGTCCTTCGATCGGTTCTTCGGCCAGTTCTTCGACCTGTAGTGGGGCTGGTGGTTCCCGTGCTGGTCTTTCGCCTTATTCTTTGCCTGCACGTGCTGCCACTACTCTCTGAGCTGGGATACTGAAATGATTCAAAATATATTAAATTAGCGATAATTCTATTCTTAATAACAGAGAATTAGACACGAAACTTTGTACAATCTGTTGGATACTTACTTTTCTTGAGGTAACTCTCTGGGTTGTCGGCTTTGATACCGATCCTTGCAGTGTCTCAACCACTCCTTTACTTGGTGCCGGATATCGTTGTGCGTTTGGGTCGGTAGACTTTGCTGGATGTAATCTAAACAAAGGGTAAAGAATATCGTGAATACTCGCTTACACTTTTAAATGCAATGTAATTTAATTATCAATTATAATTATTTATTCGAAAGTGTCACATAAACACCAATCACATGCTTACCTACTATCAGACTGGCCACTCTTAATACACCCAGAGCTTTCTTGTTTTTCTGCCCAGTCCAATTGTAATTTTTGGCCAGGCCATCGTCGAAAACAAATTCCATAACAAACCTGGTCTTTGATTTTAAATCGGTGCCACCGAGTACGCGGAATTGTTATAACTGAAAAAAATAAAGATCTCAGGTTAAAGTTCGGTAAAAATAGTGAATCAGAATGAAACTCTGAAAAACAAAAGACCACATACCAATTTTTTGCTTCTTCCTCACAGAGGCCTTCCTCTAATTTGAGAAGAGGCTCTTCTGTCTTCAACGGGAAGTTCTTGGTTATTTTTCTCCCTGCATTAATTGCCGGCTCTATGGGTGGCGCGCAGACTTCCCGCGCGGTACCTTCTTGGCGCATTTCTAATCTCGCCAAGGTGTTCGAGATATTGTTTAATTGTTGCGTTTAACGCACCAGTTCATTATATATACGCGTATTCAAACGCATCAAATCATCCTGTGATGTCACTGATGAGGTGGTGGGCAATTCCTGTGCCTCGTACGAGGTGCCCGGGCGAATAGCCTCCTCGGAAACGAAGAAAAGAAACATAAATTCCCACTTAATTCGTGCAAAAGGTGAATAATAACGCGGTACAAGAATAGCAAATGAACCTTAGTGGCATGTGAGATGCAACATAGGAAATGTGGCCATACAGTCCTCATCTGTAGGAAGAGCGAAGCACTTCAATACGCCTAGCACGTCTATCGCCTCTAATTCTTCCGAAATGTCTCTGACCTTATAAATATTTAAGTCGGACGACGGCAACGGCACTTCGAAAAGATTCGCATGATTTTGGAACTTTTGGAACCTTTGGATTTTTATATACTAACTGTTTGTAGAAAGTGTAATTTGGGCTATTGAATGTGCCTGGCAAAACGCTTTCTGTGTGCTTATAGAGCACCCGAGGCTCTGATTGGATTTGAGCTGTTTCAAAACTTGCCTGTTCCTGGTACCTCTTAAGAATTTGTTGGAGGGGTTTGTCTGGTTTTCTGACAAATTTTTTGAATGTCTGCATAAAATTCTCAAACTTGAATGCAGAGAAATTGTCGAGGCATCCGAACTTTTCTACATCGTTCCCTAAGTGCAGTAACGAGTGGACGTTATGGGATACCGCGCCAATCCCATAGATTTCACCCATTTGGCTGACAAAAAGAGTTAAAAGTGATTGGGCATAACTTACAAATTCGCTATTGCTGCATGATTCGGGACAACATAATAGTCTTATAGCGGTGTGCAATGTTACAAAGTGGTCAAAAAATCTTTTGGGCAGATAATCTTGAAAGATCACAGGACCAGAGTACAGCAAAATTTGCCTGTATTCTGTGGCTTTGAGGTGCTCTATCGAGGAACGCTTAAAATTTAGTCTTCGCTCGAAATTTGTCAGACGCTCGCGTTGGGTGGCAGAAAACACCCCTTTCCTCTGAAACCATATCTGCATGAGTTTTTTGGTCACCCCTAAGCATACAACATGCATATAATCTAATACCGTGTTTGTTGCTGGTTCGAAATTTGGAATTGTTGCTAATATAGTTCTGCCGTGATGGAAATCAGGATCGACAAAATTTATAAAATCGTCGTCCGTCTGTTCGTTGAAATTCGTACCAGGGAAACATATTCCGCGAACATTTTCTTTTTGCTGCCCATAAACATAGCACTTGGTACAACTATCGTAACCGCTATGCCCCTTCACGCGTAAAACAAATGATTTTGCAGGCGAATCGCATATCAGGTTTATGATTTGAACAGGCAAATTTCTATTACCTGTAAGCGTGTTTCCCGGGACTCCGGTCTGCGTCGCTCCGGGTGGACGCGCTCCAACCTCGCCGAGGTCTTTCTGGGGTTCCCTGGAACGGGGAGGGGAAAATACTGGGCGCCAGGCCCCGATAAGGACCGAATTTTTTCGTAGGTTTCCCCTCGTCCTCGCTGGTGCCTCCCGCTTGACCCCTGGATGGACTCGGCGGCACTCGCCGATGTCTACTGGGCTAGCTCGTTCTCGGTGAGGTGACGGAGTTGTTCGGGTTGCGAAAAAGGGAGGCTTAATAAACCCACGCGGATGGGTGACAATGTTTATTCTTGGCCGGGAAACTGGCCGGCTTACCCGTAGCCGCTATATAATTTAATATCCCGGCCGGTCGCGCTTGCCGGACGCTCGCCTGCTGGAAGGCTCGGATACGCCAGAGAATCGGATAGAAAATCTCAATCTCTTGCAGTCGGACTGCACTGGCAAAGGATAGGCGGCTGATCTACTAGCCTCGAAGCCGGAAAAACCCAAAACCGTTAGCATGCAAGTTACACAGCTTGATGGTGGCGACCGGGCCGCTCTTGGCATTCGTACGCCTTCCAATCTACAGGGCTCGCGATGTTCTTCCCGAACCGGGGACTTTGCGGCGACTTGAAGAGTCGCGCCAAGGGGGTAGCCGCCTAGTGACCGGTGGTGACTCGCGCCAGGATAGCCTCTTGTCGGAGCGTGAAGGCAGGCAGGCAATTCGCTGGGCTTACCGTGATCTTTCGCTCTCTACGTCTCGCTCGCTCGCTCTCGATAGTCCTTTGATTCGCTAGGCTTCTCGCACTCGCGTAACGCTTGTTACGAAGGTCGCTCACAAAGTGAGGAGCTTCCGGTCCTACTCAAAATTCGTTCAGCGTTACGTTGCCGCCTTACGCTATCGATCTGTCGGTGCCGCCGCGCCGATCGGTCTCGATCGGTATCGAGAGCTCGCGTATCGATCCCGCGCGCTGGGATCGATCGTTCCGCTACGCTACGCTTTCCGCCGCTGCCTTCAGCCAGCGAAAGCTAGAAGCCCCTGGTACGTCCGTCGGTCTGTCGCCGTTGCGTCGTCCGTCGTCGGTCCAGGGTCAGAGCGGCCTGATCGGCACGTCAATCGGCGTATCTGCACCCTCTGTATGGCTCGCAGGTAGGTCTCGTCGGGTCCATTCTCCTCGAGTTTAACTCCCGCTCCTCGATCGACTCGCTGGTATCGTCGCTATATCGGGCTCGAAACAAGACAGGGGCGCATTAGAATGTATTCGGTGGTTTGGGCGGTCCCCCTTGGAGCAACGGTTGTTTAGGTTAAGCGGCGAGTGCGAGGCGGCTTCGCGTGAGAGCGGGAGTTTTGGGACGGGCTACGCTGTCCCGTCATATACCTATTGTTAAGCCTGAATGTGTTAGCTGTATGGCTTCATTCACAAAATCCTGTAGGTACCGATTGGAATCCGGTGGTTTTGATATACCATAAAACATGGCCCAATATGGGCCATAAACTATTGTTACTATTCTCGAATAGCGGTAATCCATCAATATTAATTGAGACCGTCAAAGTTTCGATAGTCTGATGGTCTTTTCTCAATGATACGATTCTTTCGTTGCCTTGTCTCAATCCTATGTAACTGTAAAAGCCAGTCGACATCGCTTGTACGTGAGTTTCCCGGGGAGTATTTTTTATAGTCCGAGCGTCTACTGGGATATCTTTAAAGCACGAGTGCTTCTTCAAGATTTTTAAAATCGCTGATATCGCACTATTACTGATCCCATAAGTTATGGAGCACTTAGGGAGATCTTGTAGCAGTTCCCTAACTTCATCTACTGCTGTTTTGCTACAACTTGATATAGCATGAATGTCCTCCTCATTCTCCGATGAAGAGCTACAATATGGAGTTGCAACATTTTCATTATTTTCTACTATCGCATCTGCATTTATCCTCTCTAAATCTATCATCTCTACATCTAAGCATGCGATAATTGATCGGAAGTGCTAGCATCAGAGGCGGTAGATGGCAACGTTCTGGAAGTGACTGCCTCCTCGTGAACAATTGGACTGCGGCATTCGTTTATTGTTGTTTGCACCTGCCTCTTGCGCTTTCTCCATTCCGTGACGCGGGATGGTTTGGACATACTTGTTATCTAAAAATGTCTCTATTTAAAGTCGCCGCAGGTGAGAATCAAAGACAGTCTTTCGACATTCGCAAGCCGCGATATCTTAGTTCACAAAAAGAGATACGAAATCCGCTTATACATGAACAACCGCCTCTTCAATAAAGTCACGCAGAAAGATGAGCACTCTCTACCGATGGTGGACATTCAGATCGACCAACTAAGAGCGGCTACAATTATCATTCGAGTATCTACACATATTAAGGCAACCCGTTTTAAATTTTGCGGGTACACCGATATTTTGAAGAAAGGTGTTTAGTTTATAACCGAGGAAAGTAATGCAAGAGCAAACTACGCTTTGTTTTTTGAGGACTGGATGTAGAAGTCATGAGGTCACTTTTACTGCAGTCTCCGAAGTAGCACTTAAGATTATTCATTCAATTGTAGCACGTCTCATGAATAATAGTTATGATTACAATGAATGGTTTGTTTGTCTTGATTTGTGTCTGGTGCTAATTGCACTTGGATGCACACGCAGCGAGGCGATAATTCCAGATAAAGTAATCGAAGGTGAGCTGGCACCGAGATAGAGTGAACTATTGAGCACTTCCGTTTTCCGAGACAACAATACTGGTCACTCGGGGGTGCTATTTATACCCTCCGTCGCTCTCGAACTTTCCAGTACTTACATCATTTCCGGAAGGAACTTTCTCGCAAGTACTGGAAGTATTCGGAACATTGCGGTTAGAAGGGGTAACTGACCGGGCTATGTGACGTCACAATCAGCTGACACTCCAGGTGACACGCGCTCACCGTGTCACCGGGCCACCTCATTTGGGTGGTGAGCTGCCATCGGCTAAGGTGCGACACCCGAGTATCCAAGAGAGTCGGCTCCGGCAGCGCGTTCAACGCTGAGCCCACGAGGAAATGCCCTGGGGTAAGAGCTTGGAGATCGTCGGGATCCTCGGTCAAGGAGCAGAGCGGTCGAGAGTTAAGGCATGCTTCAATCTCAGCTATCAGCGTGGACATTTCTTCGAAGGTGAGTTTTGCCTCTCCAATCACCCGACGAAGATGGTGTTTCGTCGATTTTACGGCAGCTTCCCAGATACCGCCGAAGTGGGGGGAAGCTGGTGGATTGAATTGCCACTTCACCCTCAGAGTAGCAAGGCCGTCTGCCAATTTCACTCCCTCCTTGGGGGCGGAGGAGAACAAGTGGCGAAGTTCAGCATCAGCGCCGACGAAATTTGTCCCCCGGTCGCTGTAGAGTGTAGAGCACAACCCCCGCCTTGCAATGAACCTTCGAAAGACTGACAAGAAGGACTCAGTTGAATAACTAGAAGCAACATCCAAGGGTACAGCTTTAGAACAAAGACAAACAAAAATGACGAGAAAGGCCTTCACGCATTTCTGCCCTCGTCCGGAAGATGCCTTGATTAGGTACGGCCCCGCATAGTCCATCCCCGTGTGTAGAAATGGACGCGCTGGAGTCACTCTTGAGGCAGGAAGGGCACCCATTTGAGGAGTTCTTGTCTCCGCCCGCCATCTCACACATGGAATGCATTTGAGGATTGCCTGTTTAACCTCCCTGCGTCCTTGAGGAATCTAAAATCGCTGCCGAATCGAAGCTAGCGTTAACTGCACCCCTCCATGCAAAGTCCTGCGATGATGCGCTACAATAAGTAGCGTTGTGAACCTGGAGGAAGAGGCTATAATTATTGGGTGGTTTTGTTGATAGGACAGTATGGAGTATTTGAGACGTCCGCCCACTCGCAGAATGCCCTTGTCATCGAGGAAGGGAGTGAGCGCTAACAGCGAGCTTTTTCTGGGGAAGGTAGTTCCCGAAGACAGCGCCACCAATTCGTCATAGTAGTATTCTTGCTGGATTATTCTAATCCAGGTTTCTTCAGCTCGGTCTATTTCTTGTGACGCGATTGGCGACGAACGTCGTCCATTTATTGGGCTAACCCCAAATCCAGGCCAGGGTCACAGTCGAATCAGTCCAGCAATAAACCGGCGCTTGTTGCAGTTGTAGTACCGTGCGACAGTGAGCCACCAACCTGGCCAGTAGGACTGCCCCACACAATTCCAGCCGCGGTATTGATATTTGTTTCAGTGGAGCTACTTTGCTTTTGGCAATGAGCAATCTCATGGTTACTGCTTGTTCCAGGTTGGACTGCCGTGCATACAAGACCGCTGCAAAGGCTTGTTCAGAGGCGTCACTAAAACCTATCAGCTCGAATAGGCCTCCCTGGGTGTAGCGAATGGATCTAGGAATGGTAATTCTGGTCAACTGCTCCCATTGTCCCCGGAATTCCGTCCACTTCTTCTCGAATGATAAAGGTAGGCGACTGTCCCAATCCGTGTTCAGCAGCCACGTGCTCTGAATGTATATTTTTGCCTTCACTGTTATAGGAGTGAGCCATCCCAAAGGATCAAATAACTGAGCAGCTTGTGAGAGAATACTCCTTCTTGTTACAGGCCCAAGAGCAGCTGATCGCTCTGCAAATGAGAAACAGTCAGAAGCTGGGCTCCACGCTAAACCAAGAGTCATGTGGTTGGATTGATTGCCCGCCACTGGAATAGTTGTTTCTTCCCGATAACTTTCATTAGGTAGAGTGACTCCCAGTTCTTTACAATTGGATGCCCACTTCTGTAGAGGAAGCCCGCCCGCCATGCAGATGGAGGTTAATTGTTGTTTTATTTGCCTCAGGGCGTCAACCGAGTCCGATCCCGTCAATATATCGTCCATGTACACGTCGGATGCAAGGACCTCAGCTCCTACGGGGTAGACGGCCCGTTCATCAGTAGCGAGCTGCCTTACCGTTCTCTGAGTGAGATAAGGAGCACTAACCAGTCCGTAAGTAACCGTGTTTAACACGTATTCCTCCATGGTTCCTTGTGGTTTAGATCTCCACAAAATCCTTTGCCAATCTCGATCTCTTGGGTCTACCAGTATTTGCCTCTACATCTTTTCCATATCCGATACCAACACTAGTAAATGCCACCTCCATTTCAGCAGTACGTCAGCCAGGGGTGGTAAAAGATTAGGCCCAGAATATAAAAAATCGTTCAACGACGTACCTGCAGTAGTCTTGGCTGAGCCGTTGAACACCACGCGCAACTTTGTCGTCGTACTCGATTCCCGCAGTACTCCATGATGGGGAAGACAGGCTACTTTACTTCGGGGGGAAGAATGGCCAGCTAACGTCATGTATCCCAGCTCCAGGTATTGCTGCATAAAGTCCTTGTACAAGTGCTCCAGTTCCGGGCTGCGAGAGAAGCGTCTTTCGTTGTTAATTTGAGCTCTTTCAGCTTTTAGGCGCAGTTCCGAAGCCGATAATTGGATCTCCTTTCGAGGTAAGCGCACCATGTACCGTCCCGTTTCTGTGTGGTAATGATTCGCCACAAAATGTGCTTCCACTTGTTTTTCCTCCTCAGAAAGAACTGGAGGAGCATTCGGCAACTCCTCCTGGGCCCAAAAGGTTCGCACGAAGGACTCTAATGTTTCGCCCACTAGGCACTGATTCGAGGTGATTCTTTGAAAGACGTCTCCTGTTGCGCCCTTACCAGCCAGGATCCAGCCAAATAGAGTCTGCTGCGCTACAGGCTCATGGTTTCCTCCCTTGCGTAACCCCGGAAGTAGTATTTGGGCTAACACGTCAGCCCCCAGTATTATATCGATTTGGTCATTCTCAAAGTAGCGAGGATCGGCCAAATCAAGCCCATCGACACGCTTCCACTGAGGTAAAGTCTCCTTTACATTCGTAGTGTAGGCGGATAAACGAGGCATGATTAATGCTGAAACGATTATTTCCGTAGGATTAGTACGTGCTCGCAGAGTCATGGTAACCTTCCCTTTCGTCACTCCCGTCTGGACGCCACCGACTCCGAGTATAGCGACTGAAGAGCTTGTCCTTCGCAGGTGCAATCTCTGAATTAATCTCTCCGTTACCATTGTAATTTCTGAACCATGGTCAATTAATGCTCTCACCTCTTGATAGCCTTGGTAGCAATCGGCAACATGGCTCCTGGCGGTAGCTAATAAGACAGAGACCGAAGAGTGCTCCCCTCGCTGCGAAGTATGCACTGTCTGGCTGCTAGTAGCAGAATTGGCAGCCCGATGATTGGTGACATGGATACTAGTGTGGTGTTTGCCTTGACAAATCGAGCAGGTTCGTTTTGACCCGCAGTCAGAGGCGTTATACCTCCCTAAGCAATTAAGACACAGCTTGTACTTGAAAATTATGTCTTTTCGTTCTTCAGGGGTCTTGCTGCGATATGTATCGCAAAACATCAGATGGTGATCTGACGCGCAGAGGACGCAGCGTCGTGGAGTCAGCTTACGTGTGCTGCTTTGGTGAACTCGCGAAACGTCGCGAGATCCAGAAGCTTGTCTGATAGGAGTAGATACTGGCCGGGAGCATTGGAACACCTGCAACGACTGAAGCCTTTCCTCCATAAACTGCTTTAGAGACGAGAAGGTAGGTGGCTCAGTGGTCCCTTTAAGAGACAGTTTCCAATCACGTCTGGTCTGACTATCAAAAAGCTCTGTCGTCTGAAACACCAGCAGATCGTCGCTTCTAAGTACATATTGGTCTCCCAAGGCCTTCCATGGCGTTGACAGCTGCTGTAGTACCGAGGAAGATTTGGTTCAATTCGGTCATAGAATCAACCTTCATTTTCGGCAGTCCCTTCAATTTACTGAGTGTAGCTCGCACTAATAGCCTTTTATTCTCGTAGTGTGCCCTAATGGTCTCCCAGGCAATTTGGTAGTTCTGGTTGGTAATAGGTAAGTCTCTGATTAGTAAGGATGCTTCCCCTTCGAGGCTTACCTTTAAGTGTTGCTATTTTTCTACTGGCGTCAAACCTTGATCCTTCTCAATTACAGCTAGGAAGAGATCCTTAAAAGACTGCCACTCTTCAAATTTGCCATTGAATTTTGGCAATATGATCCGAGGAGCTGAAGATCGACCGACCGCTTGATCGTCACTGTCCACCTTCTTCTCTCGCGCTGCAGGCCCCGGATTCTCCTGGTGCCATTCGGCCAGCATTTCCTTCAGCGTAGCCATTTGCTCAAAGTACGTTTCCTCCATGATGCTGACGAAATCATCTTTCGCATAGTCCGTCACTGTAAGTTGGGAGCCGTAGTCACGCCGTAGTTTCTCGTCTCCCTTTTCGAAACGATCTCGATATTCTCTGAGAGTCTCTATGCGGACTTCGATAGCCTGATCTTTAATGTTCGCTACTCCCTGTTTCCTTAGGTTATCGACAATGCGAGCCATCCTTCCATGAAGGTTGACTTGATCCAAGATCATGGACTCCATCGTTGGCAAGTTGAAGCCCAACCGTCGCCGAGCACCACGTTTTGACTGCAGATTGCTGATTACCCACTTTTTAATCCGGCTCGACGGACCATAAATGTTAAGTTTATAACCGAGGAAAGTAATGGAAGAGCAAACTACGCTTTGGTTTTTGAGGACTGGATGTAGAAGTCGCGAGGTCACTTTTACTGTAATCTCCGAAGTAGCACTTAAGATTATTCATTCAATTGTAGCACGTCTCATGAATAATAGTTATGATTACAATGAATGGTTTGGTTGTCTTGTGTCTGGTGCTAATTGCACTTAGATGCACACGCAGCGAGGCGATAATTCCAGATAAAGTAATCGAAAGTGAGCTGGCACCGAGATAGAGTGAACTATTGAGCACTTCCGTTTTCCGAGACAACAATACTGGTCACCCGGTGGTGCTATTTATACCCTCTGTCGCTCTCGAACTTTCCAGTACTTACATCATTTCCGGAAGGAACTTTCTCGCAAGTACTGGAAGTATTCGGAACATTGCGGTTAGAAGGGGTAACTGACCGGGCTATGTGACGTCACAATCAGCTAACACTCATGAGCTAATGAGTCAGCTGGCAAGTGAAGCGCGAAGTATGATTTATCTTAGACAAAAGGATTAATTGAGTTATTGGACCAATTGAACTGAATTGGTTTGTATTAATCATAATTGACTCCGAAACTGAAAGGTGGTACCTACAGTACAAACGGTGCACAGTGGGCTGAAACGCTGAAAACGCGGACATTGGCACTAAATTGTACTTTATCGTAACAAGAACGTATTTATCGGTGTTCTTTGGGTAATTTATCATATATATTGTATGATTTTGATGTTATGCTTTCATTTTGATATTATAACTGTTGTCTCTAGCCTATGACCTACCATATAATGGCATTATTATCTGATGCATAAAATGGATGATTTTTTATCTCAGAAACTTCAACAGATTTCACATATGGGCGATTCCACGCAAAGTGATCACACCTTTTGACACTTTGTCTTCGATTTTGATGAAATTTGATGAACATGTAGTCCTTAATATACAACCACATTATCTGCATTTCGTTGGTAAAAATGTCAATTATTATGCAAGTTATGTGCATTGCAAAATTGGTGTAACTTTTTTTTTAAAAAATCATAACTCTGGAACGGTATGTGATATCGAGAAGCGCGAAACGCAGTTTCACGTAGAAAAGATTGAATTTTAATTAAAAAAATATTTGTGGAACGTAGCAACCTTCTTAATTTATTTAAAAATTGTTCAAAAATTTTAATTGTTTATAATTCCGAAAACGCACTTTTGTCCGTTTTGAAAAAAATCATGGAGGTGCATTGAAGTCCCCTCTAAAAGCTCTGTAAATTTCAAGATGGTCAATTTAAAACTCTTTGAGATAAAATTCTTCATGCGATACCGGAACACGAGCTCGGCGCTCGGAGACCAGCGCGCGCCCGTGCGCCACGTATGCTTGCACACGGACCGCCGCTACCGATCACGGCCAACCGTTCTTTTCACCTAAATAAAGGGCTAATCCTCTGGTACATGGTTGAATTATTCAATCTTTGCCTGAGTGGATGACTCCCGGTTAATACTTAACCATAAAGTACTGAACACTGTTTCCTCTCTGTGTTCACGGTCTAAATTACAGAACGAAGTATCGGCAGATTACAATTATCCAACGGACCCCATCGTACACCGAACTGAAAATAATTGTGAAGGTGCATCAAAGGGTCGTGAGTCTGTTTTTGAAATTTTTCCTAGGTCACTCCTGGGTTTCCGAAGTTATAAAAATGTTCTCCCGATTCATGTATTGAAGATTTTCTCCGAAGATTAAAACAGTTGCTACCACACAACTTCATAGCAAAACAACAAAGCGCGTATTATCAAATCTTGAAAAACAGCCTGAAGGAAAGCGAAGTATTAGTTATTTGCGATTTTTCCGAAAATTCGGCGTTCGTCATTCAAGATGCGGTTCCTGGGTTCCATTGGAATAATAATCAAGCGACTATTCACCCCTTCGTTGCATATTACAGAGTAGGAGAAACGTTAAAACATTTTAATTACATTGCAATTTCGGACATATTACACCACAACACTACCGCAGTCCATTTGTATCAAAGTAAATTTTATGATACTTTCAGAAATATCAATCCCGCGATTAATAAAGTATATTATTTTTCTGATGGCGCTGCTGCTCAATATAAAAATAAAAAGAACTTTCTTAATTTATGTTTGCATTCTAAGGACTGTCTGGACAACTGTCCAGCAGAATGGCACTTTTTCGCGACATCTCATGGAAAATGTCCATGTGATGGATTAGGGGGATCGTTAAAAAGAGCAGCAGCACGAGCTAGCTTGCAAAGAGTAACAGAAGGTCAAATAACAACACCCTTACAATTGTATGATTGGACCAGAATTCAATTTCCTAATGTTTCGTTTAGCTATTCCACTAATGTGGATTATAATAATCACGAGGAAATGCTTTCCAAAAGATATGCAAAAGCCAAAACATTGTCCGATACTCTTAAATTTCACGCACTTATTCCAGTTAGTAAAAATAGAATCCCCCCAAAACCATTAAAATGAAAAAAAACGCCAAGTAGTCCGCCCCCCACCCCCTCCGCCATCCCGGCTCCCAACCCACCAACCTTGTCAAAATCATTTAAAAAATTACCAAAAATAGAAATGGATATCATTGGTAAACGAAAGCCAAGTTATAATTCAGATATAACTAATAACATACAAGAAAGCCAAGTTTTCATTCAAAGATATCTCGAGTTAACTCACATTAGCAATTAACAATAAATTCACAATAAATTAGCGATTAACAATAATAAAAAAAATTTGGCGTGTGCGCACTTCATTGCGAGGTAAGAAACCAATGAGAAATTAATTTAAATCTAACATTCACTTTACTACAATATAAAATCCTAAGAAATCTTACATTTACAGTTCAATCACATATACTATATACTACACAGAAAAGCAGGTTCTCAATTCGTCTCGAACATATTTCTTTCAAAGTTTTCCAGCAATATTACCAGAGCAAGTGCCTTGAATGAAGCGCGCACACGCCAAGTTTTTATTATTATTGTTAATCGCTAATTTATTGTGAATTTATTGTTAATTGCTAATGTGAGTTAACTCCAGATATCTTTGAATGAAAACTTGGCTTTCTTGTATGTTATTAGTTATATCTGAATTATAACTTGGCTTTCGTTTACCAATGATATCCATTTCTATTTTTGGTAATTTTTTGAATGATTTTGACAAGATTGGTGGGTTGGGGAGCCGGGGTGGCGGAGGGGGTGGGGGGCGGACTACTTGGCGTTTTTTTTCATTTTAATGGTTTTTGGGGGGATTTCAATTCTTTTTGTTAGTTAATCGGTAAAATAATAATATAATTTGTTATTACCCATGTTACAAGTTTAATACTTCAACAATGTGACAAATAGGAGGAAGGTACAACTTATCTGTATAATGTAACATACGAAGCGTTGGTCTTAATTAGATGCAATTCAAGGGCATGCTATCTATTGGCAACTCATATGTATTTGCCCAACAAATTTAGAGTCCTTTGCTTAAATTATACATTCTCTCTTCATTCAACACATGTCAAAAGTGTACAACTTCTCAAATGTGTAGGCTAAGAACCACTTAAGCGACAGGTTTCAACTTTACTGAGCAAATACAGATTACTAGTAAGGTTCGTAGTTCAGAAATCATTTACACGAAAGACCTGAAGTAGCACTTGGTGAACAAATTGTTGCTTTTTCATTTAAGTGGGTCCTGGTTATGCACTTGGCAACTTTGATAGTCTATAATTGTATTGAATAAGAGGACATTGCTTAACAGTGTTAGATTGAGTAGGGTCATAAAGCTGTAGCAATAAGAGAATAAAATTGTTAAATTTATCAGATATCCTCGCGTAAGATATTGCTGTCATAAAATAGCCTTCATAACCAACCACTCGAATGTCAAGGAAATAAGACATCTACCCATCTCGTGTTAGTTAGTCTCTTTCTACATTTCTAGCATCTCTCTCTAACATCATCTCACATCTGCCTTCTCTCTCTACCATAACATCATCTCGCATCTACAAAATTAGAAATATATGAACATTCTGCCACCTAGCGTGGAAAATATGTGACCTACATTTTTGGTCTGAATCTTCTTCTGAATCGTTTTCGTGCGAAAAAATAAGAGGAGGAAATTCACATCTCTTGAACGCATGGACCAATTTCCTTGCTGTTTAGCTTATTGGATTCAGAAAAATAAATTAGGCTGTGCTTGATTCATAAGTTATGCTTGCAAGCTGTAACTTTTTCGGAAATCGAGGTGAAAGTCTTATATCGATCGAAAACCGGTACGCGTCGGGATAAGTAGCCTCGGCTTCTCGCGCTGTATAGCTATAGCTGACTCCTTGGCGCGAGACTCTACCGAGTCTCCAGATCTCCAGATAAACGCAAAACGCTTCTCATTGACTGACAAGTACCAAAGTTTCAATATCGAGTCAAATTAATTTTTTTTGTTAATCCTACGCGAGTAAATAATTTTTTTTCTATCTGTCTACCTTTTTTCTCCTTCTTGATGTAAACAATCTACATATATTGTGTACTACGAGTACACAATCACAGTTTTTAATGTGGCCTCTGGTCGGTCTCAAGCCTGAATAATACAGAGAGGAAACAGTGTTAAGTACTTTATGGTTAAGTATTAACCGGGAGACATTCACTCAGGCAAAGATTGAATAATTCAACCATGTACCCGAGGATTAGTCCTTTATTTAGGTGAAAAGAACGGTTGGCCGTGATCGGTAGCGGCGGTCCGTGTGCAAGCATACGTGGCGCACGGGCGCGCGCTGGTCTCCGAGCGCCGAGCTCGTGTTCCGGTATCGCATGAAGAATTTTATCTCAAAGAGTTTTAAATTGACCATCTTGAAATTTACAGAGCTTTTAGAGGGGACTTCAATGCACCTCCATGATTTTTTTCAAAACGGACGAAAGTGCGTTTTCGGAATTATAAACAATTAAAATTTTTGAACAATTTTTAAATAAATTAAGAAGGTTGCTACGTTCCACAAATATTTTTTTAATTAAAATTCAATCTTTTCTACGTGAAACTGCGTTTCGCGCTTCTCGATATCACATACCGTTCCAGAGTTATGATTTTTTAAAAAAAAAGTTACACCAATTTTGCAATGCACATAACTTGCATAATAATTGACATTTTTACCAACGAAATGCAGATAATGTGGTTGTATATTAAGGACTACATGTTCATCAAATTTCATCAAAATCGAAGACAAAGTGTCAAAAGGTGTGATCACTTTGCGTGGAATCGCCCGTATGCGAGAGAGGGACGCGTCCCCCACACCCTGCGGGGAGGCACGGCTCGACCCAATCCTTCGCTATCAGCGAAGGAGGAGCGAACCCGTGCCTCCCGCTGTTCCACAAGAACCACCTTGACGGGACGTGCAACCACGACACGTCACGCCCCACCTCGGGGTCGTTTATGCCTCATGGCCCTTTGGTGCGTACCCGGCCCGTGAGTGGGGCCGGGTACTAGCGAAGCGAGGCCTAGGGTAAACATCAGGAGGCTCGGTAGAGTCTCGCGCCAAGTAGTCAGCTATAGCTATACAGCGCGAGAAGCCGAGGCTACTTATCCCGACGCGTACCGGTTTTCGATCGATATAAGACTTTCACCTCGATTTCCGAAAAAGTTACAGCTTGCAAGCATAACTTATGAATCAAGCACAGCCTAATTTATTTTTCTGAATCCAATAAGCTAAAGAGTAAGGAAATTGGTCCATGCGTTCAAGAGATATGAATTTCCTCCTCTTATTTTGTCGTGCGAAAACGATTCAGAAAAAGATTCAGACCAAAAATGTAGGTCACATGTTTTCCACGCTAGGTGGCAGAATGTTCATATATTTCTAGCTTTATAGCTGCGAGATGATGTTATGGTAGAGAGAGAAGGCAGATGTGAGCTGATGTTAGAGAGAGATGCTAGACATGTAGAAAGAGACTAACTAACACGAGATGGATAGATGTCTTATTTCCTTGACGTTCGAGTGCTTGGTTATGTAGGCTATTTTATGACAGGAATATCTTACGCGAGGATATCTGACAAATTTAACAGTTTTATTCTCTTATTGGTACAGCTTTATGACCCTACTCAATCTAACACTGTTAAGCAATATCCTCTTATTCAATACAATCATAGACTACCAAAGTTGCCAAGTGCATAACCAGGAGCCACTTAAATGAAAAAGCAACAATTTGTTCACCAAGTGATACGTCAGGTCCTTCATGTAAATAATTTCTGAACTACGGACCTTACTAGTAATCAGTATTTGCTCAGTAAACTTTAGATCTTTCACTTCTGTAATTTTTAATTATGTATCTGTTCAGCAAGTTTGAAATCTATAACTGAACTGGTTCTTGGGTACGCCCTTGTCAAATTTGACATTACAAATGTGTTGAATAAGAGAATGAGAATGAAGCGCGCACACGCCAAGTTTTTTTTTATTATTGTTAATCACTAATTTATTGTGCATTTATTGTTAATTGCTAATGCGAGTTAACTCGAGGTATCTTTGAATGAAAACTTGGTTTTCTTGTATGTTATTAACTATATCTGAATTATAACTTGGCTTTCGTTTACCAATGATATCCATTTCTATTTTTGATCATTTTTAAACGATTTTGACAAGGTTGGTGGGTTGGGGGTCGGGATGGCGGAGGAGGTTGGGGGAAGATTACTTGGCGTTTCTTTTCATTGCAATGGTTTTGGAGGAATTATTTATTCCCCAAGACTGGCGGGGGGGGGGGGGGGGGGGGGGTATGATGGAGGGAGGTTCCTCGTAGACGATTAATTTCGTCAGCATAGAAAACGGAGATATCGAAAACGGTGTGAGGATGGCGGGAGAGGGTCGAAGAAGACACAGAGTTGGCACGAACACTTTATTATAGTATGACCTTTCAGCTCGAGGGCGAGTTTGGGACGGACGGTCCTGTGCAGGACCGAGTGCCCACGACGGCGGCCCGGCCACGCGGAGGGACGCTCGGGGTGCAGAGGCCAGCGCGTTGTTAACGCGGTGCCGCGTTACAACGGGAATGAGACAGAGTGAGCAGCTTCGCAAAGAAGACTACTGTCCCCAACGACGGACGATGGTTAAAGCTATTTTACGCCGTCCAGGCCATGTTTACGTCGAGGCGTGGCCCTCTGATGACCAGCTGGCAACGCTGGTCCACGCAACTTAACCCAATTCGGAAGTTGTTGGTACAGACTGTTAAAAGTCTCCCGTATCGGGTTCGGATTGCGTTAAGGCGGAATCGGCGATAGTGGATAGTCGCCACCTGGTTCAATCGAAGGCGGCCGAACTCACATCGGGCCATGTTAAGCCGAATGATAATTCCACGGCGGGTGATTTGAATCCGGACGTAGACCCGTCGCCAACGTACTGTGATGGTGCGGCGGAGGAGCACCAGCAGGGGCTCCATCGATTTTCCTGAAAACAGAACTGTGAAATTCGGAGGTCCGATCGATAGGCTCTCAATTCGGTAGTCTCGCAGATCGCGAGGGATATACTCTCAATTTCCACCGCCGCGGGCATCTCCGTAATTACTCCAAAATATAGTCAGTCGAAAGGCTAGCTAGGCTCAGAGAGGGAGAGGCAGGTTCGCGACTGAGAACAGAGAAGGGAAATCTTACCATAGTTTTAACCATATGAGTTACTGGGGTGGACACGCTGTAGATGTACTTGCGATAAATGCAAGATACAGTCACAATAGACTCACAATAGATTCCAGAAGGAATCCCGATAGACTCACAATAGATTCCGAATATCCCCAGTAAACTCCCATGACAACGTGAAGTCACCGCTGCTCTGGCTGCTGCCAAGCGTTTCACGAAATAGCGGACGTTAGCCGCCGCGATATTCAAACAAGATATTCAATAGATGGTGAAGGCGTATTACACAAATATTAAATCAGTAAAGCCAAGGGTAGGTTAACCCACCCGAGGCCTCAGAAGTATAACCCGGAAGTGCCTATTGGCACGAAGACCGAAATGAAAAGTGGCACAGGATATTCAGCTCACCGATCACCAGCAGGAGATGAGGCTGCGTTGCCCTCGGAGTAGCTCGTAGCTAGAGTGAAGATCCTCGTAGCATTTGGATGGTTTGACTAAATCACTTAGCACGGATGTCACTTAGAAGAATGAGTGAATTCTTGCCGAAAACTAGTTTATTCTGCGGGCGCGAGGATTGGCTCCTGACTACGCTCAATCACCCCCTGATTGGTTCCAGGGTTCATCACTTACTTTTTTAGGAACTTCTACGTACTCTACAATCCGCACAGCGTATTTCCGCGGAAGTTCGGCGGCTTGGCCAAAAACCGCCGCTTTCCTGAACGGAAGCAAAACAGAGTCCTTGCTCGCGCTAGAAATCTGGCAGGGCCACAGGTAGTCTATAATGACACCCTGCCCTAAAGTGTAGGGCGGAATCCTTCAGGGCTGGTAATTCCTCTACCAACCCTTTACACAAAAGACCACTCTCACAGCGGGTACGAAGGTGTACCTCGCGAGTGGAAGACACCAAAAAGTTGGGAGATATTGGAGCCGACTCTTCCGCACCCCCAAGCCCAGTTCGGAGCAGACAAGCGGGTGTCCCTGTGTCCCTTCCGACCGAGAAATTGGAGGGCTTCGACAACTTATTCTTGCATAGATCCAGAAGTTCCTATCCTAATAAATCCAAAATAAAGTAAATGCCGCCGCGTGATGCGGTCCTGAATACGCAGCGGTACGTAGATCCTCGGCGCCAATGGGCGGTGATTCCACTCCTATGCGGTATTTCGTCGTGCCTGAAACTCAAAGATGTCAATGGTTCCCAGTAGATGACATTAGGAACCCTTAATCGTGCGCTCAAGTCAGTCCGCGAGCTACCCATCCCTACTCCGAGCCCCGAGCATGTCCGAGGACACGCAATACGCGAATTTTGTGATGTGCAGCGAACTGCAACGTCATAGTACATACATATACAATGAGTATTTACATGCGCCTATCGATCTATGCGATCAATAGGTGAATCAAATGAACAACCGTTAAATGAGCATGGTCACAAGATGAATAGGACTGAACTGGACAATGTATGCCTGGTGATGTACTGAAAGTTCCCAAGGGGAACTTGAGACACATTATGAGAAGACTTGAGTAAGGATCTTTGGTTTCTGTAGGAGGGGTTAGCGCCTACGTGAGCAGAGTATTGCGCCTCCGAAAAGTTGCAGAATATTTAGGCTTAATGGGGGAATGTTGCCAAGATCGCATATTATGTCTGCAAATTTCCGTATCCATGACAACAACAAATTATTTTTTACTTTTCAGGGCATTTTTTGTGCGGCTTGTTTTTTCGTTTTCAGCTTTTTTAGTTTTCAGCTCTCTGGAACTTTGTCAGTTTTCGAAGTCGGTCACATTTTTTTTTATAATTTTTAAATGACTTTGATGAGATTGGCGCGTTGATGGTTAGGAGGGCGGATGGTCTACTTGGCGTTTTTTGCATTGTAGTGGTTTTGGAAGGTATATAACTTTTGTACAACTTTCGTAGAATGTCAAAGAGAAATATAATTTTTGTTGAATCCAAGACACTTTTTGGGACAAAAGTTTTGTGTGGGAGGTGGAACAAAACCACTTGGCGATTGTTGATGTTTACATTTTTAATGTCTTTTTGGGGGATACCATAACTTTTTGACCAGTAATATGTAAGAATGTACACAAAATATAATTGTTTGTACAACTTTCGTAGAATGTCAAAGGATGGTATAATTTTTGTTGAATCCAAAACATATTTGTGTGATCGGATAGGTTCTGGAAAAAATCAATCGAAAACTGCCGGCTTGTAACTAACAAAAATTAGGTTAGCAAAGAAGCAAGTATTGCATTTGAACCAATTCTTTCGAAACTACACATACTGTCACTTTCATAAGAATCGCCAAATACAGATACAAAGTCTTGTTGAGTTGACGCAGAATGACC
The DNA here is from genome assembly GCA_964023945.1 of Ectemnius cavifrons. Lineage (NCBI taxonomy): Eukaryota > Metazoa > Arthropoda > Insecta > Hymenoptera > Crabronidae > Ectemnius > Ectemnius cavifrons. Next base: position 8,830,254 of record OZ030375.1, read on the forward strand.
GCAATACTATTATAAATGTTTGCTGTTCCTCGCTAAGAAAGCAATCCTAGGTACACTGATAAATCATCTATCCCATAACAGAAGTAATCATGCGAACAAATGGCAAAAAGAACGTGTGTTGGAAAATAAAGTCACATAAGAATTAATAAGATTGTGAGGACAGCGGGAGCGGGTCAACGAATGCACAGATTTAGGTACTAGGCTCGTTATTCTGACCTTTCGACTCGAGGGCCAGTTGGGGACTGAGGGTCCCGTGGAGGGCTGAGTGCCTACGACGGCGGCCCGGCCACGCTGGGGAACGCTCGGGGTGCGGAGGCCTGTGCGTTGACAACGCGGTGTCGCGTTACACTCCCCCGCTTTCAAATTTGGCACTCCGTGACATTCTGAGGGGGGTGGTAGGGTGATGAGTTGGTCCGGTTGGGTGATGTGTGATGAGCTTCCGGTTGCTTCTGGTTGGGTGGTGTGGTGTCGTTTCTGTGGTTGGGTGTTGTGTGGTGTGATTCCTTTGATTCCCGATAGTACGTCTGGTTTTTGTTTTGCCTGGAATTAGATATCTTGGAGTATAATGTTATCATTGTTGGTTTTGTTAGTGGGTTTTATGGTTGTTTATGGTGGGAGAAGGTAAATATGTATGAGAATATGTAAAAGAAAATTGTTACCATACTGTGTCCTTTTGACCAATTTTGTGTTAGGATTTGTTATTTTGTTGTTAATTCGATTAGTTCTCCTTTGTTTGTCCCAATTAGTATGTTCATCCTTCTTATCGTTTTGATCTTGTATATGTATCCATGCATTTGTCTTTTGGTTTCCTGTTTAATGTGGTCGTTTTCTGTGGGGTTCTTGGGGTTTGTTTGAGTAAAGACAAGTGCTTGTTTATGTTTGATATATATACTGATACGTATACTGATTTATGCTTGTATCAAAATATATAAAAATGTAGGGTGTACGGTATATATAAAGTATAAAATATAAAATATAAAATGTAAAAGTGTGTGTGTGTGTATGAGAAGTGTATGTATATGCGTGTGCTTAAGGCTAGGTTGACATGAGAGGAATATATATATCCCCCCAAAAACATGAAAATGAATAAAACGCCAAGTAGTCCCCCCCCCTCGCCGACGTCACCGTCGCCACCCAACAAGCCAAACCACCGACTCACCAACCCACCAATCTTGCAAAAGTCATTTAAAAATTATCAAAAATAGAAATGGATAAACGATAATGGGATAAATGGTAAACGAAAGCCAGTTATAATTCAGATATAACTAATAACATACAAGAAAGCCAAGTTTTCATTCAAAGATATCTCGAGTTAACTCGCATTAGCAATTAACAATAAATTCACAATAAATTAGCGATTAACAATAATAAAAAACACTTGGCGTGTGCGCGCTTCATTGCGAGGTAAGAAACCAATGAGAAACTAATTTAAATATGACATTCACTTTACTACAATATAAAATCCTAAGAAATCTTACATTTACAGTTCAATCACATATCAGGAGACTCGGTAGAGTCTCGCGCCAAGTAGTAGTTATATATATAGTACAGCGCGCGACTACCGAGGATACTTATCCCGAAGTGTAGCGGTTATCGTCTGCTATAAAACTTTCACCTCGATTTATGCAAAAGTTACAGCTTCAAGGATTTATTTCTGAATTTTGTATTTTTTCGTTGATTTTTCTGAATCGAATGTGCCAAGAATCAAGCGAATCGGTTCAGTCGTTCAGGAGATATGAATTTCACCTCGTTATTATTCTCGTAGTAAAGGCAAGGCGGATTAAGAGTCATGGGATTCATGCAGAATTCCTAAAAATGTAACTTTCACTTTTTTCATACGAGATGGCAGCAATCAGAAATGCTGCGGGCTGCGGAGATAATATGGCTGTGTTGTGTTTACGTTACCGACACGTTGGTTAAGCCGGTTATCCCATGGCTGGTTATGTGACACAGTCCAATTGTATTTTATTATTATTTTTCAGATCAATTCATTATTTAGTTAATAAAAGAGCATACTATCCTTGCCCCTGTCCCTGTGATCTCTTGTGACTATTGAGAATTATGAAATGTCAAAAGTGTTATGTGCGTAATTCACAAATCACTGTTCACTGTATTTTGTAAACGAGTGCTCATTATCAATAGCTAAAATTCTCAAGTGTCCAGCATATGAATATTTTACCCAATAATTAGTTAGCAATTATTTACAGTTTAAGGGAATGCTAGCTATTGGTAATTAGTAGTTGCTTACGTAGACTAATTTCAGCACTTTAGGTTTGCACTGTTAGCTAGGCACTTGATAGTCAGAATACATAAAAAAACTACACTGAGAATGGGAGAGCTTGCATATATAGCTTATCAAATATAACTTCTAAAGTATTAAGTCAAATCATTTACAATTTCAATAGATTCTGGCTATTGATAATCTCTCCTTTGCTAATCTGAATCATTGTTTGATTTAACGTTTTATTTAACGTTTTAGTGTTATAATATTAACCAAGCGAGATGTTCATACGCAGCCTAATTTGTATCTTGACTGTCAAGTTCATTGTTCAAGGAACGCTTCAGCTAAAGAACTAAAATGATGTAAACAAGTACTAATTACCAATTACATGTCGTTTAGGGATATAATAGCTATTGGTAATCAGTACTTGTTTAGTAAATTTCAGCTTGCAGGCATAACTTATGAATCAAGCACAGCCTAATTTATTTTTCTGAATCCAATAAGCTAAACAGCAAGGAAATTGGTCCATGCGTTCAAGAGATATGAATTTCCTCCTCTTATTTTTTCGCACGAAAACGATTCAGAAGAAGATTCAGACCAAAAATGTAGGTCACATATTTTCCACGCTAGGTGGCAGAATGTTCATATATTTGTGGCTTCGGTCTCGAGCACGACTTATACCTCGCCGGAAACGTCCGAGGTTCCGGCCGTGGTGTGCGCGAGACGTTGGCAGAGATCGGCTATCTCTGGCCACTCCAACGAACGGGGTTCGAGAGGCGATCGCGAGAACCGGGGAAGAAAGACGACGAGGGTTTCGACTTAGCTAATACTTTGTTTTAGTGACGGTTCGTTCGTATGTACGACGTCGGGTCGGAAGGTCGGGGGAGACGGTGCTCCTTGTCGTCGGTCGAGATTTGAACTGGCGGCCGGTGGCCGCTACGCTAGCGTGGTGGACGTCACGCTGCAGGCGAATCTCGATCGCTGCTGTCGACCTCTCGTTCTCGTCGTTCGAGGCGGTCGGCCTGCCCTCTGCCATCGGTCTCCTCGATGCCTCGAGGCCGCCACAGGGGCCCCCCCAGAGTGGACGCTGCTTCAGCACGTCCGCGAGTGTGACCTGCTCGATGGCGGCCGATGCTGTGCCTAAAACAGAGGGGTTCGGTGCTGGATCGGGAAGGGCTTCGAGGAAGGCAGGTTTTAGTCTCTCGGTTGAGACTACGCTCGGTCCGTCGTCCAGTTGGATCTTGAACGCCTGCTCGGACAGCCTTTGGACGACCCTGTATGGTCCTCGGTAGGGCGCTTCCAGCGGCTTCCAGATATCCTGGGCGCGGACGAAGACGTGCGTGCAATCCGCCAGTCGTGGATGTCGGAACGGTCGTGGTCGCTGATGGTTGGAGGCGCGCGTCGGTCGGAGATCACGTATCTTCCGTCGGAGCCTCTGGAGGAAAACGCTGTGTCCTACCGAGGGGGATTCCTTGTCGACGAAGTATTCCCCTGGTAGGCGGAGTGTCGTCCCGTATGTCAGCTCGGCTGAGCTGGCGCCTATGTCCTCCTTGATGCTCGTGCGCAGTCCAAGCAGAACGGTCGGCATCGCGGTGATCCAATCATCGGTGTCAGCGCATCGGAGCGCTGTCTTGAACGATCGGTGCCATCGCTCTATCATTCCGTTAGAAGCGGGATGATAGGCTGTCGTCCGGATGCGGTTGCATCCGAGCATTTTGGCCGTTGCGTCGAAGATGCGCGACTCGAACTGCATACCTCGATCGGTGGTGATCGTGGCCGGCGCTCCGAAACGGCTTATCCAGCCTTCGAACAGTGCGTGCACTACTGTTTCGGCTGTGACGTCTTTGAGCGGCACGGCTTCAGGCCATCGGGTGTAGCGGTCGATCATCGTGAGGCAATATCGGTAACCTCGAAGTTGTGGCATGATGACGATGTCCAGGTGGATGTGCTTGAAGCGCTCGTTCGGCACCTCGATGTTTTGCGGTGCGTTTCGTGTGTGCCGGTGGATTTTATTCCGCTGGCACTGCAAGCACTCCTGGGCACGTTGCCGAATGTCTTTACACATCCGCGGCCACACGAATCGTTGTGCGATCAGCCGTTTCGTCGTACGGCCACTCGGGTGCGCGAGGTTATATACCGACCGGAAAACCTGATGCCGGAGCGACTGCGGAATGTAGGGCGAATGTCTTGAGTCGAGACGTCGCAGTAGATCGCCGTTTCGGAGTCGTCGACGCGGAGCTTTCGGAGCTGCAGCGCCGTGTTTGCCGAATCGAGGATATGCTGCAGTTCGGCGTCGTTCGCCTGTTCTCTAGCGATATCCTGCGTCGAGACGATCGTCGGGAGCTGAATTTCCTCGATGCGTGACAGGGCATCGGGGACCACGTTGTCTGCTCCCTTTGTATACTCGATTTTCGTCGTGAACTGGCTTATATACTGCAAGTGACGTTGCTGTCATGGGCTGGCTTTGTCGGACGGTTGCGAGAGCGCGTAGATCAGGGGCTTGTGGTCCGTGATCACGGTGAGCTCTCGTCCCTCGAGCAGATGGCGGAAGTGGCGGATCGCGCGGAATACAGCCAAGAGTTCGCGGTCGTACGTGCTGTACCGCCTCTCGGTCTTATCCAACTTCTGCGAGAAGAATCCCAGCGGTTGGGATCGTCCGCCGATGATCTGGTCGAGTGCTGCGCCGATGGCGACGTCCGAGGCGTCGCAGCGAAGCGTCATCGTAGCGTCGTTGTCTGGATACGCCAGGGTGACAGCTTTGCTGAGCCTGTCCTTGCAGTCTTCGAAAGCCAGTTCGGTTGTCGGACTCCAGACGAGGGGAGTCTTGTCGTTCTTGCGCGAGCTTGCCGTCATTTCGACGAGCGGAGCTTGCGCGTGCGACGCGTTTGGCATGTGCTCGCGGTAAAAGTTCCACATGCCGAGGAACCGTCGGAGTTCGGCGATCGTACGCGGGCGCGGATACTCGCGGATCGCGGTCGAGCGTTCGGCGAGGGGCGCGATTCCGTGCGCGTCCACGGTGTAGCCGAGGTAGCGCACACGTGGCTGGGCGAAAACGCACTTTTCACTGTTTATCGACAGCCCGTTTTCGACGAGCCGTCGTAGCACTGTCTTCACGTGTTGTTCGTGTTCACTTGCACTCGCGGACGCGATGAGCACGTCGTCCAGGTACACGTGGCAAAAGTCTAAGTCGCGGAGGATCGAGTCCATCAGGCGCTGGAACGTCTGCGCGGCGTTGCAGAGTCCGAACGTCATCACTTTGAACTCGAAGAGGCCGAACGGCGTGACTACGGCGGTCTTCGGTTGGTCCTCCGGTGCGACGAGTACCTGGTAGTACGCGCGGTGCAAGTCGAGCGTCGTGAAGATCGACGCGCCCCGTAGGCTATACGTGAAGTCCGCGAGTCGCGGAAGCGGGTATTTGTCCGGCACTGTCACATTGTTCAGCCGTCTGTAATCACCACACGCACGCCACTGTCCGTTTGCCTTCTTCACCAGGTGGAGCGGGCTAGCCCACGGGCTGTTCGATGGGCAGCAGATTCCTTAGTGGAGCATCTCGTCGAACGCGGCTTTCGCGGCGGTGAGCCGGTCGCCGGTGAGCCGGCGGGCGCGTTCGGATGTCCGTGCTCCCCTGGTGACGATGTCGTGGCGCACGCTGTGGCGCGGCCCTCGCGGCGCGGCTGGTTGCGTTACCCGCGCGTATTCGCGGAGCCACTGCTCGGCGGTCGGATCGCGGCGGACGACCGTGACAGTGGGCTGTGTCGACCGTGCAACTTCGACGACGGTGCACGACTTGGCTTGACGATCGATAAGCCGTCGACCGGCGAGATCTACCAGGAGTTGGTGGTGCCGAATGAAATCCGCTCCGAGTATCGATCTTTGTACCGCGGCGACTGCGAACGTCCACGGGTAGCGGCGGCCGAGCCCTAGGTCGAGGTTCAGCCTGCGTGCCCCGTGTTTTCGGATCGGCGTTCCGTTCGCGGCTTGGAGTCGGACGTGTGCCAATGCGCCCAGTGGCGCGGAAACTCCTGGTGCGTCGTGCAGCGGTAGGATCGAGATGTCGGCTCCTGTGTCGATAAGGAACCGACTCTTTGACGCCCGGTCGACGATCGAGAGACGTTGCGAGATCGTCGGCAGGCCTGACGTCGTCTCTATTACGCCAGGTCGCCTTGGTCGTTTCCCGCCGTCCGTACCGAGGACGCGGTGCATTGCGGCGCGGCGGTCGTTGCGGGATTTGAATTCCGCCAGGTGCAGGGTGGTCGACACTGCCAAGCCCGGTGCCCGAACGTGGCGTGGAAGTAGCACACGCCACTTCCGGTAGCGGCCGGTGCTCTTCCGGCGTTCCGGGGAGCGGAAGTCGGCCGCCCTTGCGGCGATCCGCCTTCCATCGCGAACGCTTGTTCGACAGCGTTTTGAAACGCCCGTTGGAGGAACTCTCGGGTGGCCGGTCGGAGCGTGATCCCGGCGAGCTCCGGCGCTTCGCGCCACGCGTCGGAGGGCGATTCGCGGGCCGTCGTCTCGCGAGTTGCTGCCACGGTCGAGGCCCATCCCCTGTTGTCCTGCAAGCGTTCGGCGACCCTGGCGGTTGCTTCGGAGTCTGCCGGCTCGATGAGAAGGAGAGCGCGCCTGGTGTCCTTTGGTAGCGACTGGAGGAGGAGAGTCCGGATGAGGTGATCGGGGGCCGAGGGTCCGATCACGGAACGGAGTATCCGGAGGATCTGGGCCGGCCGTTGCCCTGCCATGCTGCCGGGTTGGAGTGCCCGCTGCAGTTTCAGGTCCTCGCTCTCGTCGTATGCGGCAATGAGCCGGCGTCGGGCCTCGTCGTAACGGCCGGGGCGGTTGCCATCGACGAGGTCGGCAATATGTAAAAACGCCTCCTTGTCGAGCCGCGTCGCGAGGTACGTGAGCTTGGAGGCGTCTGCGGTCACCCTGCTGGTGTTGAAGAAGAGCGCGGCCTGCTGGAACCAGGAACTGGCCGCGTCTTTCCAGAAGTCGGCCAGCTGGAGTTTGGGGCAGGCGCTAGCGGCCTGGATCCCCAGGAACGGAGTTGTTGCTGGTCCGAGCGTGTCGGACGCGGCGGCCTCGTCGGAGATGTTGATCGCTGGATCCACCTCGGCGTGAGAGCGGTCCTCGTCGGCCATGGCAGAACCGTGTCTCTCCGGTGTTCGGTTCAGCGGCATTTCTCAGCCCACGGTTCGGTCCTGGGCCTCCGTTCGCGCGCGCTACCGAATTTCGTTAGCGAACGGTTTCGGTTCGACGGAGGGCGGTTAACCGGCGAAGGTGGCGAACCAAGATGGCGGCGTGCGCCGTTAATCGCGCACGTGGCCGATTTTTCGCGGAAATTCGCGGCCGTGAGCGGAATATCGCGCGACTTCCGATTTTCGCCCGCGGTGCCTCTGATCACGTCGGGGTCACCAATTTGTGGCTTCGGTCTCGAGCACGACTTATACCTCGCCGGAAACGTCCGAGGTTCCGGCCGTGCTGTGCGCGAGACGTTGGCAGAGATCGGCTATCTCTGGCCACTCCAACGAACGGGGTTCGAGAGGCGATCGCGAGAACCGGGGAAGAAAGACGACGAGGGTTTCGACTTAGCTAATACTTTATTTTAGTGACGGTTCGTTCGTATGTACGACGTCGGGTCGGAAGGTCGGGGGAGACGGTGCTCCTTGTCGTCGGTCGAGATTTGAACTGGCGGCCGGTGGCCGCTACGCTAGCGTGGCGGACGTCACGCTGCAGGCGAATCTCGATCGCTGCTGTCGACCTCTCGTTCTCGTCATTCGAGGCGGTCGGCCTGCCCTCTGCCGTCGGTCTCCTCGATGCCTCGAGGCCGCCACATATTTCTAGCTTTGTAGCTGCGAGATGATGTTATGGTAGAGAGAGAAGGCAGATGTGAGATGATGTTAGAGAGAGATGCTAGACATGTAGAAAGAGACTAACTAACACGAGATGGATAGATATCTTATTTCCTTGACGTTCGAGTGGTTGGTTATGTAGGCTATTTTATGATAGCAATATCTTACGCGAGGATATCTGACAAATTTAACAGTTTTATTCTCTTATTGGTACAGCTTTATGACCCTACTCAATCTAACACTGTTAAGCAATATCCTCTTATTCAATACAATTATAGACTACCAAAGTTGCCAGGTGCATAACCAGGACCCACTTAAATGAAAAAGCAACAATTTGTTCACCAAGTGATACTTCAGGTCTTTCATGTAAATGATTTCTGAACTACGAACTTTACTAGTAATCAGTATTTGCTCAGTAAACTTTAGATCTTTGACTTCTGTAGTTTTGAATTATGTATCTGTTCAGCAAGTTTGAAATCTATAATTGAACTGGTTCTTGGGTACGCCCTTGTCAAATTTCACATTACAAATGTGTTGAATAAGAGAATTAATAGAACTTATTAAGTGTTGAGTCTAATCGTAATATTAATTTAGGGGCATACTAGTCGTGGAAAATTAATAGTGCTCATCAAGTTTGAAGCATGTCGCTTAAGTCGTTCTTAGCCTACACATTTGACAAGTTCCACACTTTTCACATGTGTCGAATGAGGAGAGGATGTATAATTTAAGCGAAGGACTCCAAATTTGTTAGACGAATATGAATTGCCAGTAGATTGCATGCCTTTGAACTCTATATAATGAAGTCCAACGCTTCATATATTATATTTGTTACGTCCTTCGCTCCTGAACGTAACACATTATGTATACAGATAAGCTGCATCCCCCTCTTATTCATCATATTGTTGAAGTATTAAACATGTCAAATGTGTAGCTTGAGAATTACTTAAATAAATCAAAGACCTGAAATGTACTGAGCAAATACTCATTGGTAATGGTGGCCTGTTCCTAAGTTGTATTAGTATCAGTATCTACCCATCAAATTGCAAACCTGTCGCTTAAGTGGTTCTTAGCTCCACATTTGACAAGTTCCACACTTCACAAACCTAAGCGAAGGACTCCAAGTTTGTTGGACGAATCTAAATTGCCACTAGATAGCATGGCTTTGAATTTCATATAATGAAGTCCAACGCTTGATATGTTACATTTTTGTTATGTCCTTACCCCCTGAACGTAACACATTGTACAGATAAGCTGCATCCATGTCAAATGTGTAGCTTGAGAGTTACTTAAGCCAAAAACCTGAAATGTACTGAACAAATACTGATTGGTAATAGCGGCCTGTTCCTAAGTTGTATCAGTATCAGTATCTGCTCATCAAATTTCAAGCCTCTCGCTTAAGTGGTTCTTAGCTTCACATTTGACAAGTTCCACAGTTCACAAATCTTTTGAACAAGGGAGAATATCACTTCAACGAAAGAGACCTGAAATTTGGTGAGCAAATACGCTTTCGCAATGTAATATTAGCTACAGAATAAAAAAAGAAAAAATAAGTTTTACATTATACAGAGAAGCTGTATCCTCCTCTTAATTACCACATTGTTGAAGTATTAAACTTGTCAAATGTGTAGCTTGTGTATTACTTAAATCAAAGACCTGAAATGTACTGAACAAATATTGATTGGTAATGGCGATCTGTTTCTAAGTTGTATCAGTATCAGTATCTACTCATCAAATTGCAAACCTGTCGCTTAAGTGATTCTTAGCTCCACATTTGACAAGTTCCACACTTCACAAACTTAAGCGAAGGACTCCAAATTTGTTGGACGAATATGAATTGCCACTAGATAGCATGGTTTTGAATTTCATAGAATGAAGTTAGGCGGCCTGTTTCTAAGTTGTATCAGTATCTGCTCACCAAATTTCAGGTTTATCGCTGAAGTGGTTATTAGCTTCACATTTGACAAGTTCCACACTTTATCACAAATGTTTTGAATAAACGAGAATATCTCTTCAGCGATAAATCTGAAATTTGGTGAGCAGACTAAAAAAAGGTTAAAATTACATACTAGATAAGAAAAAAGAAGGGATGGGGTTTAACTGTTTAATTTCTCTCCTCAACAATACATATGTATCGTGGCCTGATGGCGTTCGCCGCCACCACCGCCGCCTCCTCGGCGTCCGCCACCGCGTCGCCAGCCGCGACCGCCGCGGTAGTAAGCACCACCACCACCTCCTCGGTAGTAATAAGCACCACCACCACCACACCACCTCCTCCTCCTCTACCGCCACGGTAACCGCCACGCGGGCGCCGCCACCACGTGGCGCGGGAGCGTCCGTCTGGCCTGGGTTGAATCGTTCTGTAAAGTAATTTAATTACAGCACAAGAACTCTCACCCCCTTTGTTAACCCTTTGTTAAATAAACAACAACAGTCCCATCATCCCTTTTCCCATGTGACAACACGCTGAAAAATTCAGCAGAGCACAAACATCACAACACACCCCACAGTCCGGGATCGAATTCGGGTCCCGCAAATTGCGGTTCGCGTGTTTGCCTCACTGAGCCACTACACGGGTAATATTCCAATGATTAATTTTGTAATACTTACGTCTTCCTGCTCTCCCTCGCTCCACTGGAGGCGCAGCAGCACGAGCTGCAGCGGCGGCTCGAAGCCGCTGCCGCCGCTGCAGCTCCTACTCGAATTCGCGGCGCATCCTGTCAACGCGCCGTTACACCTCCTGATCTTGATGTTGTTCTAAAAACAAACTATAATTAATAAAGAGAAAGAATGAGGGATAGAGAAAAGCTAAAAGAAGTATGCAATTATACTCACGCATATTAGGATGAGCCTCTGCTACATCCATTTGGGCGGTCGCCGGCTTATCTTCTTGTTCTGACATTCTAATATAAAAAAGATGAAATTCAATATTAATTATAAATAGTTATATTAAAGTAAAGCCCGGAGTCGAATTAGAAGCTATAGCAGAAGAATAAAAGACATAGAAGCATAAAATGACAGCAAAATATATTTTGAATACTTACGATGTTGTCGCTTGCTAGATTCGGGCGATAATGGACGATCACGAGCACATCAAGAAAGCCGTGTTTGATAACAATTGACGTAGGGGTTGAACATGCATATGCCTTGAAATCAGTTCTTCAGTCGAATTATCGGTAATACCGACCATTGCGTAATTGTTATGTTAGCCGTATAATGTCGCCTGTGTCATGTGTCGTTCGAGCATTACATGGAGTGAATTATGACAGATACCGATATGCTACATTAGTTACCGAAATTGTTTGTACAGGGTGATGCACTAAACGGGGAATCAGCTTTTTACCATCGAATTATCGGTAACACCGAAAAGCGTAATGCATCACCCTGTATATATTATTTTAAAATCATCGGAGTGCATAATTAACGCTTCTCTGAGATTTTGCAATTGTTAGTTAATCGATTGGCTGCCGGTATCTGTCACGATTCGCTCCGTGTAGTACTCAGGAACACACGACACAAGTGACATTACACGGCAAAAAAACAATTATGCAAATGTCGGTATTATCGATAATTCGATGGTAAAAAAACTGATTCCAAGTCATATGCATCACACTTAGGGACAGCGTTTTACTACTAACATATCACAACGTAATATATTATATTACATTTTATAGTACATAAATGAACATTTCTCTCTTTGTTCTCTCTCATTTGGATCGAGTCATGCTTGTTGCATATGAGAGAGAATGGCTGTCGCCACTGTCCAGATCGACACGCAAAATGCTTACATACGATGTATGTACGGTGTGATCGGAGCCGCAATCGTCGAGCATCTGTTGAACGTGCAACAGGACATTCAACAGCTCCAGGTTAGACGTACTTACATTTTTATTTATACTTCAATATTAGAATTTAATTTTATTCTTTCATTTATCGTGCCGAAAACTTTAAAATGAAATCAATAAAGCTTCAATTAACAGAATATTTAGAGAACAGGATATCTCAAAACCTGTGGCTAGACGACAGTCACATGGATATTTTTCATTCCATTATACACGAGTATGGTTATAGTCCTCAAGGCACTTGGAAAGTACAACTTCCTGACACTATAGATGAAATACCATCAAACGTAGAGCATATTCAAATCTTGTTCAGTGGTGCTCCAAATACAATTGGACATTGGGTTTGCTCTTACTATGACAGAAAATCGATTCTCTAAACATGAAGAGATTGAGTAATCAGCACAAAACATTCTTGCAAAAACTATTTCCTTTTTACAATGTCAGTGACGATACAATGCACTTTCCAGGTGTTCAACAACAAAACGATGGAGTCAGTTGCGGAGTATTCGCTATAGCGTTTGCTACCTCGTTAATATTTAACATTCGCCCAAATAAAGTTGTATATCACACCGAGAAAATGCGGGGTCATTTAATTAAAATGTTAAAGACGAGCTGTATTGAACATTTTCCACAGCATCCAGCACACCTCCCAGTCAAGCTTCTGCCGTTACCAGTAGTACAGCGCAGAAAGAACATAGCAGAAGAGACACGATTCGTACGACATCGTACCAAAAAAGTTGAAGTTGCTTCTCCTAAGTCTATTAGCTTAATATCTCTTTCCAGCGACAGTGGGGAAAGAAAAACATTGTCCGCTCAAAGCGAGATTCTAGAAAACGTGCCAGTATTGTCTGCATCTAGCGACAATTTTACAAAAATTAAAGGCTTGTCTGCATCTAGCGACAATTTTACAAAAAATAAGGCCTTGTCTGCATCTAGCGACAATTTTACAAAAAATGGGGCCTTGTCTGCATCTAGCGACAATTGTACAAAGAAGGGAGCCTTGTCTGCATCTAGCGACAAATTTACAAAAAAGGGAGCCTTGTCTGCATCTAGCGACAATTTTACAAAAATTAAAGGCTTGCCTGCATCTAGCGACAATTTTACAAAAAATAAGGCCTTGTCTGCATCTAGCGACAATTTTACAAAAAATGGGGCCTTGTCTGCATCTAGCGACAATTGTACAAAGAAGGGAGCCTTGTCTGCATCTAGCGACAAATTTACAAAAAAGGGAGCCTTGTCTGCATCTAGCGACAATTTTACAAAAAATAGGGCCTTGTCTGCATCTAGCGACAATTGTACAAAGAAGCGGGCCTTGTTTGCATCCAGCGACACTTCTAAAAAGAAACGGCCCTTGTCTGCATCGAGCGACATTATTCCAAAGAAACGGCCCTTGTCTGCATCGAGCGACAATATTCCAAAGAAACGGCCCTTGTCTGCATCTAGCGACAGTATTACACCAACACAACTGATGTCTGCAACCAGCGACAATAATACAAAGAAACGGCCCTTGTCTGCATCTAGCGACAGTTTGGAGGAGAAAGATAAATTATGTAATCTATCTAAAGAGTGTGCTCACAAATATTATATTGAAAATAAAGGTAATAAAATACGTGTCAGGGATTCAAAATATTATACAAGTGTTAAGGATAAAAAATCTATCATAAATGCAAAATATTATCGACAAAATAAAAATGAAATATGTATGAAGAATGTAAAATATTATAAAGAGAATACCGATAAGAAATCGGTCGTGAATAAAAAATATTATATACAAAATAAAGATAAAAAGTCGATTATGAATAAACAATATTATAAAGAAAATAGAGACGCAAAATCTATCACGAATGCAAAATATTATAGAAAAAATTTACTTGTGCAAACAAAAATGCGCGTTGCCAAGAAACTATGTCAGAAATATAAAGTATATCGCATTCGTGGAAATACTATAGCTTTGCAGAGAAGTGCTGAGAATTATATTCAAAAGATATCGAAACAACTTGCAAAATGCACACCTTTTGCAAGTTTTTCAAGCGCAAGAATTGAGGCCGAACGAATATTCAAGTGGTGCATTTTCGTTAGACAAAATTATATATCCAATATAGGAAAAGTATTGCATAATTTAAGGGGAAAAGCTCAACTATATTTAACACAGTTATCCGCTCTCGCTTGTGATGACATTGACAGTATACGAAATATGTTATGTGGTGATTCTAAACATGCTCCTACCACGGAGTCATATTTTTCAGAGGCAATATATGATTTCAATATCAAATTAAAGGAAAAGTCTCTTATGATCCCCCCCAAAACCATTAAAATGAAAAAAAAACGCCAAGTAGTCCGCCCCCCCCCTCCGCCATCCCGGCTCCACAACCCACCAACCTTGTCAAAATTATTTAAAAAATTACCAAAAATAGAAATGGATATCATTGGTAAACGAAAGCCAAGTTATAATTCAGATATAACTAATACCATACAAGAAAGCCAAGTTTTCATTCAAAGATATCTCGAGTTAACTCGCATTAGCAATTAACAATAAATTCACAATAAATTAGCGATTAACAATAATAAAAAAAGCTTGGCGTGTGCGCGCTTCATTCAAGGCACTTGCTCTGATAATATTGCTGGAAAACTTTGAAAGAAATATATTCGAGACGAATTGAGAACCTGCTTTTCTGTGTAGTATATAGTACATGTGATTGAACTGTAAATGTAAGATTTCTTAGGATTTTATATTGTAGTAAAGTGAATGTTAGATTTAAATTAGTTTCTCATTGGTTTCTTACCTCGCAATGAAGTGCGCACACGCCAAGTTTTTTTTATTATTGTTAATTGCTAATTTATTGTGAATTTATTGTTAATTGCTAATGCGAGTTAACTCGAGATATCTTTGAATGAAAACTTGGCTTTCTTGTATGTTATTAGTTATATCTGAATTATAACTTGGCTTTCGTTTACCAATGATATCCATTTCTATTTTTGGTAATTTTTTAAATAATTTTGACAAGGTTGGTGGGTTGGGAGCCGGGATAGCGGAGGGGGGGGGGGGGGGACTACTTGGCGTTTTTTTTCATTTTAATGGTTAATGGAAATTTGGAGTCCTTCGCTTAAATTATACATCCTCTCCTCATTCGACACATG
Source organism: Ectemnius cavifrons (assembly GCA_964023945.1). Taxonomy (NCBI): domain Eukaryota; kingdom Metazoa; phylum Arthropoda; class Insecta; order Hymenoptera; family Crabronidae; genus Ectemnius; species Ectemnius cavifrons. Next base: position 8,845,298 of record OZ030375.1, read on the forward strand.
TGAAAAGTGTGGAACTTGTCAAATGTGTAGGCTAAGAACGACTTAAGCGACATGCTTCAAACTTGATGAGCACTACTAATTTTCCACGACTAGTATGCCCCTAAATTAATATTACGATTAGGCTCAACACTTAATAAGTTCTATTAATTCTCTTATTCAACACATTTGTAATGTCAAATTTGACAAGGGCGTACCCAAGAACCAGTTCAATTATAGATTTCAAACTTGCTGAACAGATACATAATTCAAAACTACAGAAGTCAAAGATCTAAAGTTTACTGAGCAAATACTGATTACTAGTAAGGTTCGTAGTTCAGAAATCATTTACATGAAAGACCTGAAGTATCACTTGGTGAACAAATTGTTGCTTTTTCATTTAAGTGGGTCCTGGTTATGCACTTGGCAACTTTGGTAGTCTATAATTGTATTGAATAAGAGGATATTGCTTAACAGTGTTAGATTGAGTAGGGTCATAAAGCTGTACCAATAAGAGAATAAAACTGTTAAATTTGTCAGATATCCTCGCGTAAGATATTCCTGTCATAAAATAGCCTACATAACCAAGCACTCGAACGTCAAGGAAATAAGACATCTATCCATCTCGTGTTAGTTAGTCTCTTTCTACATGTCTAGCATCTCTCTCTAACATCAGCTCACATCTGCCTTCTCTCTCTACCATAACATTATCTCGCAGCTACAAAGCTAGAAATATATGAACATTCTGCCACCTAGCGTGGAAAATATGTGACCTACATTTTTGGTCTGAATCTTCTTCTGAATCGTTTTCGCACGAGAAAATAAGAGGAGGAAATTCATATCTCTTGAACGCATGGACCAATTTCCTTGCTCTTTAGCTTATTGGATTCAGAAAAATAAATTAGGCTGTGCTTGATTCATAAGTTATGCCTGCAAGCTGCAACTTTTTCGGAAATCGAGGTGAAAGTCTTATATCGATTGAAAACCGCTACGCGTCGGGATAAGTAGCCTCGGTTTCTCGCACTGTATAGCTATAGCTAACTACTTGGCGCGAGACTCTACCGAGTCTCCTGATCCTGATGAATGAGTATGGCCAGGTCACAAATGTTTTACCATTAACGGAATTAAGACCGGATATAAAGTGTAAGAAATCATGGGTTTGTAATGAATTTTGTACAGTTCAGAATTTGGAAATACTTAAACGATATCAACGATTACTCAAAGTTATATCTGAATGCAGATTAATAAAAAATATACCAAAACTAGTGAACGGTTTGGCACAGTGTACAACAAAATGGACAGTTGGTAAATTGGGACATTCACATGGTTGTTACATAAAGCCCGATATTTGTCGATCATTGGTACTGGCAATTCATTTCCTTTGTCCACACTTTCCACGAGTGAGAAATATTGGTAGATTGATTAGTAGCTTGTCTCATTATTACAAAAAATTGAAATCTTTATATAAGGCACTCGAAGTCGGAGATATTGTAGCACTGAGAGAAATCATTAAACATGTAGAGGAAGAGGCGGCACAAAATTTATTACTCGATAGTAAGAAAATAAACTTAAATGAAGATTACATAATTAATAAATATTCTGCGGCATTTAAGCTACTTACAAAAAGATCTACGGACACTCCTCGATTTGTGTGTGTATCATGCGAGAAGTTGCATTTTCGGAAACAGATTACCGATTTGAATAAACTACGAAATCCAATAGTTGGAAAACATTGGGAAAATTTAATGGTTCACTTGGAAAAAGAAGCAATAAATGTTGATTATATATGCCATTATTGCATAGATTACTTTCGTAAAAATGCCTTACCACCAGTGTGTGTATTGAACGGCCTTTACGTAGGAAAAATGCCTGAGATATTGACAACTTTAAATGATTATGAGAAAATTTTGATTCAGCGTGTTAAAGCATTTCAATGTGTGCAGCGGATGGGTACAGTAACGAATAAAAAAATACCGCATAGGCAAATGATACAAAAAGTAAAAGGAAGAATATTTCATTTGCCGTTGCCGATAGAGGAAAGTTTAAAGAAAATATGCCCCTCAACGGCAGCAATTAACTGTGACCATGAGGTTTATATATTAGTTCGAGGAATTTCAACAAAGTCAAAAACAGTCTGGGAAAGTTTGGTAGATTTGAAAAAGATATTCGAGGTATTGAAATGGATGAAGGATAATAATCCACTTTACTCGGAAATTGCATTGCCCCGTTCTCATGATGAATTATTAAGTGGAAAATTGAAAAAAACAGAATATATTACTGATGATAATGAGGAAGAGGATAAAGATGAGAATAAAGATGAGGATAATAAGGAAACGAATAAGCAGGGTGCGATGCTGACCCAGATTACCGACCCCGATTCGTATTATGAACATTATTCTATTTACCCCATGTATGAGAAAAGAATAAATAATACATCTACAGCTTTGTATCAAATGTTGAAAGTTGAAGCCGTGCCTCTAGACAATCGTTGTAAAGATTTAGATGTTCTTTGCTTCCCGGATTTATATCCTTACGGTAAGAATGGTGTAAATCAAGAAAGACAAATACACATACGGGATTTCGATTTTGTAAAATCGAGATTAATGTAAAAATATTCACATTTCCGTTTAAATATACAGTATTTATTCTTTTTATTAAACAATGCCAATATGCGACAAATCAGTAGTGGTATCTATCATAAACTCAATACTGTCAATCCACACGTAAGATATACAGCAGCTGAATTTTTAAAATCTTTGTCTGCAAACGAATTAGAAGGAAATTTAGATACTATTTTCGGAAAGTTGCCAAATACAAAACAATATTGGCGCAAGGTGAGAAATAATGTTAATGCCATAACACGCGATTACGGACCAGCCACTTGCTTTTTAACATTAAGTCCGGCAGAATGGTTGTGGTCGGACTTAGCAGAATATATTAAAGAAGTCAGTCCGAGTTTGAGTTCAATAAAATCAATTAACGAATTAATTGCTGCTGATCCAGTTTCTGTTGCTAGATTTATAGAAAATAAATTTCAAGCAATGTTAGAGTTTATTTGCTCTTCCGATAACCCTATAGGCAAAGTAAAGCATTATTTTGTAAGGCGTGAATATCAAAATAGAGGAATGCCACATTGGCATTTATTGATTTGGATAGAGGATGCGCCCATAATAGGAAAATCATCGAACGAGGATGTAATAAATTTCGTATCAAAATACGTTACTTGCAAGATGCATAATAAAAAACAATCACCACAACTATATCGGCGTGGCATGACTTACCAACAGCATTACCATAATTCGTATTGTTTACGAAACAAGAAAACGAAAAAAGGTTTTGTAAGAAAATGCCGATTTGGATTTCCGCGTCCCATTACAGATAAAATAAAGTTAAGAGATCTTGCCGTCAGTATTGCGAATAGAAGACAATTGAAAAATAAAAATCGTATATACGATCTGCCGCATGAGGAAGGCGAGAAAAACATAAATAACTATAATCCTACTATATTGACAGCATGGGAAGGGAATATGGACAGTCAGTTTATCGGCGAAAAGTCCGCTTTCCCGAGTAGAAATTCTGCCTCGGTCCCGATCGGGTCCCGATCAGGTCCCCAGTTGCATGTTGTCGGGTCCTGGTCGGGCAATCATAGCGGTTTACGTCGGGTGTAACGCAGTTTCATCATCGGGTAGCGATCGGGTCCTGATCGGGTTCCCGATCGACTACTTCATCGGGTCCTGATCGGGTTTATGTCGGGTGTAACGCAGTGTCCTCCTCGGGACCTGATCTGGACCTGATCTGGACCTGATCTGGACCTGATCGGGTGCAGATTGAAAAAAACAATTTACAGAATTGAAAATCTCATATTTTATCAAAAAAGGAACTGCTTAACAATAATGACTTTACTTGTGATTTGCAAATTGAATATGTGCGTGCTACTAAGTTTTAATAATAATCTTTGGGTGCCATCAATTGGGATCGAACACGGTTCATGAAACTCTCTCCTGAGTCAGATTGGAAGTCCTGCGCCTTTAACCACTCACCTACGGAATTCTTATAATATTCGCATCAACTTTTGTATATATACGGAGCGCGGTTCTTATTGTGAAAGTGGATTATCAGAATTCGGAAAAAACTTAGTCATGCGGAATTTCGCGACGCGTACTTCTTATTATAGCGGTTTTTAAAAATTCATTGAATTATAAGCGATTAACATTTTATCTCGACTGTAGGCAACGAACAAGGAATGCAAGGGATTGTACGAATGAAGTGTAATCTTGTGTTTCATAGGATGAACGGAGCGCGGTTGAGTATGGAATATATATGTGGACAAATATTGATTTTTACAACATTTTCTACCTTCGGAAATACTTTTATATAAATAATCCATATACGCAAAGTGGAAAGATACTGAAATGGAATTGTCCTCTAAATAAAATCTACACGTGAAAATCGTAACCAAATAAGTTATAAAATTGCAAATGCTGTAAATCAATCAGCTACTCGTTACGATATATGATCGGGCTGTACTTTACTTTCTTTTCGTGAAAATTTAGTAACGTTGGGAATGAATAAAAGAATACATATGGAAAATGTGTTTTTTAAAAATAAATTGTTCATATTTATTTCTTTTAAATATTGTTTATTGATATTAATCCGCCTATTTTACGTGTTCGCGAGTTCCCCTACTCCTGTTCCAACGTTGCACAGGTGCACTTATATATAAATACATATCTCAAAAGTATAAAATTATATATTTCTTGTCAAATCCCGGCTAAAAAGATCTCCTCGGGCTCTACCCGACGTGGACCCGACGTGGACCCGATCAGGATTTTATGTACCACTCGCGATCGGGCTATACCCGATCAGGACCCGACGTGGACCCGATCAGGATTTTATGTACCACTCGCGATCGGGCTCTGCCCGATATCGACCCGACGTGGACCCGATTGGGATTTTATGTACGTGCACTTATATATAAATATATAAATCTCAGTTATATACATCTCAAAAGTACAAAATTATATATTTTTTATCAAATGCCGGCTAAAAAGATCTCCTCGGGCTCTACCCGATGTCGACCCGACGTGGACCCGATCAGGATTTTATGTGCCACTCGCGATCGGGCTATACCCGATCAGGACCTGACGTGGACCCGATCAGGATTTTATGTGCCACTCGCAATCGGGCTATACCCGATCAGGACCTGACGTGGACCCGATCAGGATTTTATGTGCCACTCGCGATCGGGCTATACCCGATCAAGACCCGACGTGGACCCTATGTGCCGTACCCCATCCGGTTATACCTGATCAGGACCCGATCGGGACCTTATGTGCCACACCCGATCAAGCCATACCCGATCAGGACCCGATTCGGACCTTATCATGCATCGGGTTGATTTCTACTCGGGTTATCAGGAGACTCGGTAGAGTCTCGCGCCAAGTAGTAGTTTATATATATACAGCGCGCGACTACCGAGGATACTTATCCCGAAGTGTAGCGGTTGTCGTCTGCTGTAAAACTTTCACCTCGATTTATGAAAAAGTTACAGCACCAAGAATTTAATTCTGAATTTTATATTTTTTCGCTGATTTTTCTGAATCCAATGAGCCAAGAATCAAGCGAATCGGTTCAGTCGTTCAAAAGATATGGATTTCACTTGCTTATTTTACTCGCGGAAAAGGCAAATGCGGATTAAGATTCTTTGTTGACTATTCCTAAAAATGTAACTTTCACTTTTCGCATACGAGATGGCATCATTGTGAAATGCTGCATGCTACGGAGATAAGGCTGTGTCGTGTTTACATTACCGACACATTGGTTAAGCCGGCTATACCATGGCAGGTCATTTGTAATAACGGTTACGTGACACAGTCCGACTTTATTCTTTTATTTCAGATTCCATGCTTTATTTTTATTAAATTAATAAAAGATCATACTATCCTTGCCCCTGTCCCTGTGATCTTGTGACAAAAGTGTTAAGTGCGTAATTCACAAATCACTGTTCACTGTATTTAGTAAATGAGTGCTCATTATCAATAGCTAAAATTCTCAAGTGTCTAGCATATGAATCTTTTAACCAATAATTAGTTAGCAATTATTTACAATTTAAGGGAATGCTAGCTATTGGTAATCAGTAGTTGCTTACATAAACTAATTTCAGCACTTTAGGTTTGCACTCTGTCAGCTAGGCACTTGATAGTCAGGATACATAAAAAAACTAGACTGAGAATGAGAGAGCTTGCATATATAGCTTATCAAATATAACTTGTAAAGTATTAAGTCAAATCATTTACAATTTCAGTAGATTCTGGCTATTGATAATCTCTCTTTTGCTAATCTGAATCATTGTTTGATTTAATGTTTTAGTGTTATAATATTAACCAAGCGATATACCCATACGCAGCCTAAATTAGTGTAGTTGTATCGAGACTGTCAAGTTTGTTGCTCAAGGCACGCTTCAGCTAAAGAGCTAAAATGCTTAAGTGATTGTTGTGCTACGCATTGAACAATTTTCAAACCTTTAAATCGAACTAATTTCAGCACTTTAGGTTTGCGCTCCATCAGCTAGGTACTTGACAGGCAGGAATAACTTGTAAAGTATTAAATCAAATTATTTCTAATTTCATTACATTCTAGCTTTTAGAAATCTCTCTTTTGCTAATCTGAATCATTGTTTGATTTAATGCTTTTCAATTATAATATATAAACCAAGCAAAATGCTCATACACAGTCTAATTTGTATCTTGGCTGTCAAGTTCATTGTTCAAAGAACGCTTCAGCTAAAAAACTAAAATGATGTAAGCAAGTACTAATTACCAATCACATGTCATTTAGGGATATAATAGCTATTGGTAATCAGTACTTGTTTAGAAAATTTAATTACTTTAGATTGTGTGCTCCGTGACCTATGCATTTGGTACTGAAGATATACCAAAGTTAAAACGTGTATGAGGGTGTAGCTTATCTAATCTGCAATTTAAATGCATCCTAGCTATTGGGAATCAGTATGCAGGTGCTAATTATTACCAATTACTAGCATGGTTCTAACTTCCACCAGACTAAAGTTAAAATTTTAAATTATATTAGGCAACTTGTAAATCTCATACTGTTTAACTTTGGAATATTGAATTTGTTAAGTGCAAGCTATATACTATGTAGGGAATCTATATTCTCACATTCAGCTCAATTTCTTAGATCTCCTCCTATGTGCATGATTAAGTTATAAATACATTGTAACATTAAAGTTACATTATAACATAAACATGCATATAGGTGATGGTGCATATTTGAACAGAAATGGCACTTGACATTTTAATAAAATTCTACTTTTAAATTTATTAAGTAAACCATTGATAAATAATTAGAAATTTGATTGTCTTTATTGTTAAGTATTAACTAACAAAACGGCATGAAATCCGTCCAAAAGCATTAAACTGTAAAAAAATGCGCCAAGTAGCAGTTGGATTTTTCCACAAAATTGAAACATTGATAAATAAATAGAAATTTTATTGTCTTTATTGTAAAGCATTAACTAACAAAAAGACATGAAATCCGTCCAAAAACATTAAAATGTAAGAAAATGCGCCAGGTAGCAGTTGGATTTCCCCACGAAATTGAAACATTGATAAATAAATAGAAATTTTATTGTCTTTATTGTAAAGCATGAACTAACAAAAAGACATGAAATCCGTCCAAAAACATTAAACTGTAAAAAAATGCGCCAAGTAGCAGTTTGATTTTCCCTAAAATTGAAATATAACAAAAAAGATAATAGATATCATACAACAAAGCCAAGTTTTCATTGAAACATACCTCGATTTAATTCGCATTAGCAATTAATAATAAATTAACAATAAATTAGCGATTAACAATAAAAAAAACTTGGCGTGTGCGCCCTTCATTCGAGGCACTTGCTCTGGTAATATTGCTAAAAAAACTTTTAAAGAAATTAAATTGTAGTAAAGTCAGTTTTGGGTTTGAATCATAGTTGCCCTTTTACCTCGCAATGAAGCGCGCACACGCCAAGTTTTTTTTATTGTTAATCGCTAATTTATTGTTAATTTATTATTAATTGCTAATGCGAATTAAATCGAGGTATCTTTCAATGAAAACTTGGCTTTGTTGTATGATATCTATTATCTTTTTTGTTATATTTCAATTTTAGGGAAAATCAAACTGCTACTTGGCGCATTTTTTTACAGTTTAATGTTTTTGGACGGATTTATTTTTCTGAATCCAATAAGCTAAAGAGCAAGGAAATTGGTCCATGCGTTCAAGAGATATGAATTTCCTCCACTTATTTTCTCGTGCGAAAATGATTCAGAAGAAGATTCAGACCAAAAATGTAGGTCACATATTTTGCACGCTAGGTGGCAGATCGTATTTACGTTACCGATCTATAATCTGTAATCTGTGTCATACCGACACATTGGTTAAGCCGGTTATGCCATGGTTGGTTATGTGCCATAATGGTTATATGACAAAGTCTGATTTTATTATTTGTTCCAGATACCATGCTTTATGTAGTTAATAAAAGAGGTATACTGTCCGTGCCCCTGTCCCTCTGATCTTGTCGTTATTAAGAATTATGAAATGTTAAAAGTGTTAAGTGCATAACTCACAAGTCCCTGTTTTGGTAAACGAGTACTGATTACCAATAGTTAAAATTATCAAGTGTAAGACTATACGGCGTCTTGAGTTGGTGTGGGTACTCGTAAATAACGTAACTCGTCAGGAATCCGATTAACAAATGTAGCGTACAATTATATTGATGCGAAGATCAGTGATACAGTCGTGTCAAGGCTAAAGTCAGTTCAAGAACGATGCTCTCGGACATCGCTCGCCGTCAGGTTACCTGTGTCAGCGTGGCCAAGTCTGGGGGTTTATGACCCCTGGGTTTTCCCTGAAGGGGAGAGGTGCCCTGCACAATCTCCACGAGGCCCGCTCTATACGCGCGTTCGCATGCCTATTTCTGATTTTCTCACACAAGTGTGTAGCATATCAATCTTTTAAGCAATATTACCAATTATTTACAATTTAAGGGAATGGTAGCTATTGGTAATCAGTACTTGCTTAGACTAATTTCAGTACTTTAGGTTTACACTCCGTCAGCTTGGCACTTGACAGTCAGGATACTTCAAAACTAGACTGGGAATGAGAGAGCCTGCATATATAGCTCATTGAATATAATTTGTAAAGTGTTAAGGCAAATCATTTAATATTTCAATACATTCTTGCTATTGGGAATCTCTGTTTTGCTACTCTGAGTCATTGCTTGACTTAACGCTTTATAATTATAATATATAAACCAAGCAGAGTGCTCATACGCAGTCTAATTTAGTAGTATCTTGACACTCAAGTTCATCGCTCAAGAAACACTTCAGCTAAAGAACTAAAATGATGTAAGCAAGTAATAATTACCAATCATGTGTCATTTAGTGACATACAAGCTATTGGTAATCAGTACTTGTTTAACAAATTTTATTACATTAGATTATGCGCTCCCTGAGCTACGCATTTGGCTGTCAAGATACACCAATGTTAGAGTGTGTATGAGGGTATAGCTTATCTAATTTGCAATTTAAATGCATCTTAGCTATTGGTAATTTTTCTTTTGCTAATGTGAATTTGTCAAGTGCAAAGTATATTATCTAAGGAATCTATATTCTCACACTCAGCTCAATTTCTTAGATCTCCTCCTATGTGCATGATTAACTTATAAATACATTGTAACATTAAAGTTACATTATAACATAAACATGCACATAGGTGATGGTGCATATTTGAACAGAAATGGCACTTGACATTTTAATAAAATTTTACTTTTATATTTATTAATTAAACCATTGATAAATAATTAGAAATTTGATTGTCTTTATTGTTAAGTATTAACTAACAAAAAGACATGAAATCCGTCTAAAAACATTAAACTGTAAAAAAATGCGCCAAGTAGCAGTTGGATTTCCCCACAATAATATAACAAATATAATATATAATAAAATATAACAAAAAAGATAATAGATATCATACAAGAAAGCCAAGCTTTCATTCAAAGATACCTCGATTTAACTCGCATTAGCAATTAATAATAAATTACCGATTCACAATACAAAAAATCTTGGCGTGTGCGCGCTTCATTCGAGGCACTTGCTCCGGTAATATTACTAAAAAACTTTTAAAGAAACATATACGCGATGAACTGAGAACCTCCTTCTTATCAATATCGGGAAAAATGATCTCCTTGTCAGTTATGAGGCACTGGACAATGCTCATGAAATCGGAGAATATTGATATATCGGAGGCAAAAATGGGATAACAAGGCCGCTGTATATAGTATATATGATTGAAAATGAAAGATTTATTAGGATTTACTCATATTGTAGTAAAGTCAGTGTTAGGTTTAACACCAATATTACCGAACGAGTTGAAATGACTTTTTTTTACGTGGTTCGTTATAACAGCATAACAATCGTTGGTAGTTCTAGTGTTAAATCAGTTTTCGATTGCCTTTTTACCTCGGAATGAAGCGCGCACACGCCAAGATTTTTTGTATTGTTAATCGGTAATTTATTGTTAATTTATTGTTAATTGCTAATGCGAGTTAAATCGAGGTATCTTTGAATGAAAGCTTGGCTTTCTTGTATGATATTTATTATCTTTTTTGTTATATTTCATTATATATTATATTTGTTATATTATTGTGGGGAAATCCAACTGCTACTTGGCGCATTTTCTTACATTTTAATGTTTTTCGATGGATAATTGTACTTCGCATGGACTATCTGATGTTACAGTGAATATCGGGTGGTGAGAAGCGCATAGGTATGTACTATGTATTATCTTACATTTGTCGAGGTCGTCCTTGTTGAGAGTCACGTATTGCGACGTCGACTGGTCTACGGTTACGTACTGTTCGACGGATTCGAGGTAAGCGTAGACTGAGCCGTTTTTGCGGGTTGGTACCGGGTGCACTTTGTTTAATTTGAAAACTCATCCGTTCGTTAAGGGGACGTCGACGCTTACAATTACTGATTTCACGTCGGAGTATGCCGTGATACGCATTATTTTATATAATAAATGTGTGTTCTTAAGATTAATACTTAGGGGGAAAGTTAATCCGGTTGTTAGTTCCGTTGTCACAGCGTTCAAGTATTTTATTATTTCCGCGGGCGGTAGTACTCGTGGATTGAGGATGCCTTTTCTAATATCGACGACAAAGTCTAGTACGTCTTGTGCGTCTCGTAGTAGGGTTTCTGTTGTAGCTTCTAGGAGTATAGAGTTTTCCTCAATTATTTCTCGAAGTTTGAAGTTTAAGTTGTTCTGCTGAAGTGCATATTGTAGCTGGCGAGTAGCGTTAAGTAGCGTCAGTTCGTTTTGTTCGACGTTGTGTATGGTTTCGTTTAGTAATTTTGCATTGGTACTGATTACGTGGAGTTGTCCTTTTATAATACTTTTGAGAGTTCCTGTTTGCTCTTGCAGGAGTGCAATTTGTTCGTTAATTTCGTTTCTGTCTTCTGTATCCATTATTCCGAATAGTGATTTTCCTATAGATCCTAGTCCATCGATTAGGCCGCGATTTGATCGTGTATCTGAGCCAATGGTCTGTTCTATATAGGGGAGTAAATCTGTTACGCGGTCTAATTTTTTCTGGATTCTTGTAGTGAAGGTTTGGCAGAAGTGTGCCGATGTGTCTGTGGGGGGGATTTTTGCATGTCGCGATTGTTTCGTAGAGAATGTTTCGGATGGTTGATTCGCGTTGAAAGATTGATGATAGATTAAGGTGCAATACCAGTTTCCAGGTGTCTTGATAGGTTTGCAGGGTTCCTATTCTTTCGAAATAGATTCCTGGTTGGTGTGTGAATTTTCGGACGCTGAAGTATTTATCGGGTATTGTTCCCTGTGTCGCGATGGCTCTAATAGCGAGGAGGGTGGTTCTGTAATGAGAACGAAAACGACTGTTTTTGTTTTCTTGTGTTTTTGGTTATTTGTTTGAGGGGCAGGGGTGCCTATGTGCATGTGTGTGATTGTTCTTCTCGGAAGAAGAAGGTTCTCGCGGAGGGACCGGGGGCCTCCGAGGAACGAGTGTTATCTTACCGAGAGGTCTTACGTGGGAATGGTGCGGAGGTGCAGAGTTGACGAAATTCTCGCGAGATCGTGAGAGGGGGTGGGGTATAAGATGTGGATGCTGGGCGATGTTGGCCATTCTTCAACATGTCGACGGAGAAAACTGTTCGTGGGAATATCGTGAGTACCTTGTATTGTATAACTATAAATTTTTTTTTTTGAATTGGTGATGTATGTCAATTTACTAATGTATTCGTTTTATTCTTTGTTGCAGAAAGGCACGAACGGACCCGCTGGGCCCGTATCAAGGCCTTGAGCCAAAATAAAAACTAAATTTTTACTTTTATATGGTGTTGGGCGTTGTTTTTGACCGGCGAAACTGGTCCTTGCGGTTCCCTCTTCCTAATCCAGTTTCCTTCCCTTTAGTTTTAGTTTAGTTTTTAAGGATATTATAAGCTTATATGTACGAGGAAGAGGCAAGTATATTGTATTATTTTGTTTCTTTTTACATATATAGTTTTTATTATTATTATTATTATTTTGTTATTCCTTCGCGTTTAGTTAGTCAATGAAATGTTTGAGATGGTTCGCGTGTACGCGTTGGGTTCGGTGATCCTTTTTAATAGTGTAGGTTTCATTATCGTGTTTGGCTATTATTCTGTATGGTCCGATCCATTTAGGAGTTAGTTTTTACCGACTTCGAAAAGGAGGAGGTACTCAATTCGACCGCTATATTTTTTTTTTTTTTTTTTTTTTTTTTTTAATGTTTGTCCGGCGAGAACTCTGAGATGGGTGGACCGATCGGGATGAAACCGAACCTATCTTATAGAGGATGCTCACAGTTTGGTCCCATTATAAATTTTTTCGAAATTGTTTAACGCTAACCATTGTTATTGCATAAAAACCGAATTTTTCGCTGATTTCGCGTTTCTACTACAAATTTCGTTTGTCCGGCGATATTTCCGAGATGGATGGACCGATCTTTATGAAACCATACCTATCTTATAGAGGATGCTCACAGCTTGGTCCCAATATAAATTTTGTCGAAATTGTTTAACAGTAACCATTGTTATTGCTTAAAAACCAAATTTCGCGCTGATTTCACGTTTCTACTACAAATTTCGTTTGTCCGGCGATATTTCCGAGATAGATGGACCGATCTTAATGAAACCTTGCCTATCTTATAGAGGATGCTCACAACTTGGTCCGAATATAAATTTTGTCGAAATTGTTTAACATTAACCATTGTTATTGCTTAAAATTCGAATTTCGCGCTAATTTCACATTTCTATTACAAATTTCGTTTGTCCGGCTATATTTCCGAGATAGATGGACCGATCTTGATGAAACCTTGCCTATCTTATAGAGGATGCTCACGGCTTGGTTCCAATGTAAATTCTCCCTAAATTGTTTAACGCTAACAATTGTTATTGCATAAAAACCGAACTTTCGATTGTCCGGCGATAGCTTTGGGATCGCTTGTGCGATAAGGATGAAACTTTGAGTAACTCATAAGGGAAGTTCTCGCGGTACACCCTCTTGCATAAATTTCGGAATGTACAAGCTTTTCTTTCGTCAACAAATTCTGCTACATTTCTTCGTCTATAACTGTTACACCAGTGCAACGATGAAGTTCAAAATGAAATCGACCGCGAACCATCAATTTATTGATTTCCTATACTAAAAAGCATTAAATAAAAAAAAAATATTTTAAAAAAAAATGTGACCGACTTCGAAAACTGACAAAGTTCCAGAGAGCTGAAAACTAAAAGAGCTGAAAAGTACAAAATAAGCAACACAAAAAATGCTCTGAAAAGTAAAAAATAACTTCTTGTTGTCATGGATACAGAAATTTGCATCAAGCCTAAATATTCTGCAACTTTTCGGAGGCGGCGCAAATATAAGTAAAATATTACAAACGTCACGAAATCCTCACACTCAAATCTGAAAATACTCGTAGGCTCTATGTACATATATATCTACAAATTGAAGCGGCGAAGTATACCCTATCGAATATGCTAATATTGTTAACATTAACTGGTCTGGTATTCCACAATTCCGAACAATTCCGACATCTCATAACTGTAGGTTAATCTAGCAAATACGCAAATACATATAACAGACTGCAGGCAATAGAACTATCGTTACTCTCCTGTGTACCATTTTGTCTTCGTCAATCATTAAAGTCATCCTGTGGTTGGACAGGTAGAGAGATATAAGGATAGAGATAGATCGAAAGAGAGAGATTGAGAGGCGGGAGGAAGAGTACGAAAGCAAGAGTGAGTAAGCACGAAAGATAGATTTTCTAAGAAAGAAAATGCGGATAAGCGCGGGTAAGACACACGATTGCCAGTAATATTTTACTTATATTTGCGCCGCCTCCGAAAAGTTGCAGAATATTTAGGCTTGATGCAAATTTCTGTATCCATGACAACAAGAAGTTATTTTTTACTTTTCAGAGCATTTTTTGTGTTGCTTATTTTGTACTTTTCAGCTCTTTTAGTTTTCAGCTCTCTGGAACTTTGTCAGTTTTCGAAGTCGGTCACATTTTTTTTTAAAATATTTTTTTTTTGATCGTCCTCGTCGGACAGTATCGTCTTTGAGTAGGACTTTATCGTCGGGTTTGTAGGTCGGTGTTTTAGTTTGTTTGTCGTAGGTGGTTTTAGATTGTTCTTTCTTTTGTCGTAGGGTTTCTCGCGCTACTTCGTGGATCAATCGGATTCGTTCGCGCAGTTCTTCGGCGTATTTGTCGTACGTGTAGGTCAAACGTGGAGGTTGTTGTAGGGATGTCGGTAAAGTCGCGGTTTGTCCGAAGGTAAGCTCGTATAGAATGTGTCTGGTAGTACTGTGTGGTGTGGTGTTGTACGTGAACATCGCATAAGGGAGCCATTCGCCCCAGTCAGTTTGATCTTCATTAATGTAATGTTTGAGGTAGTCGGCTAGTGTTCGATGACTTCTTTCTAGGACGCCGTAAGATTCCGGATGGTATGCGCTGATTTGGATTTTGTTTATTTTGAGCAGTTTACACACGTCTTTAAATACCTCGCTTAGAAAGTTTGCTCCTTGGTCGGTAAGGATTTTTCCCGGTATTCCGAAAACACATACTATCTTTGTCGCGAAAGCTTTTGCGATGGTTCCGGCTTCTTGGTCGGGTATGGGTATAGCTATGCTAAATTTAGTTAACGCGTCTTGGAACGTTAGGATGTATTTGTTGCCCTGGTTAGTTATAGTTAAAGGTCCTACGATGTCTAGAGCGCATTTTTCGAATGACTTAGTGGGAGTGTCCGTTATTACCATCGGTGCTTTACTTGGAGCCCATGTTTTGTTTTTCTGGCATTTTTCGCATTTGGAAATGTGTTCCTCGACATCTTTTCTCATGGTCGGCCAATTATGGTATAGTCTAATTCGATCGAGAGTTCTTTTAATGCCTAGATGTCCGCCTAGGGGTGTGTCGTGCTGTTCGTATAGAATCCTTTTTATTTCGTCGGCCGTGTATTCGCGGTCCGTGGGGCTGTCCATGGCATTGAGTTGAGGCAGATGACCGTCGTCGGTCGGGCTGGCGTCAGCTCTCGCGCGGGCGTTCTGGGCTCTGGTTACCGTGTTTATTCTGCTGAGCGCGTCGGCGTTATTATTTTGGATGCCTTTCTTATTGTAATGTATATTTATTGTTCCCATTGAGGTTACAAACCAGTTCCCTAAATACGCCTTACTCTATGTATGTTCTTAACCTACGCATGCCTAACCTACGCTCCGCTCGCCCCTATCTCTCCTCCCACGCTCCTCTTTCATCACTCCGCTCGTTACCCCTCGCCTGTGCTGCCCTCTCGCCACCCGCTTCTCGCTTCTCGCTTCTCGCTCCTCTCTCCCTCATCCCTCTATTCCTCTCGCCCATTCTCAAACTCCCATACCTCCTTGTGGCTTCCGCTTCCGCTGCTCTCTCTCATCCACTCGCTTCCTTCCCTCCTCCCCGACCCCATCCCCTTCCTCCATTCCTCTATTCTCTTCAGCCACCCTTCCCCCTGCCCTTCCTCCCCTAGTACCTCGCCTACCATCTCCCGCTAACCCTTCTCCCTTCCCCACCCTGTGCACCTCTCCCACACATGCTCCCATGATTCCTCTTCCCCTCCACACACCCTACACTCCCTGTACCTCTCCTCCAGCCAATATTTTCCCCCGTTCATTTCATTCCCCAACCTAAGCCTTGCCACTCTCCTCCACCTCTCCTCTCCCCAGCCCTTCTTCTGGTACCCCGATACTCCTCTCCCTTTAATCCTGCCGTACCACTCGTTTGCCCTTGACTTTCCTATCTTCTCCCATCTTTTCTTTTCCTGCTCCTTCCTTTCTCTCTCCACCAATTCCTCTCCCCTAATTTCCCCGCCTCCCTCCCTCAGCCTCTCTATTTCCTCAATTTCCCACCCCCCTCCTTCAAAATAATCCTTCCTGTCGCTCTCCCAACCTTCTGCCGCCGTACCTCTCCTCGCTCTACCCTTAATCTCCTCCCAACATCTTCGCGTCAGTTCTCCCGCTTTCCCCTCCACTATCCTCCTCTCGAACCCCCACGCTCTCATCCCTGCCCGCGCCTTTAACTTTTCCTTCTGCAACTCCTCCCTCACCATGTACCCTGGTGTATGCCTTCTCACCCCCATAACCCACTTCAGGTATCTCTCCCACAACCTCTCCAACCCTTCTCTTTCCCTCCATCCCCAGATCTCCACACCATAGCTAATTACCGGCCACACCAACCTCTCAAACAGCCATATCCGTCTCTCCCAGTCCTTTCCAAATCTTCTCTTCCCTAAGCTCCACACCTGCCCCATTACCGTCGCCCCCTTCCTCACCCTTTCCTTTACATGCTTATCTTGTCTCCCATCCCTCGTCACCCTGTACCCCAGGTACGTATATTCCCCTACCTCCTCAATCGGCCTCCCCTTCCACCTCCAATTCTCCTTCTTCACCCTGCCTCCTCCTCTCCTGCACCTCATTATTTTTGTTTTCCCCACATTCACCTCTAGCCCTTTCCTTTCCATGTATCTCTCTAGCGTCCTCAAAGCCCCCTTCATCTCCTCCTCATCCTCAGCCAGTATCGCCAGGTCGTCCGCGTACGCCAGGGTGTATATCTTTTCCCCTCCCCATCTCCCCTTTCTCATCACCTCCTCCAAATCCGCGATAAGTATCGTGAATAGGCTCGGGCTTAACGGACACCCTTGCCTCACTCCTCTTCCCGTCCAGAACGGCTGCCCTTCCCTCTCACCCGCCCTGACCTTTCCCACCGTCTCCCTCAGCACCCCCTCGCACCTCCACACCAGTCCCTCTCTCACTCCCCTTTCCCTCATTGTTTTCACCAACACCTCCCTATTCACCGAATGAAAAGCCGACTTCAGGTCGTCGAAGAGAACGATTAATCTCCGAACCTTCTTAACTACCTGCCTGTTAATCAGGTAGTTAAGGACGTATATATTATCAATCGTTTCCATCCCCTTCCTGAAGCCGGCCTGATTCGGTGGCAAGATTCTTTTTCTCTCCACCTCCTCTCTCAGTCGTTCCGCCAGGATCCCCGCGTATACTTTGTATCCCGACTGTGTCAGGGTCACTCCGCTGTAATTCTTCACGCATGTCCCTTCCCCCTTTTTTAGTATCGGGATCACTATTCCGTCCTTCCATCCTTCTGGCCATCCTTCTCCTCTCCACACCCTGTTGTACATCTCCAACAGTCCAGTCTCCACTTCTTCCCCTCCGTACTTCCAAACCTCGCTCGCTATCCCGTCACTTCCCATTGCCTTTCCGTCCTTCATCCTTCTTACCACCGCCCTCACCTCCTCCCTAGTTATCTCGCCATCCTCATCCTGCCGTCCCTCCTTCCCTCCCGAGCCTCTCCTCACCCTCCATCTCACCCCTCCCAACAGACCCCTGAAATACTCATCCCACTCCTCCATTCCTATCCCATCGTCTACCTGTCTTCTCCTCCCCCTCTCCTTATTAATTATCTTCCACACTTCCCCCTCCGCCCTTAATCCTTCCACTTCCTTCATCCACCTCTCCTGTTCCTCCTTCTCTCCTCCATCTCCTCATTTCTTCCCTTACCTCTCTCTTCTTCTGCACACATTCCTCATCCCACCATCCTCTTCTTCCCCCGTTTCGTCTACCCCTCTCCATCCCCCACGACGCCTCCCAAATCCCGTTTTTTAATCTCTCCGATTCTTCCTCTACCCCTTCACCCCTTTCCTCCCATTTTCCAAACCTTCTCTTAAACTCTTCCCTTTCCTCACTACTCCATCTTCCTCTCTTTCCTCCTCCCTTCCGCTCTCCCTTCTTTCTACTTTCCCTTCTCTCTCCTCCCCTGATCATCACCTTAATCGGCTGATGGTCTGATTCCAGCCTCTCCTCCACTTTCATGCTTTCTATTTTATCTACTGTGTGCCCGTTTATTAGCACATAGTCTATGACCGATTCTCCCCTCCCCCCCACATATGTCCACTCCCCTTTCTCGTCCCCCTTCAGATTCCTATTTGCTATCCACCACCCCCGCTCCACTATGAACTCTACCAGCTTTCTGCCTTCCCTGTTTATCCTCTCATCCTTCGACTCCTTGCTCCCTTCCTCTTCCTCCTCTAACCCTCCTCCACTCACCTCCCCCCCCCAGCTTTCCTGTCCTCGCGTTAAAATCGCCCCCTATTATCGTTCTCCTCCCTTCCTCTCCCTCTTCCATCCACTCCTTCATCTTCTCCATTTTCTTCTCTATGTTCCCATTCACGTATACCCCTACCACCCTCCAACTCTCCCCCCTATCCATACCTTCCTTACCATTATTCCTTCCTCTTCCCTCTCCTCCCTTTCCTTCTCCATCCTTATCCCCTTCCTCACACCTATCATCGTCCCTCCCATCGCCCTTCCTTTTCTATTTCTTTTCCTCGCCCATTGCGTTTCCCACACATACCCCCTCGGTAGCCACCTCTGCACTCCCATCCACCCCTTTTCATCTACTCACGTCTCCATGAGTATCATTACATCCCACCCTTCCAGCCCTCCCCAAAACTCCTTGTCCTTATTGCTCAGACCCGCCACATTCCAAAAACATGCTACAATCTGCTTTTCTGCACTCTTTCCTTCCTTCTCCTGCCTTTCCTCCCCTCTCTCCCCCTCCTTCCCCTCTTGTATTCCGTTTCCCTGCTCCTCACACCATTTTTCCCCCACCTCATCCCACTTCCTCTCCTTCCCATTCACCCACATCTTCTTATACCCTATCCTCACATTTTTTCCCTTCGCCCTCTCTACGTCCGCTTCTTCCTCTATCTTCCATCTCGTTTTCCTTTCCTCCTCCGTCAAGTCATTCTCTATTCTCTCCCTCCTACCCCCCAAATTTCTTCTTGCTTCCATCACCTTCTTCTTCGCCTCTCTATCCTCCAATCTTACCCACGCTATTCCTCTTCTCCTCCCTTCCACTTTCCCCAACCTCCTTACCTCTTTTATCTTTCCTACCTCTCCTTCCAGACCAATTCCCTTCCACAGCTCCTCTACTGCCTTTTCTATTTCTTTTCCTTCTACCTCCATTCCCTTTATTATTACATTTTCTCTCCTCCCCTCTCTGTCCTTTCTATCCATTTTCAGTTCTAGCATTCTCACCCTCATCCTCCATTCCTCCCCCGTCACTTCTGGTGCATTTCTCCCTCCCGCTTCTCTCCTCTCCTTTTCCCAGTTCTCCACTCTCTTCATTACTTCCTCCATTTTTCTCCCTTTTTCCTCCCATCACCTCCTCTCTTCCTTCCACTCCTCTCTCTTCTTCCTCATATACTCTCTTTCCCTTCTCAGTTCTTCTTGCATCTCCCTTAACAGCTCAACTTCCTTCTCCCTAGTTTTCTCCTGTCTCTCTATTTCCTTCCTGTACTTCCTCATTTCCTCCCTTAGCCCCCAGAACATGACCTTCAGCTCACTCTCCTTCAGTCCACCACCCCTCCCTTCCTCCTCGCCTACCTCTATTCCTCCCTCTTCTCCCCCTTCCCCCCTTTCCGGTGATCTCATCGTTAACCCATTTCTCTTAAACACCTGTCCTTCCTCCTCCTTTTTATCCTCCTCATCTCTCTCCTTTCTTTTTATTCCCCACAAACAACCTTCCAACGCCCCTCCTACACTCCCTATGCTACTCACGCTCTCCTTCCTCACCCTCTCCGCCTTTGATGGTCTACCCCTTTTCTTCTCCTCGCCTTTCCCCCCTTCTTTCCCCCCTCCGCCCTCCTCTCCCACCCTTCTTCCCTTCACTCTCCCTTATCCACCCCACTTCCCTCTTTCCCTCACTAACCCTTCCACCCTTCCTCTTTCTCCCTTATCCTTTTTTCCTCACTTATTCGCACTCTCACACATTCTCACACCTTTCGCACTCGTCACCGGAAACGGAAGCCGGATGCCTTTCTTATAATGGATCTCATAGTTGTATTCTGCTAGTTTTATTCGCCATCTCGTTAGTCGTGATCCCGGGTCCTTTACATTAAAGAGCCACGTGAGGGGCTTATGGTCGGTGACGACGATGAATTTGGTCCCGTAAAGATAGGGTCGGAAATGTTGGGTTCCCCATACGATAGCTAGGAGTTCCCTTTCTGTTGTGCTATAGTTTTGTTCTGCTTTGTTAAGGACTCGGCTTGCGTATGCTATCGGCAGGTCCTGGCCTATTTTGCCTTGGGATAGTATCGCGCCGATTGCCTTTCCGGAGGCATCGGTTGTGAGTACGAAGGGTTGGGTGAAGTCTGAGTACTGTAAGCGAGGTGGCGACGTTAATTTATTTTTTAGGAGTTCGAACGCTTCTTGCTCAAGTGATGTCCACGTAAAGGGTCGGTTCTTCTTTAGGAGTTGTGTGAGGGGTTTAGCTATTCCCGAAAAGTTGTCGATAAATCTCCTGTAATATCCGGCTAATCCTAGGAAGGACTGTATATCTTTAGATTTTTGAGGTATAGGAAAGTTCTTTACGGCTTCTAGTTTCGAGGGGTCTGGTTTTATTCCGTCTTTCCTAATAACGTGTCCTAGGTATATGGTCTCTTTACGTAGGAAGTGACATTTAGAAGGCTGTAGTTTTAATCCATTTTCGCGAAGTCGTTTGAAAACAGATCCGAGACGTTCTTGGTGTTCTTGCAGTGAACATCCATAGACTACTATGTCGTCTAGGTAAACGAAGTATTTGATTCCTTGTAGTCCTGCTAGCACTGAATTCATAAGTCTTTGAAAGGTTGCAGGAGCATTTTTCAGTCCGAAGGGCATTCTATTATACTCGTAGTGTCCGTATGGAGTTGAGAATGCGGTTTTTTCGCGGTCCTCAGTCTTCATGGGAATTCGGTGGAAGCCTGACGCTAAATCTAGTGTGGAAAAATATTTGGCTACTCCTAGTTGGTCCAAGATGTCCGTGATATTTGGTAGGGGGTATGAATCTCCGGCGGTGACGCTGTTTAGTTTTCGAAAATCGACGACGACTCTAAATCTGGGTCGGCCTGTGGCGTCGGGTTTTTTGGGGACGACGAGTAAGGGCGAGTTCCACGGGCTGGAACTGGGGCTGACTATTTCTTCCTTATCCATTTTTCTAACTTGCCTATCTACTTCGGTTTTTTGAGTTTGTGGAAGTCTGTACGGTCTAGTGTTAATAGGGGTGGTATTGTCTATGAGAGGTACGGCGTGTTCAGTCCTGTTAGTGTATCCCAGTTGATCGCCTTCTAGGTAAAATATGTCGTTATATCGTTCGCATAGGTCGGTTAGACGCCTTTTTTCCTCGGCGTGTAGGTTGTCGAACGCTATTTCTTTGCGCAGCGTTTGCATTCGGTTTGTGCCGCTGACGGCTTGTACGGAGTAAGCGATTCTGCTGTCTACGGTGTCGCGAGGGGGGTCAGTGTTCTCGCACGGGTCGACAGGGTTTAATTCTACAACTGGTGTTCTAATTTTAGAGTCTTCGAGATTTGTGTTCATTACACTGATAAGGCATTTGTTATCAGTTCCTGTGGTGAGAACATTGCCTATGAATATACCGGGTTTGATCATGTCTCGTTCTACGATTCCTTCGCCTCTGGTAACGGTGTGTGCTAGGATTACTGTTTCTGTTCGCGCTTTTAAAGTTACGTAATCCCTGCTAATGATCGGGAGATGTGTCCCGAGGATGTTGAGAAATTGACCGGGTCGGATCTCGGTGCCGTATTGTGAGATGAAATTGAGGCCTAGGAGTCCGTGTGGTTCTCCGAGTAGGTCGTCATGTACTAGTCGGCAGAGGTGTCTGATTTGTTGTTTCCTATTCGAATGGTGAGGTATGCGCTGCACAAGATCTTGGTGACGCTTGGTCCGACGCCGTGCAAAGTTATGACTTCTTTCACGGCGGGAACATCGCCGAGGACTCGTCCGACTTTCAGCAAAGTAATTTCGGCTCCGGTGTCTATGAGTATGGGGGCCTTTCCGTTAAGCAATTCCGGTGCTTCGATTTCTACTAGGTTACGTAGTAACTTGGGCTCAGCTGCTATCGTCTTAACCTGGTATGAACTGATTCTCGTGTCATCGTCCGGCCTTCCTTCCGAGCCGGGACGGCGAGGCGCGACACGCGACGCGTCTCGTATTTCAGGCTGTCGGTAATACTCTCGAGAGTCATTGTGTGCGCGCGGGGGTTGCTCTGTCCGATTTCTTTCGTTTGCTCGCTGGCGTGCGCGGCATTCCTCGAGGGTGTGCGCGGGCTTTTTGCAGTATCTGCATGTTATGGTTACGTGTTGGACCGCCCGGTTAGTGGGGTAAGGTCGAGGATTATGAGGGCGGTGTGAGGTTTGGTCAGGAAAGGGACGGGGCGAGCTTAAGCGAGTGTAGCAATTATTGGCGATGTGGCCTGTCTTGTGGCATCTTCCGCACTTTGGAGCATCGCGCGTTTGTCTATCGCGGGTATTCTCGCGGTAACGCGAAGGATTGTTAGGGCGAGGGGGCCCTAGTCCTAGAATCCGTTCTTCCTCAATGGCGGCTGCTATTGCCGATTGTAGGTTATCGAAAATACGCGTTCTGATTATTAGTCTGAGGTGATCTTTCAATCCTCGGGTGAAATAGCGTAAAGCTTGTAAGGCCTCGGGCGTCCGGCTTTCTCAGCCGTACTCTCCCCATCGTAGGGTATCGCGAAAGATTCTAGATGCCCTGGGCGTCCGGGTGACTCTCTGTACTCTCCTCTTTGAGAGGCGACCGGCTTTTTCAGCCGTTCTCTCCATCCCACAGGCGTCCAGGCAATAGTCACCGTACTCTCCCAACATTTCTCAGGCGTCCGGGGTAACTGCTCCGTACTCTACTCGGGAAGGCGACTGGCTTTTGCAGCCGTTCTCTCCGTTCCACGAGGCGTCCGGAAACCAGCCCCCGTACTCTCCTGTCCTATGCCAATTCTCTTAGGCGGCCGTGGCTTCTTATCTCGTCCTCTCCTTCGAGAATGCAGCAGAAATGGGGCGAGCGCGTCCGCGATCGCGATTCTTATTTGGAGTCGTTGCTAAGTGGACCGAGTCGCCGCCGCCGCAATCAACAACGCGGTTACTACGCAGGTGGCTGCTCGGATCGGAGCTCGGAATCGCATGGGGCTCGCGGGGTCACCGCGGAGCAGGGAGGTATCGCGAACCTCCTTGACTCTTTAAGTTGAATTTTTGGTGCGGTTTTCGGGGCGCATTGTTACACTTTTGAATTTATTAATTAAACCATTGATAAATACTTAGAATTTTTATTGTCTTTATTGCTAAGCATTAACTAACAAAAAAGCATGAAATCCGTCCAAAAACATTAAACTGTAAAAAAATTCGCCAAGTAGCAGTTTCATTTTCCCACAAAATTGAAATATAACAAAGAAGATAATAGATATCATACGATCAACAATAAAAAAACTTGGCGTGTGCGCTCTTCATTCGAGGCACTTGCTCTGGTAATATTGCTAAAAAAAAATTTAAAGAAATTAAATTGTAGTAAAGTGAGTTTTGGGTTTGAATCAGTTTCCCATTGTCTTTTTACCTCGCAATGAAGCACGCTCACGCCAAGTTTTTTTGTATTGTTAATCGGTAATTTATTGTTAATTTATTATTAATTGCTAATGCGAATTAAATCGAGGTATCTTTCAATGAAAACTTGGCTTTCTTGTATGATATCTATTATTTTTTCTGTTATATTTCAATTTTGGGGGAAATCCAACTGCTACTTGGCGCATTTTCTTACATTTTAATGTTTTTGGACGGTGCATAATATTCAGATTAATAATTAAGAAGTTATAACGTTTCAAAATTTTTCGGCAGCTGCTCGTTCAACAGGTACTGCCATTATGCGGTATTGGCTGTATTTCCCACGCTATCCGTGCTACAAAAAATGTTTTCTACAAACCTACGCAGGATTTCGAGATTTTTCAAATGGGCTACTGTTCATTACGATCGGGTTGGAAATATAGAAGTTGAGAACTATGACGCAATAACAATTACATGTTTATTGACCGTCACCGACGGTATGACGGGGAAATTCAAACTATGAGCGCCCAAGTACTTGTTGAGACCTTCAATATGAGCTATCGTACACATTATCGTACATAATCGTCATTTTAGATTATAATAAATTCGAATATAAATACTCTAACAGAATATAAAATAAACCTAAAATATGCTAATTCAGATTGGGGTTTTGTTTGTACTGAAAACGAAAATAAGAAAATACAATAATTTTATGAATTTTACATCAAGTTCTAATTTGGTGGCAAAAGCGACTGATGAAATATTTAGAAACACTTGATAAAACTGTGTGATGTATCGTAATAGTATTTCAGAAAACCGCTGTTAGACGTATACTATTAAATATACTATTTGGGCAGCATCTATATATTGCATTTCACCTCGGAGGTGAAAAATGGCCTTACACATATTGTGACTTTCACCTCGGAGGTGAAAACTGCCGAAAGAGGCCAAACCTGCCCTGCGATATGCTGGCCGGGGATGAAAACTATGAAAACTCTCCGGGACATACATATATTGTACATATAAATATAATGTGTCTCACTGGAAAACGAAAGCCAAGTCAAAATTTTAAAAAAACTTGGCATGTGCGCTTTATTCAAGGCTCTTGCCTATGGTAATATTGCTAAAAACAGTGCTGTCCTGGTCAATTACATGATACTCGACAATACTCATGAAAGCGCACACGCCAGGTTTTTTTAAAAATGTTAACTTGGCTTTTGTTTTCCAGTGATATACATTTCTATTTTTAATCATTTTTAAATGATTTTGATGCAGTTAGCGGATTGATGGTTAGGAGGGCAGGCGGCCTACTTGACGTTTTTTGCATTTTAATGTTTTTGGAAGGTATATAATTTTTGTACAACTTTCGTAGAATGTCAAAGAAAAGTATAATTTCTGTTGAATCCAAAACATTTTTGTGTGATCGGATAGGTTCTGGAAAAAATCAATCGAAAACTGCCGGCTTGTAACTAACAAAAATTAGGTTAGCAAACAAGAAAGTATTGAATTTGAACCAATTCTTTGGAAACTACACATACTCTCACTTTCATAAGAATCGCCAAATACAGGTACAAAGTCTTGTTGAGTTGACGCAGAATGACTGCAATACTATTACAAATGTTTGCTATTCCTCGCTAAGAAAGCAATTCTAGGTACACTGATAAATCATCTGTGCGAGCAAATGGCAAAAAGAACGTGTGTTGAAAAATAAAATCACGTAAGAATTAATACGATAAAATCTGTTTGATTATGTACAGATATGCATTCGATGTATCCATACGGTATCGTATTGCACTATAACGTACCTTATAGGACGATGAGTCAAACGATGTATGGAGGAAACTCAAGCCACAAATACTTTTCTATGAATAAGCTTGCTAATTTAGTATATTAACACTTCTCAAAGGATCGCTCGAAACTCTGCAAACAACCCTTCGAAACCTCGACAAAATCTGTTCTGCTCCACTCCTTGAAAGAACGCGTATTATAGGTGCTATCCCCACCCATCACGACTACAGTGGGGGTTTATCCTTAACCAATCCTCAGACGTAACCACCTTTAGCTTCTTGATTTTAAGACTGCGCATCTACGATAGGCGCCCTTCCTTGAAGTTGCTTATTCCCCACCACTTTCTCAGCTATGCCGCGTATTCATTGCATCTGAAATTTAAGTACCTTGCCGCCAATTATTCCATTTTAATCTACTATAATCATTAGCCACATTTACTTGATATATACATTCTACTAATATTATAATATCTATTGAGACTAGTGTCATCCGGTTCAGCAATCTGATGGCTTTTCGATATTCATCTTCTTACAAGCGGGCTGACCAAGACTTGCGGCGATAAGAAGTCAGCATTTATAAACTCGAGGGATTTGATTGAAATCGCAAATGTCGGTTCACTAAAGTGAGCGATCACTGTACAATCTCAGTATGTTTCCCTACAGATTTGGAGATATTTGAGTGGTTTCAATATTCCTTGAAAAATGCACCTCTTTAATATCCCTGTTAGCGACGCGTCAGTAATTGTAAAGGAGTACCGATAGATTTGAAAGAAACTGATTTTAGCGACGAAGGAAGGTAGAAGAGCGAGTGTAATGAAGTTAGGCGAGCAGGGGAAAAAACGGAAAACAGGATGGTCGAGGTAAAAACGTTGAGACAGGTTCGACAGGAAGACTGGAGAGAGAGATTCGCGATTAATTATAATAAAGAGAAAACTCACAACTGAAATGGTAAAGGGTGATTTAATAATAAAGATAAGAACTTGCCACGGGGAGTGTGATTAGCAATGAGCTAGTGTCCTGAAATACAAGTTACTTCGTGCCAAATACTGCATTTCAGTAGTTACCCGATGGTACGGGTTTTCCCATTTGAAGTGCACACTGGGCATAATGAGGGGTACAGACACTCACATAGGAGTGACCACGTGCCAACTGCATCCTCTCGGTCTCATAATTACGCGACATCAAGGGTATGTGCAGATACAGTACTAGTTTAATGGCAAGAACGAAATTATCTCAAACAAAGGATATGCTAGCGCGTTATCATCCATAGTACGTGGCTCCGGGAAAAAGAAGGTGTGAAGTCGCTTTTTTCTAGTACTTTAGACGTGCCATGCTATAGTGAGCGGGGTTGCCATGCACCGCAACCCTATGTATAGTAACGAGGTCTGGCGCAATCACCCCAAAAAACACGCCTCAAACAAAATCACATGTTAAAAATGCGAAGTAGTAGTTTTGTTACTTATAAAAAGTAGCTTTTTGAACTGCACTTTCCAAAAAAGATATAGGAATCATATAAAAAGGCCAAGTTTTTAGAAAAGAGGTGTGCGAATAATTTTTTTATTGACTATAATATGAAAACATCTTGCATCTGCGAGCTATACAACACGAAGTTTCTGTGCGAAGTCTCGTCGAGACGTGATGCTCCTTTGATGGTGAATACCTTCCGAGCCTCGGATATTTTTCTTGATTGATGGGGTAGGAGGTTCCTAACGACAGATGGCTCATCCGGATTCAGAGGTCCGGATATTGGCAATATTTTGAATGTGTCCTTCCAACCTTTACCTACCCGTTGCAGACACCAGTTGAAAGTAGAGTTGACCGTGAAGGGGCCGCGAGATTGCCAATTCAATATAATTGCATTCCCTTCACGCAATGCGTTACCAGATTTGTCAAGCGCGGTCATGTAATTACTGTTCGTCCGGCACCGGGGTCAGCGAAATAGCATTGCTTCTAGTTCTCAGTTCCCTCTGACATCTCCAATTTTATCAATTTGTGACATATCTTTTTCAAGTGAACCTCTTTTTTAGTTATGGTAGCGTAAAGGGCAAAGTAGGGTAAAAGGGATGAAATAGCATCAGCGGCAAAAAAATTATCACTTTCCCCATAGGTTTTTCATTAAATTGTTACGAGCCAGGCATCGCGAGTCCTAAAATATGCTCTAAGATCGTGCTAAGGGCTATTTCACCTTAACTAGACTCAATTCTGCTCATGGATCATGAAAGGATGCCCTAAGAGGATACTTATCCCGAAGTGTAGCGGTTTTCGTCCGCTATAAAACTTTCACCTCGATTTATGGAAAAGTTGCAGCTCCAAGGATTTATCAGGAGACTCGGTAGAGTCTCGCGCCAAGTAGTAGTTATATATATAGTACAGCGCGCGACTACCGAGGATACGTCTCCCGAAGTGTAGCGGTTATCGTCTGCTATAAAACTTTCACCTCGATTTATGTAAAAGTTACAGCTCCAAGGATTTATTTCTGAATTTTGTATTTTTTCGTTGATTTTTCTGAATCGAATGAGCCAAGAATCAAGCGAATCGGTTCAGTCATTCAGGAGATATGAATTTCACCTCGTTATTATTCTCGTAGTAAAGGCAAGGCGGATTAAGAGTCATGGGATTCATGCAGAATTCCTAAAAATGTAACTTTCACTTTTTTCATACGAGATGGCAGCAATCAGAAATGCTGCGGGCTGCGGAGATAATATGGCTGTGTTGTGTTTACGTTACCGACACATTGGTTAAGCCGGTTATGCCATGGCTGGTTATGTGACACAGTCCGATTATTCCGATTTTATTTTTATTATTTGCTTTTCAGGTTCAATTCTTTATTTAGTTAATAAAAGAGCATACTATCCTTGCCCCTGTTCCTGTTATCTTGTGACTATTGAGAATTATGAAATGTCAAAAGTGTTAAGTGCGTAATTCACAAATGACTGTTCACTGTATTTGGTAAATAAGTGCTCATTATCAATAGCTAAAATTCTCAAGTGTCTAGCATATGAATCTTTTAACCAATAATTAGTTAGCAATTATTTACAATTTAAGGGAATGCTAGCTATCGGTAATCAGTAGTTGCTTACGTAAACTAATTTCAGCACTTTAGGTTTACACTCTGTCAGCTAGGCACTTGATAGTCAGGATACATAAAAAAACTAGACTGAGAATGAGAGAGCTTGCATATATAGCTTATCAAATACAACTTGTAAAGTATTAAGTCAAATCATTTACAATTTCAGTAGATTCTGGCTATTGATAATCGCTCCTTTGCTAATCTGAATCATTGTTTGATTTTATGTTTTAGTGTTATACTATTAACCAAGCGATATGCTCATACGCAGCCTAATTTAGTGTGGTTGTATTGAGACTGTCAAGTTTGTTGCTCAAGGCACGCTTCAGCTAAAGAGCTAAAATGATTAAGTGATTGTTGTGCTACGCACTGAACAATTTTGAGACCTTTAAATCAAACTAATTTCAGCACTTTAGGTTTGTGCTCCATCAGCTAGGCACTTGACAGTCAGGAATAACTTGTAAAGTATTAAATCAAATTATTTCTAATTTCATTACATTCTAGCTATTAGGAATCTCTCTTTTGCTAATCTGAATCATTGTTTGATTTAATGCTTTACAATTAAAATATATAAACCAAGCCAAATGCTCATACGCAGTCTAATTTGTATCTTGACTGTCAAGTTCATTGTTCAAGGAACGCTTCAGCTAAAGAACTAAAATGATGTAAGCAAGTACTAATTTCCAATCACATGTCGTTTAGGGATATAATAGCTATTGGTAATCAGTACTTGTTTAGTAAATTTCATTACTTTAGATTGTGTGCCCCGTGACCTATGCATTTGGTACTGATATTTGGTATATACAGATATACCAAAGTTAAAGTGTGTAAGAGGGTGTAGCTTATCTAATCTGCAATTTAAATGCACCCTAGCTATTGAGAATCAGTAAACAGGTGCTAATTATTACCAATTACTAGCATGCTTCTAACTTCCAACAGACTAAAGTTAAAATTTTAAATTATATTAGGCAAGCTGTAAATCTCATATTGTTTAACTTCGGAATATTGAATTTGTTAAGTGCAAGCTATATATTATGTAGGGAATCTATATTCTCACATTCAGCTCAATTTCTTAGATCTCCTCCTATGTGCATGATTAAGTTATAAATGCATTGTAACATTAAACTTACATTATAACATAAACATGCACATAGGTAATGGTGCATATTTGAACATTTTAATAAAAGTTTACTTTTAAATGTATTAATTAAACCATTGATAAATACTTTGAATTTTTATTGTCTTTATTGTTAAGCATTAACTAACAAAAAGGCATGAAATCCGTCCAAAAACATTAAACTGTAAAAAATGCGCCAAGTAGCAGTTTGATTTTCCCATAAAATTGAAACATTGATAAATAATTAGAAATTTGATTGTCTTTATTGTAAAGCATTAACTAACAAAAAGACGTGAAATCCGTCCAAAAACATTAAAATGTAAGAAAATGCGCCAAGTAGCAGTTGGATTTCCCCCGAAATTGAAATATAACAAAAACGATAATAGATATCATACAAGAAAGCCAAGTTTTCATTCAAAGATACCTCGATTTAATTCGCATTAGCAATTAATAATAAATTAACAATAATTTAGCGATTAACAATAAAAAAACTTGGCGTGTTGAAATATAACAAAAAAGATAATAGATATCATACAAGAAAGCCAAGTTTTCATTCAAAGATACCTCGATTTAACTCGCATTAGCAATTAAAAATAAATTAACAATAAATTGGCGATTAACAATAAAAAAAACTTGGCGAAAACTGACTTTACTACAATTTAATTTGTTTAAAAACTTTTTAGCAATATTACCAGAGCAAGTGCCTTGATTGAAGGGCGCACACGCCAAGTTTTTTTATTGTTAATTGTTTAATGTTTTATTGTAATCATTTTAATGTTTTTGGACGGATTGAATCTTTTGGGCCTCGGGTCAACGATAGTTCGGTTTCCCCACCTAGAGCGGGTTACATAGTTGCAGCTCTTGCAATTTTACGCGTGCCATCCATACGGGTGCATCGGCCTAGCTAGCGGCCTTGCTAGCCTTGCTATCCTTGCTATCGCCGGTAAGTGATCGGCTGGAAATCGCTGACGGATTCGTTCACGTGCATTCACTTCTGATAGAGTTTTACATCACTGTTTCCATTCATTGCGTTCCGTTCGTTCACACCTACGTGTGCCATTACCCGAGCGCAGTCTTTGCGGGGTTTTAAAATTGCAAAAACCTGCAATTAACCATGGTTAATATGTTCTATTGGACTTTTGTCTTAGCCACCGCTCTTCATCTACTCGTAGCACGTTGAGTTCGGGTTTGCGGTCATTCGCAAGCTCCACCCGGTCGTCACTTGGTTTGTACGTCCAAGAACGTTAAAAGAATCTCCAGAAAGGAGTTTGTAGATTGCTGACGGTACGCCGGGGAAATGCGACACAGAATTTATTTTATTTTGTGAAGGAACAACACCTTGGGCCGCCCCTGAGATTAATTCTAGAAGATTCGGGAGGCGGCGGGGAGCGACGATTCCGCTCCGATCCGAGCAGCCGCATGCTTGGATACCGCGTTGTTGATTGTGGCGACGGCGGCTCGGCTTACCTAGTAACGATCGTGTATAAGAATCGTGATCGCAGACGCGCTCGCCCCTTTTCGCTGGATTCTCTTGTCAGAGGACGAGGTAAGACCACGGCCGCCCAAAAGAATGAGGAGAGGACGAAGCTTTGCTATCGGCCGCCTGACAGCGCAGGAGAGTACAGGAGTTAGCTCCGGGACGCCCCGAGGAAGGGAGAGATCGGCTATGAAGCCGGTCGCCTGACCGTAGATGATGGGAGAGTTCGGCCAAGAAGGTCAGACGCCCTCGCGTTGTCTAACCGTTACTAGGTTGCCGTTTTAAAGAAATCATATAAGCCTATAACAACCTAATACAATCCTATCTGTAACGAAATCCTGTCTTGAAAACTTTGTCTCAATAAATTCCATTCTTGTTTATTCCTAGTACCCAGTGTTTCCTGAGCAAATTACTCTAAAACAACCAAAACCTCCTTACAATTTCTATTTTCTTTGGTCCGTCACCGTCAGCTGCAGATCAGGAAATTCCTTATTTCCCTTCAGATCTGTTTGACCGTATTCCTATCTTCAAACCTGGCTGATTCGTAGGAATACTTGCTGCCGGATGATGGATAGGCGTTTTAGGAAAATTGTTCAACAATTATTTCTGTTGATGACTAGATCCACTTGCTTTATTTCCTTATAAACGGTACACTGGTTTCGCCCTGGTATTTAAACCAGTCGTCAATGCGCGTTGTGAACTGGGGATGGCTCACAATGCTGACACTTTTTGTAACGCGATGATCGCGGAGCTGGATAAGGTTTGTGAATAGATGCGAAAGACTGTACGCGGAAACCTTCCAGCTTAACGTCAACTAAACACTTGTGACTCACGAAGGGTTCTTCTAGCCTTGCTAGTTCGTGGTTGAATCCAAATTGAAAACTGCGGGCTGTACGACCCGTATTTATACCCCTGAATAGTTCGCCTCTCTCAAATAATGAATTTGTTAATTAGTTGACGTTAAGTTGATACGAGGTTTGTCAGGTGTTGAGCCTGTTGTAGGCTTGGGAATGACTCCATGATGCTCTACGGGGCACCAGTCTGGGCGGACGACCTGGCGGCCAATCCGCGCAATCGCACCCTGCTCTTTCGGGTGCAGCGACGGATGGCCGTCAGGGTCGTGCGGGGATACCGCACGATCTCCCTGGCGTCGGCAACCCTGCTGGCGAGGTTTCCGCCCCTTGATATCCTGGTGGTGGGCAGTAAGAAGACCTACGATGGTCTTCGAGCCCTCCGCCGGGATGCGGGCGGAGCCTCCCCCACGGAGAGGGCGGTCGAGGTGCTCAAGCGCCAGACCCGGCGGCTCGTTGTTGAGATGTGGCGGGAGCCGTCGGGGCGATTCTGCCGTACATGGACGCTTGGCTGAGTCGCGGCAGAGGGCAACTCTCATACCGGGCGACACAGGTGCTCACCGGGCACCGGTGGTGATGGGGACCGGGACACGGCGCAACACACCCTCCAGGATTGTCCAGCCTGGAGGGACCAGCGCCGTGTCCTGGTCCGATATGTTGGAGGTGATCTCTTGCTGCCGAGGATTGTCAGGGAGATCCTCGGCAGCGAGAGGGCGTGCAGTGGTCGCACGTCCCGCCCAAGTTTGGTTTATTAGGTGATCCGGGAGGTGCGGTTCGCTCCTCCTTCACGGTCAGTGAAGGAGCGGGTCGACCCGTGCCCTCCCGGGCTCGGTGGGGGGCGCCTCCCTCTCTCGCGCGAGCGAGAGGGACGATGAGCAACCCCCCCACCACGTGAAGTGCCCCCAGAAGGGGCGGGCGCGGGGTGGCACCGGTAGTGTTCGCATAGAGTTTCCGGTGTCGCCCCATTATGCGCGAAGGATGGCCACCGTGGGGTTTTAGCCGGTAGGAGTCCGGCACTCCCCCTCCGCTCCCACCAGGGCGGCGGGGTGTCCATGATTTCCCCACGTATAAAAAAAAAGGCTTGGGAATAAAATAAGTTTCAATCCTTATTATACATTATTAATATGTGTTTGTAATGATTTACGAATTGTTTAAACTGTGAACAATATTAAGGATTGAAATTGTATGAAAACCTGCCTTTAGGTATATTGCATTGGTTGATAATGGTTACAGAACTTAACGGATGGCAATTCTTTAACAGATGTTTAACAACTATTTTTCAGTTAATTGCAAATGAGTTAACTATTGCCGAATTGGTTAATTTATAGTAATTTATTTATTGTACTTGTTGGATAGCTTTTGAACTACTAATGTTCAATCATAAACCGTTTGTTAATGATTAATGTTTTTCGTTATTGTTAATTGATCACATATTTTTATTATGTGTCAAGATTTTCTGGAAGATCTGTTGAGTGCATTGCCAATCATTAACTCTGTTAATTTAAGCATTGCCATGGTGTTTCCCGACGCCCGCCGTATTTCCCCCCCGATATCAGGGAATCAGGGCGGGCGAGATGTCCCGCGGTGTAACTTCGACCGGGCAACGGTCAGCAGCCGCGAGCCCTCCGAGTGCCTCACTCTAATTAGTTTACCCAGGCGCCAGGTTCCGCGAACGGAACCAAATTTATCTTATCCTCCGCACTCGGAGAAGGGTGGTAGACTCGCCGCTAACCTCCGCCCGTCGGAAGGACGCGCTGCCAGCCCGGCCAGCCAGCTCGTTACTACTGACAAGGAACACTATTCAACTGATGATGGAATCGCAAAGGTTTTCCTATGTAGATTGAAAGTATAAGTGATAACGGTTCGGAAAATGTAAATTAAAGATGCTACCAAAAGCTGGTCTGACCTTGAGAGATCAACGAAGACGGAAGGAAGGAAAAGAGAAGGACGAAATAGTCTACGTAAAATTAATTATCTATATTATTTAAAAGTATGATGTAATAAATGAACAATAATACATTATTGTAGATAATGATTAGGTAAAGTTAATGATACTAACTAATAATTCTAAAGAAATCATGATAGAATTAACCTTTACATTTATGATAATTTTGTCTATCAGACGGTTTGAAGAAGTGATTAAAACAATAATAATTTTCGCAATAACTACAACGAGCGAACACCATTTATTTCGTCCCTTGACCAGCGATACAATCTAAACATTCGTAAGATGGCAAGGTATTGAAACAAAACGCGGTTGGTGTTTCAAACTTAATATTTTCTCTTTCGATTGCATAGTTACCTTTAAACCAGGCATGTTTAATCATACTCTTAATTCTATCTGCAGAAAATTGATAATGTATCAGTGATTGGACTTTTATAATATTATTGCGCTGTTGTAGCGTAATATCAATGCTCATTAAAACAATGTGGTCAGAGATGTATCTGGCAAAAACTTTCCAGGGTTGGAAGAAAAAGATGTCAAGGGGTTGAACAATGCCTGTTGTCCTTGGTGGAATTTCCCTCATAGCAATATTCAGACCTTCTTTGAATCCTAGGGAGTTGAAGCCAGGCCAAGCATCATGAATCAGCATTGCCGATTTTGACGATAACCTTTCAACCTCTGGAAAGAATACATCTTCGAACCAGCATTTAATAAGTTCCTTCCCTAGTTTTCCAGATGACGAACACTTCAAATAAATGTTGTCTTTCTGTATAATTGCTTCTTTTGAATTGTCAGAAAACATTCCGCTACGTTCTTGCAAACAAATGAAGAGAGTAGAATGCAAGGTTCCATCAATTCGAATGAGTGGTTGTATGGTGTATGAATGTGTTGTTGCACCCTCCGACTGGACAATAGTTGTAACCTTTTTAGTTCCTTTGTACTCCAGTGTTCTTCCTGTATGCATTTCGTATTGGAAGCCAGATTGGTCCGTGTTGTAGATAGTTGGATAGAATTCATCCTTTTCATTATTTGTAACCGTGATGAATTGATTTGCTCTGCTTCGTAAGTCAAGCTCTTCCCTAGTAAATTTTGGAGTAACGGCCCGGTTGATCTTTCGACTAACGATACGATTAATAGTTTTAAATTGATGAAGCCAAAAGTGAGAACCTTTGAAATTGTTAAGTTTGAGGGTTTCGTTAATTTCATAAGCCCAGAATCGAAGGTCACGATCATGTACAATTTTGTAATTGTTTTTTGCTTCTTGAAATCTGCACAGAACGTAATTGTATATAGTTTTCAACTTCTCCAAACGAGATCCATGATTATTCACGTATTTCTGGAAACGATTGAGCTTGTTTTGGACAGCTGTTCTCGTCGTCGAACAATCTTTGAAGATGACTCGAAATCTCGATTGAGCTCTAGCGATTCTCCATGTTCCATTTACAGCTTTGCAATACTCAACAACTTTTCGCATTTCTTCTAATGGTACCTGTGGCGTAAGCTTCGGAATTTTTTCTGGGCTTGGTATATATGTGGACCCTCCAGATTCTTAAGATAAAGTGCTCCCATCTTCAATATCGCCTTCTACTGGATCGTAAAGTTCGTTTCTGAAGTGATCGATAATAACTTCATCTTCAATAGGAGTGTCGATATTAAGAATGCAACGGTCCTCAAATTGTAAATCTTCATCTGGTTCAATTACCAATCCTGCAAGAAGCAGTTCCTCCAGATGTTTAAAATAGTCCCGCTCTTTTTCAGAAACCTCGCTATCTTGAAGATGGACGAAGTGAGCAGCAAGTAATCTCGTAACGTTTTTGAGATTTATAGTAGTCTTCAAAGGATATTGTTTGTTGAGTTCGGAAAACGGCGGCCCTAACGTTACCCGCCGCGTCCCCTAGGCAGCCACGCTGCTCCAGCTCTCCGTTCGCTGGGCTGCCGTGCTGAAGGTGGATCGCCTCGCCGCCCTCGGCGCTCCTCCTTGACCTGGCTAAACGCTCGGGTGGCCTTCTCGATCGCCAGCGGCACGTCCCCAAGGACTCCTCGAGCTCCCTTCGGGCGTTTCTTACGGCTGCCCGTCTTTCCTTTACGCCTCGTGTGCCACCTTGTTTCCCTATGTGTCGCTCGGCAGCGATGTCGAACAAGTTCATTAGTACGAATCCCTAATTATTGGCCTTCCTTGGAGCGCGAGCGTGTCGGCGGCGAGAGCGAGCGTACGCCGCCTCCCACCTCGGGTAGGGCGCCTTGTGACGAGCCTCATAGCCCCGTCACAGCATATACGTAGCATTGACGAAACGCCTTATTATAATATGTTTTGCGCTAGTTACAATGTGGAGTTCGAATTCCTCGGCCATTCGATACTTTGACAATGATTGGAATTCGGCTACTGAGTGTATCGGGTGACGTCCATGCTCCTTAACCGTGGGAATGACTTAGAACTGTAAAATTCCAGGATTCTGTCGTTAGAATCATCATCGTCCTCGGTGATGTCCTCGTTATGTACGTCACAGTCAATCAAGTCGGTTATTTCTACCTTCGGCTTGGCATCCCGATGACGGGTAACCCAATTTGCGTAAGCTTAATCACAATACCAGGCCTTAGGTAAAAGTTGTCTGTGTGGGAGTTGCGTTTCTGTCTATGGCGGTGTGGTCTTTCTGTCATAGTGGATTTGTAAGTACAAGTACGTCCTGTCACGTTTGTTGCGTCTTGCGCCAGTACCTCCCAGGAATAAATATCGCGTTGTGCTTGGCCGTGTTCTTATTGCTGAGTAGGCAGCCTCGACCACCCCCCTGCCGATATTCTCACATCCCTCTAAGCTCACTTCAGTCAGATGGTGTGCGTTTTGTAGTAGGGGTGTCAAGTCGTCGTCTGTCATGCCGGAATTGTCTCTACATTCTAACTGCCTTAAATTTCTTAATGCCTGTAGGAACGTCCCCGTTACTGTAAAATGTAGTTCGCTCATAAAGAGCGTGTCTAGTCTTGTCAAGTTCTCCAGTGGGTCGAGGCCCTCAGGCCCGCGTACATTGCTGCACCCCGTCAGATCTAAGTAGCTGAGGTCCCGCAGATGTTGGCCGATCGCTGTTACGAAGTCGTTCCCAACCCAGCCGCAATAGGTGACGGTGAGCTCGGTCACGTTCGTGATTTTTGGGAGTAACGTGGGAGCGAGGTCCATCGGGCCGGGGTTAAGATCTGGGCTCTCATCATCTAGGTATATGGAGGGAACGAAAGGTATGCCGCGAATGGTTAGTTTGTTCATGGAAGAGATGTTGGGATTGGCGATCAGGGCTTCTAAGAGTTGCGGTTGTGATATTTCGGAGAGAGTCAAGTTGAGGTCTTGTATGCAGGTGAGTTGTGAAAACGCTTGGGCAATAGTGTTGTTGTTGGTGATCTTACACCTGTGCAGGGCAAGCGTGCGGACCTTGTGGCAGCAAAGACCATGGCCACTCAACGACACGCCAGACAGCGTTAAGCTTTCCAACGCGGGGTTGGCGATCATGATCTCTTGCAAGGCTCTGTCAGGCGAGGCCTCCAGTGCTCCGAGCGTGATGTTTTCTAAGTGATGATTGTTTGAGGCGAGTTTCTGAAGTGTTGCGGTTCGTGTTAGGATGTGCGGGTTGTTGAGGATTTTTAGATTTGGGCAATATTTAGGTATGAGGGATAGAGATTCGGGACTAAGGTGTTCGATGTGGTTCACATTGGTTAGGTCTATGGTCGTTATATGTTGACCGCATCTGCCAAGGAACCAGTACAGGCACTCGGGTGTCAAGAATTTAGTCGGACCCGTGTACTCTCGCCAGTCTTCCCAGTCAATTCCCCCCCATCTCCAGTCATTCGTATTTAGTTCTGTCACGTCACGTAGTGAGCTAATGGATGCAACACGCCAATTGTTAGAAACTTTTTCCATCGTGGCTCGCTCCCAGAAGGGGAGGTAGCTCGCAATGATTTCGAGGCACTCTATCGGCAGTGGGGTGGTGGCGGACCAACTAAAGCGGGTCGCCGGGAACAGGTCTGGGCAAGCCTCGGCCCAAGATTTGTCTTTATTTCTAATTAGCCTATTTAAGTGCCCGTTATGCGCCGGTCTTATGACTAACGCGCGGTTTTTGTAGGTGATTGATTTCTCTTGGACGATCTCTAGTATGGTTTTCGCCGCCACCCCCGTTTTGAGCCTGATGAAGCCATGGTGCTCCTTTCCTTGTTTCATAGTTGTTATCTTTTGGATGGCTGGGCCGAGTCCAAATTCTTCTTGAATGAATTTTTCCAGATGGTGGTTGTTGACATACGCTGGCAATCCCGCTACGAATATAATTCGTTCCATGGTGTTTGGCATCCCAATAGAGGGCTCCTCTCGAAATTTTATTATTCACCTGTAGAGTATACGTTGGGATTAGTTTTTGACAATAAGGTCGCTAGATTTCGGAGGAGGAGCAGTCTGAAGAGAAATAGAAGTTCGCAGGATATAGATGTGTATATATACTGTGACGTTACGCATGGCGCCTGTCACAAAGCGTCTCCTCACTCAAATTTAGCGCCGCTGTAGCAGCGGCAAATAGCGTCTCCAATACTGTTCGAGCGAGATCAAGAGATCCTTATTAACGCCTATACTATCGTCCGAGCCTATAAGGAAGCAGCAAGCAGGGACGACCATCCACCCTGCGAACCCGAAGTCACCAAATCTGCCAGCCCAGAGGAATCGGCTCGACCAGGACGGACATTAAGGGGTCAGCAGCCTCCGAAGGGATCTCCAACGAAGAAGTTATCGAGGGAGATCACCGGGTGGTGAGGCAGGCGACCCCGAGGCACCCAGCTTCCGAAGAGGACGACCTCCCTTGCCGTCTCTTCCAAGCGGGGTTGGCGCCTTGTTGGGCATACGGCCCTGGCGTCGTTCGTCCGAGGGCACTGCGAGTCCCTGAGCGCGCGGTAGGATCCGGCGACCAATAAGCGATCGATTTCGGGAACAAAGACGGCTAGGCGAACGTTAGGGCAAAGCGCGTAGAACTCGGCACTCTTGTGCTGACGAGTCTAGCAAGCGGACGTGCGAATTTGGGGGCGACTAGCGAGCGAGCGACTGACGAACTTAAGAAAGGACTAGCGAATTTAACCGAATTAAGGAAGGAAGGAAGGAAGACAATCAATTTCGATCGATCCACGCTGCCGACGATTTATAGAACTAGCGGTAAGCGAATATCCTTCCAAGCTAGCTTTTGTAAGGGACCACCTCCTTCGGTGGATCTCAGCTAGCCGCTTCGTTGTCTCTCAGCCCTTCCGGCTTTCGATCTATCGACTGTAAGCTTCTGTTCTCGCTTTCGCGACTTGATCTCTCTTTTGGTGTTTGATCCTTTGCTTTTCCGAATGAGATATTGTTTAAACTGAGACCTTCCTGCAGGCTGATAGCGTCAGCCAAGAGTCAACTTCATAGAGTTCAGATTTTGCGGATTCTGTTAAATTATTAGCGCTGTTCAACTGCGTCGAGCTATCAATCATCTCAATGTAACTTTCGACTTGTCCAACTTGCAACCACGTGCTTCGCCCGAGGTTGCTAATGAACACCTCGAGCGGAGACCATTCTTTCTGCTTCATTGTCGGAATAAAACATCAACTAGCTCAATCCTGGCTTGTTCACTCGTGTCGAACCCACGTGCTCTCCTTGTTGTCTGATCTAGCCGCAGCAATCTTGCAAGCCGCCTCGGGAGATTCTCTGTTGCCGTTCCTTAGCGCTTTAATTGTCGAGTGGCTGTTCGAGGCCTATTGTGTTGAAGTTTTGAGTGGCTGTTCGATGCCTATTTTGTTAAAGTTTTGTGTGGCTGTTTGATGCCTGAAGACTCTATTTGAGTGGCATCTCTGATGCCTGGCGCCCATTCCGGATTTGCTAAGGAATCGTAGGCTTCGAATCTCCCGAGCCGAAGTATCGGGAAAATTATCGCGAGAGGAAAATTATACGAGTTGGGAAATTCAGTTTTCCCCATTAAAATTTAGAGTCCCCATACAATAACCCAAGTTATACATTATTCTCGAGCCTTGCTTTCGAGCGAGACTCGAGAATATTTCTTTATTTTCCTGATAATACACTTAAGATGTGATCGTTTAGCGATGTCAGTGTACAATGACTCTCTGCACCACCGGTTCGATCTCGGGTTCGGGGTTTGATTGAGTCGCGCAATCAACTCGCGTTAATGGAATTTCAACTATTTCTTTCGAGATTTTTGTTAGTATGTTGTGACGGGGCTAGTTTGCCTCGCCACAAGTTACTCCTTACTCCAGCAAGGGAGGCCGGGCGAACGCCCGCTGTAGCTCTCTCTCTCTCCCACTCATACGCGCGGGCTAACCTTACATCGTTGCTCCAAGGCAGGCACAGGCAAAGTAACAGGCACTAATGCGAGTTCGAACGCCGAGAGGTACCCAGGTAGGCACGGCGGACTGAGGCACCTAGTGGAATGGCTATCCGTTTAGGCGAGGAGGAGAGTCCGGCTCACAAGGATGCGCAACCTGCCAGGCCGGATAAGCTGGGGCCCGTCCAGCCGACGCTGGAGACGCCCCTGAGGACGGACAACCAACCGAGGGACGGCGAGGTGACAACGTTGGATGCCCGTCACTCTTGATGTTCGACATGCTCAGCTCGGCGAATTGCCCAAGGCGGTCGATACAGGAGGTCGAAGTCGGTCCTAACGCGCGAGATCGATTTCGACACCGTCTAACGGATGGAGCCACGGGAGGATTCGGGGGTAGCGGCGCTGAGGGTGTGAGGCCGCTTAGCGAATTAGCGGCTCTCTCTCATCACTCAGATTGCGACCGTCTTTGCGACAACTTGCATCCGAGCGTTTTGCATTTTTTGGTGACCCAGTGAGTGACGAGAGAAGAGAGAGCAACAGAGCTGAGATTAGATAAAGGACGATCGAAGCCAGACAACTGGACTGATCGAGGATCCAGAAGGTCTGGAGATTAATCGGCAGATCCACCGGCCGAATTAGATTGCGGTAAGCCTCACACCCTCTTCCCCTATCCTTTGGGATCTTTCCGTAAAGTTCCGAGCCTAGTAGTCGGGTTCCTCGTATTTGTTGTATTTGCCATTAGAATCGAATAAGCCTGTTTGTGCCCTGCCTTCCTTGGTGCGACTTCGCACTTCGCATCTGAGTCGCATGGTGGCATAATAGATTGCGTTCGCCGAACAAAGTGGCCGCCATCTTGCCACTTGTTGCCGGGATTCGCGATCGATAGCCCATTCGAACGGGCGTGCGGTCCTCTAGAGATTTGCGGGGTACATCATCCGCTGAAGTTCGGCATAGCTAAACATTGCAGTCTGGAAATCGACCGACCATCCGTCGATCGCTCGCGACGCGTTTCCCTACCGCGTGGATAAATTGTAGGGGCCCTTGTGGCCTAGGATCGAGAGCGCGTTAGCTCGATTGGCCTTAGGTTATTTAGTTGTAGCACCGTCGGTCCGCCTGACATAAATAAACAGGGCGCTGTTATTTAACTCAACTTTGTGGTAACATTCTTTAGCTATCTGTTAGCCCAGTGTGTCGTCACCGGCCTCTCTTGCTCCCCGCCCCTCTCCCATTACATCTGGCCAGCCGGGCCAACATTCGCGCTTCCCACCGAGCTTTCTCTCTCGCTCGAGTTTTCCATCTCCTCGGGGTAGCATATTCTTATAAATTTTGGTCTCGGTCACGGGGCCTGGCGCCCTTTTAAGCGCCCAGAGGACTCGGGATTCAGAGAGGAGGCTCGGTCGAAGTTTCCGCGCTTTCCTGACAAGCCAACGAGAACGGCGAAATCGGGAAAGCGGTGGCAATGTAGTACATACAGCGTCTACATTTAGATCTGCCCAGTTCCGGAAAATGGCTGTCGGGCAGAACCGTAAAGTTGGGTAGGTGCATCTTGGTCATCGCGTGGTTCGTGGCCGTCACGTGGTCGGAGAAGGCGGCTGCCGGTCAGCCTGCTGAGAAAGGCATGCATACCGGGTGTGCGTGAGGGTACGAAACCGCTGATAGATGTTATATCCGAGACTTGATACGAGTACAAATAGCAATGGGATGCGAATAAAGGATGTGGGTCAGAGTATTTAAGCGAAATAAATTATTTATTGAGAGAGGGTGGCAGCGAGATTATAATATCACCTTATTTAGTTGCCATTATATAATTTATTGAGCGGCTTCTTTGCCTTTCCTCCTGTTTTGCTACTTTGTTAATATGCGCTTGAGATAACTAATAATCTCTTGTTAATTGGTTCGCGGTGCCAGATGAAACCCATCCAAATCCAATGAAGGAAATTTATCAGGCGCCTGCGATACTTTTTTAAACAAGTATCGAGGTGGCGGTTCAGTAAGGCGATCGAACCCACAACCATGGGGTCCCGAGTTCAAAACTCGGTATTGGTGAATTATTTTTTTTACATTTCGTATTATTTATTAAGCTATAAGGATAGCTTATACTCCAGCCAGCCAAGTAACATTATCGTAGCTGTCAGTCTATTGATTACAGACTGCAAAGGCGGTAAGGCGCGGTGGACAAATTAAAGCGGTATTAATAGTGTTGAAATTTTTAAGATATTTATTGCAGAAATACATATCACAATTAAGACCATAAATATTACAAAAGTTAAGCCCGGACCATAACGGCTCACATTATCGCTACTTAAGATAGAACTCGAAAAGGGTTTTACAAAGGTTTACAAATAGGGTGTCAAACGATACAGTCTGGGATCACAAAATGTCCCTCCGTTTATTGTCTGTCTACTCGGTTAGTAGGAGTTTTCTATTATTCGAACACTCTGTGCTATTATTTTTATAGTTCTTTTTAGAAATGACAAAAACTTTCAAGGCGAACCACAAAAACAATGTGACAGAGTGTTCGGATAGCAGAAGAGTGGAAAAAGAGAGTGTGTGTTTATTATGCTAGTGATTGATAGAACTGATAGGACTGATAGAAGATAGAACGAGAACGACATAGAAGAAGAATTTATACGAGGCGCTGTTTGAGATGGGATGCGCTGGACTTCAGGATAGCAGGGACTCTCTGCAGGAACGGGATGAGGATGAGGACAACAGGAGGTTGAGGGTTGCAGGCCGTTGGAATTCTGAAAAATATGACAAGAATTAAGGAATGAAGAATGGCCACAAGTTACTCCATTCCAACTATTAAGCTGGTAGCTTACCATCACGCTACAGCCTCTCGTCTGCAAACTGCTCTCGCCAATAGAGCTGTTTTCCATCGTGTCGGGCGGCACTGATGGATGCGACGGGTGAGCTCTGCAGCCCGGATGTTCTGCAAATGTAAAATGCATAACGATTAATATGCAAATGTAAAATGCATAGAAATAATATGGAACTCTTGTTACTCACGGTGGGCTGCATCTAGCCTCGCCTGTTACGGCGACGTGGATCGTCGAGATGTCACCAGGGAATCAGGCTGCTTCGTGGGCACCATTGCGGGGTTGTAAAACATATCAAAGATGTTATTTAATGCATAATGCTCTATAATGCAAAGATTGGCGAAGAAAACACTTTGCGTAACTGGTTTCATTGAGACCTGTTTGGAGGCACTTCAACAAGTTTGTACCTGGTGGGGGCACCGTTATTCTGT
Source organism: Ectemnius cavifrons (assembly GCA_964023945.1). NCBI lineage: Eukaryota > Metazoa > Arthropoda > Insecta > Hymenoptera > Crabronidae > Ectemnius > Ectemnius cavifrons. Next base: position 8,889,120 of record OZ030375.1, read on the forward strand.
ATCACTAGATCATACTGGTTCCCCACCGAGCCGTACAACTGGGCGAAATAATCAGGTCGACCCCGCAAATCATTCCAGATCCGCATGGCATGGTCCATGATCTCAGCCCGAGTTCGCAAGTCGGGGGCGGGCCGCCAGGTGTGGACCATTTCGGCCCACACGTTCTCAATTAAATTGAGGTCTGACGACCGCGCCGGCCACCTCACGAGTTGAAACTCGGGATAAGCCGCGAACCATGCTTGTGTCACACGCGAGGTGTAGACCGGACTATTGTCCTGAACCACCCGTAGAACCGGCATGTTCTCCCGGGAGTCCATACACGGTGTCACTTCTACGAGCGATCCAGGTCCCAACGGCCCAATCCACCCCCACATGCCACACGTGATGCGACCGCTGTTATCCCGATTGACTACGTGTAATCGGGGTCGTACCGCCCGGAATCGACAGGCCTCCAAACCCGCAACACACTTCCAGCGGCAGAGGAAAATAGCTTCCCGTCCGTATAAATGGTTATAATATCCCTCTCAGTCTGCGGAAGTGCTAACTCCTGACGCGTGAAACGGAGGCGATCCTCGCGATGACGCGGCACCAGGAGTGGCTTGCGTGCTGGCCGGTAACAGCGGATACCGGCCTCCCGCAGTCTGTTGCGGACGGTGTTGTTACACACCCTCAGCCCCAGAACTAATAAATTGAACTACATCTCTGTCTTCCTCGGCCGTGGTGCAGCGCGCACGTCTGTTTCGCGACCGGCCATCAATCAGGCCCCCCTCACCCATTTACACGCACCTGTCGATGCATCTCCACACTGTTCGCGGATGAAGGCCAACATCCGCAGCGATGTCCACGAGAGCACGACCCGCCCGGTGCATCTCGACGATCTGCATAACGTGCAAAGGTGCATCTTCGGTGAGGAAGACAGAAATGTCGTTCAATATATTTGAGAATATCCCTTTATGGCTGCTGCAATAGCGCTTAACCTTTTCATTGTTACTCCATGCGCAACTAATAAATATCTTAAAAATTTCAACACTATCAATACTGCTTTAATTTGCCCACCGCGCCTTATCGCTTTTGCAGTCTGCAATCAATAGACAGACAGCTACGATGATGTGATTTGTCTGGTTGGAGCATAAGCTATTCTTCTAGCTCACCAAATAATGCGAAACGTAAAAAAAATAACTTGTCAATACCGAGTCTTGAACTCGGGACCTTACGACTGTGGGCTTAATCGCTTTACCGCACCGACACTTGTCTAAAAAAGTATCACGCTCATCTGATAAATTTGATACTTTGGATTTGGACGGATTTAATCGCGCGTCATAAATGAATTAATGTTTGCTATTATTCATCACACGCGCACATAACAAAATGAAAATGTGAAGAAAAGACGCGAAAACGTAAAAATCAAATATTTTCACGCCTTGGTATTGAACACTGATGAAACAAGGGAGAACAAATGATTACCATTACCGAGTTTTAAACTCGGGACCCCATGGTTGTGGGTTCCATCGCCTTACTGAACCGCCACCTCGATACTTGTTTAAAAAAGTATCGCAGGCACCTGATAAATTTCCTTCATTGGATTTGGATGGGTTTAATCTGGCACCGCGAACCAATTAACAAGAGATTATTAGTTATCTCAAGCGCATATTAACAAAGTAGCAAAACAGGAGGAAAGGCAAAGAAGCCGCTCAATAAATTATAGAATGGCAACTAAATAAGGTGATATTATAATCTCACTGTCAGCCACCCTCTCTCAATAAATAATTTATTTCACTTAAATACTCTGACCCACATCCTTTATTCGCATCCCATTGCTATTCGTACTCGTATCAAGTCTCGGACATAACATCTATCAGCGGTTTCATATCTTCACGCGCACCCGGTATGCATGCCTTTCTCAGCAGGCTGACCGGCAGCGGTCTTCTCCGACCACGTGACCGCCACGAATCACGCGATGACCAAGACGCACCTACCCTACTTCATGGTTCTGCTCGACAGCCATTTATCGGAACTGGACAGATCTAAATGCAGACGCTGTATGTATTGTGTATTGACGTTACGTTTTGGGACGTAAGTCACAAGAAGCTATCTCCACCAGTTTAAAACTAGTGCCGCACGATATTAGAGAAAAGCGCCTCCAATAAGGACAAGACTAGCCATCTAGACGCAGTATTAACGACTGCGAATTCGTCTGAGCCAATAAGGGAGAAGCAAATCAGGGGCGACCATCGACCCACAGCACCCGGAATCGCCAAATCTGCCAGCCCAGAGGAACTCGGCCCGATGAGGGTGGACATTAAGAGGATCAGCAGTCTCCAAAGGTGTCCGAAGACGACTGGTCACCGTTGGAGGAACCGGGCGGTGAGGCAGGCGACCCCGAGTTGCCCCTGCATCGTGGGAGGCTTGACCAATTGTCGTCTCGACAAGGCAGGGTTGGCGCACAGTGGGCCTGCGGCCCTGGCGTCGTCCACCCGAGGGCACGGCGAGCCCTGCGCGCGCGGTAGGATCCGGCGACCAATAGTAATCGATTTCGGGGACAAAGGCGGCTAGACGAGCGTTAGGGAAGAGCGCGCAGAATTCGGCACTCTTGTGCTGACCGTCGAAGCGAGCGAGCGACTGGCGATTACCGATTATCGAGAAGACCTATTAACGAACAAAAGAAGGAAGGAAGGAAGGAAGGAAGGAAGGAAGGACTAGCGTTCTCAGATCCTCCTTATTAGCGACGTGCTACCCTCCAATAATAACTATCCATCGAAAAACATTAAAATGTAAGAAAATGCGCCAAGTAGCAGTTGGATTTCCCCACAATAATATAACAAGTATAATATATAATAAAATATAACAAAAAAGATAATAGATATTATACAAGAAAGCCAAGTTTTTATTCAAAGCTACCTCGATTTAACTCACATTAGCAATTAATAATAAATTAACAATAAAAAAAACTTGGCGTGTGCGCGCTTCATTGCGAGGTAAAAAGACAATGGGAAACTGATTCAAACCCAAAACTGACTTTACTAAAATTTAATTTCTTTAAAAGTTTTTTTAGCAATATTACCAGAGCAAGTGCCTCGAATGAAGCGCGCACATGCCAAGATTTTTTGTATTGTTAATCGGTAATTTATTGTTAATTTATTGGTAATTGCTAATGCGAGTTAAATCGAGGTATCTTTGAATGAAAGCTTGGCTTTCTTGTATGATATCTATTATCTTTGTTGTTATATCTTATTATATATTATACTTGTTATATTATTGTGGGGAAATCCAACTGCTACTTGGCGCATTTTCTTACATTTTAATGTTTTTCGACGGATTTCATGCCTTTTTGTTAGTTAATGCTTAACAATAAAGACAATAAAAATTTTAAGTATTTATCAATGGTTTAATTAATAAATTTAAAAGTAAAATTTTATTAAAATGTCACGTGCCATTTCTGTTCAAATATGCACCATCACCTATGTGCATGTTGGTGTTATAATGTAACTTTAATGTTACAATGTATTTATAACTTAACCATGCACATAGGAGGAGATCTAAGAAATTGAGCTGAATGTGAGAATATAGATTCCTTAGATCAAGAGACTCGGTAGAGTCTCGCGCCAAGTAGTTAGCTATAGCTATACAGCGCGAGAAGCCGAGGCTACTTATCCCGACGCGTAACGGTTTTCGATCGATATAAGACTTTCACCTCGATTTCCGAAAAAGTTGCAGCTTGCAGGCATAACTTATGAATCAAGCACAGCCTAATTTATTTTTCTGAATCCAATAACCTAAAGAGCAAGGAAATTGATCCATGCGTTCAAGAGATATGAATTTCCTCCTCTTATTTTCTCGTGCGAAAACGATTCAGAAGAAGATTCAGACCAAAAATGTAGATCATGTTCATATATTATATTGTTGCGTACTCAGGGCTCTTATTCCACTGAAGGTGGGTAAGTGTGCCCGTGGGGCGCTGAGCACCCTGCTCGCACAGGAGGGAGGTTCGAAAATAATTGTGAATACGAAAATGTAAAATGGAAAGTCTTGAATAAATATATTGAGAAATAACGATCACGCTGCTGTCCAGAACAGATAAAAGTTCGAAAACAAAACTGAAGTTGATAGCTCGGGAAAAGGTCTCGAAGTGACGTTCATTCCACAAGTCGGAATTGACGAACGTCTCACAAGGCTCCCTTCTCCAGGCACGTGGGAAGGAGCCAATCCGGCGCTCGCTAGGGCAAACGCTGGCCCTTACGCATTTCTATTGGTGCCCTACCCGTGGGCCCTACTCCTACCCTAGGTTCACTGAGGCGCGCGCAGCGGAAGGACTCTCCCTCCACTCTAGGCCCTACTCCTGCCCAGGGCTACGTGTGCCGGGCGCCGACGAGAAATGGCGGCGAGGGGGGGGGGATCCCCGAGCCGCGGAAAAACCCCGCTGGGTTCTTGCCTAGGCGAGAAAGAAAGAAGCGGCGACGGCCTGGTTCCAGGAAGTGGCTAATTTATGAGGCGCAATTGACTCCTCATGTTCGAAAGTCGCGAAGAGCCTCGGCACTCGAGTTTTTCTAAGCCCATTGTACTAGGCTTATCGCGGACCTTCCAAGAAGTCAAGACGTGACTTTGGCTAAATACCCTTATGTTTATTCCAGGCCTCGCTTCGCTGCTTTCTCTTTAACAATGAATGAGCTCAAACATCTGCGTGTCTGATGTTGCATCTATACTTGAAGGAATAACGCGGAAATCCTACTGATTAATATAATTCTCTAATGCATGCCTAACTTAAATTCGAGCAATACTGCCGCCGATTAAAAATGTCGGCATTGTCGACCAACAGCTAGATTCAAAGCGCGAGAGAGGTCGCGGTACGCAACAATATCAATATTTCTAGCTGCGAGATGATGTTATGCTAGAGAGAGAAGGCAGATCTGAGCTGATGTTAGAGAGAGATGCTAGGCATGTAGAAAGAGACTAACTAACACGAGATGGGTAGATGTCTTATTTCCTTGACGTTCGAGTGTTTGGTTATGTGGGCTATTATATAACAGGAATATCTTACGCGAGGATATCTGACAAATTTAACAGTTTTATTCTCTTATTGGTACAGCTTTATGACCCTACTCAATCTAACACTGTTAAGCAATTCCTCTTATTCAATACAATTATAGACTATCAACGTTGCCAAGTGCATAACGAGGATCCACTTGAATGAAAAAGCAACAATTTGTTCACTAAGTGATACTTCAGGTTTTTCATGTAAATGATTTTTGAACTACAAACCTTACTAGTAATCAGTATTTGATCAGTAAACTTTTGATCTTTGACTTCTGTAGTTTTGAATTATGTATCTGTTCAGCAAGTTTGAAATCTATAACTGAACTGGTTCTTGGGTACGCCCTTGTCAAATTTGACATTACAAATGTGTTGAATAAGAGAATTAATAGAACTTATTAAGTATTGAGCCTAATCATAATATTAACTTAGGGGCATACTAGTCGTGGAAAATTAGTACTGCTTATCAAGTTTCAAGTCTGTCGCTTAAGTCGTTCTTAGCCTACACATTTGACAAGTTCCATACTTTTCACATGTGTTGAATGAGGAGAGGATGTATAACGTAAGCAAAGGACTCCAAATTTATTGAACGAATATGAATTGCCAGTAGATTGCATGCCTTTGAGTTCCATATAATGAAGTCCAACGCTTCGTATGTTACATTTGTTATGTCCGTACCTCCTGAACGTAACACATTATACAGATAAGCTGCATCCCCCTCTTATTCGTCATATTGTTGAAATATTAAACATGTCAAATGTGTAGCTTGAAAATTACTTAAGCCAAAGATTTGAAATGTATTGAGGAAATACTGATTGGTAATGGCTGCATGTTCCTAAGTTGTATCAGTATCAGTATCTACTCATCAAATTGCAAACCTGTCGCTTAAGTGGTTTTTAGCTCCACATTTGACAAGTTCCACACTTCCCAAACTTAAGCGAAGGACACCAAATTTGTTGGACAAACATGAATTGCCACTAGATAGCATCGCTTTGAATTTCATATAATGAAGTCCAACGCTTCATATGTTACATTTGTTACGTCCTTACCTCCTGAACGTAACACATTATACAGATGAGCTGCATCCATGTCAAATGTGTAGCTTGAGAAGTACTTAATCCAAAGACCTGAAATGTACTGAACAAATACTGATTGGTAATGGCGGCCTGTTTCTAAGTTGTATCAGTATTTGCTCACCAAATTTCAGGTTTATCGCTAAAGTGGTTCTTAGCTTCATATTTGACAAGTTCAACACTTCATCACAAATGTTTTGAATAAGGGAGATTATCACTTCAGCGACAAAGCTGAAATCTGGTGAGCAGATTAAAAAAAGGTTCCAATTACATACTAGATGAGAAAAAAGAAGGGATGGAATTTCATTATTTAGCTGTTTATTATTTTAACAATACATATGGATTGTGGCCTGACGTTAACTTTCGTACTAAGTCGTAAGTCGTTTTTCGTAAGTCGTTGATAAGTAGCAACAAATTATATTTTTATTTTACCGATTAACTAACAAAAAGAACTGAGATCCCCCCAAAAACATTAAAATGAAGAAAAACGCCAAGTAGTCCCCCCCCCCCCCCCCCCCCCTGCCGCCGTCGTCGCCCAACAAGCCAAACCACCGACTCACCAACCCACCAATCTTGCAAAAGTCATTTAAAAATTATCAAAAATAGAAATGAATATCATTGGTAAACAAAAGTCAAGTTATAATTCAGATATAATTAACCTAACACTGACTTTACTACAATATGAGTAAATCCTAATAAATCTTTCATTTTCAATTATATATACTATATACAGCGGCTTTGTTATCCCATTTTTGCCTCCGATATATGAATATTCTCCAATTTCATCAGCATTGTCCAGTGCCTCATAACTGACAAGCAGATCATTCTTTCCTAATATCGATAAGAAGGAGGTTCTCAGTTCATCGCGTATATGTTTCTTTAAAAGTTTTTTAGTAATATTACCGGAGCAAGTGCCTCGAATGAAGCGCGCACACGCCAAGATTTTTTGTATTGTTAATCGGTAATTTATTGTTAATTTATTGGTAATTGCTAATGCGAGTTAAATCGAGGTATCTTTGAATGAAAGCTTGGCTTTCTTGTATGATGTCTATTATCTTTTTTGTTATATTTTATTATATATTATACTTGTTATATTATTGTGGGGAAATCCAACTGCTACTTGGCGCATTTTCTTACATTTTAATGTTTTTCGATGGATAATATACTTTGCAGTTGACAAATTCACATTAGCAAAAGAAAAATTTCCAATAGCTAGGATACATTTAAATTGCAAATTAGGTAAGCTATACCCTCATACGCACTCTAACATTGGTGTATCTTGACAGCTAAATGCGTAGCTCAGGGAGCGCATAATCTAATGTAATAAAATTTGTTAAACAAGTACTGATTACCAATAGCTAGTATGTCACTAAATGACACATGATTGGTAATTATTGCTTGCTTACATCATTTTAGTTCTTTAGCTGAAGTGTTCCTTGAGCGATGAACTTGAGTGTCAAGATACTACTAAATTAGACTGCGTATGAGCACTCTGCTTGGTTTATATATTATAATTATAAAGCGTTAAGTCAAGCAACGACTCAGAGTAGCAAAACAGAGATTCCCAATAGCAAGAATGTATTGAAATTGTAAATGATTTGCCTTAAAACTTTACAAATTATATTCAATGAGCTATATATGCAGGCTCTCTCATTCGCAGTCTAGTTTTGAAGTATCCTGACTGTCAAGTGCCAAGCTGACGGAGTGCAAACCTAAAGTACTGAAATTAGTCTAAGCAAGTACTGATTACCAATAGCTACCATTCCCTTAAATTGTAAATAATTGCTAATATTGCTTAAAAGATTGATATGCTACACACTTGATAATTTTAACTATTGGTAATCAGCAGTCGTTTACCAAAACAGGGACTTGTGAGTTACGCACTTAACACTTTTAACATTTCATAATTCTTAAGAACGACAAGATCAGAGGGACAGGGGCAAGGACAGTATAGCTCTTTTATTAACTACATAAAGCATGGAATCTGGAACAAATAATAAAATCAGACTTTGTCATATAACCATTATGCCACATAACCAACCGTGGCATAACCGGCTTAACCAATGTGTCGGTATGACACAGATTACAGATTATAGATCGGTAACGTAAATACGATCTGCCACCTAGCGTGGAAAATATGTGACCTACATTTTTGGTCTGAATCTTCTTCTGAATCATTTTCGCACGAGAAAATAAGAGGAGGAAATTCATATCTCTTGAACGCATGGACCAATTTCCTTGCTCTTTAGCTTATTGGATTCAGAAAAATAAATTAGGCTGTGCTTGATTCATAAGTTATGCCTGCAAGCTGTAACTTTTTCGGAAATCGAGGTGAAAGTCTTATATCGATCGAAAACCGGTACGCATCGGGATAAGTAGCCTCGGCTTCTCGCGTTGTATAGCTATAGCTAACTACTTGGCGCGAGACTCTACCGAGTCTCCTGATCAGTAAGCGAACACCTGTCCGCCCTAGCTTTTGTGAGGGACTGACTTCTTTGTGAGATCCCAGCTAGAGATTCGCTCTTTCTTGGCCCTTAAGGCCTCCTCGCTTTTCGACTGTAAGTTTTCCATTTCCGATCTGTTGTCTAGATCATTCTGAGCTTCAATTCTTTTCTGTACTACCGATCCCGTAAACTGAGATCTTCCTGCGGGCTGACGAAGTCAGCCAAGAGTCAATTGTAGTGAATCTGTAGAATTCTGAATATCGGAAATTCGGGAGATGTATTAGCGCCGGTCATCTGCGTCGAGCTAGCGAACATCTGAATGCAACTTCGACTATTCTAACTCGCAGCTACGTGCTTCGCCCGAGGTTGCTAATGAACACCTCGAGCGAAGGACTTTTTCTCTGCCTCATTGTCGAAATAAAATCATCAATATTAGCTCAATCCTGGCTTGTTCACTCGTGTCGAACCCACGTGCTCTCCTTGTTGTCTGATCTAGCCGACGCACCTGTTCTGCCATCTCGGGAGATTCAATGTTGCCGTTCTCTTTGCGATTTTTGAGATTTTGGCGTCTATTTTTGCGGTACTAGAGAATAGTTGGCTTCGAATCTCCCGGGCCGAAGTATCGGGAAAAGTATCGTTGTGAGAGTAATATAAGAGTTGGGAAATTCAGTTCTCCCCTATTTCAACTAACGTCTCCAGTTCCAGTCTTTGATGATTCTTTAAATTCTTTTATCATTGTTCTCGGACCTTGCTTTCGAGCGAGACTCGAGAATAATTCTTTATTTTCCTGATAAATTGGCACCCAACTGCCAATGACGAGCTGAGCAAGCCAGAACAGGTAGAAAATTGACGACGCATTTAGACAAAGGGGCGGGGAAAACCGAGCCCCAGAGAGGGCAAGTGAAAGTCGAGACCGAGGGTCTCGCAAGTAAATATTGTGCACGACTATTCTCACTCTTACCATTCTGTCGTTTTTTTCTCGAAAGTATATTTCGTGGTAACATGTAGAGACACGAAAGACGAAACGGAATTCACGTTGACTAGAATTATAGGAATAATACTGGCATGGGTCACAGACCACATTATCGTTATTGATATTTACGAAATTGCAATATTTATGATATGTAATTGTGTTTATTGATGGTATTTCATTGCAAAATTCATGGTGTGCGAGTTCGCTAAGCGAATTTGGACAAAATATAAAAGCAAACAAAAATATTAAGAATTACGAAGTTCTCTAGCAAACTAAAACCACATTTGTCGATTGTCTAGCTGTTAATATTGTACATAGTAAAGAGGATAACTGACGCGGGCAATTAACCACGTAAGAGATTCAACAATTGTAAATAGAATATTAGTTAATGTTAAATGTTGAAAAGTTCAAAAATTAATTTATAAATTGTCTCTGTCACTAAATTATTAATTGTCATTGTCCTAGATAAGAGAACAAAGTAGACAAAAATCCAGATTCAATTTGCTTAGCACTCTCATCAAAATAATATTGTGAATTTATATTGTGTAAAACATACCAAATACTAACGAACATTTGCAAGTTGGAGAATAAGATTTATTACGAAATTGCCAAAATTTTGAGAAAATACGAGGAAGTAGAATACAAATAATATTTCCATAACGCAAGGAATAAGAGATCCGTCCAAAAACATTTAAAAAAATATATTTTTAAAAAAAATGTGACCGTGTTACATATTCATCCTCATCGGACTACTTTTCTTAGCCTTATTTCACAAGTAGATTCAATAATTTTAACTCGCTAGTCTCCCACATAGTTTTCCCATGCGTATTTTTCGAGACTTAAAAATGTGACTTCGACTCTTTCGTTCCGTCTTATCTCAAGCCCTTAAAAACACAATACCTAGTTAGGGATCATCACAAGCGTGCCCTTAACGAACTCTGCAGCTGTGCACTTAGTGCATCTCATAAATTCTTAAAACTCCAGCGTAGTCTCAGACTTCCGGCGTCTCTATCCCTACCTATGCCCCTTTTCACTGGATTTTTCGGGTATATAAACCCTTAATTTCTGGAGCAAAGGGGGAATCAGTTCCGAACTCTCATCGACGGCGAAGCTCTGTCAATCGGACCAGCGAAGAACACCGTAGTAGATCGAGCACTAGTCTCCTTCGAAGCAGTCACAATTACCGTACGTACATCGTGTCTCATCGCGATCGTTAGGCAAGTCACAGTTCTTTCGTTAGTTTTCCCCCGTTCAAATCGTAACGTAAAACGAACTCATATAATTTTGTAACAACATCTCAAAACCACAGAAACTCTCATTGTATATTTTGTGTTTGTATTATTTGTTCATTCAGAATATATTACATTATTCTAGTTTTCATTAAGAAACCATTTGTGTCATCATTACTGAATTCCTGTTTGGTCAACCTTGTTTCAAATAAGCATAACAAGGAAAAGAATAACAAAAGATCCCACGAGGATACATCTTTACCGCTCGAGGTGTATCCGGCGAGCCATAGTAAGGTTTAACGATCTTAGAGCATATTTTAGGACTCGCGAAGCCTGGCTCGTAACAACCGACTTCGAAAACTGCAGAGTTCCAGAGAGCTGAAAGGTAAAAAAACAAGCAACACAAAAAATGCCCTGAAAAGTAAAAAATAGATTTGCATTAAGCCTAAATATTCTGCAACTTTTCGGAGGCGGCGCAAATATAAGGTTTCATCCTGATCAGTCCATTCATCGCAGAGATATCGCCGGACAAACGAAATTTTAGTAGATACTTAAAAGCCACTAAAAATTCGTGTTTTAAGCAACAACAATGGTTAACGTTAAACATTTTGGGAAAAATTTATATTGGGACCAAGCTGTGAGCATCCTCTATAAGATAGGCAAGGTTTCATCCCGATCGGTCCACCCATCTCAGAGTTCTCGCCGGACAAACATTAAAAAAAAAAAAATATAGCGGTGGAATTGAGTACCTCCTCCTTTTCGAAGTCGGTAAAAATGTAAGAAAATGCGCCAAGTAGCAGTTGGATTTCCCCCAAAATTGAAATATAACAAAAAAGATAATAGATATCATACAAGAAAGCTAAGTTTTCATTCAAAGATACCTCGATTTAATTCGCATTAGCAATTAGCGATTAACAATAAAAAAAACTTGGCGTGTGCGCCCTTCATTCGAGGCACTTGCTCTGGTAATATTGCTAACAAAACTTTTAAGGAAATTAAATTGTAGTAAAGTCAGTTTTGGGTTTGAATCAGTTTCCCATGACATTTTTACCTCGCAATGAGGTAAAGCGCGCACACGCCAAGTTTTTTTTATTGTTAATTTATTATTAATTGCTAATGCGAATTAAATCAAGGTATCGTTGAATGAAAATTTGGCTTTCTTGTATGATATCTATTATCTTTTTTGTTATATTTCAATTTTGGGGGAAATCCAACTGCTACTTGGCGCATTTTCTTACATTCTAATGTTTTTGGACGGATTTCATGCCTTTTTGTTAGTTAATACTTAACAATAAAGACAATCAAATTTCTAATTATTTATCAATGGTTTAATTAATAAATATAAAAGTAGAATTTTATTAAAATGTCAAGTGCCATTTCTGTTCAAATATGCACCATCACTATGTGCATGTTTATGTTATAATGTAACTTTAATGTTACAATGTATCTTGTAAATGCGTTTCCCCGGACTTCGGTCCGCGTCGCTCCGGGCCCAGCCTCGCCGTGGTCCGTCTGGAGTTCCCTGGAAGGCGGAGGGGAAAATAATGGGCGCCAGGCCCCGATAAGGGCCGAATTTCTGAAATGCTTCCCCCCGTCCTCGATGGCTCCTCTCGCTTGACCCTTGACCGGACTCGGCGGCCCTCTCCGGTGTCCACCGGGCTAGCTCGTTCTCAGTGGAGTGGCGGAGTTGTTCGAGTTGGGAAAGGAGGCTTAATAAACCCACACGGATGGGTGGCAACGATGTTTATTCTTGGCCCGGAAACGGGTCGGAAAATCCTACGTCCAAGCGCTCGCGTCCGAACGTCGGCGTTCGGACCCTCGGCTTTCCCGTAGCCGCTATACAATTTAATATCCCGGTCGGTCGCGCTTGCCGGACGTTCGCCTGCTGGAACGCTCGGACACCCAGAGAATCGGATGGAACTCTCAAAATCCTGCAGTCGGACTGCAATTGCACTTGATAGGCGGCCGATCTACGAGCCTCGAAGCCGGAAAAACCCAAAACCGTTGACATGCAACTTACAAGGCTTGATGGTGGCGGCCGGGCCGCTCCTGGCTTTCGTACGCCTCCCAATCTAAGGGCTCACGATGTTCTCCTCGAACCGGGGACTTTGCGACGACTTAAATAGTCACGCCAAGGGGGTAGTCGCCTAGTGACCGGTGGTCACTCGCGCCAGGATAGCCTCTTGTCGGAGCGTGAACGGCCGGCACCGAGATCTACGATTACTTTAATGGCAGGCAGGCAATTCGCTGGGCTTACCGTGATCTAATAGCTCGCTAAATCCTCTCGCTCGTAACTCCTCTACTTTCCGGGTCGTCTTTGCTCGCTTAAAGTTCGCAGTCGCACTCGGCTCCTACGACGGTCGCTCACAAAGTGAGGAGCTTCCGGTCCTACTCAAAATTCGTTCAGCGTTGCGTTGCCGTCTTACGCTATCGATTTCTCGGTGCCGTCGCGCCGATCGGTCTCGATCGGTATCGAGGGCTCGCGTCTCGATCCAGCGCGCTGGGATCGATCGTTCCGCTACGCTACGCTTTCCGCCGCTGCCTTCAGCCGGCGAGAGCTAGGAGCCCCTGGTACGTCCGTCGGTCTGTCGCAGTTGCGTCGTCCGTCGTCGGTCCAGGGTCAGAGCGGCCTGATCGGCACGTCAATCGGCGTATCTGCACCCTCTGTATGGCTCGCAGGTAGGACTCGTCGGGTCCATTCTCCTCGATCGACTCGCTGGTATCGTCGCTATATCGGGCTCGAGACAAGATAAAGGCGCATTAGTATATGTTCAGTGGTTTGGGCGGTCCCCCTTGGAGCAACGGTTGTTTAAGTTGAGCGGCGAGTGCGAGGCGGCTTCGCATGAGAGCGGGAGTTTTGGGACGGGCTACGCTGTCCCGTCACAACTCCCCCTTCCTTAGCTTGAGCCCACCGGGCGAATCACCTCGCCTCCGCACTGCAGATCTCGGTACATTTCTAACTCGACACGCGGCCGTGGCTCCAAAAGTTTCCATGAAAGTTAATGACTGATAGGCCTACCCTGGTCTCGGAGTTCGTTGGAAGTTCGAACTTCACGTCGTTGTGGCTACTCGCTAAAACTAGCATTCGCTGCGTCAAATGGTCGTGCATAGGTCGCGTGCAGTAAGGATTAGGTAGGGGTGTGCTGGATGCTGGAATCTTGACCGTTGAACCTGGAACCCGGCTCGGAGACGGCGTCGTGTTGACAGGTGCAGGTTAGGTGTCGCGTTTGACACGCGGTCTGCTTCTGGCGCGCTCGGCTCCTGTCGGCGTCGTCAGCTATCGGCGTTGGCGCTCGGCTTCGGTTGCCTTCGGCGCTCGGGCTCGGTCGTGCCTCTTCGCCAGTGTTCGGGCGCTTGCACCGGTCCTCGTGCAAGTGGCACGGCCGCTATGCGCTCGTCGCCGCGCTGACTTCTCGATGTCGTCCCGTTGTCCAGGGTTTGGCCCTTTGGCCGATGTTGGGTCCCTGCGTCCTCCCTTGATGGCCGCGGGTGGTCGGCGGCCGGGGTGCTTCTTCCTCCTATGGCCGCGGTTGGTCGGCGGCTATCGGGGATCCCTCTTTGGCTTGGCCACGGCTGGTCGGTGTCCGGAGGTCTGTCGGTGGGGGTCGGTCCGCTAGCCGGTGGTCGGGCTGTCGGCCGGCACCGTGTCTCGCGGGGTGGCCTAATGTTTCCCCTCTATGTAGAGCCGGGCCAGGCTGGCGGCCTGCGGGTTGGACTTATGCCAGCCCTGGCTCCGGTACGGGCACCGCGCGAACGTGGCCCCCTGTTGTCCGCACCGCCGACAGTACTCCCGCGTCGGTTTCTGCTGGCATCTCCCCTGGATGTGGCCAGGCCCCCCGCACCTCCAGCACTGGAGCGCGGGGAGGTGGTCCGTGTGGGTTTGGTGTCCTTCCCCGGCGGCCAGCTGGCTTCGCGTCATGTGGAGGCGCCCTAGCGCCTCTCGCACGAAGGCCTGTCGTCGCCGCTCCTCGCGGAGGCGTTCGACGGCCCGCTCGGCGGCGTCTCGTGCGGCCGCGGCTTCTTCCGCCTCGGCCCATTGTAGGGCCATGAGGTCCCTCCAGGCCCGGAGGGTGTGCCACCATGACCACTCTTCTGGGTGGCCCCCTAGCCACCGCGGGACGCCGTCCGACTCCAGTCCCGGAGTTGTTCTTGGGTTGGCCGCTACCCGCGGCTCCTCCACGGCCTCCGTCCGGATGCGCCTCCGTCCCCGGCAGCTCCCTCGTCCGGCCATCCCGTACATGGCTCGTTCTGAATCGTAACCTACAGGGAACCGGAGGAAAAGGGATGACAAGGGTTCTCTTCAGATCCGATTGGCCCGGTGTCACTCCACCACCACTACCATACCCCTTATGACCATCACCAGCTAGTTTCTACTTGTCCCCAGTTTCTACGCAAGCTTTACTCGACGTACGGCTTCAAATCTTGCACGTGGGCTTTTCCGGCCGGCTTGCCGTCGAGTGTCGCACACTAGTATACTACTCGAGAGAGCTCCTTCGAGATCACAAAGGGCCCATGAAATTTCGTTGTTAATTTGGCAGCCACGTTTTATGCGGCTGAGGAGAGGACATGCTGTCTTTTAAGCACGCGGCCACCTGGCTTAAATTGTCGGTTTCGGCGGCCGCGGTTGTAATATCGGCTCTGTAATTCGTACGCGTTCTCCAGGTTTTCGGAAACCCATTGGTGCAGCTCTCCGACACGCTCCATTCGCGCCGTCCACGACTCTCGATCGGCCGTCGGCCAGACATCGTCGCCGGCGGACGCTCCCTCCCTCCCTCGAAAACAGCGAGCAGGCATAGGCTCGCGACCGAAATTCAAGAAGGCCGGAGTCGCTCCGAGAGTCGTGTGCTTCGCCGTATTATACGCGAATCGGAAGTGCGTGAGATGTTCATCCCACTCGCGGTGGTCCTTTTTTATAAACGCGACGATCATCGTTTTTAGAACTCGATTCACTCGTTCGACGGGGTTCGCCTGAGGGTGGTACGGCGGTGTCGTTGCTCGCCGGATACTGTATTCATTTGCAAGCGCTCCTAACGTTTTATTGACGAACTCGGTCCCGTTGTCCGTCAGCAGGACTTTCGGGACTCCCCATCGTGACAGGATTACGTCTTCGAACGCGTTGCTAATCTTTTTCCCGTTCGCGGCGCGTAACGGGCAAACTTCGATCCATTTGGTGAACAGATCCTGAAACACCATTATGTATTGGTATCCGGCTTTGCTGCGCGGGAGGGGACCCATGACGTCGGCTACGATCGTCCAGGGCTCGTGCGCGTAATGTCGACCCATCGTGTCGAGCGGCGCGCCTTGTTCGACTTTCGTTCGCTGGCAGGTGTCACACGCGCGTACGTACTTCGCGACGTCTCGGAACATTCGCGGCCAAAAGTACCGAATTAGTAGCCGCTCATACGTTTTCTCTCGGCCGAGATGGCCAGCCTGAGGCACGTCATGTGCCTTCGCGAGTAATTCGCGCTTTTTCGCGTTCCGCGGGACCAGCTTCCACTCATTTAATTCATGGCCGAGTATATCGCGCTCCATTGCGTTCGCGCGCCGGCGATAGAGGCGATCGTTCTCTATCTTCCAGTCCTCGTGCAGCTTCGGGTCTTTCCGGACGCGTTCGAGTGTCGTGTCGTACCAGCGATCGGGGCTCGTAGCTATCGCGGCTAACAGCTATTCAACTCGGGCTTCGTGCATGATCGCGAGCGCTCCCACCACTTGGCTCGCGTCGGTGTCTTCGGGCGGGCTTGGGCGTTCTCGGTCGACTTCGGCGACTGCCTCAGCTGCAGGCTCGTACGCTCGCGAGAGCGCATCGGGCACGTGGTGTAAGGCGCCCTTTCGATGTATGACTTCAAACTCATATTCCTGCATCTGAAGTGCCCACCGAGCGAGTCTACCTGTCGGGTCTTTTAGGTTCCTAAGCCACTGGAGGCTACTATGGTCCGTGATGATCGTAAACGCGTAGCCTTCTAAGTACGGTTTAAACTTTTTAATTGCCCAGAGCACCGCAAGACACTCTTGCTCGGTGGTCGAATATTTGCGCTCGGCGTCGGAGAGCGTTCGGCTCGCAACAACCCGCTCGCGCCCCTCTATTTCCTGCGTGAGTACAGGGTGAGTCAGTTGCCTTTGAATCAGGTATTACCGACCGCGCCAGCGTCTATCCCTCTATCCCGTAGGCGCGGTCGGTAATACCTGATTCAAAGGCAACTGACTCACCCTGTACAGCTCCGAGCCCGATCATGCTCGCGTCGGTTTGGAGTATGAAAGGCACTTCGAAATGCGGATACGTGAGGACTGGAGTGGTCGCGATCGATTCGCGCAGAACGTCGAATGCCGATTGCTGGTCCGCGGTCCACTGCCACTTTCGATCTTTCCTCAGCAGCTGAGTGAGCGGCTCGCTCACCGTCGCGAATTCCGTGATGAATTTCTGGTACCATGAGGCCATGCCGAGAAAACGTCGCAATTGCTTGATGTTCCGAGGTTCCGGATACTCGAGAATGGGTCTCATCTTTTCGGGATCGACTTTTAATCCGTCGGCGTGTACGACGAAACCGAGATACCGGACTTCCGACTTGCAGAATTCGCATTTATCGGGATTTACGGTGAGGCCGGCCTGCTGTATTCTTCGGAGAACTCGCTCGAGCCAAATCAGGCGAGGCGAGGCCGAGAGGCACTTGAAAATAGGCTTGACTGAGATCCAGCGTCGAGATGTATTTCGCGGCTCTAAGCTTGTCCAAAATACTGGTCATGATCGGCAACGGATACGCGTCCTTTCGTGATACGCTATTGACTTTACGAAAGTCCAAACAGAACCGATATTTTCCCTTCGCTTTGCGTACCATGACAATTGGGCTTGACCACGCGCTAATAGATGGCTCGATGAACCTGTCCGCTAATAATTGATCGACTTCCGCGTAAATGGTTTCCTGTACTTTAGGCGAGACCTGGTATCGTGTGCGAGATGAGGGAAGTTAGCCCGGTGGTCGGCTTAAGTTGTCCTACCACGCGATCGAAGAATTGTCGGAGCCTCGATGTTTCCTGTTCGGACAGGCGCGCGATGCCGCAGCAACGGGGATATTCCCTCACGTCCGCACTATACGCGAATCGTTCGCTCGGTCGATCTCGAAAAAACCATTCGTTTACGGCGTAGTCGATCGCGATCCCGAGTTCTCCTATCGCGCGTACGCCTAAGATGACCGGTCCGCTGAGGGACTCTAGCGTGCGGAATTCGAGCCGTTTCGTCCGTCCCCTCACAGTAACCCTGGCGTTTCCGGACGCCCTCGAACAGTCCACGAGCCCATTCCCGAGAACGTAATATTTCGGGGGTGACACCTGCGTTCTCACGCGAGAACCGAGTCGTTCTAAAGTCTCCGGACTTATAAAGTTGCCGCTGGCGCCGCCGTCTACGAACGCGCGGACGAGTAGCCCTTCGATTTTTGCGGGTATACAGGGTGTCCCAAAAATGTTGGATAATATTATAGCCATCTTGTTGGGAAGGGGGCGGGGATGATGATGCCGTTTTTAAAAATTTGCGTTAGGCCTCCAATTCCGAGTTATTCAACAACAAAGTTAGGTACCGCCCACCGAGCTCTTGGCGAGTCCTGACCCATTATCCCTTACTTCTAGAAAAAGGGAGGTGACAGAAAACATCTTGCTGGTCGGCCTACGACAATTGCTATGGAGGACCGGCGGGTGCTCAACCGCTCGGTTCCTTCGAAACCGAGCGGTCAGCAGCCCCTTGCATGTGCCGTTTTGAAGACCCGAGCATGGCGCGGTATGCAATAGCCCGATGGACACACTTTACTTTTCCTCTTGCTTTCCTTCTTTCTTAAAACACGCTTGCGATAACTGATATCTCTGATTAGTTGTTTCGCGACTCCCGACTAAATCCAATTAAATCCGTCCAAATCCAGTGAATCAAATTTATCAGGAGCCTATAATACTTTTTTTTTAAAAGAGTCTAAGTGGCGCCGTAACAAAACGTTGGAGCGGTACTCGTGATGATCCGAGTTCGATTCCTCGCCGTCGCGGTTATTTTTTTGGTTTTCTCTTGCTCTGTCTCGATCCATCTTCAATACCCAGCAGTGGTAATGCTTTTTCTTTTACAGTTTTACGTCTTTTCTCCGACATTTTAATTTTCCTTGTATAGTATGCTTACGATAAGTATGGCCCCTGATTAGTCGTCTCGCGACTCCCGAATAAATTAGAATAAATGTTAACCTTTTGAACCACGATTGAGCAAACTTTATTGAAATTGGATTATCTTGTTAAATTTTGTTAAGCATCAATTACTCCCGGTACACATTTCTTGATATGGTACGAAATGTAGTCAGTAGTTTAAAGCGATAGTCTCTAATCTTGAGAACATGGCTTTGTTTCTCTTTTTCTCAACGAGTACTTTACGCTTCCAGTTGCATTATACTTTATCAGGATCCTGTAAATTTTTTTACAAGTACCGAAGTGGCACCGTATTAAAGCTTTAGAACAGTGATCGTGATGATCCGAGTTCGGCTTCCCGTCGGCGCGAGATTACCTTTTTGCGTTTCTCCGCATTTTCTTCGTTAACTCTTCAATACCCAGTAGTAACGGTAATATTTTATTTTTACGACTGTTTAGCATCCACCTACTTTTTTATTATTGTAGCATTCATTTCCGATAAGCAACCTTCACTCTGAAATTTGTTTTTCCCATTGAGATGACAAAAAAATACATGTTCTTCCGGATTTTTGTCTAGCAAACCTATCAGAACTATCAATATGAAACTTGGTATCAAGTTTCATATTGATAGCTGTATACTTGTAAGAAAAAGTATCACAGGTCCCTGATAAAGTCGATTTGCTGGGTTTGAACGAATTTAATCGGGAATCGCGATACAACTAGTTCGGGACCACTTTCGGCAAGCATGCAACGAAAATGAGGAAATAGAAGGAAAGGCGGGGAACCGTCAAAGAAAAAGTATCACCACTGCCGGGTATTGAACATGATGATATTTGAAGAAAATGCAAAAAAAAACAATTGCGACAACGGGGAACCGAACACGGGTCACCACGGTCGCTATTCCAACGCTTTGCCACGGCGCCACTTCGATATTTGTAAGAAAAAGTATCACAGGCCCCTGATAAATTTGATTCACTGGATATGGTCGGATTCAATTGGATCTAATCAGACGTCGCGAAACAACTAATGAGGGGTATTGGTTATTGCAAGCGCATATTAAGAAAGTGGGAAAGCAAGAGGAAAGCCAAAGAAGCGGGCGATGCCGTGCCGTATTCAAACGTCGAGAACGACACACGGAGCGGGCCGCCGGCTGGGCCATCGGTACGAGCACACCAAGACAGCAATTACCACGTTTCGGGAAAACCGAACGGTTGAGCACCGGTTGGTCCTCCATCGCAATTCTCGCAGGCCGACCGGCAAAATGTTTTTCGTCACCTCCCTTTTTCTAGGAGCAAGGGATAACCGGCTAGGACTCGCCAAGAGCTCGGTGGGCGTTACCTAACTTTGTTGTTGAATAACTCGGAATTGGAGGCCTAACGCAAATTTTTAAAAACGGCATCATCATCCCCGCCCCCTTCCCAACAAGATGGCTATAATATTATCCAACATTTTTGGGACACCCTGTATAGACGAGAAATGGGCTAGCCTCACTCGCGGCCGGTAACTCGAATTCGAGCGAGTCGTCCGATTCTTCGGATTCGGTGGGGGTGTCGAGAATTTGTCCGCCGTCCGCTATTCCCCCCTTTAGCGTCGGCCGCCCCCGTTTCCCGAGCACTTAGGGCATCGCGCGGTTGGGATTCCCGGGCTCCCGCATCGGACGCAGCGGAGCACCTCCTCGCCCCGGCAGCCGATGCGCACGTGGCCGAGTAGCCCACATCGCCAGCAGCCTTGCTGCTCGCCTGCGCTCGTGCGATCCCGCTCGTGGTTATTATTGCGGGGACGTCTCGGCCGGTCGATTATGTCCGCGCTGGTGCTGGCCCGCGGTTCGGTGGCCAGTTGGGCCAGGACTTCGCGGTTGGGTGGGCCGCCCTCTCCTTGGCGCCGGCGCCTCTTGGTATTCTGGCGCGGTGTCGTCCGGTGGAGGCGCGTGGAATTCGAGTTCCTCGACGCGCTCGGTCAACTCCTCAACCATCAGGTATTCGTGGAAGCGGATAAGCGACCGGTAATGCAGCCGCATGTTGTCGTAGAGGAGGTGGAGGATCTGCTCGTCGCTCATGAGAGGCTGTATCCTCCGGCAGATGGACTGGAGCTCGCGTTGGTACGTGGCGAAGGGTTCGCCCCGTCGCTGCTTCCTCCTCGTGGCTGCTGCTAGCTTGTCGGAACTGGTGGCCCGGTCGAAATGGCGGAAGATGGCCCTCTCGAATTCCGCCCAGGTGCGGAATTGACGGCAGGTGGACATATATCAGTCGTAGGTGTCGTCCTGGAGCAGCAGCGGAAGGCACGCCAGCATGGAGCGGTCATCGATAGCCAGTAGCTCCCTCCGGTACTCAATCTCTCCCAAGAAGCGTTCGAGCTCTCTCACCTCCCTCCCGGCGTACCGCATCGGCCACTTCCTGACGGCGTCATAAGGGCTCTCGACCGGACGCGGCCGGGGCGCGAGTCCCGTTGAGGTTGACGCGGCGCCGCGATACGGATAGGCGCGCTGTTGTAATCCAGCAGCTGACTGCCCTATTGCCCAATAACAATGACCGGGATACGTCAGCAAATTCCAACGTATTGCTGACTCGAAGAGTCCAAAGACCCGAGTCGTCGAACCGAATAACCGAATAACCTAGTACTGGGAATGCACAATAAGCACCTCCTTGGAAGACAAGTATAAAAACCCTGATTGTGCGACAATCAGGGAGCACTGCAAGGAGTCATATGCCCGAGGGCACTCCATCGCGTCTCCAAATACCGTACCGGGACAGCCGAATGCTGTCCACGAATAGTCTCGCGCTACGATACCGATTCGACCGCGGAGTCATGTGCCCGAGGGTGCTCCGCTGCGACTTCCACGAACAGAGTATATCGGAGTGAGTGTACTTGTGACGATTAATAAATCTTACTTGACTATTCCGTATCCAAAGTGAGTTTCAACTCTTGAGCGATTCGATCCCCTACCTGAGTAAGGTTATTTTGTTACGAACCACGACCCGGAATCCTACATCCCGTCTCCGCGTGCAACAGCGCGACATGGGGGCCTGTCGCGGAAAACGATCCCGCTCATCTTCCTCGTGGATAGCGGACGGCAAATCCCAGCTGGATCGGGGTGCGGGGAAGTCCTTGCGGCCGGGCGCGTCTCCTGGAGGCGCCGCCCGGAAGTCGCGGACGGTCTCACGATCGTCCTCCCCCTCCGACTCGAGTACCTCGCTCGACCCGGCGAGCAGCTCGCTTGCGGTCCCTCCGCGAGTGGCCCTTCGCGTCTCCGCTGAGGCTCGCGCCTCGTCCCTTCGCCGGCCCATCTCCTCCACGTAACGCGCGCGTAGCTCGTCGAGGGTCCCGCTGTCACCGCAACCGCATGTTTGCAGGAGGTCTTTCAACCCCTCCTCCCCGAGGTGTCGAACGAGCTGCTCGAGCTCACTCTTTCGCACGTACGCCATGCCACTGAATTTGCGCGGATTCGACCTGTACACGGCCGACCTTGGTCTCGTACGCGACCGACAGCCGGTGTTTACCCCGTTTGGCGTTCGTGTCCCCTAGCGCGGTTTTTTACCGACTTCGAAAAGGAGGACGTACTCAATTCGATCGCTATATTTTTTTTTTTTTTTTTTTTTTAATGTTTGTCCGGCGAGAACTCTGAGATGGGTGGACCGATAAGGATGAAACCTTGCCTATCTTATAGAGGATGCTCACAGCTTGGTCCCAATATAAATTTTGTCGAAATTGTTTGATATTAACCATTGTTATTGCTTAAAAACCGAATTTCGTCCTGATTTCACGTTTCTACTAGAAATTTCGTTTGTCCGGCGATATATCCGAGATGGATGGACTGACCGGGATGAAACCTTGCCTATCTTATAGAGGATGCTCACAGCTTGGTCCCAATATAAATGTGTCCGAAATTCTTTAACATTAACAACTGTTATTGCATAAACACCGAACTTTCCATTGTCGATTGGTAACTTATAAGGGTAGTTCTCGCGGTACACCCTCTTGCATAAATTTCGGAATGTACAAGCTTTTCTTTCTTCAACAAATTCGGCTACATTTCTTCGTCTATAACTGTTACACCAGTGCAACGATGAAATTCAAAATGAAATCGACCACGAACCATCAATTTATTGATTTCCTATATTAAAAAGCATTAAATAAAAAAAAATGTGACCGACTTCGAAAACTGACAGAGTTCCAGAGAGGCTGAAAACTAAAAGAGCTGAAAAGTAACAAACAAGCAACACAAAAAATGCCCTGAAAAGTAAAAAATAACTTCTTGTTGTCATGGATACAGAAATTTGCATTAAGCCTAAATATTCTGCAACTTTTCAGAGGCGGCGCAAATATAAGTAAAATATTACAAAAGTCACGAAATCCTCACACTCAAATCTGGAAATACTCGTGGTCTGTATGTACATATATATGTACAAATTGAAGGGGCGAAGTATACCCTATCGAATATGCTAATATTGTTAACATTAACTGATCTGGTATTCGGCAATTCCGAATAATTCCGACATCTCATAGGTGTAGGTTAATCTAGCAAATACGCATATACGCATAACAGACTGCAGCCAATAGATCTATCGTTACTCTCCTGTGTACCATTTTGTTTTCGTCAATCATTAAAGTCGTCCTGTGGTTGGACAGGTAGATATATAGGGATAGAGATAGATCGAAAGAGAAAGAGAGATTGAGAGGCGGGAGTTAGAGTACGAAAGCAAGAGTGAGAAAGCACGGGTAAGAAAGAAAATACGGATAAGCGCGGGTAAGATACACCAGTATTTGCCAGTAATATTTTACTTATATTTACGCCGCCTCCGAAAAGTTGCAGAATATTTAGGCTTAATGCAAATTTCTGTATCCATGACAACAAGAAGTTATTTTTTACTTTTCAGGGCATTTTTTGTGTTGCTTGTTTTTTACTTTTCAGCTCTCTGGAACTCTGTCAGTTTTCGAAGTCGGTAACATTTTTTTTATTTAATGCTTTTTAGTATAGGAAATCAATAAAGTGATAGTTCGCGGTCGATTTCATTTTGAATTTCATCGTTGCAGTGGTGTAACAGTTATAGACGAAGAAATGTAGCCGAATTTGTTAAAGAAAGAAAAGCTTGTACATTCCGAAATTTATGCAAGAGGGTGTACCGCGAGAACTTCCCTTATAAGTTACTAAAAGTTTCATCCCTATCGAACAAGCGGTCCCAAAGCTATCGCCGGACAATCGAAAGTTCGGTGTTTATGTAATAACAATGGTTAATGTTAAACAATTTCGGAAAAATTTATACTGAGACCAAGTTGCGGACATCCTCTATAAGATAGGTATGGTTTCATCCTGATCGGTCCATCCATCTCAGAGTTCTCGCCGGACAACCATTAAAAAACATTAAAATGAAAAAAAACGCCGAGTACCCCCCCCGCTGCCGCCACCCAACAACCCAAATCACCGACTCACCAACCCACCAATCTTGCAAAAGTCATTTAAAAATTATCAAAAATAGAAGTGGATATCATTGGTAAACGAAAGCCAAGTTATAATTCGGATATATAATTAATAACATACAAGAAACCCAAGTTTTCATTCAAAGATACCTCAATTTAACTCGCATCAGGAATTAACAATAAATTCACAATAGATTAGCGATTAACAATAATAATAAAAAAAAAACTTGGCGTGTACGCGCTCCATTGCGAGGTAAGAAAGCAATGAGAAATTAATTTAAATGTAACATTGACTTTACTATAATATAAAATCCTAAGAAATATGACATTTACATTTCAATCATATATACTATATACTACATCGAAAAGAAGGTTCTCAATTCGTCTTGTATCTATTTCTTTCAAAGTTTTCCAGCAATATTACCGAGCACGTGTCTCGAATGAAGCGCGCACACGCAAGTTTTTTCTTATTATTATTGTTAATCGCTAATTTATTGTAAATTTAGTGTTAATTGCTGATGCGAGTTAAATCGAAGTATCTTTGAATGAAAACTTTCGTTTAGCAATGATATCCATTTCTATTTTTGATAATTTTTAAATGACTTTTGCAAGATTGGTGGGATCGTTTTTTTTCATTTTAATGTTTTTGGAGGGATCTCAGTTCTTTTTGTCAGTTAATCGGTAAAATAAAAATATAATCTTTGATTTAAGTAATTCACAATCTACACATTTGACAAGTTTAATACTTCAACAATGTGGCGAATAAGAGGAGGATACAGCTTGTCTGTATAATGTAAAAATTATTTTCCTTTTTTTACTCTGTAGCTAATATTACATTGCGAAAGCGTATTTGCTCACCAAATTTCAGGTCTCTTTCGCTGAAGTGATATTCTCCCTTATTCAAGACATTTGTGAAGTGTGGAACTTGTCAAATGTGAAGCTAAGAACCACTTAAGCGAGAGGCTTGTAATTTGATGAGCAGATACTGATACTGATACAACTTAGGAACAGGCCGCCATTACCAATCAGTATTTGTTCAGTACATTTCAGGTTTTTGGCTTAAGTAATTCTCAAGCTACACATTTGACATGTTTAATACTTCAACAATATGACGAATAAGAGGGGGATGCAGCTTATCTTTATAATGTGTTACGTTCAGGAGGTAAGGACGTAACACATGTAACATACGCAGCATTGGACTTCATTATATGGAACTCAAAGGCATGCGATCTACTGGCAATTCATATTCGTCCAACAAATTTGGAGTCCTTCGCTTATGTTATACATCCTCTCCTCATTCAACACATGTGAAGAGTGTGGAACTTGTCAAATGTGTAGCCTAAGAACGACTTAAGCAACAGACTTGAAACTTGATGCGCAGGACACTAATTTTCCACGACTAGTATGCCCCTAAATTAATATTACGTTAGGCTCAATACTTAATAAGTTCTATCTCTTATTCAACACATTTGTAATGTCAATTTTGACAAGGGCGTACCCAAGAACCAGTTCAGTTATAGATTTCAAACTTGCTGAACAGATACATAATTAAAAATTAACGAAGTCAAAGATCTAAAGTTTACTGAGCAAATACTGATTACTAGTAAAGTTCGTAGTTCAGAAATCATTTACATGAAAGACCTGAAGTATCACTTGGTGAACAAATTGTTGCTGTTTCATTTAAGTGGGTCCGGGTTATGCACTTGGCAACTTTGGTAGTCTATAATTGTATTGAATAAGAGGATATTGCTTAACAGTGTTAGATTGAGTACGGTCATAAAGCTGTACCAATAAGAGAATAAAACTGTTAAATTTGTCAGATATCCTCGCGTAAGATATTCCTGTCATAAAATAACCCACATAACCAAGCACTCGAACGTCAAGGAAATAAGACATCTACCCATCTCGTGTTAGTTAGTCTCTTTCTACATGTCTAGCATCTCTCTCTAACATCAGCTCACATCTGCGTTCTCTCTCTAGCATAACAGCATCTCGCAGCTAGAAATATTGATATAATATATGAACATTCTGCCACCTAGCGTGGAAAATATGTGACCTACATTTTTGGTCTGAATCTTCTTCTGAATCGTTTTCGCACGAGAAAATAAGAGGAGGAAATCAGGAGACTCGGTAGAGTCTCGCGCCAAGTAGTAGTTATATATATAGTACAGCGCGCGACTACCGAGGATACTTCTCTCAAAGTGTAGCGGTTATGGTCTGCTATAAAACTTTCACCTCGATTTATATAAAAGTTACAGCTCCAAGGATTTATTTCTGAAGTTTGTATTTTTTCGTTGATTTTTCTGAATCGAATGAGCCAAGAATCAAGCGAATCGGTTCAGTCATTCAGGAGATATGAATTTCACCTCGTTATTATTCTCGTAGTAAAGGCAAGGCGGATTAAGGGGCTAGGCTAGGCACGTGACTTTTGGAGATTCGGCTGGCCGGTAATTACCGACGTTAACTGGAGGGTTTTCGGACGCGCGATCGTGTTACGTACAGACATGAGCTATCGAAAAGAACGCGAGATGGAGTCACTGGCATTGTCTATTTAGAGGAGTTGAAACCAGGGAAGCGTTTATAGGAGAGAATGAGGCTACTCTTGGAATGAGAGGAAAAATGGAGGAAGACTATGAAATGAGGGCAACAGAATTCAAACATTTTATTTATTACAGTAACAAAATTCTCCACAATACATACATTTTGAAACATTACACATAATACTTTATATATAATATAGAAATATTTTGATACAATACGTACGTATATCGTTATATTTATTTTCTCCAACTTCAGTCTTCAACTTTGTTCTATTGCTGCAATACCCTTCTTCGTACAGCCTTTTTGGTGCAAAGTTGGTTGTGTTGACGTACTGATGGATTTGCATCTGTAACAAAAATGAAGGAATAGCTTTCAACAAACATGCTTATACTGTAAATGATAGCGTAGACTTGGCCATTTTTATTTCTGGAAAAGTCAGATGATGCACTTCTCAGTAAATAAATTTTTTTTTAAATAATCACCTTTCACTAATGCTGTCCCACGGTGAAGTTATCATCGTTATGTCATCTTGTAAAATGCCTGTCCCTTAGTTTGATCTGGAAAAGCCAACAAACTGGTTACTGATAGTTATTTCAAATATATAGTTTAGAAATGAAAATGCCATATTTACTTGGTTTTAAAAAAATGAAGTATATAGAATGAGATAATGAAACAGCCAAAAGTAAAATAGAATAGTAAGACTAATATAATTATAATTATGAGCAATTGCGAGCTGCAGCGGGTGAACGTTGAGACTCCAGCAATTGCGAGCTGCTGCTTGTGCACTCTTTGGCTCCAGCAATTGCGAGCTGCTGCGGGTGGACGTCGAGGCTCCAGCAATTGCGAGCCGCAGCGGGTGGACGTCGAGGCTCCAGCAATTGCGAGCTGCTGCGGGTGGACGTCGAGGCTCCAGCAATTGCGAGCCGCAGCGGGTGGACGTCGAGGCTCCAGCAATTGCGAGCTGCAGCGGGTGGACGTCGAGGCTCCAGCAATTGCGAGCTGCAGCGGGTGGACGTCGAGGCTCCAGCAATTGCGAGCTGCAGCGGGTGGACGTCGAGGCTCCAGCAATTGCGAGCTGCTGCGGGTGGACATCCAGGCCAGGCTTGCTGGATCTGTAAGAATTTCCTTATAAACTATACAAGAAACCCACACAGATCTGGCAAGCCTGGTCCAGACTCAAGTAATTGGAAGCTGCAAGTGGTAGACGTCAAGGCGTAGGCTGGATTCTGCACCTCCTTACACTGCAACATCTTCTGGGATGTCTTCCTCCTCGGCGGTGTGTGCAGCTTTTTTTGTCCGTTCTACTTTTTTCACGTAGGGAGGTTCTCTAATCGGTTGACCTCTATTGTGCCGACTGTCTATAAGTTCAGGAAGCATGCAGTCCTCATAGAAGTTTTTCAACTTCGGCTGCATTTCATTGCTCCAGAATATGTCGTCTTTCTCCACTCCTGTGAACTTTGCACCTTTTGGCGTCCATAAGCAGAATATGCCATATTTTCTTCCCGTTATATGTAACTGTCCTTGCATTTGGTAGAAGTACTTGTGGTTCCGGTTTAGCTCATCGCCACGGTAGATCGCCTTTATATTCGGAAGCGTTTCAATTGCTTCCTCGGGTGTGAAGTCTCTCGCTGAATATGGACATTTCACTTCTACAAGCGTATTGTTTTCAATGAGGCCATCGGGTGTCGCACCTAAGTATGGCTCGACGCTATTAATAAACAGGCCGCACGGTTGTGCATTAATTTCAAAGTGTTCCTCTACCTTCTTCAAAGCCTTTGGTTCGTTTTCCCTTCCGTATTCCAGTGCCACTAAATGCAGTTCTTGACGATATAGTATGCTCTTCACTGTATTAGCGCGTGGCGTACTATTTCGCATTCGGCACACCGTACCGAAGTTGGACGCAGTCAATAATTGTCTCCGATATGACATCCATCGCGCATCGTTGGCTTGATCACGTGTTTCCTTTTCAATTGTACATCGTGCTGCCTGCCAATCATAGAGCATCGCCATATGTCTCTCCCACTCAGAAGAGTACACGGCTTCTTCCATGTCCGGCCTGTCTGCATCGGGGCCGTAATCCTTATCATACGATTGCTTCTTCTGATATTTCGTTGAAGATGCTTTTGCTGCTTCCTTGTATTTCTTGGCCATGTCCAACGCGTGTTTATGACGGTCTTCCATCTTTTTCATAATTGTTGTCGGTTCTTTACCCATTGCTGTAGCTAGCCGGCTCAGCGTTGCTTTCGAGTTGAATCCGACAACAGCAGCAGACACTCTTTCTTGGTAAGAGCCTTTTCTTCCAAAGTTAATCCTTTTTCCGCCAATGTATTTGGCAATGACACCGTTTAGACTTTCTACCGTATTATTATTCAGGCCATATAGCATGCTCTCGGCGTTTGCGAAAATCCGCCGCATCGCATTTTCTATATCCTGATACAATCCTGTTTTTCTTAGTTCGGGTACATAGTTGCTTGTCTTTGGGTTGGAGTATTTCTTGCAGAAATATCCCAATTTCTCGCAATCCTTGTGCTCACCAAAGACATGGCTCGGTACGTTCTGCAGATCCTTCTTGAAGTTTCGTACTCGTTTGGCCAATGGCAACTGTTGAGTGTATCGGTACTCCGCAGCTTTCTGTATACCGATTCGAAGGCGGAGGAGATTGTTCTTGATACTTCCCTTATATCTTTGAAGCGACCTTTCGACACCATTTGACGCAAGGTACTACAGAAACTTCGCAAAATGTGGTTGCGGCATTCAATTTTCTTCACAGGGACCATATACTCTTTATAGGGATCACTGTCCACTATTCTCTTGTAGACGGCAGCATCGCCATCGGCAACTAATATATTATATATTAGGCCGTGCATCTCTACACTGCACATGAAGCCTTCCAGAACTGCAGCAGCTTCCATGCTAGTGGAAGTCGCGTCACGACCCCAGTTCTTGTAGCAGCGATGTTCGCGTGGTTCTTCCTTCTTCTTCGCTGCTGTGAGGCATATCATACAAGACTTATTCTTCACATTGAAGTATAGGGCCTTCTTCGTGGCGTATCCAACAATACCTCCCATCCCGGATGAAGAGTTGTACTCTCCGCCTCGGTATACCCGTTTCAGCCAACTGCCATCTGCGACGACTGCAATGAAGGGAATGTTAGTCTCTGGATGAACATCTCCTTTGGCGATGGCGAGCTCTCTCTCCTCTCTCGCGGCTTCCGCCATTTCTCGCTGTGCAGCCGCTTCAAATCCATCGATGATGTCTTCCTGGCACTTCTCGTACATAGCCCTTGACATGCATTGTACGTTTATGGCAGACAACGTTTCTTCTAATTGACGAAATCCACCTCCTGTTACCATTGTTCCAGCGACGGCGCCGTGATTTAGGTCCATTCTGTTTTCATCCTTCTGCAAGCAAGGTATTCTCGCCAAATATTGGCAAATTTGACATTGGACCCTGTAAGTCTGCTCCAATCCAATTTTGTTGTATCCAATTATCTTAAAATGTTCGAGGCCGCAGTTTGTAGCAGGGGAGTGGTCGGGAAGATCCTTAATTTTTTGAAAGATGTAGCCAAAGTCGACGATATCTAAACTTGCTACAACAGGCTCTTCTGGTTGCGGTGTCTGCGCTCTTTCGACCACCCAACAATCCTCTTCATCGGTGCCAAGTTGCTCCATTTGTTCGAGTGTGGGTGCATCTGGATCTCGCGGAGCAAGTAGTTCTATAGGGTCTGCTTGAGATTCCTCATTTTGCTGCATATTTTGTTCTGGTTCGAGTTCCAGGCTGACATTTTCTTCCTGGCTATATGAAGTCTCGTCGACTTCTATAATAATTTCTTCAATTACTTCTTCTTCTATTTCTTCGGCAATGTCTTCATTTATTTCGTTCACCATTTCTTCAATAATGGTGAATTTCTGCGTGTCATCTTGCGGTGTTATGTTTCCGCTAAATCTTGTATTTCCCTGAAATTCCTGTGCGGGGAAACTATAACGTCTTGCAGCAGACGTGCATGTGGAAGCAGGTGGACACACTCCAGCGGCGCCTGAGTCACCAACTACTTCCATTTCCATGCTAGACGCGCCATTATAAGGCAGCAGGTCTCCTGCAGGACTACAAGTATTGTTAGCACTTACCTGAAGACGGGCTGCATTCTTCAACTGCCTCCTGTAAGAAGAATGACAAAAAATAAATTAATATGAATATTTACAGCATAAACGGTGTACAGAATAATGCGATAGTATGCAAGACAAGAATATCGAATTACACAGTATTCTGTACAACAATTACGAACAGTCCTGAGGGACATATTCCTAAAAGCCATGCAATAATAGGGAACAGTAGGGAAAATTTGTGTACTATACAGGCAATCGCAGTGGCACTGGGATTCGAATGTGTGCTACGCATATTTGGCAGCACACATCCGATTTTGATGAAATTGTATGTCCATATTTTCATTAGAAACCCATTTTCAATTAAAGAATTTTCCAATATTTTGATTTTGCATAAACGGAATTCTGATCATATTTTTAAAATCAAGAAAAAAATATTTTAATCTTCGAACATTTCTCTGTAGGTGTATGTATTTTTATTTCGACAATTTCATAATCATAGACATGGCCGAGTCGCAATGACACACGGGAGCGTTCCCGCGGCAATTTGACTGCCTTCAAGCTGAGACGGCCTTGCGTGATTCGCACCCTGATTCCACGATTCTTCAGAAAATATCGATATATAACTATCAATCGAGGGAATTCGCGCAAGACTCATGATATTATCAATTCTTACAACTGGTAGTTATTGAAGTATGACCATCGCAAAATAATTTGTACTCTCCAGTAAATAATAGGAGAAATGCATCACTCAGCACGATCACTGCAACATTGTATGCCCTCTGTTGTGGCACTTGCTCGTATGAGAGTCTATCTCTTCTCTTTTCTTCTCTTCTCTTCTCTTTTCTATATATATAAAATAAAAACGATTTTTCTGTTTGGCGCTTATAAATCCAGAACTACTGAACTGATTTTGATACGAGTTATTCCAAATTGTAGCGCGAGTTTCGGGGAAGGTTTTAGGTTATTGATTATCACGATAGCAAATGTAGACAATGAGCAAACAAATAATCAATGTTCCGTGTGTAACACTCCGTAAGCCAGTCAAGCGGATGAGACAGAGATAGAGATTATGGAAATAGAAAAGATCTAGAATAGTAGGATTTACTGAGTTAGTCGGAGCATGTCACTTGCATAAACAATGATATCGGTAAAAGTATTGCATGCAACTTCTCAGTGATGGTGCGCAAACCCATTCTCTTCGAGCCCGCCAAGCAAACTAGTGAAAATCATGCTATTCGACGTATACGGGGGATTCGAGCCTTGAGATCATATGCATATGAGGCATATTGTGTATGCGGGAAACCAGCTGAGTGCTGAGGGAGAGCGCGACAAAGAGGGTGCGTGAGTGACGCAGTGACGGAGCGTATGAGCCAGAGAGAGAGAGAAAGGGAGACAGAACGACTCGTGCTAAAGCATACCTACACTTTCTGCGAATTACGGTTTTTTTACACATTCCAACTTTGAAATTATAGGAGATATCAACAAGGGGAGAATGGCATATTATTTACAAGAGATCTAATTGCGATATTATTGATTCTGCAATTCTGTTCCATGGTATACTGGAGTGTTATAAAATAACCGGGAGTCCCGTCGGCGGGCGCGTTCGCGCTCGCGGGACCAGGAGGTTCGACGGCGGGCGCGATCGCGCTCGCGGGACCGGAAGTCCCGTCGGCGGGCGCGTTCGCGCTCGCCACAAAGAAGCCGAGATGGCGGCCAACAGGAAGTATGTATCACTATAATGTATTATATATAATAAAATGTAATAAATTTCGGAACCGAATTGTGGCTGCACTTTTACAGGCAGCGGCCGCAATTGCCGGTCGCGGCAGCGACGGCAGAGGAAGGCGCGGCGGCACGGACGAGCGACGCGGCAGCGGCAGCGATGGCAGACGCCGACGCCGCGTAAGTCGTCGTGGCGGCCGAAGGGGGCGGGGGGGGGCAGGACGCCGCCAAGGGTATAGAAGGGAAGGGCGCTCAAATGAGAGCGCCACAACGATATATAATTTTGGCATATTTCATTAAATAAATTATAAAAATAATAATTTGCATATATGAATTCTATCCTCCACTTTCCTGTCCTATTTTTTTAGTAATAATTTACAAATTAATAAAAACATTATGTTTGTATATATTAGTATAGGCAAACTATAAGTTGTAATTATAGGTAACTATAAGATACGTTTCACAGCTAGAAATCTAACTATTCCATTTCCCTAAAATCATATTGACATGATGAAGTGTGTAAATATTACAGTATGAAGGCACCATGTTTCGCTATTCTTTTCATTTCTATATTTCATAGCTACAAATCCATACTGTCATGCTGCAGTGTCGTTGGCTTCATATCCCTTACATGCCTAACCTACGACTAACTATCAAACAGCTTGACATTTCTGTGGTTCGCCGTGAATTGCCCTCTCACTGAGGCGCCATCTCGTCCCTACCGGCCGACCTAAAGTACTCACAAATGTTGATCTGTGTGATCGACACTATGCCAAAATCAGGCAAGAAGCAGAGCTACAGGGAAACTCTTCCCACGGCTCGTTCCTCAGTCCATAAGGTAGGGCGGGCTGGTGTTTATTTTGCAAGGAAAATATGGGAATGATGCAAATATAGTCGAGCAAAAAGTCAGTGTATTTCGCGGCCATCTTCGAAAATGGGCAGATTTTGGCCTCGCTTTAGACGGCTAATAGTACTAAAAAATAATACAATCCCATGTAACTACTACCAGCCCGCCCTCTATTAGACTATCTTCTTTCGATTGAGACCTTTCCGAACCAAAAATCAATTGATATGAGCAAACAGGAGGAGATCCCCTGAACTCATATTTTCGGCCAATTTCGCCGGTAACACAGCAACTCTGCAGTACCGCGAACGAGCCTAGCCTAGCCCCTTAAGAGTCATGGGATTCATGCAGAATTCCTAAAAATGTAACTTTCACTTTTTTCATACGAGATGGCAGCAATCAGAAATGCTGCGGGCTGCGGAGATAATATGGCTGTGTTGTGTTTACGTTACCGACACGTTGGTTTCGCCGGTTATGCCATGGCTGGTTATGTGACACAGTCCGATTATTCCGATTTTATTTTTATTATTTGCTTTTCAGGTTCAATTCTTTATTTAGTTAATAAAAGAGCATACTATCCTTGCCCCTGTTCCTGTTATCTTGTGACTATTGAGAATTATGAAATGTCAAAAGTGTTAAGTGCGTAATTCACAAACCACTGTTCACTGTATTTGGTAAATAAGTGCTCATTATCAATAGCTAAAATTCTCAAGTGTCTAGCATATGAATCTTTTAACCAATAATTAGTTAGCAATTATTTACAATTTAAGGGAATGCTAGCTATCGGTAATCAGTAGTTGCTTACGTAGACTAATTTCAGCACTTTAGGTTTGCACTCTGTCAGCTAGGCACTTGATAGTCAGGATACATAAAAAAACTAGACTGAGAATGAGAGAGCTTCCATATATAGCTTATCAAATATAACTTGTAAAGTATTAAAATCTCAAGTCATAAAGTATTAAAATCAAAGTCAAATCATTTACAATTTCAGTAGATTCTGGCTATTGATAATCGCTCCTTTGCTAATCTGAATCATTGTTTGATTTTATGTTTTAGTGTTATACTATTAACCAAGCGATATGCTCATACGCAGCCTAATTTAGTGTGGTTGTATGGAGACTGTCAAGTTTGTTGCTTAAGGCACGCTTCAGCTAAAGAGCTAAAATGATTAAGTGATTGTTGTGCTACGCAGTGAACAATTTTCAGACCTTTAAATCAAACTAATTTCAGCACTTTAGGTTTGCGCTCCATCAGCTAGGCACTTGACAGTCAGGAATAACTTGTAAAGTATTAAATCAAATTATTTCTAATTTCATTACATTCTACCTATTAGGAATCTCTCTTTTGCTAATCTGAATCATTGTTTGATTTAATGCTTTACAATTAAAATATATAAACCAAGCCAAATGCTCATACGCAGTCTAATTTGTATCTTGACTGTCAAGTTCATTGTTCAAGGAACGCTTCAGCTAAAGAACTAAAATGGTGTAAGCAAGTACTAATTACCAATCACATGTCGTTTAGGGATATAATAGCTATTGGTAATCAGTACTTGTTTAGTAAATTTCATTACTTTAGATTGTGTGCCCCGTAACCTATGCATTTGGTACTGATATTTGGTATATACAGATATACCAAAGTTAAAGTGTGTATGAGGGTGTAGCTTATCTAATCTGCAATTTAAATGCACCCTAGCTATTGAGAATCAGTAAACAGGTGCTAATTATTACCAATTACTAGCATGCTTCTAACTTCCAACAGACTAAAGTTAAAATTTTAAATTATATTAGGCAAGCTGTAAATCTCATATTGTTTAACTTCGGAATATTGAATTTGTTAAGTGCAAGCTATATATTATGTAGGGAATCTATATTCTCACATTCAGCTCAATTTCTTAGATCTCCTCATATGTGCATGATTAAGTTATAAATACATTGTAACATTAAACTTACATTATAACATAAACATGCACATAGGTGATGGTGCATATTTGAACATTTTAATAAAATTTTACTTTTAAATTTATTAATTAAACCATTGATAAATACTTTGAATTTTTATTGTCTTTATTGTTAAGCATTAACTAACA
Organism: Ectemnius cavifrons; assembly: GCA_964023945.1. Classification (NCBI taxonomy): domain Eukaryota; kingdom Metazoa; phylum Arthropoda; class Insecta; order Hymenoptera; family Crabronidae; genus Ectemnius; species Ectemnius cavifrons. Next base: position 8,924,732 of record OZ030375.1, read on the forward strand.
AAAAGGCATGAAATCCGTCCAAAAACATTAAACTGTAAAAAAAATGCGCCAAGTAGCAGTTTGATTTTCCCACAAAATTGAAACATTGATAAATAATTAGAAATTTGATTGTCTTTATTGTAAAGCATTAACTAACAAAAAGACATGAAATCCGTCGAAAAACATTAAAATGTAAGAAAATGCGCCAAGTAGCAGTTGGACTTCCCCCAAAATTGAAATATAACAAAAAATATTTAATTATAATTTTTTATTGTTAATCGCTAAATTATTGTTAATTTATTATTAATTGCTAATGCGAATTAAATCGAGGTATCTTTGAATGAGAACTTGGCTTTCTTATATGATATCTATTATCTTTTTTGTTATATTTCAATTTTGGGGGAAATCCAACTGCTACTTGGCGCATTTTCTTACATTTTAATGTTTTTGGACGGATTCGTATCTCCTGAACGCATGGACCAATTTCCTTACTCTTTAGCTTATTGGATTCAGAAAAATTAATTCGGCTGTGCTTGATTCGTAAGTTATGCTTGGAAGCTGTAACTTTTTCGGAAATCGAGGTGAAAGTCTTATATCGATTGAAAACCGTTACGCGTCGGGATAAGTAGCCTCGGCTTCTCGCGCTGATATTAATCGCGCTCCCCCAGATTAATCGTTTCGCGACGTCCGATTAGATCCAATTGAATCCGACCAAAGAAACTTGATGGTACCAAGTTTCATATTGATTGTTCTGATAGGTTTGCTAGACAACAATACGGAAGAACATGTATTTTCTTGCCATCTCAATGGGAAAAACGAATTTCAGAGTAAAGGTTGCTTATCGGAAATGAATGCTATAATAATGAAAAAGTAGGTGGATGGTAAACAGTCGTAAAAATAAAATATTACCGTTACTACTGGGTATTGAAGAGTTAGCGAAGAAAATGCGGAGAAACGCAAAAAAGTAATCACGCGCCGACAGGAAGCCGAACTCGGATCATCACGATCGCTGTTCTAAAGCTTTAATACGATGCCACTTCGGTACTTGTAAAAAGTATGTACAGGATCCTGATAAAGTATAATGCAACTGGGAGCGTAAAGTACTCATTGAGAAAAAGAGAAACGAAGCCATGTTCTCAAGATTAGAGACTATCGCTTTAAACTACTGACTATATTTCGTACCATATCAAGAAATGTGTACCGGGAGTAATTGATGCTTAACATAATTTAACAAGATAATCCAATTTCAATCAAGTTTGCTCAATCGTGGTTCAAAAGGTTAACATTTATTCTAATTTATTCGGGAGTCGCAAGACGACTAATCACGGGCCTTACTTATCGTAAGCATATACAAGGAAAATGAAAATGTCGGAGAAAAGACGTAAAACTGTAAAAGAAAAAGTATTACCACTGCTGGGTATTGAAGATGGATCAAGACAGAGCAAGAGAAAACCAAAAAAATAACCGCGACGGCGAGGAATCGAACTCGGATCATCACGAGTACCGCTCCAACATTTTGCCACGGCGCCACTTAGACTCTTTTAAAAGGAAAGTATTATAGGCTCCTGATAAATTTGATTCACTGGATTTGGACGGATTTAATTGGATCTAGTCGGGAGTCGCGAAAGAACTAATCAGAGATATCAGTTGTCGCAAGCGTGTTTTAAGAAAGAAGGAAAGCAAGAGGAAAAGTAAAGTGTGTCCATCGGGCTATTGCATACCGTGCCATGCTCGGGTCTTCAAAACGGCACATGCAAGGGGCTGGTGACACCCGCCGGTCCTCCATAGCAATTGTCGTAGGCCGACCAGCAAGATGTTTTCTGTCACCTCCCTTTTTCTAGAAGTAACGGATAATGGGTCAGGACTCGCCAAGAGTTCGGTGGGCGGTACCTAACTTTGTTGTTGAATAACTCGGAATTGGAGGCCTAACGCAAATTTTTAAAAACGGCATCGTCATCCCCGCGCCCTTCCCAACAAGATGGGTATAATATTATCCAACATTTTTGGGACACCCGTATATGATTGAAAATGAAAGATGTATTAGGATTTACTCATATTGTAGTAAAGTCAGTGTTAGGTTTAACACCAGTACTACCGAACGAGTTGAAATGACGTTTTTCTTACGTGGTTCGTTATAACAGCATAACAATCGTTGGTAGTTCTAGTGTTAAATCAGTTTTCCATTGCCTTTTTACCTCGGAATGAAGCGCGCACACGCCAAGATTTTTTGTATTGTTAATCGGTAATTTATTGTTAATTTATTGTTAATTGCTAATGCGAGTTAAATCGAGGTATCTTTGAATGAAAGCTTGGCTTTCTTGTATGATATCTATTATCTTTTTTGTTATATTTCATTATATATTATATTTGTTACATTTCTGTGGGGAAATCCAACTGCTACTTGTCGCATTTTCTTACAATTTAATGTTTTTGGACGGATTGAATATTCTTATGCTGTTGTAATAATTTGGACCGTTCCTATTGTGAATGAGAGCCTACATAACTATGTTGTTTTTGTATGTTTCCAAAAAGTTAGACGCAATAACCAAACGCTTGGTAACTACAGCTGTTTCAGTTTGGATCGATAGATATTTATTCAATAATGTGAGACTTGAATCTTAGTAGCCGAAAGGAAGTTATAGGTCCGCAAACATATCTTTGAATTGAAGCATTTAGATCTGCGCAACAGTTCTTTGCGAATGATTTTTGTGAAATGGATTGTCTAATCGAGATCTGTTATTTCATAGTTACTTTTATCGTTATAGTATAAACTGGAATGAAATGGAGTTGTGCATACTTTTTGCCAAAGTACTCTTCATTGTATTGAATGCTTCACTGTCAAAAATATATGAATGGAGGTAATATATCAAGCATCCTTGGTTTTGCTATATCTGATACAAGAATCAGAGGACTGTTACGTAGAACTAATATTTCAATACAAAGATACGTTTGAGCACTGGTAGATGCCTTTATAGCTTTTAAGGTTTATAAGCCTCAAATTATTGTGCAAATATGAACTCACTCAAGGTGAAGTGGCATAATATTTTATTTTCTGGATTTTTAAAAATGCAATCCTGTATTTGTTTTTGCAAAATAGAAACATTTCCCATAGCTCAAATGCATACATACGCCCTAATTTCCTAGCACAGACATATGATAACATTCCTCCACCTCAACAGAATTACTATGCATTCCCAGCGCATAGATGTGTATTATTTGTCCTGCATATCTATAGAAACTGTCGTAACACATCTCACACTGGGAATCGAACTCATGACTTACTATTCGAATCTCTTTGCCATACTGAGGCACTACTTCAACTGTTCTCATTACGTATTTTCTTTCCGAAAAAAGACTGCAAACACCATTTATTAGAAAAACAAGGAACAGCTACGGCTAGTCGGCTACAGTTTCAATCTCCACACGTAGAGTAATATATTTCATAAAAAAAGGTATTGATTTAGTAGGAAATTATGTACGTCATACGAATCATTCAAAGCATAATCTATAAGATTTTATCTGGTCATATTCGTGTTCCATCAAACTCATATATTCATGCCACAGTAAAAACAGCTTAAATAGTAATAATGCCACGTTTTGGACACAATTGTATAATATAAAACAGAATAGTTGCCGCGTTCCATAAATACTTGGTTGTCCAAAATGTAATTACAGATACAGAGCAGAATCGCAATGCACGTCTCTTTTTATAAAATCAGCTTTCAATGAATTCTATGTACCGCTATACTTTTAGCAATAGACATATACGTAACATGCATATAATGTGATACAGTCTATTACAGTCGAAAGGAAACAGAGCCACACCGATCCCAATATATAGTATAATATGCTATAGTACGCATACGTACATACTATACGTACAGTATGTGTCCTTGCGACTCGGCTCGGAGTCGGTCTCGGAACCTCGGGAGCTGGGAGCTCCTCTGTTCAAGATCGTAAAAGCGATAAACGAGTGCCGCTAAAAAAGGAGATCGAAACAGATGAACATATGCATGTGTTGAGAGCTGATATACACACACATTTGTAGGCTGGATCATGCGATAGACATCGCGAGCAGCTCCATCTCGCCCGTCAAATTCTGTAGGTAACACAGCGAACGGCCAACTCGCTAAAAGTCACGTGGGTACCCTAGCCCCTTAATCTAGCAAATACGCATATCTGGAGACTCGGTAGAGTCTCGCGCCAAGTAGTTAGCTATAGCTATACAGTGCGAGAAGCCGAGGCTACTTATCCCGACGCGTAGCGGTTTTCGATCGATATAAGACTTTCACCTCGATTTCCGAAAAAGTTACAGCTTGCAGGCATAACTTATGAATCAAGCACAGCCTAATTTATTTTTCTGAATCCAATAAGCTAAACAGCAAGGAAATGGGTCCATGCGTTCAAGAGATATGAATTTCCTCCTCTTATTTTTTCGCACGAAAACGATTCAGAAGAAGATTCAGACCAAAAATGTAGGTCACATATTTTCCACGCTAGGTGGCAGAATATTCATATATTTCTAGCTTTGTAGCTGCGAGATGATGTTATGGTAGAGAGAGAAGGCAGATGTGAGATGATGTTAGAGAGAGATGCTAGACATGTAGAAAGAGACTAACTAACACGAGATGGGTAGATGTCTTATTTCCTTGACGTTCGAGTGGTTGGTTATGTAGGCTATTTTATGACAGCAATATCTTACGCGAGGATATCTGACAAATTTAACAGTTTTATTCTCTTATTGGTACAGTTTTATGACCCTACTCAATCTAACACTGTTAAACAATATCCTCTTATTCAATACAATTATAGACTACCAAAGTTGCCAGGTGCATAACCAGGACCCACTTAAATGAAACAGCAACAATTTGTTCACCAAGTGGTACTTCAGGTCTTTTATGTAAATGATTTCTGAACTACGAACCTTACTAGTAATCAGTATTTACTCAGTAAACTTTAGATCTTTGACTTCTGTAGTTTTGAATAATGTATCTGTTCAGCAAGTTTGACATGTATAATTGAACTGGTTCTTGGGTACGCCCTTGTCAAATTTGACATTACAAATGTGTTGAATAAGAGAATTAATAGAACTTATTAAGTGTTGAGCCTAATCGTAATATTAATTTAGGGGCATACTAGTCGTGGAAAATTAGTAGTGCTCATCAAGTTTGAAGCATGTCGCTTAAGTCGTTCTTAGCCTACACATTTGACAAGCTCCACACTTTTCACATCCTCACATCCTCACGTCCTCTCCTAGCGAGCATAAGACCGGAAGGTTGATCATAAGCGCCGTTAGGGAATATAAAAACGTAGCCTCCAGGCAAGGTCGACAGTTAAGCCAATTTAAAACCTTTGTTTCGCTCCTAATGCTATTTGATTTTCGCGTGAGCCGTTTAGGCACCATAGACCAGGGACGTCGCTTCGCCACCTGCATCCTGGCACCTATCTTAAGTTTCGTCACCAGCAGCCACGAGACTTCGGCTCGACGTGGAGACTCCATTGCGGATGGTAGCAGCCTACGAAGGATTTCCCATGCAGTTTTGGCCACACCGCGGGAAATCTGGGCGGTCGGGAAGGCACATCCAGGCGGAAGGATTCATCGGCAGCGGCCGCTAGGATCTTCCGATAGCGCAGGGGCACGGCCCTGTTGCGGAGGCTCCCCGAGCCTTGGAGCCCGAACTGCGTTTGGTGACAATATCGGCCACGTCAGGGGTGCAGGGGGAAATTAGAATTAGTCTATTAAAGTCCCGCGCGCGGAAGGAGCGAACACTCGTTGTGTAGATTTTGACAGTGTAGTTACGCGATCAGTAGTGTTCCGCCAGACACCACTCCTCACAATCATTTGGTAAGCGATCCACTTTTGGGACCAATCTATTTCGTTTCGACGTTTGGCCGGTCAGGGGATTGTCCTGGCCGAGTCTTGTTCACGTCTCGTCCTCGTGCTTCCATAGTAGAAAACACGCTGCAGAGATTCCGCGAGAATCAGGTCGACCTTCCTGGAGGACTCCCGTCTTCACGACGAGTCATTCCGTCCACTAGCTTAAGTTTCGCGTCGCGAGGTTCCCTTTCAAGTTAGGACCACCGCTTATCCGTGAGTCTCGTCGTTCCGAGACCTTCTTACCTGTTAGTTCCGGCCACCGCAGGCCATATAATTCTTTTCCGATCTGCTCCTCACGGGCGCCGTGTAACTCCCGTGAGCGAAGTCCGTTTTCCCGCCGTTCTCTAGTCTCATCTGGTAATTGTAACATCGTAGACCTAGCAATAAACCTCGGGTGCATTATAAATTTTACTGTCTTGGTTGCGTCTCCTGCCGAATCCACCGCTCTCCTCTATTCCGGCCTCTGAGCTGCCGCGGTAGTGAATCCGACTGCGAATCCCCGGAAGTTGTCCGGCTAATAGCCAGTTCAGTTAGCTTTACGTGGTACCGCGGGGTACCTGGCGCCCATCTTTTTAAGACTTCCGAATTCGTAGTCGAGGGTTAGGGTTTAGTGCGCGTTCCGTCCTTCGGGCGATTCAATTCAGGCGTCTCGAAAGAGCGCTATCAGAATCTAAGTATCGTTTGGTAAATTCCGTCGCTCAAAAGAATTATTTCACATTTTCCTGGGTAACTGGCTGCGGGTAGTTCTATCCTCGAGCAGCCCCAGGAAAATTCCTCACAAATTTGGCGCCCAACGTTAAAGGTAGAGCCAGGGCGGACCAAGACAGCATAAATTCAAGCTAGGGAATAGACTCCCAACCGTCGTATCCCGTCCTGTGATTGTGTGATTTGTATGTACAATTTTCGTGGGTTTGGTGGCGGAATTTATTGTATTGTATCCCTTGTATTGCGTAATCGCCCCAAACCAACAGCGCACACATCACAGGAAGCTGCATAATTCTGGTCGGCAAGTCCGTCACGGAAAAGAGTACAGGAAGTACCAATAGGAGAAGTGAATCACGTCACGCGTTTCGGGAAAGAGCGAATCTCGACGTGGTGGTAATTTAGTTTGGGGGACTGCTGCTGAAAGAACTAGTGTTATAAAGAATTAGATCTTTCGAGAAAATTTAACTTTCCGCGAATAAGGAAGAAGAAAGCTGCAACGGTAATTAGCACAAATTTGATTACTGGGTCGGTTAGTCGGAAGACAATAGGGCACGCGACTATTGTCAGATTCGGGTAAACAGACCCCAAACCAAAGCAGTTTCGCGACCAGCGATCCAATTCGGGACACAACTAATAATAATACAAACAAAAGACAATGGCGGAGGAACAAGTGGGACGAATTAAAGATTTCACCTTAGAGGAGTTATTGAACGAACTGCGGAGGCGAGCATTGTCGGAGCAAGGTGGAACTCCGACAATGAGGGACAGATTGGCGAGACAAATCAATTTCGAAGCGGGTGAATCGAGTTCACCCGCAACACCCGCGACGTTGGTCCAATCGTCGTCGCGGAAAGTAACCATCCAACCACGGGAGACGGATTACGCGCTACCACTTCGTGGAGTCCATTTATGTACCGGTTCTTCAACCGCGGACCTCACCGCCCATCCGCGATCCGGTCGTCTCCCCGGAAATTCCGCAACCGACGGTTTCACAACCATCGCGGCCAACGCCGCCATCGCGACCGGGACTGTCCTACGTACCGAGGGTCCAGCCTACACCCACGCGAACGCACACGAACCCGCAGTACGTTTTCGACGTACTGCGGCGACTAGGCATCCGGTACGGGGGTAAACCGGAAGAAGATCCGGAAGAATTCCTGCTCCGGATAGCAAAGTGCCGCGATACTTACTACCTGCCGGATCCACACGTATTGCTAAACCTGCCATCATTTCTGGAGGGATTAGCATTGCAGTGGTTCCGTGCAAATAGGCCCTTATGGCACACGTACGACGAGTTCGCGTCGGCAATGCGTGAGCATTTTGTGGACCCAAATATCCAGCAGGAACTTCGACGTACCGCGTATTATCGGTTTCAAGGGGAAGACGAAGGGGTCAGGGGATATATAATATGTATGCAGTCACTATTTAGTCGGTTGCGTCCCGCGTGGACGATAGAAGTTCAGATAGAGCATACATATTATAATTTGCTGCAGAGGATCCGCCAGGCGATTAACCTTCGGAACATACACTCCATGCAGCAACTACTGCTGGAGGCGGTATGGGCCGAAAGGAATACGGAAACCGCGACTTTCGTTCCGTCTCAATTTCGCCCGAAACTAGCGCCGTATCTCGCAGCGTACGGAACACCTGTACCGAAGACAAAAGCGCGTAAGGCCGAGACCTTATGCGCGGTGTCCGAATCCAGCACTAGTAAACCCAGCGAGCCGTCTCGTAACCAAGGTGCCGCACCGCTGGTTAAGTGCTGGAACTGCGAGAAAACCGGCCATCGGGCGAAAGAGTGTCGCGCGCCGAAGCGGGTATATTGTTTCAAGTGTGGGCATCCGGGAACCACCACGAAAACGTGCCCACGCTGCCACAAGGCCTCGGGAAACTCTCACAAGAGCTGAAGGACCGGACCCCTCCAGCTCCCCGCGATTTAGAAACGGTCCACAAAATGCCAACGCAATACGAGATAACCGCGGTCATGACAAGCACCGAGACCGCGTTACTCAAGGTTCCGGTTTTAGTTGGGAATTGCCAATCTGTCGCCCTAATAGATTCGGGAGCGTCGCGCAGTTTCATTTGTCGTGCCGTCGTAGAGCGAGACGGAAGTAATGCGGAGGTGAAACCTTTAACAGTCCCAACGCTACTAATTACCGCGTGCAGGAAAGTGCATTACGCCACCGACCTAGCGGAATTCCAGTTGACTATAGAAGGAATATCCAGTATCGTGCAGGCCCGAGTTTTGGAAGAGCTGGCCGCGCCACTGTTGTTGGGGGTAGACGTTATAGCGCAATTCGGTATCCTCCCGGATTTTAGGGATATCAATCGGCGCTTTAAGGATGATCCGTCTCGTGTGTTCCCTTTCGTTCAGTCACCGGCGGGCTGCGAGTATAGCACGCTTTCAAGCATGCAATTTCTATCGGAGGGGGAGGCGTCTCTTATTATAAATTATGCCGGAATTGTCTCGAGCCAAAGGGCTCACCGCGCTTACACAACACCGGATAGACGTGGGAGATCACCCGCCTATCAAGCAGCGGTATTACTCTGTTTCGCCGCCCGTTCAGGAGGCGATTTACCAAGAAGTAGATCGTCTCCTGGCCGAGGACATTATAGAACCGTCGGCCAGCGAATGGTCAAGTCCCATCGTAATGGTCAAGAAGTCGAACGGGAAGTATCGTTTTTGCCTCGACTTCCGAAAAGTCAACAGCGTGTCAAAGCGCGATGCCTACCCCCTGCCGCATATGACCGGGATACTCGACAAATTACGCGCCGCTCGGTATATCACGACGATCGACCTCAGCCAGGCTTACTTCCAAATACCGATGGAAGTAAACAGTAAGGAGATTACCGCGTTCACCGTACCGGGCAAAGGCTTGTTCCACTTTAAGAGAATGCCTCATCGGTCCAGAAATGGAACCACGCGCCTTTGCCTATTTAGACGACATAATCATTATCAACGCGACGTTCGAAGACCATCTCCAGTGGGTGGAAAAGATCCTTCGGAAAATCTTAGAAGCCGGATTAGCAATCAATCCGGAAAAATGCGCGTTTTGCCGCACCGAAGTTCGATATTTAGGATTCGTTGTTTCGCAGCGCGGACTCCAAGTCGACCCGGAGAAATCGGCCCCCTTGATCTCCTATCCACCACCTTCCAATTTAAAGCAACTGCGACGCTTTTTGGGGATGGCATCCTGGTACCGACGCTTTATACCCCAATACTCAGATGTGGCGGAGCCTCTTAACCGCTTACTTAAGAAGCAGGAGCCATGGGTTTGGGGAGTAGAGCAACAGGATGCCTTTGAGACCTTGCGTACCGCCGTCGCAGAAGTCCCGATCCTCGCTTGCCCCGATTTCTCCGTACCGTTTGTCCTGCAGACCGATGCAAGTGGAGTCGGCCTTAGAGCCGTGCTAACGCAAACGCGGGACGGTGAAGAACGAGTCATCGCGTTCGCTAGTCACGCTTTAATCCCCGCGGAGAAAAATTACACTACCACCGAACAGGAGTGTCTCGCGATCGTATGGGCAATCAGGAAGTTCCGCCCATACCTCGAGGGATTTAAATTCACGGTCATTACCGACCATCACAGCCTCCGGTGGCTCCGCGAATTAAAGAATCCGACGGGCCGATTAGCTCGATGGGCCCTGGAGCTCCTAGAATACGACTTCGAGATAATCCACAGAAAAGGGAATTTGCATTTGGTGCCGGACGCACTGTCGCGTATTTACGAAGTCGAGACCGTCGCGGGAGCATTGACCCCGGCGGATCCGTGGTACGAAAGTAAATACGCCGATGTCAACACGAGCCCGAAGGATCACCCCGACTGGAGAATCGAATCTTCTCGTCTTTACTTTCGCCGTACCGACGCGTTAATAAATGACCTGCTAGGATCAGATTTATCGGAATGGAAACTGGTACTCCCCGTATCGGAGCGGGAGGACGCGCTTAGGGAAACGCACGACGACGTGCAGTCCGGCCATCTCGGCATACAGAAGACGTATCACCGGCTGTGTTTACGTTATTACTGGCCCGGTATGTTTAATTCCGCGGCCGATTTCGTGAAACGGTGTCGAATCTGCCAGCTGACGAAGGTCCAGCAAACCGCACCGGCGGGCTTGATGGGCCATCGTCAAATTGACCAGCCGTGGATCGTCGTAGCCGCCGATATGATGGGCCCTTTCCCGCGTAGTCGCTCCGGGTTCCAATATCTGATTGTCCTGCAGGATCTTTTTAGTAAATGGGTGGAGTGTCGCCCACTCCGTCGCGCTACCGGCCAGTTAGTGGCCTCCGCGTTAGAAGAGCTCGTGCTGTCGCGATGGGGAACTCCGAAAACATTGCTTACCGACAATGGCACGGAGTTCGTCAACAAGACAGTATCGACGCTCACGAAAATGTACGGAATTAACCACGCGACCACCCCGCCTTATCATCCACAAGCCAACCCAGTGGAACGCGTAAATCGTGTACTGAAGACGATGATTGTCTCGTACATCGAAACCGATCACCGCGATTGGGACGTGAATGTGTCTCGTCTCCGTTTTGCCTACAATACCGCCTTTCATACGTCGTTGCGGACTTCTCCTGCCTTTTTGAATTTCGGCAGAGACCCGATCCCTACTCGCTGCAAACGAGAAAACCACCATATCGTCCCGGATTTGACTCCGTCCTCCCCGGATAACTGGAGGATCCGGATGTCTAAATTAGATTCATTGCGGGAGTGGGTCGTGGAGAATCTGAATTCAGCGCACCAGCAGCAGGCCGCCCAATATAATAAGCACCGTCGAGATCGCACGTTTAAGGTCGGAGACCCCGTTCTCCGACGACAACACGTACTTTCCAATGCCGCCCAGAATGTTGCAGCTAAACTAGCGACTAAGTTTTCCGGACCCTTCTATGTCTCCAAAGTATTGTCGCCTCTTGTTTATGAATTGTCCTCGTCCGATGGGAAATCAGTGGGAAAGGTACATGTCGAGGATTTAAAGGCCTACATCGCCTGAACGTCTGGGCACCTTACAGCCACTATTCGTTCCGAAGAACCACAATCGACGATGGATTCCGCAGCACCCAGGGGTTGGGCCAGGATGGCCGCATACCAGGATCTTTTTGAACAGATCCTCGAGGAGCGGCCCGAATTTTGGGCCGCAAACTTGGTATCAAGTTTCATATTGATAGCTGTGTACTTGTAAGAAAAAGTATCACAGGTCCCTGATAAAGTCGATTCGCTGGGTTTGAATGAATTTAATCGGGAATCGCGATACAACTAGTTCGGGACCACTTTTCGCAAGCATGCAACGAAAATGAGGAAATAGGAGGAAAGGCGGGGAACCGTCAAAGAAAAAGTATCACCACTGCCGGGTATTGAACATGATGATGATAGGTGAAGAAAATGCAAAAAAAACAATTGCGACAACGGGGGGAACCGAACTCGGGTCACCACGGTCGCTATTCCAACGCTTTGCCACGGCGCCACTTGAATATTTGTAAGAAAAAGTATCACAGGCCCCTGATAAATTTGATTCACTGGATTTGGTCGGATACAATTGGATCTAATCGGACGTCGCGAAACAACTAATGAAGGGTATTGGTTATTGCAAGCGCATATTAAGAAAGTGGGAAAGCAAGAGGAAAGCCAAAGAAGCGGGCGATGCCGTTCCGTATTCGAGCGTCGAGAACGACACACGGAGCGGGCCGCCGGCCGGGCCATCGGTGCGAGCACACCAAGATAGCAATTACCACGTTTCGGGAAAACCGAACGGTTGAGCACCGGTTGGTCCTCCATCGCAATTCTCGCAGGCCGACCGGCAAGATATTTTTTGTCACCTCCCTTTTTCTAGGAGCAAGGGATAACCGGCTAGGACTCGCCAAGAGCTCGGTGGGCGTTACCTAACTTTGTTGTTGAATAACTGGGAATTGGAGGCCTAACGCAAATTTTTAAAAACAGCATCATCATCCCCGCCCCCTTCCCAACAAGATGGCGATAATATTATCCAACATTTTTGGGACACCCTGAGATAGGGTATAGGGATAGAGATAGATCAAAAGAGAGAGAGAGATTGAGAGGCGGGAGCAAGAGTGAGAAAGCACGGGTAAGAAAGAAAATACGGATAAGCGCGGGTAAGACACACCAGTATTTGCCAGTAATATTTTACTTATATTTGCGCCGCCTCCGAAAAGTTGCAGAATATTTAGGCTTAATGCAAATTTCTGTATCCATGACAACAAGAAGTTATTTTCTACTTTTCAGGGCATTTTTTGTGTTGCTTGTTTTTTACTTTTCAGCTCTTTTAGTTTTCAGCTCTGTGCAATTCTGTCAGTTTTCGAAGTCGGTCACATTTTTTTAAAAATATTTTTTTGTGTGATCGGATAGGTTCTGAAAAAAAACCAATCGAAAACTACCGGCTTATAACTAACAAAAATTAGGTTAGCAAACAAGAAAGTATTGCATTTGAACCAATTCTTTGGAAACTACACATACTGTCACTTTCATAAGAATCGCCAAACAGAGGTACAAAATCTTGATGAGTTGACGCAGAATGACCGCAATACTGTTACAAATGTTTGCTGTTCCTCGCTAAGAAAGCAATTCTAGGTACACTGATAAATCATCTGTTCCGTAACAGAAATAATCATGCGAACAAATGGCAAAAAAAACGTGTGTTGGAAAATGAAGTCATATAAGGGCGATTCCACGCAAAGTGATCACACCTTTTGACACTTTGTCTTCGATTTTGATGAAATTTGGTGAACATGTAGTCCTTAATATACAACCACATTATCTGCACTTCGTTGGTAAAAATGTCAATTATTATGCAAGTTATTTGAATTGCAAAATTGGTGCAACTTTTTTTTAAAAAAATCATAACTTTGGAACAGTATGAGATATCGAAAAACGCGAAACGCAGTTTTACGCAGAAAAGATTGAATTTTCATTAAAAAAATATTTGAGGAACGTAGCAACCTTCTTAATTTATTTAAAAATTGTTCAAAAATTTTAATTGTTTATAATTCCGAAAACGCACTTTTGTCCGTTTTGAAAAAAATCATGCAGGTGCATTGAAGTCTCCTCTAAAAGCCCTGTGAATTTCAAGATGGTCAATTTAAAACTCTTTGAGATAAAATTCTTCATGCGATACCGGAACACGAGTTCGGCGCTCGGAGTCCAGCGCGCGCCCGTGCGCCACGGATGCTTGCACACGGACCGCCGCTACCGATCACGGCCAACCGTCCTTTTCACCTACATAAAGGGCTAATCCTCGGGTACATGGTTGAATTATTCAATCTTTGCCTGAGTGGATGACTCCCGGTTAATACTTAACCATAAAATACTGAACACTGTTTCCTCTCTGTGTTATTCGGGTTTGAGACCGACCTGAGGCCACATTAAAAACTGTGATTGTGTACTCGTAGTACACAATATATGTAGATTGTTTACATCAAGAAGGAGAAAAGAATTATTTACTCGCGTAGGATTAGCCAAAAAAATTAACTCGACTCAATATTGAAACTTTGGAATTTGTCAGTTAATGAGAAGCGTTTCGTGTTTATTCGATTTTTACTAACTGGAATAAGTGCGTGAAATTTAAGAGTATCGGACAATGTTTTGGCTTTTGCATATCTTTTTTTGCATTATTATAATCCACATTAGTGGAATAGCTAAACGAAACATTAGGAAAGTGAATTCTGGTCCAATCATACAATTGTAAGGGTGTTCTTATTTGACCTTCTGTTACTCTTTGCAAGCTAGCTCGTGCTGCTGCTCTTTTTAACGATCCCCCTAATCCATCACATGGACCTTTTCCATGAGATGTCGCGAAAAAGTGCCATTCTGCTGGACAGTTGAAGTCCTCGGAATGCAAACATAAATTAAGAAAGTTCTTTTTATTTTTATATTAAGCAGCAGCGCCATCAGAAAAATAATATACTTTATTAATCGCGGGATTGATATTTCTGAAAGTATCATAAAATTGACTTTGTTACAAATCGACTGCGGTAGTATTGTGGTGTAATATGTCCGAAATTGCAATGTAAGTAAACGAAGGGGTGATTAGTCGCTTGATTATTATTCCAATGGAACCCAGGAACCGCATCTTGAATGACGAGCGCGTAATTTTCGGAAAAATCGCAAATAACTAATACTTCGCCTTCCTTTAGGCTGTTTTTCAAGATTTGATAATACGCGCTGTGTTGTTTTGCTATGAAATCGTGTGGTAGTAACTTTTTTAATCCGCAAAGAAAATCTTCAATAAATGAATTGGGAGAACATTTTTATAACTTCGGAAACCTAGGAGTGACCTAGGAAAAATTTCAAAAACAGACTCACGACCCTTTGATGCACCTACACAATTATTTTCAGTTCGGTATACGATAGGGTCCGTTGGATAATTGTAATCTGCCGATACTTCGTTCTGTAATTTAGACCGTAAACACAGAGAGGAAACAGTGTTCAGTACTTTATGGTTAAGTATTAACCGGGAGTCATCCACTCAGGCAAAGATTGAATAATTCAACCATGTACCCGAGGATTAGCCCTTTATGTAGGTGAAAAGGACGGTTGGCCGTGATCGGTAGCGGCGGTCCGTGTGCAAGCATCCGTGGCGCACGGGCGCGCGCTGGTCTCCGAGCGCCGAGCTCGTGTTCCGGTATCGCATGAAGAATTTTATCTCAAAGAGTTTTAAATTGACCATCTTGAAATTTACAGGGCTTTTAGAGGAGACTTCAGTGAACCTCCATGATTTTTTTCAAAACGGACAAAAGTGCCTTTTCGGAATTATAAACAATTAAAATTTTTGAACAATTTTTAAATAAATTAAGAAGGTTGCTACGTTCCTCAAATATTTTTTTAATGAAAATTCAATCTTTTCTGCGTAAAACTGCGTTTCGCGTTTTTCGATATCTCATACTGTTCCAAAGTTATGATTTTTTTAAAAAAAAGTTGCACCAATTTTGCAATTCAAATAACTTGCATAATAATTGACATTTTTACCAACGAAGTGCAGATAATGTGGTTGTATATTAAGGACTACATGTTCACCAAATTTCATCAAAATCGAAGACAAAGTGTCAAAAGGTGTGATCACTTTGCGTGGAATCGCCCATAAGAATTAATACGATAAAATCTGTTCGATTATGCACAGATATGCATTCGATGTATCCATACGGTATCGTATTGCACTGTAACGTACCTTATAGACGATGAGTCAAACGATGTATGGAGGAAACTCGAGCCGCAAATACTTTTCTATGAATATGCTTGTTAATTTTGTATATTAACACTTCCCAAAGGATGGCTCTAAACTCTGCAAACAACTCTCCGAAACCTCGACAAAATCTGTTCTGCGTTACTTCTTGAAAGAACGCGTATTATAGGTGCTATTCCCACCCCTCGCGACTACAGTGGGGGTTATCCTTAGCCAATCCTCAGACGTAGCCGCCTTTAGCTTCTTGGTTTTAGAACAACGCCTCTACGATAGGCGCCCTTCCATCAAGTCGCCTATCCCCCACCACTGTCCTAGCTGTGCCCCGTATTGAAGGCATCTGAAATTTAAGTACCTTGGCGCCAATTATTCCATTTCAATCTACTATAATCATCAGTAACATTTACTTGATATATACATTCTACTAATGTTATAATATCTATTGAAATCAGTGTCGTCCGGTTCAGCAATCTGATGGCTTTTCGATATTCATCTTCTTACAAGCACGGGCTGACCAAAACTCGCGGCGAGAAGAAGCCAGCATTTATAAACTCGTGGGATTTTATTGAAATCGTGATGAGATCGAGATTTGAATGGTGAATCAACGATAGAGATGTTGATCGACGGTTTTCTTCGGAGAGCGCGTTGCGCCGACACGAGGCGCTGACTCTTTGGAGTGGTTAATTGCAAGTTTCCTTTGGACACTGTACCATCGTTCCAAGGAGAATAAATGATGCTAGCTAATTTGCGTACTTTCTAAGAGTCAACTTTGGACTTGGACACAGCACAGTGAGTAAAAAAAGTTTTTGTACATCCAGATTTGCCGAAGTAAATTTTCGTAATGGAGAAAATATTTTGCTTTGAGAACACTTATTTTCTCTTATAAGGGAAGCTTTCTTCTTTGAGAAAATTTGTTTCTTTTTGATATACAAGACTTCTTGTATATCAACATTTTTTCTGAGAAAAGGGGTGTGTGCGAATACTTTTTTTTATTGATTATAATATGAAAACATCTTGCATCAGCGAGCTATACAAACACGAAGTTTTTGTGCGAAGACTCGTCGAGAAGTGATGCTCCTTTGATGGAGAATACCTTGCGAGCCTCGGATATTTTTCTTAATTGATGGGGTAGGAGATTCCTAACGACAGATGGCTCATCCGGATACAGAGGTCCGGATATTGGCAATATTTTGAATGTATCCTTCCAACCTTTTCCTACCCGTTACAGATGCCAGTTGAAAGTCGAGTTGACCGTGAAGTGGCTGCGAGATTGCCAATTCAATATAATTGCATTCCCTTCGCGCAATACGTTACCAGATTTGTCAAGCGCGGTAATGTAATTGGTGTTCGTCCGGCGCCGGGGTCAGCGAAATAGCATTGCTTCTAGCTCTCAGCTCCCTCTGACGTCTCCAGTCTTATCAATTTGTGACATGTATTTTTCAAGTGAACCTTTTTTTAGTCATGGTAACGTAAAGGGCATATGTAGTAGGGTAAGAGGGATAAAATGGCGCCAGCGGCGAAAAAATTATCACTTTCCCCATAGATTTTTCATTAAATTGTTACGAGCCAGGCTTCGTGAGATCGTGGTAAGGGCTATTTCACCTTAACCAGACTCAATTCTGCTCATGGATCATGAAAGAATGCCCTAAGCTGAAGTACAGGGACGCAAAATGAGCACGATTGTCTTCCTATTATTTGGCGCGGGCTCTTCATAATTGAGGCTGCTATTGGGTAAAAAGATAGGCAAGATGAGCGCGCACGCCTTTCTCTTTCTTCTTACTCCATGCCTCTCCTTAACACTTTACCGACCGGTAGTGGTTCAACATCATTACCGGTCGGTAAAGTGTCGGTAAAGACGTAAATCCCCGACCATCAGACGACCGACGGCCATTGGAGTGGATTGAAGAGAAGAAAACCTGTGCTATAGTCGGGCCGCTGAGAGAATGAATCCGGTGAGGGAGGGTAGCCAGGCGGACTCGGCCGAAATTTTACCCTCTCCAGTTACGTTTCGGGAGTTCCGTAGCCTGGCTTCCCCTCACGCGCTTTCTACTCACACATGCTAAGCGCATTGTAGCCACGCTATGCGCCTGTATTTGAGATTTGAAGTGAGACGGGGACCCGCCTCCGTTCACTTTCTTAACATAGAGAGTGAGTCTAATTCTCATTATACATATTTTGCCACCCTGAACAATACAGTATTCGGTAATGGAAAGTCCACGTTATATTTTGAAATCAGTCTTAGAGCGGCCAATCTATCCCAACATTACTTTATTCACAAACTAAAAGTTTATTTAAATACCTTATACTAAATGGAAAATCTACGGGTCCTGAAAAAATAATAGCTATAAAGTTTGTTTCTGCCCGAACAAAACAAGAAAAGAACAACGTCGATTCGACCAGCGGTTTTCGCAACAAAAATTCTTCCGTAATAGTCGCATTTAACGAAAAGGATAAAATACCCTACTTTGACAGTCTCTATTTCTTACACAATTACGAATCACGGAAAATGAGAATATGACCTATATCTATTTTCTTATGGGGAACAACGTGTGAATTTCAGGAAAATCTGAAATGCCAGTTAGATTTCTCAGCGATCAGTTAATCCTGATCGCTGAGAAATCATAATGTTAAATCACGGTAATCTCGTGTACTGAATATAGTATCTCATGTTAGTCTAAATTGGTGTTTTGATGCAAAAGAACTGATCCGTTTTAAGAAAAATGGCAGCAAACCCTGGCTTGCGAGTCGCTCAATGTGTCAAACGGAGACAGGCGCAGCTTGTCTTTATCTAAGTTAGGCTGACCCTATTGGGTCGGGCAACCAATACCGAGGTCGTGTAGAAGCATAGCGCTAGGACCGCGACGCACCCACGTGTCAAGGGAAGTGGCAGTGACTGCACTTGGGTGAGGGAAATCTCACGTTCATTCTCTCAGCGGCCCGACTATAGCTATCACTACTTTTATTATTATTGATTATTGCGTTACATACCCTTTTGCTAATAGATCTCCTTTATTGGATCCCTTTTCTTTTCCTTAACCTCTGGGTTGCCTTCCTTTTACTTAACATTTATCTTTCTGGTTTCTTTGCTGTTTCTATATAAAATTTGGTTAGAATGTCTTCACCAACTACGTCCGATTCAAACTATTCATTAAGTGACCGGGAAATTAGATATCTTATGGTTTTTTCTGGCGATGGGGCACAGTGTGCAATTTGCAATTCAAAATTGAAAAATCGACGTACGTTCAATATATCGCGCCATTATACGAGATTTCACGAAAGCGCATATAAACATTGGTCTTTTAGCAAGAGACGTGACTTTTTGAAGACTTTCAAAAAGCAAGCTCGGAATACGCCTGGCCCCTCTTCGACGAGCTTATCAATTCCCCAAGATACTGCTATTAGTAGTCGATTAATTTTCGAAGCCTCATATGTAGTATCGTGGGAAATTGCGCGAGCAAGAAAAGCATTTTCAGATGCTTCAATTTGGAAGAATATTTCGGTAGCGGTAGCCAAAACATTTAATAATGCTTTGGCCGTAAAACAATTTCAAGCCATCCCCTTGTCTCATCAGACGGTTTCCAGACGCGTAGCAAATATTAATGAAATTTTAGTAGACAAACTGCGTGCTTTGATCCAAACTAGTGTATATTATTCACTATGTTTAGACGAAAGCACGGATATTACGGATGTTAGTCAGTTGGCTATTTTTATACGGACAGCGCAAAGTGACTTTTCTGTCGATGAAGACTTGCTTGCACTGATCCCGTTACAGGACACGACGCGCGGTATTGATATTTTTGAGGCTCTGCAATCGGTAGTAAATACGTGACTGATGGTGCACCCTCGATGAGCGGGACAGGCAAGGGTTTGATTGGTCTTTTGCGTAAAAACGGTGCACTACACTGCATAATACACCAAGAAGTATTATGTGGAAAATCATTAAAATTATCCACCACCATGAAAAAGGTGACTAAAATCACGAATCTCGTTAGAGGGGGAAACCGCGCGCTTTCCCATCGTAAGTTGCAATCTTTCTTAAGGGAAAAGAATGCAGCTTACGATGATTTGCTGTTGCATACAGACGTGAGGTGGCTAAGTTCGGGTAATTGTTTGAAGCGTTTTTTGCTGTCAGGAAAGAACTGGCATTATTTTTAAAGTCTGAAAGAAAATCGGATGTTTCTTCGTTTATTCAAGATTTAGAAAGCCCCGATTTCCAGTGTGCGTTAGCATTTTTAACACATATGACCTCTCACCTTAACGACTTAAATTTGAAGTTGCAAGGAAAGAAACGTACTGTTGCTGATTCATTCGGGCATATAAACGCGTTCAGACTTCAGCTGTCATTATTTGAAACACAGTTGAAACAGGAAAATTTATCTTTATTTCCCTGCTGTGAAATAATAAAAACAGAGTTTTCCCATGTTACGTTTTCCTCGTATCACGAGCAGATTTTAATCATCTTAAACGAGTTTAATTCACGCTTTAAAGATTTCAATAATATAAGTTCTAATATTAGTTTGTTTGGAAATCCTCTCGGTGTTGTTATTCAAGATCAAGATTCGCGTTATCATAAAGAATTATGCGAGTTACATTCCCATTCGGAACTACAAACTAGCAAAGACAGAGGAATCGATTTATTTAAACTTCTGCCAAGGGAAATTTTCCCCTGTTTACGCGACTTTAGCCTTAAAATTGTTTCTATGTTCCCGTCGACATACATTTGTGAAACGACTTTTTCGGCGCTCAAATCAATTAAAAATGACCAAAGAAATTCGTTAAGTGCAATATCATTAGAAAGTGCCCTTCGGATAGCTATTACCGATTTACCATTTAACCCTCGCGACATTTCAAACGAAACCGAATTGGGCAATAATAGAAAATTAAATATCCTTTAACTTGCTACTCGATTAGTATGTTAATGTGAAAAATGTGTCCGAATGAGTCAGGGTTTGCTTTTCTTTTGCCTGTGTTTCTTTTTCTTCCTATATTCGCTATTGTTATTGCTTTGCTTCTATTTAATAAATTTATGTCACTTTTTTGTTCTCTGCTACAGCTATGCATCGTACTGTTATTCTTCAGTTTCATTTATCCCGACCTTGTGGACGTGAGTACCTCTTCTTTTCATTAGCCTGCTAATTTTCATTAAATATTTTGTATTTTATTTGAACTGATTTCCATGTTTCTTTTTCATAGCAGGATCCATTATCGGCGGTTTTAACACCGCAGATAAACATGTTCATAGTGTTTTCAAGGCATATTCTTTCATCCAAGAAGCTAAGTATTAAAAATAAAATGTTTATTTAATTTAATAATCTCTAAATCGCATAAAGCACTATTAATATAATTAATTTTTCAGATAAATGGAAGACGAATTACAAAGGAAATAAGTTATCTGGCACGTTTCTGAAAAAAGATAAGTACTCGCGTTTTAAACACATATTTTATCTGCCAGAACATTTAAAAACAATTAATTTATTTTCAGGTAAATAACAAAGAAAAGAAATAACACAAACAGCTAATGATGTGGGCTCTGTCTCGAACCATGATGATTTTTAATTCAATTTAAAAATAAAAACTGAATACAATTATCTTCAACATATATTTTTTTACTACTCTAAATAATTAAAAACAAACTCCCTTTTTACAGATAAATATAGAAGAGAATAATGAGCACAAATAAGTAAAAAGTTTAATTGAAAGTATGTTTCATTGAAATTTAACAAGCGGCATTCACACGCCGTCTTGGCGCCTGCTACAGCGTGGAGCAGGTAGAGCGGCTCGCGGTGAGCGAGCTCGGGGAACTACGGTGGTGGGGGTCGTGCCGCCGGTTGGGCTGGGTAGCGCGGTGGGCGGAGTCAGGTAGCGCGGCAGCTCGGCACGCGTAGCGTGGAAGGGGAACCCAGCGCGGTAGGGGCCCCGCCGCTGGACAGCACTGGCGTACACCGACGACCTGGCGGTACTGGCGGAAGATGAAGAGGAGATGAAGGGTGCTATGAGGACGTTGGAGAGGTTTATAGAGAGGAAAGGGCTAGAGGGGAACGTGGAAAAGACTAAAATATTGAGGTGCAGGAGAGGGGGTGGAAGGGTGAAGAAGGAGAATTGGAGGTGGAAGGGGAGGCCGATAGAAGAAGTAGGGGAATATATGTACTTACCTGGGGTACAGGGTGACGAGGATGGAAGGCAAGAGAAACATGTGAAGGAAAGGGTGAGGAAGAGGGCGACGGCAATGGGGCAGGTATAGAGCTTAGGGAAGAGGAGATTTAGAAAGGACTGGGAGAGAAGGATATGGATGTTTGAGAGGTTGGTGTGGTCGGTAATTGGATACGGTGTGGAGATTTGGGGATGAAGAGAAAGAGAAGGGTTGGAGAGATTGTGGGATAGGTATTTGAAGTGGGTTATGGGGGTGAGGAGGCATACACCAGGCTACATGGTGAAGGAGGAGTTCCAAAAGGAAAAATTAAGGACGCGTGCAGGGATGAGAGCGTGGGGATTTGAGAGAAGGATAGTAGAGGGAAAAGCGGGAGAACTGGCGCGAAGATGCTGGGAGGAGATAAGGAGCAGAGCGAGGAGGGGTACGGCGGCAGAAGGTTGGGAGAGCGAAAGGAAAGAATATTTCGAAGGAAGGGGGTGGGAAATTGAAGGAATAGAGAGGTTGAAGGAGGAAGGCGTGGAGATTATGGGGAAGGACTTGGTAGAGAGAGAAAGGAAGGAGCAGGAAAAGGAAACATGGGACAGAATAAGAAAGTCCAGGGTAAACAAGTGGTACGGCAGGACTAAGGGGAGAGGAGTATCGGGGTACTTGAGGAAGGGTTGGGGAGAGGAGAGATGGAGGAGGGTGGCA
The DNA here is from genome assembly GCA_964023945.1 of Ectemnius cavifrons. Lineage (NCBI taxonomy): Eukaryota > Metazoa > Arthropoda > Insecta > Hymenoptera > Crabronidae > Ectemnius > Ectemnius cavifrons. Next base: position 8,947,330 of record OZ030375.1, read on the forward strand.
AGATTTAGGATGGGTAATGAGATAAAAGGGGGAAAATATTGGCTGCAGGAGAGGCAGAGGGAGTGTAGGGTGTATGGAGGGGAAGAGGAATCGTGGGAGCATGTGTGGGAGAGGTGTACAGGATGGGGAAGGGAGAAGGGTTGGCAGGGGATGGTGGGCGAGGTATTAGGAGAGGAAGGGCAGGGGGAAGGGTGGCTGAAGAGAATAGAGGAATGGAGGGAGGGGATGGGACAGGGGAGGAGGGAAGGAATGAGTGGATGAGAGGGTGCAGCGGAAGCGGAAGCCACAAGGATGTATGGGAGAATGAGAATCGGTGAGAAGGATGGAGGAATGAGGGAGAGCGAGAGAACGAAAGAGAGAAGCGAGGAGCGAGAAGGCGGCACAGGCGAAGGGTAGCGAGCGGAGCGACGAAGGGAGAGGTGGGAGAGGAGCGTGGGAGGAGAGATAGGGGCGAGCGGGGCATAGGTTAGGCAAGCGTAGGTTAAGATTATTGGTTAAGGCGTCAATGGAACTGGATTGTAACCTCAAGGGGAACAAAATAAATACATACAATAAGGCAGTAAATATCTATTGTGCTCATTTCTAATTTTTTTAAATAATAATATTCACGTAGAACTTGTAAACTGCTTGGCACCTAAAATCCACCCATTCTTCTAATCAACGCAGTACAACCTTGAGCATAATTAGACATTTGTTTCACTGTATACACCGCAAATGCAATCATTGAAATGTTATTAAGTTTCAAGAAATTTAAGTAAAAAAATAAATATGCAAAAATGTCACCGACTTTGATAAGCAAATGAGTCATTCTTATTAAATGTTTATTATTAATAACTGCGTTTACTTTATGCCGTTGGCCGCGGGAAAGACTACTTGGCGCTATGTATCCGGTATAGTATTTGGTACCTGGTTGATACTACCTGGTCGGCGGTCCGAGGCATTCTGATGCCGAACGCTCGCCCAACCGTACACAGGGCGCCGCCAGCCACCTAGCGGCGAAAAATGGAAAGCGACATTCTAGGTCTTGATTATGAAGAAGAAGAAGAATGTCAGTAACTTTTCGCTACACGAGGAATATTTCAAAGATTTATATCTCCTGAACTAACGGACCGCTTCCATTGCACCTTGAGTCATACAAATGAGAAAAAATCACAGAAAAATATAAGCCCAAAAAGAATTACTTCGAGCAGCAAATCTCTGAGACAATGCAGAAATAAATTCGCAGACAATTTTTCACACGGGCTAAATCTTTATGGTTCGGGATAATAGAGCATCGGGAGTCTCGCTGGGCCGTTCGGCTACGTCTTCACTACTTGGCGCGGAGATTCTACCGAGTCTCCTGATAGGGATAGAGACAGATCAAGAGAGTGAGATTGAAAGGCGGGAGGGAGAGTACGAAAGCAAGAGTGAGAAAACACGCGTAAGAAAGAAAATACGGATAAGCACGGGTAAGACACATAATTGCCAGTATTATTTTACTTTTATTTGCGCCACCTCCGAAAAGTTGCAGAATATTGAGGCTTAATGGGGGAATGTTGCCAAGATCGTATATTACGACTGCATATTTCCGTATCCATCACGACAACAAATTATTTTTTACTCTTCAGGGCATTTTTTGTGTGGCTTGTTTTTTCGCTATCAGCTCTCTAGAGCTTTGTCAGTTTTCGAAGTCGGTCACATTTTTTTTAAAATATATTTTTTCATAATTCTTAAATGATTTTGATGAGGTTGGCGGGTTGGTGGCTATTAGGGCGGATGGTCTACTTGGCGTTTTTTGCATTTTAATGTTTTGGGGGATATATAATTTTTGTACAACTTTCGTAGAATGTCAAGTTCTCGAGATCAATAAAGTTAACTAAGTAGTACCGCTACAGTTTGCTAGGAGTCACCACAATTTTCAGCCTAAAAAACAAAGACAATGCGGATGATGTGTGCATCTTTGTTTTCTCACGTTTGCCATCTTCACGTCATGAGCCGCGTATTTTCAGATAACGCGGAAAAATTAAACGAAAGACGCCTTTTAATATTAAAATAATGGGCCAGAAATCTAAGAAGAGAAATCATTCTCCCTCACTTGAAAAACATCAAAAGAAGTTAAGAAAAATACAGGAGCAGCTTAATAAAAAGCGGGAAGTCACCCCAGAATTACACGTTATCGCTGACGTAATTCAGCAACACAATTTACATGGCCTGGAAACCGCAGGTGATTATTATTTCGTTGTTTTGTTGTTAAGATTTACATTATGATCAAAATAATCATAATTTTATGGCGGTGAGTTCACATAAGATGTCAGCCGAATTCCGTACGTTGACTGGGTTATAATCGTATAGTACATGGCAGTAAATCTATTTTGGGTGTTCATACGTGAATGAGGTTTAGATGTGATTGTAACGAAAGCGTCAAATTTTGACAGCTTATGACCTAGAATCTAGGTCCTAGATCCTTGGCTCTTCCAGAAAATCCTTATGTCGCTGATTCTGACCTCCTCTGTGAAGAAGAGAGTTCAGATAAACTGAATCATTCGAAACGAAAGCCAAGCAACTATTCAATTATAATATTTTTTACAAATAATTTCAAACCATTTCTTCATAATGCCGAAGAAATTACGACCGTCCAAAAACATTAAAATGTAAGAAAATGCGCCAAGTAGCAGTTGGATTTCCCCCAAAATTGAAATATAACAAAAAAATAATAAATATCATACAAGAAAGCCAAGTTTTCATTCAAAGATGACTCGATTTAATTCGCATTAGGAATTAATAATAAATTAACAATAAATTAGCGATTAACAATAAAAAAACACTTGGCGTGTGCGCGCTTTTTTTTATGGATTGTGGCATCATATATTCCGTCAAAGGAAAACACAGAGGTCGATCGAGGGTCTCGAATTAATAACATCGATACTGAATGGGAATTGGCTCCATGGGCATTTAAAACTGTGATACAGGATTTCGGTATAGCTGAAATCGATCTTTTTGCATCAAGAACCAATGCAAAATGCAAAAAATTTTGTTCATGGCATCGTGACCCCGAAACCTTCTCCGTCGATGCTTTTACTATTGAATGGACTAACTGCAATTTTTACGCATTCCCTCCATTCGCACTTATATTGAGAGTTTTGAGCCTAATAGAGACATCCTATTATCTCCCTGCAGAACAATACAGCATCCCTTGTCTCAGAAGATGAGACTGATGGTCAGGCTTTTATCCGTCAAACCTTTCTAAGACAAAACATCGAAGATGATGTAACTGAGTTACTGTTAAGTTCAGTTACTGAATCAACACTAAAACAATATTCGAAACTCTTACAAGAATAGGCACGTTTCTTTACAGCTGAAATCGATCCCTTTAATCCTCAAATTAACTACGTCCTCAAGTGGTTGACCGACAATTATAAAACTGGAGCTTCATATTCAACATTAAACACGTATACATAGGTCTGTTCTATCATTGCTGTGTGGCGATAGAATAGGAAAAAATCCTACGATAGCCAGATTGTTAAAAGGAGTTAATAACAAGAGGCCAGCCAGACCAAAATATGAAACAACTTTCGACTTGGATCCAGTGTTAAGAGAATTAAAAAAATTATTTCCATTGGAAACTCTTATTAGCATAGCTAACCTCATGGAAAAACTGGTTACGCACTGGTTACGATCGAACGAGCCCGCCGAATTATGCGGAGAGTCTCGTTAGAAGCGATCAAAACCCACCCTATGTATAATCGTTTTCTTTTACGAGTGAAATAAAACAAAAATCCCACCCTGACATAAATACTTTACTTTAAACTATATGACGTGAAGATAGCAAACGTGAGAGAACAAAGACGCACACACCATCCGCATTGTCTTTGTTTTTTAAGCTGAAAATTGTGGTGAGTCCTAGCAAACTGTAGCGGTACCACTTAGTTAACTTTATTGATCTCTTCTATAACGAGACTCTCCGCATAATTCCGTTCCGTTCAATTTTTGTTGAATCCAAGACACTTTTTTGGAACAAAAGATTTTTGTGGGAGGTGGAACAAAACTACTTGGCGATTTCGTTTACATTTTTAATGTCTTTTTGGGGGATACCATAATTTCTTGATCAGTAATATGTAAGAATGTACACAAAATATAATTGTTTGTAGAACTTTCGTAGAATGTCAAAGGATGGTATAATTTTTGTTGAATCCAACACATGTTTGTGTGATCGGATAGGTTCTGAAAAAAATCAATCGAAAACTGCCGCCTTGTAACTAACAAAAATTAGGTTAGCAAACAGAAAGTATTGCATTTGAACCAATTCTTTGGAAACTACACATACTGTCACTTTCATAAGAATCGCCAAATACAGGTACAAAGTCTTGTTGAGTTGACGGAGAATGACCGCAATACTATTACAAATGTTTGCTGTTCCTCGCTGAGAAAGCAATTCTAGGTACACTGATAAAGCATCTATCCCGTAACAAAAGTAATCATGCGAACACATGGCAAAAAGAACATGTGTTGGAAAATAAAGTCACATAAGAATTAATAAGATAAAATCTATTCCATTATGTACAGATATCCATTCCATGTATCCATACGGTATTGTATTGCACTGTAACGTACCTTATAGACGATGAGTCAAACGATGTATGGGGGAAACTCGAGCCACAAATACTTTCCTATGAATAAGCTTGCTAATTTTGTATATTAACACTTCCCAAAGGGTCGCTCTAAACTCTGCAAACAACTCTTTGAAACCTCGACAAAATCTGTTCTGCTTTACTCCTTGAAAGAACGCATATTATAGATACTATCCCCACCACTCATGACTACAGTGGGGGTTATCCCTAGCCAATCCTCAGGCATAACCACGTTTAGCTTCTTGAATTTAGGACTACGCATCTACGATAGGCGCCCTTCCTTGAAGTCACCTATCCCCCACCACTGTCTCAGCTGTGCCCCGTATTCATGGCATCTGAAATGTAGGTACCTTGCCGTCAATTATTCCATTTCAATCTACTATAATCATTGGCCACATTTACTTGATATATACATTCTACTAATGTTATAATATCTATTGAAACTAGTGTCGTCCGGTTCAGCAATCTGATGGCTTTTCGATATTCATCTTCTTACAAGCACGGGCTGATCAATGCGGCGATAAGAAGCCAGCATTTATAAACTCGAGGGATTTGATTGAAATCGCAAATGTCGGTTCACTAAAGTGAGCGATCACTGTACATCTCAGTATGTTTCCCTACAGATTTGGAGATATTTGAGTGGCTTCAATATCGCTTGAAAAATGCGCCTCTTCAATATCACTGTTAGCGACGCGCCAGTAATTGTAAAGAAGTGCCGATAGATCTGAAAGAAACTGATTTTAGCAACGAAGGAAGGTAGAAGCGCGAGTTTAATGAAGTTAGGCGAGCATGGGCAGAAACGGAAAACAGGACGGTCGAGGTAAAAACGTTGAGACAGGTTGGACAGGAAGACTGGAGAAAGAGATTCGCGATTAATTGTAATAAAGGGAAAACTCACAACTAAAACGGTAAAGGGTGATTTAATAATAAAGATAAGAACGTGCCGCGGGAAGCGTGATTAGCAATGAGCAAGTGTCCTGAAATACGAGTTACTTCGTGGCAAATACTGCATTTCAGTAGTTACCCGATGGTACGGGTTTTCCCATTTGAAGTGCACACTGGGCACAATGAGGGGTACAGACACTCACATAGGAGTGACCACGTGCCAACTGCATCCTCTCGGTCTCATAATTACGCGACATCAAGGGTACGTGCACATACAGTACTAGTTTAATGGCAAGAACGAAATTATCTCAAACAAATATATATATGCTAGCGCGTTATCATCCATAGTACGTGGCTCCGGGAAAAAGAAGGTGTGAAGTTGCTTTTTTCTAGTACTTTAGACGTGCCATGCTATAGCGGGCGGGGTTGCCATGCACCGCAACCCTATGTATAGTAACGAGGTCCGGCGCAATCACCCCAAAAAACACGCCTCAAACAAAATCACATGTTAAAAACGCGAAGTAGCAGTTTAGTTACTTATAAAAAGTAGCTTTTTGAACTACACTTTCCAAAAAAGATATAGGAATCATACAAAAAGGCCAAGTTTTCATTCAAAGATGTATTGAATTAACTCGGAGATCGAACGTTAAAAAAACTTGGCGTGTACGCGAAAAGTAATCTTAAGATTGTTCAAAGAATAGAAAACTGATATGAACTAATATGTAAACTCATACCTACAACTTTACTACATAATTAAATTTTTTGTAGTTATATTACCAGAGCGAGTGCTTCCAATGCACCGATATTTTGTCTTAATGTATATGTACATACATCATACAGTCGTTGTGCCCTGCGTGGTGACTACGTAGAGCGGGTAGCGGGATCGCAGGAAGTCGGCCCCGTAGTGTTTAACCTTTTGAGCGCTATGAAGACACACATATATATATATGCGTTCAGCAAAATCCTTCACCATGGGCTATGAACGCATATATGGGTATTCCATAACCATTCGATTTGCGTCTTGTCGTAAAAAGTGAAGAGCCCACACAACACGTCTAACGTCGCACAACTCAGCGCTCAAGGGGTTTGTATCGAACCAAGTTTTATTCTTTACGGGAACAACTATAGCCACTCTTACTCTTAGACCACCTCACAGACTGAACCTCGAGCGCTCCAGCGAGTGCCTTTTGTAATCTGAAGGGTCTTCCCCACACCAACCCTTAGATCGGCAATCATATTCTGCCATTAACAGTATTCCTTATTAGAGCAGGCAGGCGGACATCCCAAATTTGTCCCTTGCAGACTTATTCTAGAGTTCGCCCTTATTCCTGATAATTATTCGTGCATCACCTGGTTCGCTTAGCGGCCCCGGGTCGACCGTGGGGTCTCACCGGGCTCGCGGGACCTTCACTGCAGGCGGTTAGCCCTCATCGAGGTCGGTACAGGCCTCAGGTACACCTTACCTGAGCACAGAGCGTATGGGTCACAGTATACTTTTATGTATTTACTGCCCCAGAGGATCAGCCATCGAGCATGGAACAAGAGTTCTAGTGTAAGGCCCGCTGGAGTTTTCTCGGTTTAATCTTTAGAAACTTGCCACTTAATTTTATTTACATATAATCATGTGTGGTACAGATATCTAACATTCTTATACGCTACAGGGTTAAAAGACTGGAATCCACCGGTAATAAGTCCAAAACTTAAAATTTATTGATAGGGTACAACGAAATGAACTACCAAAGAGGTACAGAGTTATTAGCAGGTATGCACTGACGTGATCAGATCGAGATCTGAATGACGAACTCCCGATAGAGATGTCGATCGACGGTTTTCTATGAAGAGAAGAATTCTTCCAAGGAGAATAAATGGCGCTAGCTAATTTGCGCACTTTCTGAGAGTCAACTTTGTACTTGGACACAGTATAATGAGTAAAAGAAGGTTTCGTACATCCAGATTTTCCGAAGTAAATTTTCGTTAAGGAGAAAACACTCTGCTTTGAGGACATTTATTTTCTCTTGAAAGGGAAGCTTTCTTCTTTGAGAAAATGTTTCTTCTTAAAAAAGAATTTTTTCTCGTACATCAACGTTTTTTCTGAGAAAAATTGTGTATGCGAATACTTCTTTTATTGATTATAATATGAAAACAGCTTGCATCAGCGAGCTATACAAACACGAAATTTTTGTGCGAAGACTCGTCGAGAAGTGGTGCTCCGTTGATGGTGAATACCGTGCGAGCCTCGGATATTTTTCTTGATTGATGGGGTAGGAGATTCCTAACGACAGATGGCTCATCCGGATATTGGCAATATTTTGAATGTGTCCTTCCAACCTTTTCCTACTCGTTACAGACGCCAGTTGAAAGTAGAGTTGACCGTGAAGTGGCTGCGAGATTGCCAATTCACTATAATTGCATTCCCTTCACGCAATGCGTTACCAGATTTGTCAAGCGCTGTAATGTAATTACTGTTCGTCCGGCGCCGGGATCAGCGAAATAGCATTGCTTCTAGCTCTCAGCTCCCTCTGACGTCTCCAGTCTTATCAATTTGTGACATGTATTTTTCAAGTGAACCTTTTTTTCAGCTATGGTAGCGTAAAGGGCATAGTAGGGTAAGAGGGATAAAATGGCGCCAGCGGCAAAAAAATCAGGAGACTCGGTAGAGTCTCCGCGCCAAGTAGTGAAGGCGTAGCCGAATGGCCCAGCGAGACTCCCGAGGCTCTATTACCCCGAACCATAACGATTTAGCCCGTGTGAAAAATTGTCTGCGAATTTGTTTCTGCAATTTCTCAGAGATTTGCTGCTCGAAGTAATTCTTTTTGGGCTTATATTTTTCTGTGATTTTTTCTCATTTGTATGACTCAAGGTGCAATGGAAGCGGTCCGTTAGTTCAGGAGATATAAATCTTTGAAATATTCCTCGTGTAGCGAAAAGTTACTGACATTCTTCTTCTTCTTCATAATCAAGACCTAGAATGTCGCTTTCCATTTTTCGCCGCTAGGTGGCTGGCGGGCGCTCGGCATCAGAATACCTCGGTCCGCCGACCAGGTAGTATCAACCAGGTACCAGATACTATACCGCATACATAGCGCTAAGCACTGTCTTTCCAGCGGCCAACGGCATAGAGTCAACGCAGTTATTAATAATAAACATTAAATAAGAATGACTCATTTGCTTATTAAAGTCGATGACATTTTTGCATATTTGTTTTTTTATTGAAATTCTTGAAACTTAACAACGTTTCAATGACTGCATCTGCGGTATATATAGTGAAACAAATGTCTAATTTTGCTCAAGGTTGTACTGCGTTGATTAAAAGAATGGGTGGATTCTCGGTGCCAAGCAGTTTACAAGTTCTATGTGAATATTATCATTTAAAAAAATTATAAATGCGCACAATAGATATTTATTGCCTTATTATATATATATTTATTTTTGTTCCCCTCAGGGTTACAATCCTTATAAACTATTCGCCTTCCACCAACATACATCTTTACAACTGCTCGCCTTATCCTATTCCCTAGTCCCACCTCTCTTCACCTCTCCTCGCATCTACGCTCGTCTTCCCCGCTCGCTCTCTCCGCTCCGCACGCTCTACCATGCCATTCTCTCCGTCCTCGCCCCCTCTCTCCAGTCTACCTGTCTCTCTCTCTCTCCCCTCGTCCTCCTCTCCATCACATCCCTCTATCCATCCACACTTCGCTCACCATTCCTATCCTCATTCACACCTCGACCTCTGTTTCCGCTGCATTTTCACTCTCATCCAATCTCATTCTCCCCTTCTCCCCCCCCCCCCTGCCCTCCCGCACCTCTCCACTCCTCAATTTTCCACAACCACTTTTCCCCTTGACCATCCTCAGCCAACACCTCCCCCACCATCTCCTGCCATCCCTTCTCCCACCCCCATCCTGTACAAACCTCCCAGATATGCTCCCACGACTCCTCTTCTCCCCTGCACACCCTACACTCCCTACGGCTGTCTTCCAACCAATATCTCCCAGCCCCCATCTCATTACCCAACCTGAACCTCGCAACCCTCCTCCACCTCTCCTCTGCCCAACCCTTCCTCAGATAGCCCGGTACTCCTTTCCCTTTCACCCAACTGTACCACCTATTCGCCCTTGACTCTCTTATCTTCTCCCACCTTTCTCCCTCCTGTTCTTTCCTCTCCCTCCCCAACAACTCCTCTCCATTTACTGCCTTATTAATAATATGTATACTTAAACAAAATGTCGACAATTTCATGCACATGTATGGAAATATTACGATTTCTTTCCTTTCAAATGTCGAGTCAAAGATTCGGTAAATGAATACTGATTCGAAGATTCAATAGTATAACCACGTTAACGAATCTTTCGTATTCTTGCAATTTGTTGTTAAGCCATAGTCAGGTAGCTCTGTTTTATGTCTGGGATCCGCATGATGGAAATGGGGGGCGTGCGGAGCACGAGGGGTCCAAGCTCACCCGTGCTGGGCAGGTATCAACTCAGGTATCCTCCAATAGGGTCAGATACGGTAGAGTAATAAGTGACAGACGGGCAATCCCACATTTCACTCCAGTATCTGTCTCGTTATGAACTGGTTTCTGAATATACTCCTAAAATAACATCGAAATCAAAATTTCAAAGCAATAGTTTATAACAACCGGCTGAGTTCCTCTGTCAAGCATATTATTCAGTATTTTTCTTTGATCCGATTCGAATCATTATCTTAGGACATATGAATGAACTCTTGTTCCAAGAGATTGGATTTTAATACTGACGGCATCGTGTGTAATTGTTATATGAGATTGACACTCCAGTTCTTGGGATTCTACAATATAACCTACAGTCAATCACAGTTTTGCAATGTCGAATTATCGGTAATACCGTTCATAATTCGATAATAATGCACTTTAATGAAACTGTTTTATTTTCAATTCTGAATGATATGTTAATTCATGTCATCAGGAGATTCGATAGAGTCTCCGCGCCAAGTAGTGATAAAATTTCTGTGAACTGAATCTCCGGGTTAGAATGAAACGATTGTTAGTTTTAATGAGTATAATTCCAATAACAATAGTAGTCGTTGTGGTAAGACGACGAATTTGCAATCTTATGGTTCCAGTTCTATTCCAAATATCTCATATTTTGTTTATTCCTTGCTATTCAAGCAGGTGAAGAATATATAGTTTGATATAGCAATAAACTCATCTCACAATTACTCTGCGTCTATCGACAGATAAACGTTTAAACCGCATTTATAAATATTTTATTATATGTCATAACCCGATACCGTGGAAGTGAAAAGACACCACTGACTGCAAAAAAAAAAATATTTAAAAAAAAAATGTGACCGACTTCGAAAACTGACAAAGTTCCAGAGAGCTGAAAACTAAAAGAGCTGAAAAGTACAAAATAAGCAACACAAAAAATGCTCTGAAAAGTAAAAAATAACTTCTTGTTGTCATGGATACAGAAATTTGCATCAAGCCTAAATATTTTGCAACTTTTCGGAGGCGGCGCAAATATAAGTAAAATATTACTGGCAAATACTGGTGTCTTACCCGTGCTTTCTCACTCTTGCTTTCGTACTCTTCCTCCCGCCTCTCAATCTCTCTCTCCCTCTTTCGATCTATCTCTATCCCTATATATCTACCTGTCCAACCACAGGACGACTTTAATGATTGACGAAAACAAAATGGTACACAGGAGAGTAACGATAGTTCTATTGGCTGCAGTCTGTTATACGTATATGCGTATTTGCTAGATTAACCTACACCTATGAGATGTCGGAATTATTCGGAATTGTCGAATACCAGATCAGTTAATGTTAACAATATTAGCATATTCGATAGGGTATACTTCGCCCCTTCAATTTGTACATATATGTGTACATACAGATCACGAGTATTTCCAGATTTGAGTGTGAGGATTTCGTGACTTTTGTAATATTTTACTTATATTTGCGCCGACTCCGAAAAGTTGCAAAATATTTAGGCTTGATGCAAATTTCTGTATCCATGACAACAAGAAGTTATTTTTTACATTTCAGAGCATTTTTTGTGTTGCTTATTTTGTACTTTTCAGCTCTTTTAGTTTTCAGCTCTCTGGAACTTTGTGTTTTCGAAGTCGGTCACATTTTTTTTTTAAATATTTTTTTTTTATTTAATGCTTTTTAGTATAGGAAATCAATAAATTGATGGTTCGCGGTCGATTTCATTTTGAACTTCATCGTTGCACTGGTGTAACAGTTATAGACGAAGAAATGTAGCCGAATTTGTTGAAGAAAGAAAAGCTTGTACATTCCGAAATTTATGCAAGAGGGTGTACCGCGAGAACTTCCCTTATGAGTTACTCAAAGTTTCATCCTTATCGCACAAGCGATCCCAAAGCTATCGCCGGACAATCGAAAGTTCGGTTTTTATGCAATAACAATTGTTAGCGTTAAACAATTTAGGGAGAATTTACATTGGAACCAAGCCGCGAGCATCCTCTATAAGATAGGCAAGGTTTCATCAAGATCGGTCCATCCATCTCGGAAATATCGCCGGACAAACGAAATTTGTAGTAGAAACGTGAAATCAGCGCGAAATTTGGTTTTTAAGCAATAACAATGGTTAATGTTAAACAATTTCGACAAAATCTATATTGGGGCCAAGCCGTGAGCATCCTCTATAAGATAGGCAAGGTTTCATCAAGATCGGTCCATCATTCTCGGAAATATCGCCGGACAAACGAAATTTGTAGTAGAAACGTGAAATCAGCGCGAAATTTGGTTTTTAAGCAATAACAATGGTTAATGTTAAACAATTTCGACAAAATTTATATTGGGGCCAAGCCGTGAGCATCCTCTATAAGATAGGCAAGGTTTCATCAAGATCGGTCCACCCATCTCAGAGTTCTCGCCGGACAAACATTATAAAAAAAAAAAAAAAAAAAAATAGCGGTCGAATTGAGTACCTCCTCCTTTTCGAAGTCGGTAAAAACAGATAGGAATATAGTGTGGTCACTATTCCTCGCAATTGGATGGAGATGGAAATTATGCAGCACGAGACAAGTTCATTACTAACATCAAAATATAATTTCATCTGCTTCAATAGCAAGGAATGAAAAAAAATATCACATATTTGCAATACAACTGGAACCATGAGATTGTAAATTCAGCGTCTTACCACGACTATTATGTACTATTGTTACTGGAATTGTATTCATTTAAACTAATAAGTGTTCATCCACTCTCCGGAAATTCAGTTCACAGAAATTTTATACGACACAAGACTTGATACGGTTACCATATAATTCAGAATTGAAAATCCCCCCAAAAGACATAAAAAATGTTACAAACTTCGCCAAGTAGTTTTCTTCTACCGCCTACAAAAATCTTTTCTCCCACAAAAGTCTTTTCGATTCATACATCCTTACATATTACTGATCAAAAAGTTATGATATCCCCCAAAAAGACATTAAGAATGTAAATAAATTCACCAAGTAGTGTTGTTGCTCCTCCCACAAAAATCTTTTCTCCCACAACGGTGTTGTGGATTCAACAAAAATCATATTCTTCTTTTACATTCCACGAAAGTTGTACAAACAATTATTATTTCTTGTACATTCTCACATATTATTGATCAAAAAGACATTTGGTCATGTTAAAAATTCGCCACGTAGTTTTGTTTCACCCCCCCCCCCCCCCCCCCCACGACATATTTTGTCCCATAAAAGTGTTTTGCCTTCAACAAAAAGCATATTTTTCTTTGATTCACCAAAAAATTAATGGAAATCATTCGAAACGAAAGCCAAGCATCTATTCAATTATAATATTTCTTTACAAATAATTTCATACCATTTCTTCGTAATGCCGAAGAAATTACGGTAACACCGTCACAACACAAGCATGAAATACTTTATACTGCTAGGTAAGAGTTGGTTGCAGCTTTGGGGTAGAGAAACGGTATAGTAGAGTTAATCATCAATAAAACATCTGATCCTTAGCGGGCCCGGTTATTCACAAATGGCACACGCCAAGTTTTTTTTATTATTGTTAATCGTTAATTTATTGTGAATTTATTGTTAATTGCTAATGCGAGTTAACTCGAGATATCTTTGAATGAAAACTTGGCTTTCTTGTATGTAATTAGTTATATCTGAATTATAACTTGGCTTTCGTTTACCAATGATATCCATTTCTATTTTTGGTAATTTTTTAACTAATTTTGACAAGGTTGGTGGGTTGCGGAGCCGGGATGGCGGCAGGGGGGGGCGGACTACTTGGCGTTTTTTTTCATTTTAATGGTTTTGGGGGGATAGGTGCTATCCGCACCCCTCACGACTACAGTGGGGGGTTATCCTTAGCTAATCCTCAGACGTAACCACCTTTAGCTTCTTGAATTTAGGACTACGCATCTACGATTGGCGCCCTTCCTTGAAGTCACCTATCCCCCACCACTGTCTCAGCTGTGCCCCGTATTCATGGCATCTGAAATGTAGGTACCTTGCCGTCAATTATTCCATTTCAATCTACTATAATCATTGGCCACATTTACTTGATATATACATTCTACTAATGTTATAATATCTATTGAAACTAGTGTCGTCTGGTTCAGCAATCTGATGGCTTTTCGATATTCATCTTCTTACCAGCACGGGCTGATCAATGCGGCGATAAGAAGCCAGCATTTATAAACTCGAGGGATTTGATTGAAATCGCAAATGTCGGTTCACTAAAGTGAGCGATCACTGTACATCTCAGTATGTTTCCCTACAGATTTGGAGATATTTGAGTGGCTTCAATATCGCTTGAAAAATGCGCCTCTTCAATATCACTGTTAGCGACGCGCCAGTAATTGTAAAGAAGTGCCGATAGATCTGAAAGAAACTGATTTTAGCAACGAAGGAAGGTAGAAGCGCGAGTTTAATGAAGTTAGGCGAGCATGGGCAGAAACGGAAAACAGGACGGTCGAGGTAAAAACGTTGAGACAGGTTGGACAGGAAGACTGGAGAAAGAGATTCGCGATTAATTGTAATAAAGGGAAAACTCACAACTAAAACGGTAAAGGGTGATTTAATAATAAAGATAAGAACGTGCCGCGGGAAGCGTGATTAGCAATGAGCAAGTGTCCTGAAATACGAGTTACTTCGTGGCAAATAGTGCATTTCAGTAGTTACCCGATGGTACGGGTTTTCCCATTTGAAGTGCACACTGGGCACAATGAGGGGTATAGACACTCACATAGGAGTGACCACGTGTCAACTGTATCCTCTCGGTCTCAAAGTATCACGCGACGTCAAGGGTACGTGCACATACAGTAATAGTTTAATGGTGTTACGAGCCAGCCTTTGCGAGTCCTAAAATATGCTCTAAGATCGTGCTAAGGGCTATTTCACCTTAGCCAGACTCGAGTCTTCTAGTTCCTAATTGGCCCTACGTCAATCCTGGGATGTTGCTGAGTGCTATTTCAATCGCACTCAGGTCCCTAATCTTCTTTTATCCCCTTTAAAATAGTTACTTTCAATAACTCAGAACAGAACTTGGGATCGTGCTAAGGGCTATTTCACCTTAACCAGACTCAATTCTGCTCATGGATCATGAAAGGATGCCCTCAGCTGAAGTTAAACCTTACTATGGCTCACCGGATACACCTCGAGCGGTAAAAATGTATCCTCGTGGGATCTTTTATTATTCTTTTCCTTATTGTGATTAATTGAAACAAGGTTGACTAAACAGGAATTTAGTAATGATGACACAAATATTTTCTTAATGAAAACTAGAATATTGTTCAATATATTCTGAATGAACAAATAATACAAACACAAATATATACAATGAGAGTTTCTGAGGTTTTGAGATATTGTTACAAAATAATATGAGTTCGTTTTACGTTACGATTTGAACAGGAGAGAAACTAACGAAAGAACTGTGAATTGCCTAACGATCGCGATGAGACACGATGTACGTACGGTAATTGTAATTGCTTCGAAGGAGACTAGTGCTCGATCTACTACGGTGTTCTTCGCTGGTCCGATTGACAGAGCTTCGCCGTCGATGAGAGTGCGGAACTGATCCCCCCCCCCCCCGCGCTTTCCACTAGAATTTAGGGCTTAAATACCCACAAAATAGGGGTATAGGCGCCAAGGATCTGACTACGCTTGAGGTCTAAACACTTACAGGGGAAGCAAAAGTGCACCGCTGCATAGTTCACTAAGGGCACGCTGCGATGATCCCTTACTAGGAATGCGTTTTAAGACTTGAGATAAGACAGAACGAAAGAGTCGAAGTCACAGATTTAAGGTTCGAAAAATAAGCATGGGAAAACTATGTGGGAGACTAGCGCGTTAAAATGATTGAATCTACGTGTGAAATAAGGCTAAGAAAAGTAGTCCGATGAGGATGAATATGTAACAATGGCAAGAACGAAACTATCTAAAACAAAGGATATCCTAGTGAAGTTGCTTTTCTCTAGTACTTTAGTCGTGCCCTGCTATAGCGAGTAGGGTTGCCATGCAGGCAACCCTATGTACAGTACAGTAACGAGGTCTGGCATAATCACCCCAAAAACACGCCTCAAACAAAATCACGTGTTAAAAATGCGAAATAGTAGTTTAGTTACTTATAAAAAGTAGCTTTTTGAACTACACTTTCCAAAAAAGATATAGGAATCATATAAGAAGGCCAAGTTTTCATTCAAAGATGTATTGAATTAACTTGGAGGTCGAACGTTAAAAAAACTTGGCGTGTGCGCGAAAAGTAATCTTAAGATTGTTCAAAGAATAGAAAACTGATGTAAACTAACACGTAAACTCATACCTACAACTTTACTACATAATTACAATTTCTTGTAGGTATATTACCAGAGCGAGTGCTTCCAATGCACCGAAATTTCGTCTTAATGTATCAGGAGACTCGGTAGAGTCTCGCGCCAAGTAGTAGTAGTAGCGCGAGACCGCTAAGGCTCCTTATCCCGAACCAACATGATTTTCGGCCCGTCTCAAACTTTCACTTTGATTCTTGCAACAGTTATAGCTCAAAGGCGAAACTTATGAATTAAACCTAGGTCCGTTGATTTTTCTGAATCCAACGAGCCAACAAACAAGACAATCGGTTCAGTGGTTGAGGAGATAAGAATTTCTCATGCGTATTTTCTGGCGAGTAAAGATAGGATTTTAAGAAGTCAGGTTTGCGTTTTTCTTTAAGAATTCCTCAAATGTCCACCTAACATTCCTTCCGCTAGCGGAGCCGATCGCTGCACATCAGTCGACGATCGAACGGTCGATGGGTGGTTATTGCACATTTTATATAAGGTCGAAGTGTTTCCATGATAAATCTTTTCCCCGCAAAGAGGGGAATTCTTATTCCCAACCATATAATTGTAATTGTTGTTCAGGCGACCACGAGGGTAATTATTGATGAATCTAACCAAAAGCTTCAGAAAAGCTATCCTTGGGGTTATATCTATATATTGTATAACATTCTCTAAAAGTTTATAATTTGTTTATAACAAATGTTGTTAAAATTGACATCCGACGCCGCGGATGGCTTCCCACGGCCTTCAGAACATGCCTCTGTGATTTTCAAGAATTTGTTTATCAATTTGTTTAAACAATTTAAGTTGCAAAATTCAGATTCGTACTCTACATATGCATGTTACTAGGAAACGAGTATGATTAAGGAAACAAACGAGAGATTTTAACATTGCAAAATTAATTGTTATAGTCAAACTGTAGAGAGAATCGTGGCAGTTCCAAGTCCCGGTCGGGACAATCCGGCCGTTCGCCGAGTCAGCTACAGAAATTTGATGGGCGAGATGGAACTGCTCACGATGTCTATCGCATGATCCAGCCTACAAATTTATGTATATATGTCAGTTCTCGAAACATGCATATGTTCAACTGTTTCGATCCCTTTTTTTGCGGCGCTCGCTTATCGCTTTTACATTCTTGAACTAGGAGCTCCCAGCTCCCGAGGTTCCGAGACAGTCCCAAGTACGCATACTATACGTATAGTATGTACGTATGCGTACTATAGCATACGACGTACGGACGAAAGGGTTGTAGCTATACATGTGACAATAGTAAAAAGATTTTCCATAGCTTTTTCACATAAAAATTTCTCACTTTGTCGACGATCGAGCGATTGATGTTGTTGGTTGGTTATCTGCCAGATTGGTTAGTTATATGCAGAGTATACTTTTCTACTTTGGTTGTGTGGCAACATTCTGTGTTTTTTACTATCCTAATGATTCATAATGATTATTTACTTAGGAACTTATAGGTATTTCACTTATTAATTACGTGGTTCTGGTTCGTACCAGTTCAGACCGCAATAAACTTGTAATACTACACAGTATACGTTATAAAGTATGAAGTGAGAAAATTATCAATCGTGTAGTTCAGAAGCTTTCACTAAATTAATGTGTAATTTTGGGATGTGCTAGCTTAGGCGGTTGATAATTCTGAAACTTATAATGTATGCTATATTACGTTTCTATACTGTTACTTTTGATTGCTAGTAAATGAGCATTATGTTTGACTGACTCTAAAAGAGCACTAAGAAATGGTAATAATATTCTTGTGAGAATTTGCGAATAGATGAAATAGCAGTGGGAAAATGGGAAACTTATCCATAGCACATACCACGAAGTTTCAAAACTGTCAATCAACTGCGTAGCACAAAAGAAGAATAAGTAGGTAAACGAATGCCGATTATTAGTGGCTACAGTAAGTTGAACATGTTTTATCTTAATACTTCAATAATGTTCTCGTACATCCTCATGTACAATCTAAATATGGAGTATCGAAATTGGCAAGTGCATAGTTCAAGGAACGCTTAACGCAAAGAATTCAAACTTAGTAAGTATTGTTTCCCAATCATTGTCATTTAGGGATATATTAGCTATACGTAATCAATAGTGGCATAGCAAATTTTAACTGTTTAGTTTAAGAAGTTTCGGAGTTCATAATTTTGTAACATATGCTACGTTAAGTTTTTTGACTATTTCTTTGTTATTTCTAAATATTACTGGTACATCAGCATTATGCTTTGCTTGATTTTGATAATGCAGTAAGAAATGTGTTTCAGTGATAATTTAGAAATATAGATCAAACAGCAGTCAAGAAATTTACACGTACTGTACAGCAAAATATTTAAAAATTCGAAATTGTCAAGTATGGGGCTCGACAACTACTTTAGTTAAAGAGTTCCAATTCAGTAAACAGGCGCTGATTATTACAAATAGCTATCATGCTCCTAACGTGGAAAGTTCACAACCTGGAACTCTCCGATTTGGACGTAATATAGCTCAAAATGTGCGAGGCAGCGGTAGTAATTATAATCCTGCAATCGGGATGGTGAATCGTTTGTTTGCTGTCCTCGAGGAAAGAAACATAAAGCCTGTAGACAATTTTATTGCAAAATCAATATTTTGGGTAGCAATTTTGTTTATTTACTTACTTCTCCATTTCCATGGCCTGGCGTCATTCTCTATCTATACATATTGCTTTTGTTCCTTCTTTCGCAATAGACTTTTGTTGGCATTGGCCGTAGCTTGGCCTATTTCTTTGTTTGCTATTTTATGAATTGCAAAAATAAATAGTTAACCTTTCGTTAACAAGAGCAGGGTAGTCGCACGAGCGAAAGGTCGCGCGTCTTTTCCGCATTTTCATACTTTGAAGGCATTTTGAACACAAATGGCTCGCTATAAATGACCATTACTCTAGGATCTAATTATTGACACTGTAATAAGCGCACATTGGAGAGATCCAGAACATGGATTCTTATGTGCATGTTTAAGTCATAAATATATTGTAACATTAAAATTACATTATAATATAAACATGCGTATAGGAGATGGTACACATTTTAACATAAATGATACTTGACATTTTAACAAAATGATACTTTTAAATTTTTTTATCAAACCATTGGTAAATAATTAATATTTTTGTTGTCTTTATTGTTAAGCATTAACTAACAAAAAGACATGAAATCCGTCCAAAAACATTAAAATGTAAAAAAATGCGCCAAGTAGCAGTTTGAATCCCCTACAAAATTGAGATATAACAAAAAAGATATAGATATCATTTAAGAAAGCCAAGCTTTCATTCAAAGATACCTCGATTTAACTCGCATTATCAATTAACAATAAATTAACAATAAATTACCGATTAACAATACAAAAAATCTTGGCGTGTGCGCACTTCATTCCAGGCACCTGTTCCGGCAATGTTACTAAAAAACGTTTAAAGAAACATATACGCGATGAACGGAGAACCTCCTTCTTATCGATATTGGGAAAGAATGATGTCCTTGTCAGTTATGACAATGAGACACTGGACAATGCTCATGAAATCGAAGAATATTCATTTATTGGAGGCAAACAATGGTAAAACAAGGTCGCTGTATATAGTATATATGATTCAAAATGAAAGATTTATTAGGATTTACTCACATTGTAGTAAAGTCAGTGATAGGTTTAACACCAGTACTACCGAACGAGTCGAAATGACTTGTTTTTACGTGGATCGTTATAGCAGCATAACAATCGTCGGTAGTTCTAGTGATAAATCAGTTTTCCATTGCCTTTTTACCTCGCAATGAAGTGCGCACACGCCAAGATTTTTTGTATTGTTAATCGGTAATTTATTGTTAATTTATTGTTAATTGATAATGCGAGTTAAATCGAGGTATCTTTGAATGAAAGCTTGGCTTTCTTAAATGATATCTATATCTTTTTTGTTATATCTCAATTTTGTAGGGGATTCAAACTGCTACTTGGCGCATTTTTTTACATTTTAATGTTTTTGGACGGATATGTACATATATCATACAGTTGTTGTGCTCTGCGTGGTGACTACGTAGAGCGGGTAACGAACAATGCACCGAAATTTCGTCTTAATGTATATGTACATATATCATACAGTTGTTGTGCTCTGCGTGGTGACTACGTAGAGCGGGTAACGGGATCGCAGGAAGTCGGCCCCGTAGAGTTTAACCTTTTGAGCGCTATGAACACACACATATATATATGCGTTCGGCAAAATCGTTCATCATGGGCTATGAACGTATATATGGGTATTACATAATCATTCAATTTGCGCGTTGTTGTAAAAAGTGGACAGCCCCAGAACACGCTTAACGTCGCACAACTCAGCGCTCAAAGGGTTAAAAGACTGGAATCCACCGGTAATAAGTCCAAAACTTAAAATTTATTGATAGGGTACACCGAAATGAACTAGCAAAGACGTACAGAGTTATTCGCAGGTATGCATTGACGTGATCAGATCGAGATTTGAATGGCGAATTCCCGATAGAGATGTCGATCGACGGTTTTCTATGAAGAGAAGAATTCTTCCAAGGAGAATAAATGGCGCTAGCTAATTTGCGCACTTTCTGAGAGTCAACTTTGGACTTGGACACAGTATAATGAGTAAAAGAAATTTTCGTACATCCAGATTTTCCGAAGTAAACTTTCGTAAAGGAGAAAACACTCTGCTTTGAGAACATTTATTTTCTCTTGAAAGAGAAGCTTTCTTCTTTGAGAAAATGTTTCTTCTTAAAAAAGAATTTTTTCTCGTATATCAACATTTTATCTGAGAAAAGTGGTGTGTGCGAATACTTTTTTATTGATTATAATATTGTTACGGCCCTGCGCGCCCTGCTCGGTTGTTCGCCGCTGGGCACCTGAAGTGCAACCCTTTGAACTACCGTTGACGATCACTATCAAGTGGTAGCAATTTGTTAAACAAGTCGTTCTCGAGATCCTAAACTGTACAGACGTGTCATCCGCCAAATAAATCTGTTCATTCGTGTCCGACTACATATTTCGTATGATTACGCGTTCCGCGGGTGCAACCCGCAACAATATGAAAACAGCTTGCATCAGCGAGCTATACAAACACGAAGTTTTTGTGCGAAGACTCGTCGAGAAGTGGTGCTCCTTTGATGGTGAATACCTTGCGAGCCTCGGATATTTTTCTTGATTGATGGGGTAGGAGATTCCTAACGACAGATGGCTCATCCGGATATTGGCAATATTTTGAATGTGTCGTTCCAACCTTTTCCTACCCGTTGCAGACGCCAGTTGAAAGTAGAGTTGACTGTGAAGGGGCCACGAGATTGCCAATTCAATATAATTGCATTCCTTTCACGCAATGCGTTACCAGATTTGTCAAGCGCGGTCCTGTAATTACTGTTCGTCCGGCGCCGGGGTCAGCGAAATAGGATTGCTTCTAGTTCTCAGTTCCTTCTGACATCTCCAATTTTATCAATTTGTGACATGTCTTTTTCAAGTGAACCTTTTTTTAGTTATGGTAGCGTAAAGGGCATAGTAGGGTAAGAGGGACGAAATGGCGTCAGCGCCAAAAAAATTATCACTTTCCCCATAGGGTTTTCATTAAATTGTTGCGAGCCACGTTACGTGCCAAGGGCTATTTCACCTTAACCAGACTCAATTCTGCTCATGGATCATGAAAGGATGCCCTAAGCTGAAGTTAAACCTTACTATGGCTCGCCGGATACACCTCGAGCGGTAAAGATGTATCCTGGTAGGATCTTTCATTACTCTTTTCCTTATTGTGATTATTTAAAACGTAGTTATTAAATAGGAATTTTGTAATAAAGAGACAATTGATTCTCTTAATGAAAATTAGAATAATGTTCAATATAAGCTGCGTTCGGATGTGTACTGCCAGTAGTGCCAATACTAATTGAATGTTCGGTTATAAACCTCAAGTAAACTTTCAAAGTATAGGTAAAGGTTTATACAGGGTGTTCCAAAACTGTCTATAACGGTGATAGCCATCATGTGGGGCGTGACCTCGTGAAGACGATAGCACCTTCAAAAATTTGAAGTTATACCCAACTTTGGGAGTTATTAACCAAAACAATTGACCAATCAGCGGGTGAGGTGAGAAAAAGTATCACAGGTCCTTGATAAATTTGATTCATTGGATTTGGTCGGATCTAAGTAGATCTAATCAGACGTCGCGAAACAACTAATCAGGGATATTGGTTATCGTAAGCGCATATTAAGAAAGTGAGAAAGCAAGAGGAAAGGCAAAGAAGCGTCCGTCGGACGATGCTGTGGCTTGTTCGGGTGTCGAGAACGACACATGCAGCGGGCCGCCGGCTGGACCGTTGGTGCGAGCGCACCGAGACAGCGATTCTTTCGTTTTGGGAAAACCGAATGGATAAGCTCCATTGGAATTCTAACAGGCCGATTGTCAAGATGTTTTTTGTCACCTCGCATGTCTAGGAGCAAGCGATAGCCGTCCGTGACTCGCCAAGAGCACGAGATGTTTTGCGAGCGAGTGCCCGCGACAAGATCGAGTAGTTAGAGATTAATTACAATTTGTCTTAAAAATTTTGGAAGAAATGTTGAGACATTTTTGGAATGGCGCTTTCTGGAATAAAAGTCGGGAAAGAGAGGCTGGACGAGGGCGACAATACTCTGTAAGTGTTAACCGTATGAGTATTAATCACCATCACTAGCGAGGCGCAACCTCGAAGTACGCCCGCTGATCTTTGCTGCGAGGGGCACCTCGGATAGTCGTCTCATCGTGAAGCCACTTACTGCGAGCCTGCGCCGCACCAAACTTACTCGCGCGTAGTGTGCCGGTCGCGTCCGACGATCGCAGCTGAGGCGATCGGGTGAGCGGCGAGAATCTTGGGCGGCTCGAGCCATCCCACCGCACCCCGGCGCGTCACAGCGACCCCGGCCAACCTCACCCGCTGATTGGTCAATTGTTTTGGTTAATAACTCCCAAAGTTGGGTATAACTTCAAATTTTTGAAGGTGCTATCGTCTTCACGAGGTCACGCCCCACATGATGGCTATCACCGTTATAGACAGTTTTGGAACACCCTGTAGCATTAAAACATTTGATATTTTGACGGCATAAACCTTTTCCAGCAGTGCCAAAGTTTACTCGAGGCCTATAATCAGGCCCTCAGTTAGTACTGGCAGACTGCGAGTATGTACTATCAGTGGCGGTACTGGTAGTACATATCTGAACACAGCCATACTCTAAATGATAAAACAATACAAAATACAAATGAGAGTTTCAGTGGCTATGAGATGTTGTTACAAAAACTTAATACGAGTTCGTTTAACGTTACGAATTGAACGGGGAAGGAACTAACGAAAGAACTGTGACTTGCCTAACAATCGCGGTTGTTCACGATGTACGTACGGTAATTGTAAGTCTCTCTATAAGATAGAAAAGGTTTCAACCCGATCGGTCCATCCATCGCAGAGATATCGCCGGACAAACGACATTTTAGTAGAAACATGAAATCGGCGAAAAATGCGGTATTTATGCAATAACAATGGTTAGCGTTAAACAATTTCTGAAAAATTTATATTGGGATCTAACTGTGAACTTCCTCTACATATAACTACTACTTGGCGCGAGACTCTACCGAGTCTCCTAATATACAGGGTGTCCCAAAAATGTAATAAAATATTGCCGCCATCATGTTGGGATGGTGGTAAGGAACAAAATGGCAGGTTTGAAAATTGTTGTTTGGCCCCCAATGTCGAGTTATTCAACAATAACTTATGCTCCGCCCCTCGAGGTCTTAGCGAGTCTTGAGCCGCTATCGCTTGCTCCTAGAAAAAAATATTTAAAAAAAAAATGTGACCAACTTCGAAAACTGACAGAGTTCCAGAGAGCTGAAAACTAAAAGAGCTGAAAAGTAAAAAACAAGCAACACAAAAAATGCCCTGAAAAATAAAAAATAACTTCTTGTTGTCATGGATACAGAAATTTGCATTAAGCGTAAATATTCTGCAACTTTTCGGAGGCGGCGCAAATATAAGTAAAATATTACTGGCAAATACTGGTGTGTCTTACCCGCGCTCATCCGTATTTGGGCGATTCCACGCAAAGTGATCACACCTTTTGACACTTTGTCTTCGATTTTGATGAAATTTGGTGAACATGTAGTCCTTAATATACAACCACATTATCTGCACTTCGTTGGTAAAAATGTCAATTATTATGCAAGTTATTTGCATTGCAAAATTGATGTAACTTTTTTTTAAAAAAAATCATAACTCTGGAACGGTATGAGATATCGAGAAACGCGAAACGCAGTTTTACGCAGAAAAGATTGAATTTTCATTAAAAAAATATTTGAGGAACGTAGCAACCTTCTTAATTTATTTAAAAATTGTTCAAAAATTTTAATTGTTTATAATTCCGAAAAGGCACTTTTGTCCGTTTTGAAAAAAATCATGCAGGTGCATTGAAGTCTCCTCTAAAAGCCCTGTGAATTTCAAGATGGTCAATTTAAAACTCTTTGAGATAAAATTCTTCATGCGATACCGGAACGCGAGTTCGGCGCTCGGAGTCCAGCGCGCGCCCGTGCGCCACGGATGCTTGCACACGGACCGCCGCTGCCGATCACGGCCAACCGTCCTTTTCACCTACATAAAGGGCTAATCCTCGGGTACATGGTTGAATTATTCAATCTTTGCCTGAGTGGATGACTCCCGGTTAATACTTAACCATAAAATACTGAACACTGTTTCCTCTCTGTGTTATTCGGGTTTGAGACCGACCTGAGGCCACATTAAAAACTGTGATTGTGTACTCGTAGTACACAATATATGTAGATTGTTTACATCAAGAAGGAGAAAAAAATTATTTACTCGCGTAGGATTAGCCAAAAAAATTAACTCGACTCAATATTGAAACTTTGGAATTTGTCAGTCAATGAGAAGCGTTTCGTGTTTATTCGATTTTTACTAACTGGAATAAGTGCGTGAAATTTAAGAGTATCGGACAATGTTTTGGCTTTTGCATATCTTTTTTTGCATTATTATAATCCACATTAGTGGAATAGCTAAACGAAACATTAGGAAAGTGAATTCTGGTCCAATCATACAATTGTAAGGGTGTTCTTATTTGACCTTCTGTTACTCTTTGCAAGCTAGCTCGTGCTGCTGCTCTGTTTAACGATCCCCCTAATCCATCACATGGACCTTTTCCATGAGATGTCGCGAAAAAGTGCCATTCTGCTGGACAGTTGAAGTCCTCGGAATGCAAACATAAATTAAGAAAGTTCTTTTTATTTTTATATTAAGCAGCAGCGCCATCAGAAAAATAATATACTTTATTAATCGCGGGATTGATATTTCTGAAAGTATCATAAAATTGACTTTGTTACAAATCGACTGCGGTAGTATTGTGGTGTAATATGTCCGAAATTGCAATGTAAGTAAACGAAGGGGTGATTAGTCGCTTGATTATTATTCCAATGGAACCCAGGAACCGCATCTTGAATGACGAGCGCGTAATTTTCGGAAAAATCGCAAATAACTAATACTTCGCCTTCCTTTAGGCTGTTTTTCAAGATTTGATAATACGCGCTGTGTTGTTTTGCTATGAAATCGTGTGGTAGTAACTTTTTTAATCCGCAAAGAAAATCTTCAATAAATGAATTGGGAGAACATTTTTATAACTTCGGAAACCTAGGAGTGACCTAGGAAAAATTTCAAAAACAGACTCACGACCCTTTGATGCACCTACACAATTATTTTCAGTTCGGTATACGATAGGGTCCGTTGGATAATTGTAATCTGCCGATACTTCGTTCTGTAATTTAGACCGTAAACACAGAGAGGAAACAGTGTTCAGTACTTTATGGTTAAGTATTAACCGGGAGTCATCCACTCAGGCAAAGATTGAATAATTCAACCATGTACCCGAGGATTAGCCCTTTATGTAGGTGAAAAGGACGGTTGGCCGTGATCGGTAGCGGCGGTCCGTGTGCAAGCATCCGTGGCGCACGGGCGCGCGCTGGTCTCCGAGCGCCGAGCTCGTGTTCCGGTATCGCATGAAGAATTTTATCTCAAAGAGTTTTAAATTGACCATCTTGAAATTTACAGGGCTTTTAGAGGAGACTTCAGTGAACCTCCATGATTTTTTTCAAAACGGACAAAAGTGCCTTTTCGGAATTATAAACAATTAAAATTTTTGAACAATTTTTAAATAAATTAAGAAGGTTGCTACGTTCCTCAAATATTTTTTTAATGAAAATTCAATCTTTTCTGCGTAAAACTGCGTTTCGCGTTTTTCGATATCTCATACTGTTCCAAAGTTATGATTTTTTTAAAAAAAAGTTGCACCAATTTTGCAATTCAAATAACTTGCATAATAATTGACATTTTTACCAACGAAGTGCAGATAATGTGGTTGTATATTAAGGACTACATGTTCACCAAATTTCATCAAAATCGAAGACAAAGTGTCAAAAGGTGTGATCACTTTGCGTGGAATCGCCCATTTTCTTTCTTACCCGTGCTTTCTCACTCTTGCTTTCGTACTCTTCCTCCCGCCTTTCTCTCTCTCCCTCTCTGCCTCTGCCTCTGCCTCTGCCTCTGCCTCTGCCTCTGCCTCTGCCTCTGCCTCTGCCTCTGCCTCTGCCTCTGCCTCTGCCTCTGCCTCTGCCTCTGCCTCTGCCTCTGCCTCTGCCTCTGCCTCTGCCTCTGCCTCTGCCTCTGCCTCTGCCTCTGCCTCTGCCTCTCAGGACGATTTTAATGCTTGACAAAAACAAAATGGTACACAGGAGAGTAACGATAGTTCTATTGGCTGCAGTCTGTTATACGTATATGCGTATTTGCTAGATTAACCTACACCTATGAGATGTCGGAGTTATTCGGAATTGTCGAATACCAGACCAGTTAATGTTAACAATATTAGCATATTCGATAGGGTATACTTCGCCCCTTCAATTTGTACATATATATGTACATACAGACCACGAGTACTTTCAAATTTGAGTGTGAGGATTTCGTGACTTTTGTAATATTTTACTTATATTTGCGCCGCCTCCGAAAAGTTGCAGAATATTTAGGCTTAATGCAAATTTCTGTATCCATGACAACAAGAAGTTATTTTTTACTTTTCAGGGCATTTTTTGTGTTGCTTGTTTTTTACTTTTCAGCTCTTTTAGTTTTCAGCTCTCTGGAACTCTGTCAGTTTTCGAAATCGGTCACATTTTTTTTAAAAATATTTTTTTCATTTAATGCTTTTTAGTATAGGAAATCAATAAATTGATGGTTCGTGGTCGATTTCATTTTGAATTTCATCGTTGCACTGGTGTAACAGTGATGGACGAAGAAATGTAGCCGAATTTGTTGAAGAAAGAAAAGTTTATACATTCCGAAATTTATGCAAGAGGGTGTACCGCGAGAACTATCCTTATAAGTTACCAATCGGCAATGGAAAGTTCGGTGTTTATGCAATATCAGTTGTTAATGTTTTATTTATATTGGGGCCAAAGGGCGAGCATCCTCTGTAAGATATAAAAGGTTTCATCCCGATCAGTCCATTCATCGCAGAGATATCGCCGGACAAACGAAATTTTAGTAGATACTTATAAGCCGCTAAAAATTCGAGTTTTAAGCAACAACAATGGTTAACGTTAAACATTTTGGGAAAAGTTTATATTGGGACCAAGCTGTGAGCATCCTCTATAAGATAGGCAAGGTTTCATCCCGATCGGTCCACCCATCTCAGAGTTCTCGCCGGACAAACTGTTGTGCCCTGCGTGGTGACGACGCAGAGCAGGTAGCGGGATCGGAGGAAGTCAGGCTCGTAGCGTTTAAAGGATTGGAATCCACCGGGATTAAACCCAAAAACTTGGCGCTTATTGAATAAAGTATAACCAGAGAACTGACAAGAGGTACAAAGTAACTCGCTGGTTCGCACGGGTCTGTTCTGATTGAAGTTTGGATCGCGAGTCCCCGATCGGGACATCGGTCGATCGTTTTGTTCGAGACGGGCGTTGCCGTGGCACGAAGCGCTGATCCAGCGAAGTGACTCAGTGCCTCGTTGCTAAACGTGATTTAGTCGCCATGCGCTCGGTACTGATATAATGGTTGGGCACTACCTTTGGACATTACATCATTCTCTCGAAGGAAGAGTTTGCAAGTTTGCGCATTCCGAGAGCCGGCTTTGGGCTCGGGCGCAACAATCCCTCTCCCCTTAAGGGAGAAAAGGGCGAAGGCCTTTTCGAGGATGATGCAATGTTTACAATATTCTTACATATTCTTACAGGGACCTTACGGCTAGTATGCGTTGTGGAGGTACATTATGCGCACCTGTCTACATGGTAGTATACTATGATGTTTCGATAATATAGAATAATACGGTAATATATATGTAGTATGGTACGATATAATATATGTGAAGTACTATAATGCGATTTTTGTGTTTTCGCTGGCGTCTAGTGAGTACAAAAATCGGTGTTACAAGGTTTTGATGAAAGGTTCGGGTATCTGCAATTGCGTGCCTTGGTTTTCGTTTCGCTGACTCGACTTTGTGCTTGGCGCCTCTTGTGCTATAGCGCGTGGGTCGGCGTTTCTGCGGCGGGTATATTTATGTGTGGCGAGTGCGATTAGTGAAAGTATAATAAGTAAAGAGAGTGAAGCGGATGTGAAAAAATCCATAATGATGCCATGTTGGGGTGTGAAGAAGTTTTTGTGTAATGTCGGTCTGTTTAAATGTTCCTGGTAAGTCGCTTAGTTTTTTGCTGACTCTATCTAATTCTTCCGGGTGTTTTATAATTCTTTTGAGTTTGAAGTTTGTGCCATTGTATGAATTTAGTATGTTTGCTTGTACGGGATCGGAAGGTAAGTGTTCTATCGTTAAGTTATATGCTGGTAAGTAGTTCCAAGTTGCTTCTATTCCGTAGTACTTTCCGGTTTGGATAGTGAATTCTGTAGCGGTGATTATACATTTTCCTCTTATAGATAGTATACCAGAGTCTTCGATAGTGACGAAGTTCGTTTCCGTTTGTTTATCGCATGTTACGCCTAATTCTACGGGGTTTGGTGCGACATAGATCCAGGCGCCAGGTTGTAGTAGTTCGATTAGGATAGTGTGGTTTAGTGTCATGATGCGTGTGGTACAGCTTGGTGATTGTTTTCGAGTAAGTTTGTTATATAATTGTACTTCGCATGGACTATCTGATGTTACAGTGAATATCGGGTGGTGTGAAGCGCATAGGTATGTACTGTGTATTATCTTACATTTGTCGAGGTCGTCCTTGTTGAGAGTCACGTATTGCGACGTCGACTGGTCTACGGTTACGTACTGTTCGACGGATTCGAGGTAAGCGTAGACTGAGCCGTTTTTGCGGGTTGGTACCGGGTGCGTTTTGTTTAATTTGAAAACTCGTCCGTTCGTTAAGGGGATGTCGATACTTACAATTACTGATTTCACGTCGGAGTATGCCGTGATACGCATTATTTTATATAATAAATGTATGTTCTTAAGATTAATACTTAGGGGGAAAGTTAATCCGGTTGTTAGTTCCGTTGTCACAGCGTTCAAGTGGTTTATTATTTCCGCGGGCGGTAGTACTCGTGGATTGAGGATGCCTTTTCTAATATCGACGACAAAGTCTAGCACGTCTCGTAGTAGGGTCTCTGTTGTAACTTCTAGGAGTATAGAGTTTTCGTCAATTATTTCTCGAAGTTTGAAGTTTAAGTTGTTCTGCTGAAGTGCATAGTGTATGATTGTTGTTCTCGGAAGAAGAAGGTTCTCGCGGAGGGACCGGGGGCCTCCGAGGAACGAGTGTTATCTTACCGAGAGGTCTTACGTGAGAATGGTGTGGAGGTGCAGAGTTGACGAATGTCTCGCGAGATCGTGAGAGGGGATGGAATATAAGATGTGGATGCTGAGCGATGTTGGCCAATCTACAACATGTCGACGGCGAAGGCTCGTGGGGATCTCGTGAGTACCTTGTCATTATTATTGTACGAGGTTGGGTGCTATTTTGCATGTTATTTTTCGCGTGTGATTTAATTGTTGTGTTGTTTTGTTTTGTTTAGGGACGCCTGTACCACGCAATGGTGGAAGACATCCACTGGGAGCGGCGTCGGCGGCGGGTCGCCCAGGAGGATTTTGAGGATCCATGGGGCGGCCCGGAGGCCGACCATTGGGGCCTAGCGGCCCTGTTTGGTAAGTTATCATTACAGTAAGGGGTGTACGTTTGACCTAGTGTCCTTATTTGGTACAATTATTAATCTATATGTTGCGTTTTTGTTGCAGAGTGGAACGGCGAGCAGGGCCGTTGGGCCTGCCTCAGGCGGCTGGCCCTAAAGGGGCTTTAAAAAAAATAAAAAATAAAAGGTTGAATTGGTACGGTGGATATAGTGTGTTGGTTCGTTTTATTATTAAATAAGTTCCGTGTCTTTTTCTTCCGTCCGTTTCCTTACCTTTAGTCTTACATTGCGTGTAGTATTTAGTATAGTATTTATTATAAGTATATATGTATAAGACAACGGTAAGTATGTGATTATTTTTATATACTTCTGTTTTTTCTTTTTCAATTAAGTAATTAAACTTAGAGTCTTTAATTGAAGTGAGTTTTTTTTTTTTTTTTATTCAATGAAATCAGGAGACTCGGTAGAGTCTCGCGCCAAGTAGTTAGCTATAGCTATACAGCGCGAGAAGCCGAGGCTACTTATCCCGATGCGTAGCGGTTTTCGATCGATATAAGACTTTCACCTCGATTTCCGAAAAAGTTACAGCTTGCAGGCATAACTTATGAATCAAGCACAGCCTAATTTATTTTTCTGAATCCAATAAGCTAAAGAGCAAGGAAATTGGTCCATGCGTTCAAGAGATATGAATTTCCTCCTCTTATTTTCTCGTGCGAAAATGATTCAGAAGAAGATTCAGACCAAAAATGTAGGTCACATATTTTCCACGCTAGGTGGCAGATCGTATTTACGTTACCGATCTATAATCTGTAATCTGTGTCATACCGACATATTGGTTAAGCCGGTTATGCCACGGTTGGTTATGTGCCATAATGGTTATATGACAAAGTCTGATTTTATTATTTGTTCCAGATTCCATGCTTTATGTAGTTAATAAAAGAGCTATACTGTCCTTGCCCCTGTCCCTCTGATCTTGTCGTTCTTAAGAATTATGAAATGTTAAAAGTGTTAAGTGCGTAACTCACAAGTCCCTGTTTTGGTAAACGACTGCTGATTACCAATAGTTAAAATTATCAAGTGTGTAACATATCAATCTTTTAAGCAATATTAGCAATTATTTACAATTTAAGGGAATGGTAGCTATTGGTAATCAGTACTTGTTTAGACTAATTTCAGTACTTTAGGTTTGCACTCCGTCAGCTTGGCACGTGACAGTCAGGATACTTCAAAACTAGATTGCGAATGAGAGAGCCTGCATATATAGCTCATTGAATATAATTTGTAAAGTGTTAAGGAAAATCATTTACAATTTCAATACATTCTAGCTATTGGGAATCTCTGTTTTGCTACTCTGAGTCATTGCTTGACTTAACGCTTTATAATTGTAATACATAAATCAAGCAGAATGCTCATACGCAGTCTAATTTAGTAGTATCTTGACACTCAAGTTCATCGCTCAAGGAACACTTCAGCTAAAGAACTAAAATGATGTAAGCAAGCAATAATTACCAATCATGTGTCATTTAGTGACATACTAGCTATTGGTAATCAGTACTTGTTTAACAAATTTTATTACATTAGATTATGCGCTCCCTGAGCTACGCATTTGGCTGTCAAGATACACCAATATTAGAGTGCGTATGAGGGTATAGCTTATCTAATTTGCAATTTAAATGCATCCTAGCTATTGGTAATTTTTCTTTTGCTAATGTGAATTTGTCAAGTGCAAAGTATATTATCTAAGGAATCTATATTCTCACATTCAGCTCAATTTCTTAGATCTCCTCCTATGTGCATGATTAAGATATAAATACATTGTAACATTAAAGTTACATTATAATATAAACATGCACATAGGTGATGGTGTATATTTGAACAGAAATGGCACTTGACATTTTAATAAAATTTTACTTTTAAATTTATTAATTAAACCATTGATAAATACTTAAAATTTGTATTGTCTTTATTGTTAAGCATTAACTAACAAAAAGGCATGAAATCCGTCCAAAAACATTGAACTGTAAAAAAATGCGCCAAGTAGCAGTTGGATTTCCCCACAATAATATAACAAGTATAATATATAATAAAATATAACAAAAAAGATAATAGATATCATACAAGAAAGCCAAGCTTTCATTCAAAGATACCTCGATTTAACTCGCATTAGCAATTACCAATAAATTAACAATAAATTACCGATTAACAATACAAAAAATCTTGGCGTGTGCGCGCTTCATTCCGAGGTAAAAAGGCAATGGAAAACTGATTTAACACTAGAACTACCAACGATTGTTATGCTGTTATAATGAACCACGTAAAAAAAAGTCATTTCAACTCGTTCGGTAGTACTGGTGTTAAACCTAACACTGACTTTACTACAATATGAGTAAATCCTAATAAATCTTTCATTTTCAATCATATATACTATATACAGCAGCTTTGTTATCCCATTTTTGCCTCCGATATATGAATATTCTCCAATTTCATGAGCATTGTCCAATGCCTCATAACTGACAAGGAGATCATTTTTCCCGATATTGATAAGAAGGAGGGTCTCAGTTCATCGCGTATATGTTTCTTTAAAAGTTTTGTAGTAATATTACCGGAGCAAGTGCCTCGAATGAAGCGCGCACACGCCAAGATTTTTTGTATTGTTAATCGGTAATTTATTGTTAATTTATTGGTAATTGCTAATGCGAGTTAAATCGAGGTATCTTTCAATGAAAGCTTGGCTTTCTTGTATGATATCTATTATCTTTTTTGTTATATTTTATTATATATTATACTTGTTATATTATTGTGGAAAAATCCAACTGCTACTTGGCGCATTTTCTTACATTTTAATGTTTTTGGACGGATTTTGTATGGTCCGATCCATTTAGGCGTTAGTTTTTTTGATCGGCCGCGTCTTACGGTCTCGTCCTTAAGTAGGACTTTATCGTTGACTTTAAACGTCGGGCTTTTAGTTCCTTTGTCATATAACGTCTTAGATTTTAGCTTTTTCTGTTGTAGCGTCTCTCGCGCTACTTCGTGTGACGATCGAATTCGTTCGCGTAGTTCCTCCGCATATTTGTCGTACGTGTATGTTAGGCGTGGAGGTTGTTGTAGGGATGTCGGTAAGGTCGCGGTTTGTCCGAAGGTAAGCTCGTATGGAGTGTGTCTGGTAGCACTGTGGGGTGTGGTGTTGTACGTGAACATCGCATAAGGGAGCCATTCGTCCCAGTCAGTTTGATCTTCGTTAATGTAATGTTTGAGGTAGTCGGCTAGTGTTCGATGACTTCTTTCTAGGGCGCCGTTAGATTCCGGATGGTATGCGCTGGTTTGGATTTTGTTTATTTTGAGCAGTTTGCACACGTCTTTAAATACCTCACTTAGAAAGTTTGCTCCTTGGTCGGTAAGGATTTTTTCCGGTATTTCGAAAACACATACTATCTTTGTCGCGAAAGCTTTTGCGATGGTTCCGGCTTCTTGGGCGGGTATGGGAATAGCTATACTAAATTTAGTTAACGCGTCTTGGAACGTTAGGATGTATTTGTTGCCCTGGTTAGTTATAGTTAAAGGTCCTACGATGTCTAGAGCGCATTTTTCGAATGACTTAGTGGGAGTTTCCGTTATTACCATCGGTGCTTTACTTGGAGACTATGTTTTATTTTTCTGTCATTTTTCGCATTTGGAAATGTGTTCCTTGACATCTTTTCTCATGGTTGGCCAGTTATGGTATAATTTAATTCGGTCGAGAGTTCGTTTAATGCCTAGATGTCCACCTAAAGGTGTGTCGTGATGTTCGTATAAGATCTTTTTTATTTCATCCGCCGTGTATTCGCGGTCCGTGGGGCTGTCCGTGGCATTGAGTTGCGGCAGATAACCGTCGTCGGTCGGGCTGGCGTCAGCTCTCGCGCGGGCGTTCTGGGCTCTGGTTTATTCTGTTTACCGTGTTTATTCTGCTGAGCGCGTCGGCGTTATTATTTTGGACGCCTTTCTTATAATGAATCTCATAGTTGTATTCTGCTAGTTTTATTCGCCATCTCATTAGTCGTGATCCCGGGTCCTTTACATTAAAGAGCCACGTGAGGGGCTTATGGTCGGTGACGACGATGAATTTGGTCCCGTAAAGATAGGGTCGGAAATGTTGGGTTCCCCATACGATAGCTAGGAGTTCCCTTTCTGTTGTGCTATAGTTTTGTTCTGCTTTGTTAAGGACTCGGCTCGCGTATGCTATCGGCAGGTCCTGGCCTATTTTGCCTTGGGATAGTATCGCGCCGATTGCCTTTCCGGAGGCATCGGTTGTGAGTACGAAGGGTTGGGTGAAGGCTGGGTACTGTAAGAGAGATGGCGACGTTAATTTATTTTTTAGGAGTTCGAACGCTTCTTGCTCAACTGATGTCCACGTAAAGGGTCGGTTCTTCTTTAGGAGTTGTGTGAGGGGTTTAGCTATTTCCGAAAAGTTGTCGATGAATCTCCTGTAATATCCGGCTAATCCTAGAAAGGACTGTATCCCTTTAGATTTTTGAGGTGTAGGAAAGTTCTTTACGGCTTCTAGTTTCGAGGGGTCTGGTTTTATTCCGTCTTTCCTAATAACGTGTCCTAGGTATATGGTCTCTTTACGTAGGAAGTGACATTTAGAGGGCTGTAGTTTTAATCCGTTTTCGCGAAGTCGTTTGAAAACAGATTCGAGACGTTCTTGGTGTTCTTGCAGTGAACATCCATAGACTACTATGTCGTCTAGGTAAACGAAGCATTTGATTCCTTGTAGTCCTGCTAGCACTGAATTCATAAGTCTTTGAAAGGTTGCGGGAGCATTTTTCAGTCCAAAGGGCATTCTATTATACTCGTAGTGTCAATATGGAGTTGAGAATGCGGTTTTTTCGCGGTCCTCAGTCTTCATGGGAATTTGGTGGAAGCCTGACGCTAAATCTAGTGTGGAAAAATACTTGGCTCCTCCTAATTGGTCCAAGATGTCCGTAATATTTGGTAGGGGGTATGAATCTCCGGCGGTGACGCTGTTTAGTTTTCGAAAATCGACGACGACTCTAAATCTGGGTCGGCCTGTGGCGTCGGTTTTTTGGGGGACGACGAGTAAGGGCGAGATCCACGGACTGGAACTGGGGCTGGCTATTCCTTCCTTAGCCATTTCTCTAACTTGCCTATCTACTTCGGGTTTTTGAGTTTGTGGAAGTCTGTACGGTCTAGTGTTAATAGGGGTGGTATTGTCTATCAGAGGTACGGCGTGTTCAGTTCTGTTAGTGTATCCCAGTTGATCGCCTTCTAGGTAAAACATATCGTTATATCGTTCGCATAGGTCGGTTAGACGCCTTTCTTCCTCGGCGTGTAGGTTGTCGAACGCTATTTCTTTGCGCAGCGTTTGCATTCGGTTTGTGCCGCTGACGGCTTGTACGGAGTAAGCGATTCTGCTGTCTACGGTGTCGCGAGGGGGGTCAGTGTTCTCGCACGGGTCGACAGGGTTTAATTCTACAACTGGTGTTCTAATTTTAGAGTCTTCGAGATTTGTGTTCATTACACTGATAAGGCATTTGTTATCGGTTCCTGTGGTGAGAACATTGCCTATGAATATACCGGGTTTGATCATGTCTCGTTCTACGATTCCTTCGCCCCTGGTAACGGTGTGTGCTAGGATTACTGTTTCTGTTCGCGCTTTTAAAGTTACGTGATCCCCGCTAATGATCGGGAGATGTGTCCCGAGGATGTTGAGAAATTGGCCGGGTCGGATCTCGGTGCCGTATCGTGAGATAAAATCGAGGCCTAGGAGGCCGTGTGGTTCTCCGAGCAGGTCATCATGTACTAGTCGGCAGAGGTGTCTGATTTATTTGTTTCCTATTCGGATGGTGAGGTATGCGCTGCACAAGGTCTTGGTGACGCTTGGTCCGACGCCGTGCAAGGTTACGACTTCTTTCACGGCGGGAACATCGCCGAGGATTCGTCCGACTTTCAGCAAAGTAATTTCGGCTCCGGTGTCTATGAGCATGAGGGCCTTTCCGTTAAGCAATTCCGGTGCTTCGATTTCTACTAGGTTACGTAGTGACTTGGGCTCAGCTGCTATCGTCTTAACCTGGTATGAACTGATTCTCGTGTCATCGCCCGGCCTTCCTTCCGAGCCGGGACGGCGAGGCGCGACACGCGACGTGTCTCGTGTTTCAGGCTGTCGGTAGTATTCTCGTGAGTCATTGTGTGCGCGTGGGGGTCGATCTGTCCGATTTCTTTCGTTTGCTCGCTGGCGTGCGCGGCATTCCTCGAGGGTGTGCCCGGGCTTTTTGCAGTATCTGCATGTTATGGTTACGTGTTGGACTGCCCGGGTAGTGGGGTAAGCTCGAGGATTATGAGGGCGGTGTGAGGTTTGGTCAGGAAAGGGACGGGGCGAGCTTAAGCGGGTGTAGCAATTATTGGCGATGTGGCCTATCTTGTGGCATCTTCCGCACTTTGGAGCATCGCGCGTTTGTCTATCGCGGGTATATCCGCGGGTATTCTCGCGGTAACGCGAAGGGTTGTTAGGGTGAGGGGGCCCTAGTCCTAGAATTCGTTCTTCCTCGATGGCGGCTGCTATTGCCAATTGTAGGTTATCGAAAGTACGGGTCCTGATTATTAGTCTGAGGTGATCTTTCAATCCTCGGGTGAAGTAGCGTAAGGCTTGTTTTTCTAGAAGGTCCTCGATAGCTGCACTGTGTGACGCGTCGAGGGTGTCTTCGATGGACAGTTCTTTCATTTCGGCTAGTAGTAGCCTTTCCATCCTAGATCCAAAATGCTGGACGCTATCTCCTTCTCTCTGTCTACAACTACTAAAGTCGGTCTGTACGGTGTCAGAGGATCGTTTTACGGCGAATCGCGTTTTGAGTAGGCGGGTTAATTCCGCGAAGCTACCTATTGTTTTGTGTTGCAGTTCTCGCAAGGCTCTGCCTTTTATCTTGTTTTTTAAGATGAGTCGCAGGAGTTGCGGTTGCTCGTTTTCGGGTGCGCATTCCAGGGCGCAATCGACATCGCTAAGAAACGCGAGCAAGTCGGAGTCTCTCTCTCCATCGAAAGTTCCGATTAGCCCGAGCGCGGTTACGACGCCTCTGATCGACTGGTTATTGGAGTCGCTAGGACCTGAGTATGACATAGCGGGTTCGTCTCCTACAAGACTGAAGTCGTGTCTTTTAACAGGGTACCGGCGCTGCGACGGTACGACGATACTCTCGGGTGTCGTTTGGGCGCTCGAACTGGCGGCGCGATACGTGTCGGTGCTAGTGTCTAGCTTGGGTGCTCGCACGCGGCGTCGTTGATGGCCGGAGTTGTCTAGGGAAGGACGCGCCTTTACTTTTGTAGGATCTACTGGACTAAATATGAGCTTCTTATCAAAGAAAGACTCTAGTGATCTACAGAATGACCTTCGGTTGGGTAGAAGGTATCTGAGGGCAAGTGCGTCTTCCGTAGGCATGCAAGGGCCGTGTGAAGATTCTGGTTTACAATATATTTCTTCCGGGTGTCGCTACGGCGATTCGAGTTTTCTGTTTACTCACAGGATGACTGGCAGGCGCATGCTGCTGGTTGATGTCCGCTGGTAGTCGTGGGGTGTCGGTTGACGTAACTGGAGTCGGCAAAGTGGCGATATCTCTTTATCGCCTCTGTTGTACAAGGTGTTGTCGGCGTGTCGGGTTCTGGAGCTCCTTATCGCTCGTACAGGGGACCAGGTGTCTTCGTTGCGTAGGTGGATGGTGCGTTCCTTCTCGGTGCCTCGGTGGTCGTCTCCACTCAGCCAAAGGTCCTCGGATCAGCAATGGCACGTCGACGACGTCCGGTCAGGTTTGGTTATACTTTTTCCGTTAGCTAGGCCGTCTAGCCGTCTCGGACAAGAGAGCGGCGGTCTGGCGGTGTGCGAGTGTCTCCTAAGAGCTCGTTCGCGTCTCCGGTTTGGGTGGTCCTGCCGGTCTCTACCTCAGCAGAGATTGACTTCTAGGTCGAATTGGGGTAACACTGGCAATCACACCACGTTACACTTTTCGGCAGGCTCACGGTTTGACTTCGACGGTGTGAAGATCCCACACCGCTGCCACCATTTAATGTTGTGCCCTGCGTGGTGACGGCGCAGAGCAGGTAGCGGGATCGGAGGAAGTCAGGCTCGTAGCGTTTAAAGGATTGGAATCCACCGGGATTAAACCCAAAAACTTGGCGTTTATTGAACAAAAGTATAACCAGAGAACTGACAAGAGGTACAAAGTAACTCGCTGGTTCGCACGGGTCTGTTCTGATTGAAGTTTGGATCGCGAGTCCCCGATCGGGACATCGGTCGATCGTTTTGTTCGAGACGGGCGTTGCCGTAGCACGAGGCGCTGATCCAGCGAAGTGACTCAGTGCCTCGTTGCTAAACGTGATTTAGTCGCCATGCGCTCGGTATTGATATAATCGTTGGGCACTACCTTTGGACATTGCATCATTCTCTCGAAGGAAGAGTTTGCAAGTTTGCGCATTCCGAGAGCCGGCTTTGGGCTCGGGCGCAACAAAACATTAAAAAATATATATATATAGCGATCGAATTGAGTACCTCCTCCTTTTCGAAGTCGATAAAAAGGGGGGGAGGTTTTCTATGACGTTTCCTCGGGTTACCACGGTCGCTGTTCCAACGCCTTGTTACGGCGCCACTTCGATATCTGTAAAAAAAAGTATCACAGGCCCCTGATAAATTTGATTCACTGGATTTGGTCGGATTCAATTGGATCTAATCGGACGTCGCGAAACAACTAATCAGAGATATTGGTTATCGCAAGCACATATTAAAAAAGTGGGAAAGCACGAGGAAAGGCAAAGAAGCGGGGGATGCCGTGCCGTATTCGGTTGTCGAGAACGACACATGGAGCGGGCCGCCGACTGGGCCATCGGTGCGAGAGCACCAAGACAGCAATTACCTCGTTTCGGGAAAACCGAACGGTTGAGCACCGGTTGGTCCTCCATCGCAATTCTCGCAGGCTGACCGACAAGATGTTTTTCGTCACCTCCCTTTTTCTAGGAGCAAGCGATAGCGGCTCAAGTCTCGCTAAGACCTCGAGGGGCGGAGCATAAGTTATTGTTGAATAACTCGACATTGGGGGCCAAACAACAATTTTCAAACCTGCCATTTTGTTCCTTACCACCATCCCAACATGATGGCGGCAATATTTTATTACATTTTTGGGACACCCTGTATTTGCCGCAGTCTGCGTTGGTTAGGTCTGGGTTTTAAGTCTGTGTCACATATCTCTATTAGATATCAGGTATAAGGAAAAAAGCTCTCACAAGACCACAGATATATTTATTGGAAATTCCTTATACGCGTAGAATTAGTAAAGACTTTAGAAACTTAAATATGTATATCTTTATTCTTTGGGAGTCTAACGATGAGTGAGGTATCTATAGTCGGGCCGCTGAGAGAATGAACGTGAGATTTCCCTCACCCAAGCGCAGTCACTGCCACTTCCCTTGACACGTGGGTGCGTCGCGGTCCTAGCGCTATGCATCTACACGACCTCGGTATTGGTTGCCCGACCCAATAGGGTCAGCCTAACTTAGATAAAGACAAGCTGCACCTGTCTCCGTTTGACACATTGAGCGACTCGCAAGCCAGGGTTAGGTGCCATTTTTCTTAAAACGGATCAGTTCTTTTGCATCAAAACACCAATTTAGACTAACATGAGATACTATATTCAGTACACGAGATTACCGTGATTTAACATTATGATTTCTCAGCGATCAGGATTAACTGATCGCTGAGAAATCTAACTGGCATTTCAGATTTTCCTGAAATTCACACGTTGTTCCCCATAAGAAAATAGATATAGGTCATATTCTCATTTTCCGTGATTCGTAATTGTGTAAGAAATAGAGACTGTCAAAGTAGGGTATTTTATCCTTTTCGTTAAATGCGACAATTACGGAAGAATTTTTGTTGCGAAAACCGCTGGTCGAATCGACGTTGTTCTTTTCTTGTTTTGTTCGGGCAGAAACAAACTTTATAGCTATTATTTTTTCAGGACCCGTAGGTTTTCCATTTAGTATAAGGTATTTAAATAAACTTTTAGTTTGTGAATACAGTAATGTTGGGATAGATTGGCCACTGTAAGACTGATTTCAAAATATAACGTGGACTTTCCATTACCGAATACTGTTTCGTTCAGGGTGGCAAAATATGTTTAATGAGAATTAGACTCTCTCTCTATGTTAAGAAAGTGAACGGAGGCGGGCCCCGTCTCACTTCAAATCTCAAATACAGACGCATAGCGTGACTACAATGCGCTTAGCATGTGAGAGTAGAAAGCGCGTGAGGGAAAGCCAGGCTACGGAACTCCCGAAATGTAACTGGAGAGGGTAAAATGTCGGCCGAGTCCGCCTGGCTACCCTCCCTCACCGGATTCATTCTCTCAGCGGCCCGACTATAAGTATAATAACGGTAAAACAACCAATAAACATAAAAACATCATGAACTGAACTTATCATGTGTGAATGTGACATATACACTTCTATAGATATATTCAACAATATTTACGTTAAGATTTATGTTGACTGTTTGATTATTTGGTATGATCACTGGTTACTCTAAGTACTTGGATCATAGAAAATTCATACACGAAACATATTTTTGTGTATAACTTAAAAACTAAAGCCGAGCGACGGTTACTTGTACAGCAAAAAGTTACTCACAATGGTGTTTCTTATGGTGCTTTTTTATGTGGTTCTATTGGGTTTTATGGTGTTCCCCCACCATCAATAATTCTCTTGAATACCCGTGAGATCATTTCCACTATGACACATAGCAGTTTTTTTCAATTTTACAGAAGGAGCACTTCTGAACATTTACCTAGAAACTTGGATTTCCACCAGATGAGACGATCTCCCGCAAGTGGTGGCTATTATTAACGATCGAGTCGCGCATCCAATTGGAGTGTTGTTCTCCCACAAGTCGCAGCGGGGAACCGATCGAAAACAATGGTGACTGCATAAACAATTGGCCCTTGAACCCACGAAAGACTTTCATTAACTTTTTTTTCGTGGGGAAATACTCATGGCCGCCTTCACCCGCCCCATACAGGGGCTCGTCTCGTGGTGGGGGAGTAGGCCATCGCCTCTCTCGCTTACGCGAGAGCAGGAGGCGTCCCCCGCCGCCTGCGGGGAGACACGCCCCTCCCCACCTCGGGGTTGTTTTGCGCAGGTGACTTTGCCTAGCTCTTGCCTAATTGTCATTGAACGACGCCGCGTGCATCCCGTACTTGAATAGTTTAGTTGGCAGCACACACCTTGCCAGCGGCGACAAAACAATTTCCGCTCCACACCCAGCTATTCAAATGCTCGCTTCTTCATGGGGTTAGTGATGCGGCAAGAGCGCAACACGGCAGCCGATTCAAGATGTCAGCACCGCTTACTGTCGATACTGTGGACCACTGGCACCGAGCGTTATGAACGGAAAGTGGTTGGAATTACAAAATGATTGTAATCCAAGAACCGGGACAAATTAGATCCATCACTACTTTCGAGCCCGTGAAAGGCGAAAGCACAGAATGGAAAATTGCTCCATTATTACGCACTTCGTCGAGTGAAAGTTCACAAAGATTGCAGTGCAACACAAAACAAAATAAAAAATACTTGGTTAACACTGCATAGATAAGCGATATCCCCCATAAGACATTCAACATGTTAAAAAATTCGCCAAGAAGTTTTGTTTCACCCCCCACAAAATCTTTTGTCCCACAAAAGTGTTTTGCCTTCAACAAAAAGCATATTTTTCTTTGATTCATCAAAAAATTAATGGAAATCATTCGAATCAAAAGCCAAGCAACTATTCAATTATAATATTATTTTACAAATAATTTCAAACCATTTCTTCGTAATACCGAAGAAATTACGCTAACACCGTCACAACACAAGCATGAAATACTTTATACTGCTAGGTAACAGTTGGTTGCACCTTTGGGGTAGAGAAACGGTATATGTAGTAGAGTTAATCATTAATAAAACATCTGATCCTTGGCGGTCCCGGTTATTCACAAATGGAGTTTCAAGCCTACACACAAATTGCTGAGTAGTTTGTATCGTCCAAATGATTCGTCGTACCATCACAGATCTTTGGCGTATTGTTCAACGTACGAGAGACAGTGAACAATATTCTTAACGCACAAATTGCTGGGAGGTTTTTATCGTTCAAATGATTCGTTGTGCCATCACAGATCCTTGGCGTGTTGTTAAACATACGAGAGGCGGTGAACAATATTCTTTATAAAGCATTTATTAGTTGCCGGTGATATTGTACGTTAGTGTGTTTGGCGGTGCAGGAAAAGTAGTGTGAAATTTGCAGCATTTTGCGCGCGGATCTCACATTGTATGTAGATGTTTTGATTGGTGGATATTGTGTGAATAACCGGGCCCGCCAAGGATCAGATGTTTTATTGATGATAAACTCTACTATACCGTTTCTCTACCCCAAAGGTGCAACCAACTCTTACCTAGCAGTATAAAGTATTTCATGCTTGTGTTGTGACGGTGTTAGCGTAATTTCTTCGGTATTACGAAGAAATGGTTTGAAATTATTTGTAAAATAATATTATAATTGAATAGTTGCTTGGCTTTCGTTTCGAATGATTTCCATTAATTTTTTGGTGGATCAAAGAAAAATATGCTTCTTGTTGAAGGCAAAACACTTTTGTGGGACAAAAGATTTTGTGGGGGGTGAAACAAAACTACTTGGCGAATTTCCATCATGCGGATCCCAGACATAAAACAGAGCTACCTGACTATGGCTTAACAACAAATTGCAAGAATAAGAAAAATTCGTTAATGTGGTTATACTATTGAATTTTCGAATCAGTGTTAATTTACCGAATCTTTTATTCGATATTTGAAAAGAAAGAAATCGTAATATTTCCATACATGTGCATGAAATTGTCGGCATTTTGTTTAAGTATCAGGAGACTCGGTAGAGTCTCGCGCCAAGTAGTTAGCTATAGCTATACAGCGCGAGAAGCCGAGGCTACTTATCCCGACGCGTACCGGTTTTCGATCGATATAAGACTTTCACCTCGATTTCCGAAAAAGTTACAGCTTGCAAGCATAACTTACGAATCAAGCACAGCCTAATTTATTTTTCTGAATCCAATAAGCTAAAGAGTAAGGAAATTGGTCCATGCGTTCAAGAGATATGAATTTCCTCCTCTTATTTTTTCGCACGAAAACGATTCAGAAGAAGATTCAGACCGAAAATGTAGGTCACATATTTTCCACGCTAGGTGGCAGAATGTTCATATATTATATCAATATTTCTAGCTGCGAGATGATGTTATGGTAGAGAGAGAAGGCAGATGTGAGCTGATGTTAGAGAGAGATGCTAGACATGTAGAAAGAGACTAACTAACACGAGATGCGTAGATGTCTTATTTCCTT
The DNA here is from genome assembly GCA_964023945.1 of Ectemnius cavifrons. NCBI lineage: Eukaryota > Metazoa > Arthropoda > Insecta > Hymenoptera > Crabronidae > Ectemnius > Ectemnius cavifrons. Next base: position 8,991,141 of record OZ030375.1, read on the forward strand.
GACGTTCGAGTGCTTGGTTATGTGGGCTATTTTATGACAGGAATATCTTACGCGAGGATATCTGACACATTTAACAGTTTTATTCTCTTATTGGTACAGCTTTATGACCCTACTCAATCTAACACTGTTAACCAATATTCTCTTATTCTATACAATTATAGACTATTGAGATAAATGATAAATAAATCGAAATTATTATAGATTTATTGTAGATATAATATTATAATAGTAACTATAAATAGTCTTTGTTTATTTACTTTTATATTATATGATTAAACGGTTTCTTTATTTGACCTATTAAGATCTTTCAAATTCTGTCTAGTTGTAAACATAGATACAGCCCAAGTTACATTGATAAGCGCTTAGTGGAGCAGGAAGGTGGGCGCGGAGTAAGCTGCCGAGTCTGCCCCCTCTTTGCTGCCCCGGTGAGTATCGATCAATGTAACATAAGCTGTATCTTTGTATTCAGCTACAGAAAATCCAACAAATCTTTGCACCTCAAACAAAGAAACCTTTTAACTACATAATATTGAGATGAATGATGCATATATCGAAATTATTATAGATTTATTACTGATGTAATATTATAATAGTAACAAATCAGACATAATCAAAACCTGGTAATTCTCGAGTGGCCCTATTAGTGACGATTGTAAAAGCGACTGTCGTTATGCTACACGTATTATGCATATAATACTTAGAAAGTAACAAATACATGGATTCTCCTGAATGGAAAGTATAACGATTGGCGCAGAGCGGGCTGCCGACTTCGCACCCACCCTGCACCAACCTTGCGCCCACTGTGGTCCACTGTATCCTGCCCATGATGGGTCAACTACGGGCAGCCACATAGGGCCCCACACTGGGAGTGGGTTTATGACGGGCAATTCCTACATGGGGTACAAGCTTTTCTTTCTTCAACAAATTCAGCTACATTTCTTCCTCTACATACAGGGTGTCCCAAAAATGTTCGATAATATTATAGCCATCTTGGTGGGAAGGGGGCGGGGATGATGATGCCGTTTTTAAAAATTTGCGTTAGGCCTCCAATTCCGAGTTATTCAACAACAAAGTTAGGTACCGCCCACCGAACTCTTGGCGAGTCCTGACCCATTATCCGTTACTTCTAGAAAAAGGGAGGTGACAGAAAACATCTTGCTGGTCGGCCTACGACAATTGCTATGGAGGACCGGCGGGTGTCACCAGCCCCTTGCATGTGCCGTTTTGAAGACCCGAGCATGGCACGGTATGCAATAGCCCGATGGACACACTTTACTTTTCCTCTTGCTTTCCTTCTTTCTTAAAACACGCTTGCGACAACTGATATCTCTGATTAGTTCTTTCGCGACTCCCGACTAGATCCAATTAAATCCGTCCAAATCCAGTGAATCAAATTTATCAGGAGCCTATAATACTTTCCTTTTAAAAGAGTCTAAGTGGCGCCGTGGCAAAATGTTGGAGCGGTACTCGTGATGATCCGAGTTCGATTCCTCGCCGTCGCGGTTATTTTTTTGGTTTTCTCTTGCTCTGTCTTGATCCATCTTCAATACCCAGCAGTGGTAATACTTTTTCTTTTACAGTTTTACGTCTTTTCTCCGACATTTTCATTTTCCTTGTATAGTATGCTTACGATAAGTATGGCCCCTGATTAGTCGTCTCGCGACTCCCGAATAAATTAGAATAAATGTTAACCTTTTGAACCACGATTGAGCAAACTTTATTGAAATTGGATTATCTTGTTAAATTTTGTTAAGCATCAATTACTCCCGGTACACATTTCTTGATATGGTACGAAATGTAGTCAGTAGTTTAAAGCGATAGTCTCTAATCTTGAGAACATGGCTTTGTTTCTCTTTTTCTCAATGAGTACTTTACGCTTCCAGTTGCATTATATTTTATCAGGATCCTGTAAATTTTTTTACAAGTACCGAAGTGGCACCGTATTAAAGCTTTAGAACAGTGATCGTGATGATCCGAGTTCGGCTTCCCGTCGGCGCGAGATTACTTTTTTGCGTTTCTCCGCATTTTCTTCGTTAACTCTTCAATACCCAGTAGTAACGGTAATATTTTATTTTTACGACTGTTTACCATCCACCTACTTTTTCATTATTGTAGCATTCATTTCCGATAAGCAACCTTCACTCTGAAATTTGTTTTTCCCATTGAGATGACAAGAAAATACATGTTCTTCCGGATTTTTGTCTAGCAAACCTATCAGAACTATCAATATGAAACTTGGTATCAAGTTTCATATTGATAGCTGTATACTTGTAAGAAAAAGTATCACAGGTCCCTGATAAAGTCGATTTGCTGGGTTTGAACGAATTTAATCGGGAATCGCGATACAACTATAGTCGGGCCGCTGAGAGAATGAATCCGGTGAGGGAGGGTAGCCAGACGGACTCGGCCGAAATTTTACCCTCTCCAGTTACGTTTCGGGAGTTCCGTAGCCTGGCTTCCCCTCACGCGCTTTCTACTCACACATGCTAAGCGCATTGTAGCCACGCTATGCGTCTGTATTTGAGATTTGAAGTGAGACGGGGACCCGCCTCCGTTCACTTTCTTAACATAGAGAGTGAGTCTAATTCTCATTATACATATTTTGCCACCCTGAACAAAACAGTATTCGGTAATGGAAAGTCCACGTTATATTTTGAAATCAGTCTTAGAGCGGCCAATCTATCCCAACATTACTTTATTCACAAACTAAAAGTTTATTTAAATACCTTATACTAAATGGAAAATCTACGGGTCCTGAAAAAATAATAGCTATAAAGTTTGTTTCTGCCCGAACAAAACAAGAAAAGAACAACGTCGATTCGACCAGCGGTTTTCGCAACAAAAATTCTTCCGTAATAGTCGCATTTAAACGAAAAGGATAAAATACCCTACTTTGACAGTCTCTATTTCTTACACAATTACGAATCACGGAAAATGAGAATATGACCTATATCTATTTTCTTATGGGGAACAACGTGTGAATTTCAGGAAAATCTGAAATGCCAGTTAGATTTCTCAGCGATCAGTTAATCCTGATCGCTGAGAAATCATAATGTTAAATCACGGTAATCTCGTGTACTGAATATAGTATCTCATGTTAGTCTAAATTGGTGTTTTGATGCAAAAGAACTGATCCGTTTTAAGAAAAATGGCAGCAAACCCTGGCTTGCGAGTCGCTCAATGTGTCAAACGGAGACAGGCGCAGCTTGTCTTTATCTAAGTTAGGCTGACCCTATTGGGTCGGGCAACCAATACCGAGGTCGTGTAGATGCATAGCGCTAGGACCGCGACGCACCCACGTGTCAAGGGAAGTGGCAGTGACTGCACTTGGGTGAGGGAAATCTCACGTTCATTCTCTCAGCGGCCCGACTATAGTTCGGGACCACTTTCGGCAAGCATGCAACGAAAATGAGGAAATAGGAGGAAAGGCGGGGAACCGTCAAAGAAAAAGTATCACCACTGCCGGGTATTGAACATGATGATGATAGGTGAAGAAAATGCAAAAAAAACAATTGCGACAACGGACAACGGGGGGGGGGGGGGGGGCCGAACTCGGGTCACCACGGTCGCTATTCCAACGCTTTGCCACGGCGCCACTTGAATATTTGTAAGAAAAAGTATCACAGGCCCCTGATACATTTGATTCACTGGATTTGGTCGGATTCAATTGGATCTAATCGGACGTCGCGAAACAACTAATGAGGGGTATTGGTTATTGCAAGCGCATATTAAGAAAGTGGGAAAGCAAGAGGAAAACCAAAGAAGCGGGCGATGCCGTGCCGTATTCGGGTGCCGAGAACGCCACATGGAGCGGGCCGCCGGCTGGGCCATCAGTGCGAGCGCACCAAGACAGCAATTACCTCGTTTCGGGAAAACCGAACGGTTGAGCACCGGTTGGTCCTCCATCGCAATTCTCGCAGGCCGACCGGCAAGATGTTTTTCGTCACCTCCCTTTTTCTAGGAGCAAGCGATAGCGGCTCAAGACTCGCTAAGACCTCGAGGGGCGGAGCATAAGTTATTGTTGAATAACTCGACATTGGGGGCCAAACAACAATTTTCAAACCTGCCATTTTGTTCCTTACCACCATCCCAACATGATGGCGGCAATATTTTATTACATTTTTGGGACACCCTGTAGAGACCGTCAAAGTAGGGTATTTTATCCTTTTCGTTCAATGCGACCATTACGGAAGAACGTTTGTTGCGAAAACCGCTGGTCGAATCGACGTTGTTCTTTTCTTGTTTTGTTCGGGAAGGAACAAACTTTATAGCTATTATTTTTTCAGGACCCGTAGATTTTCCATTTAGTATAAGGTATTTAAATAAACTTTTAGTTTGTGAATAAAGTAATGTTGGGATAGATTGGCCACTCTAAGACTGATTTCAAAATATAACGTGGACTTTCCATTACCGAATACTGTTTCGTTCAGGGTGGCAAAATATGTATAATGAGAATTAGACTCACTCTCTATGTTAAGAAAGTGAACGGAGGCGGGTCCCCGTCTCACTTCAAATCTCAAAAACAGACGCATAGCGTGGCTACAATGCGCTTAGTATGTGTGAGTAGAAAGCGCGTGAGGGGAAGCCAGGCTGCGGAACTCCCGAAACGTAACTGGAGAGGGTAAAATTTCGGCCGGGTCCGCCCGGCTACCCTCCCTCACCGGATTCATTCTCTCAGCGGCCCGACTTATAGCCGCTATTGTCATTGTACGAGCCTTTTCCTTCAGTTATTGTCCTTACCATACGTTCAGAGACACCATTTAATTGTGGAGTTCGTGGAACTGTCAAATGATAGCTAATGCCCTTTTTCACACAATAGTTTTTCATATCACTAGATAAATATTCTCCTCCATTATCGCAATACAAATGAACTATCTTTGAGTTGAAATGAGCCTCGCATTTTGCAACATAGTCTTGAAAGACTGAAAAGACGTCCGATTTATGTGTAATTAAATACGTAACACAGTAATGAGTGTATTCATCAATAAAAAGTATAAAATAATTTTTGTTGTCATTTGTTGGAGGAGTGATTGGACGACAAACGTCCGAATGCACAATAAACAAGGGTCTTTTTACTTGACTCTTGTTTTTTGTCTTTTCGAATGGTAGTCTTGCTTGTTTCCCTTTTATGCAAGCTTCACATAAATTATCATTTGGTATAACTTGGTCAATTTGCCCCATATCATCTATCATCCTTTTATATTTCAATTCTAAAAATTTAGATTTTCCTATGTGACCCAAACGCTTATGCCATAATTCATAATTACTATTTACGGTACATATTTGAGCAATAGTATTTTCGGTATCCACATCAACTGAGAAATCAATACCGATTAAATTACCTAAAGGCTTACTAGTCATTATGGTTTGACCATCTTTGTTTATCTCAACACCCTTTTTATCAAAAGTAAGAGTCATACCACTCTCTTGCATCCTTCGGACGGACAATAGATTATATGGGACGTCTGGGCAGAAAAGAATTTCCTCTAGAAACCCTTCAACACCCATGTTACTGGTAACCTTTAATGTGCCTTTTTTCGTCGCAGTTATGAAGACTCCATTTTTTGCTATGGAAATATCCATTGGCGGCTGCAGTTCGGTGAAATTTCTGGCTAGGTCTTCTCTATTGATGAGATGATCCAATGCTCCAGAGTCCAGAAGAAATGTGATGTCGTTTTTATTCTGAATTATTTTTCGATAATTTCCAGTCATAAAGGCAACGCCTGACGTGTTGTCTTTCGATGTTGACGGTTGTGTTATTTGTGTAGTTTGAGCAGTTCTTTGCCTTTGATTTTGGTATTGAAATGGTCTTTTATAATGATAACAGTCTTTCTTTATATGGCCTTTTCTTCCGCAATGATGACATTTAACGGAAGATGTCTTATAACGTTTGACAGATCGTCCTTTATATAGCTCCTGGTGGTAATTCCTTGACGATTGTTGAATATCAAAATTTTTGTTTCTTTTTACATCATATCTAGTGTCAACTTGGAGCACTTTAGCACTTGTGTCACGACTCTCGTTCACCAGTTTTACTTCATAAACTAGAAGTCTTGTCTTCACGAAAGTCAATGTTAAGTTATCCTCCGATAATGTCTCGATTGCAGTTATGACCCCATCATAAGATGCAGGGAGTGTCAATAATAAATGAGATATTTTATCTGTTTCATCCAGTTTTGCACCTGCAGCTAATAATTCCGTAATTAAATCGTCAAAGATTGTAAAGTGTTTTATCAGAGGTACATCACCGTGCAATTTCATTCTCAGCAGTTTCTTTCGTAGGGCCAATTGTGTGGTAAGGCTTTTCTGTTCATATATGACATCCAGATTGTGTAGGATTTCTCTTGTAGTACTCTCTGCTTTTGCGAAACCAAGGAAGGAGTCCGATAAATATTCGACAATAACACTTTTAGCACGCCGCTCAGCTTTCCTCCATTTATCGGTTTGTGGTTCTGGGGGATCATTATCAATAACTTTAATCACGTTCAATTCAGTCAATAAGGCCCGTATTCTAAATTTCCACACACTGTATTTATCACCGTCAAAGGGTTTAATGTTTCTTATTGCTTTCAATTTTTCCATGATGATTTATATTTAAATATCAACCGGAATCAGGGTTTAAACGATCACTTGCATTTTTAGTTTTAGTTTTTTTTTTCTAGCACAGAACACTACGTACACTGGGCCCATAACCTGTTAGATATTTTAGGTTTTGGGTTTAAGAAATAAACTTTTGGTTACTATATAGAGTTATATTTTCCCTAGACAACCACGTCTTTCTCCGTTCAATACTGCAAACAGACTGACTAACAGAACACAGTTGCGTGCTCGGTCAACAGGTACAAAAACGGTCGGGTTTCCTCAGGTATATACATTTGTGAGAAAATGACGGTCGAAACAAATGGTTAACATGTATTGCAAATACTGCGACAGATTCACTTTTGACTGTATTAGGCCAAGTAACCCAACATGGGATGCACGCGCTTCCAAACCTTTTTTCTTAAGGTGTTCCAAGATTTTTACCTCCACAAGGGCCTGGTGGTGGAATCTTTTTTTGTTTCTGACAGGATGATTCCAACAATAAGATGTCATTAATTTGAATGTCACGGAATTAAATAGCTTTTCCCATGCATCTTACTTACCTTATGATCTTAATGGCAACATGCTGTACTGTCTTGTGGTCCACTGCTCTAATCACTTGCCCGAAACTCCCCTTTCCAATCACATCCAATATCTCATACCTAAATGCAAATAATAACGCTCTTATAACACTCGCTTTTCATCTTTATGCTATGTCAGTCAAACATCTAGACTCATGATCGGCATTCCATTTTGTATTACTGATTAGGGAAAATATGATTATTTTGTGTGATTTACCAACGAAGATTTAAAATTCATACGAAACTTTTCGGATACCGACGGCATTGTCATCAACACAATACAATTCAAAATCAATAATATATTGAGGTCGTTAGTGTGAGTGACCCATAATATTTTTCCTTCTTCGTTTCCCAAAAAACAAAAGTTCAAAAAACATTTCTGTAATATGGAATCAGACTCGCGAATAAATTTTTATGTACTGCAGAGCATTGGCCGAAAATATTGATTGCACAGAATTGTTTGAACAGACCTGTGTTTAGGAACGAAAAAAAGTCCGGCGCCGAAAACGAATGAATAGATTGCGTACCTATACGAAATATGGTCGTGCAGAACCTTGTTGTAGCTGCCATTTTCATCGTCATATCCACCATTTTGGGAGGCACCTTCCTCTCAGTGAATTTTGTGAGCTGTCAAACCCAAGTACCAAATTTCTGCATAGTGTTCGATTTCCTCCAGCTGGAATTCTGTGACTCTTGAGCTATAGTATTTTATAGCTTCCTGGGGTGTCATTGGCAATCGCCCGGCTAATGACCAAAATGAACGTACAAATTAGTAAATGTTACCTACTATCGTCATCCAACCAATCCAACGTACTCTCTATGGCAAATATCAAGTTGATTCATCTCGAGAGTATTTCCCAAACTTAATCAGTAGATTCATACAAAAAGTGCATAAAATGATAAAGTGGATAGAAAAATTTTGTCGTACGCGCGCTTCATTGTGAGGTAAAAAGGGAATGGGAAACTGATTCAAACCTAAAACTCACTTTATTACAATTTAATTCATTTAAAAGTTTTTTAGCAATATTACCAGAGAAAGTGCCTCGAATGAAGGACGCACACGCCAAGTTTTTTTTATTGTTAATCGCTAATTTATTGTTAATTTATTATTAATTACGAATGCGAATTAAATCGAGGTATCTTTGACTGAAAACTTGGCTTTCTTGTATGATATCTATTATCTTTTTTGTTATATTTCAATTTTGGGGGAAATCCAACTGCTACTTGGCGCATTTTCTTACATTTTAATGTTTTTGGACGGATATGCTATAACGGACCGAAATTCATATCTCCTGAACGACTGAACCGATTCGCTTGATTCTCGGCTTATTCGATTCGGAAAAATCAACGAAAAAATACAAAATTCAGAAATAAATCCTTGGAGCTGTAACTTTTCCATAAATCGAAGTGAAAGTTTTATAGCAGACGATAACCGCTACACTTCGGGATAAGTATTCTCGGTAGTCGCGCGCTGTACTATATATATAACTACTACTTGGCGCGAGACTCTACCGAGTCTCCTGACCTGATACATAGATACCACGAGTATTCCCAGATTTGAGTGTAGGGTTTCGTGACTTTTGTAATATTTTACTTATATTTGCGCCGCCTCCGAAAATTCAGAATATTCAGGCTTAATGCAAAGGACATAGCCGGATAAGAACGGCAAAAGTGCCCCCGGCCCAAAAATAATTCTCTCTTGCTCCACAGTTTCCTCTTCAAAACAAACAATTTTTCTCAAAATACCAGCCTGTAAACCTTCCCGTTTAAAAGTTCTAAGCAAAAATGTGTTTTTCTGTTTTTATTTGATTTCCTTAATAATATCGCATGTAGAATTTTCTCGATTTTTTTTACGATCTTACTAATAAAATGTATCACATGTAATTTTTCTTGATTTTTTCATTAATCCGTAAAAAGTTACGATTTTTTAAAAACAAAATTCGGGTGGAAATTCGGGTTTTTGGTGTGATTCTTTCAGGTGTCAATCACGAAAAAATTACACAATGTGTCTTTTTTGCATACAATTACACTCTATTTTTTCCCATTTTTCGATTTGGTGCTTCAATGTTAAAAAAAATAAAAACTAGTTTTAGTTGTAATTTTAGTATATTTGCTCGATCAACTGATAAAAGTAACTAATTTAAGAGTAAAGAATAAATAGTAAAGAAGTAAAGAATAGACAGAACAGTATAAAGAGCAAAGCAGTTTCATGGTGAGCGCGCTGAAAATGCTCACGCCTGTGCCGATTTATGTGGCTCCCATATTAGCCATATAGAACGGTCTGAACATCAGTCATGAGTATTTCCGAGCGATAAAAGATTCGTAAAAAGACGAATCTTCTTTTAACGAATACTTGCACACGTCCTTCAAATGGCACCACAGTGAGGTCTCTTGCACATCCACAAATGCAAGAATATTTATGAGTGTCAATGACTCTTGGAAACGCTATTTCAACATGCTCGATTTCGATATTCGATTTTTCAGCAATTTCAGTAAAAAAACTTCGATCTTCTGTCGACGATTGCGAAGCAGTCGTAATAGATGAAAAAGATATCTCAGATGATGTTAAAGGAAGAACATCCGTTGGGTTTTCAGGTGGTTGACGTATGATATGTTTTATTTCGGTGGTCGGTTTACAGCAACACGACAATTCTTACACAGTACATCGCTAATCGTTACCGATTTTCCAATTTTTAAAGCTACGTATTGTGCCTCATCATCAATACGTATAACTTTTTTAAATCCTGCTACTTTTCGCAATAATACATTGCATTTAATACATATAGTATTTTTGAATGACATACTAAAACAAAAAATAAAGGATATAATATGAATGGTTATGTTGCCAATTAACTATATGTTAGCGGCAACGCATTTTAAGAGATCCTAAGCCGAGCAAAGGTCGGCTAGTCGGGTCGGATAAACATGTTTATGGTAGAGACCCGCAATGCGCGACGAGACGAAGCGCACATGTGGTGCCCAGGTATCGGTGCGAGGGGCGATGGGCGGCCTGACCCTGTATTGCCAATTGCTTGGAATTTAGGAAATTGGTACCTGGCTACGAAGTACGAGGAGGCCTCTGAAGCAACCAGAAAGATCGCATCGTGTAAACTAATTATTAACATATATTTAAAACAAAATAGTTATGCGTATGTAACTGTTACACAACTTACTTTTGTAAGGATGAATATAGATGTCTAATAGGATGGAATGGACGTATTCAAGGTTATAATTTAAACTGCTGGGTATATACTGTTGCGTACCGCGACCTCTCGCGTGCTCTGAATCTAGCTGTTAGTCGACAATGCCGACATTTTTAAACGGCGGCAGTATCGCTCGAATTTAAGTTAGGCATGCATTAGAGAATCATATAAATCAGTAGGATTTCCGCGTTATTGCTTCAAGTATAGATGCAACATCGGACACGCAGATGTTTGAGCTCATTCATTGTTAAGGAGAAAGCAGCGAAGCGAGGCCTGGGATAAACATAAGGGTATTTAGCCAAAAGTCACGTCTTGACGTCTTGGAAGGTCCGCGATAAGCATAGTACAATGGGCTTAGAAAAACTCGAGTGCCGAGGCTCCTCGCAACTTTCAAACATGAGGAGTCAATTGCGCCTCATAAATTAGCCACTTCCTGGAACCAGGCCGTCACCGCTTCTTTCTTTCTCGCCTAGGCAAGTACCCAGCGGGGTTTTTCCGCGGCTCGGGGATTCCCCCCCTCGCCGCCATTTCTCGTCGGCGCCCGGCACACGTAGCCCTGGGCAGGAGTAGGGCCTAGAGTGGAGGGAGAGCCCTTCCGCTGCGCGCGCCTCAAGGAACCTAGAGAAGGAGTAGGGCCCACGGGTAGGGCACCAATAGGAATGCGTAAGGGCCAACGTTTGCCCTAGCGAGAGCCGGATTGGCTTCCTCCTCCGCGTCTGGAGAAGGGAGCCTTCCAAGACGTTCGCCGATTTCCAACCGAGGAAACGAACGTCACTTCGAGATCACTTTTCGAGCTGATAACTTCGGTTTTGTCTTTCGAAACGTAATTCTGTTCTGGACAGTAACGAACTCTCATCGTAACTTCTCAATATATTTATTCAACCATTTTCAACCTTACAACTTCGTTCAATTATTCCAAACTTCCCTCCTGTGCGAGCAGGGTGCTCAGCGCCCCACGGGCACACTTACCCACTTTCCCATCGTTCCGTCGGTACGTTCACGCAACAATACAATATATTAAGTTATTCATTCGTATTCTATGAGCTACGGTGAGTGACCGCACTTTGGCAGCGCAATCACGATTTCGATCTTTCGCTGGCACGTGTTTTGTTTTCCGACGGTGTGAAAATGCTCTGAAATACTCATGACTGATGTTCAGACCGTTCGATATGGCTAATATGGAAGCCACATAAATCGGCACAGGCGTAAGCATTTTCAGCGCGCTCACCATGAAACTGCTTTCCTCTTTATACTGTTCTGTCTATTCTTTACTTCTATACTATTTATTCTTTACTCGTAAATTAGTTACTTTTTTCAATTGATCGAGCAAATATACTAAAATTACAACTAAAACTAGTTTTTATTTTTTCTAACATTGAAGCACCAAATATTTTTTCGTGATTGACACATGAAAGAATCACACCAAAAACCCGAATTTCCACCCGAATTTTGTTTTTAAAAAATCGTAACTTTTTACGGATTAATGAAAAAATCAAGAAAAATTACATGTGATACATTTTATTAGTAAGATCGTAAAAAAAAATCGAGAAAATTCTACATGCGATATTATTAAGGAAATCAAATAAAAACAGAAAAACACATTTTTGCTTAGAACTTTTAAACGGGAAGGTTTACAAGGCTGGTATTTTGAGAAAAATTGTTTGTTTTGAAGAGGAAACTGTGGAGCAAGAGAGAATTATTTTTGGGCCGGGGGCACTTTTGCCGTTCTTATGCGGCTATGCCCTTTCTGTATCCATGACAACAAGAAGTTATTCTTTACTTTTCAGGGCACTTCTTGTGTTGCTTGTTTTTTACTTTTCAGCTCTCTGGAACTTTGTCAGTTTTCGAAGTCGGTCACATTTTTTTAAAAATATTATTTTTGATCATTTTTAAATGATTTTGATGAGGTTGGCGGGTTGGTGGTTAGGAGGACGGATGGTCTACTTAAAATATATTTTTTTCATTTAATGCTTTTTCGTATAGGAAATCAATAAATTGATGGTTCGTGGTCGATTTCATTTTGAATTTCATCGTTGCACTGGTGTAACAGTTATAGACGAAGAAATGTAGCCGAATTTGTTGAAGAAAGAAAAGTTTGTACATTCCGAAATTTATGCAAGAGGGTGTACCGTGAGAACTAGCCTTATAAGTTACCAATCGACAATGGAAAGTTCGGTGTTTATGCAATATCAGTTGTGAATGTTAAAGAATTTCGGACACATTTATCTTGGGGCCAAAGTGCGAGCATCCTCTATAAGATATAAAAGGTTTTCATCCCGATCAGTCCATTCATCGCAGAGATATCGCCGGACAAACGAAATTTTAGTAGATACTTATAAGCCACTAAAAATTCGAGTTTTAAGCAACAACAATGGTTAACGTTAAACATTTTGGGAAAAGTTTATATTGGGACCAAGCTGTGAGCATCCTCTATAAGATAGGCAAGGTTTCATCAAGATCGGTCCATCCATCTCGGAAATATCGCCGGCCAAACGAAATTTCTAGTAGAAACGTGAAATCAGCGCGAAATTCGGTTTTTAAGCAATAACAATGGTTAATGTTAAACAATTTCGACAAAATTTATATTGGGACCAAGCTGTGAGCATCCTCTATAAGATAGACAAGGTTTCATCAAGATCGGTCCATCCATCTCGGAAATATAACAGGACAAACGAAATTTGTAATAGAAATGTGAAATTAGCGCGAAATTCGAATTTCAACCAATAACAATGGTTAATGTTAAACAATTTCGACAAAATTTATATTGGGACCAAGTTGTGAGCATCCTCTATAAGATAGGTAAGGTTTCATTAAGATCGGTCCATCCATCTCGGAAATATCGCCGGACAAACATTAAAAAAAAAAAAAAAAAATATATAGCGATCGAATTGAGTACCTCCTCCTTTCGAAGTCGGTAAAAATACGGATAAGCGCGGGTAAGACACACCAGTATTTGCCAGTAATATTTTACTTATATTTGCGCCGCCTCCGAAAAGTTGCAGAATATTTAGGCTTAATACAAATTTCTGTATCCATGACAACAAGAAGTTCTATTGTACTTTTCAGGGCATTTTTTGTGTTGCTTGTTTACTTTTCAGCTCTCTGGAACTCTGTCAGTTTTCGAAGTCGGTAAAAAGTTTTCGTACATCCAGATTTTCCGAAGTAAATTTTCGTAAAGGAGATAACACTCTGGTTTGAGAACATTTATTTTCTCCTAAAAGGGAAGCTTTGTTCTTTGAGAAAATTTGTTTCTTCTTAAAAAAGAAACTTTCTTGTATATCAAGATTTTTTCTAAGAAAAGAGATGTGTGTGAATAATTTTTTTATTGACTATAATATGAAAACATCTTGCATCCGCGAGCTATACAAAACGAAGTTTCTGTGCGAAGTCTCGTCGAGACGTGATGCTCTTTTGATGGTGAATACCTTGCGAGCCTCAGATATTTTTTTTGATTGATGGAGTAGGAGATTCCTAACGACAGATGGCTCATCCGGATATTGGCAATATTTTGAATGTGTCCTTCCAACCTTTTCCTACCCGTTGCAGACGCCAGTTGAAAGTAGAGTTGACTGTGAAGGGGCCACGAGATTGCCAATTCAATATAATTGCATTCCTTTCACGCAATGCGTTACCAGATTTGTCAAGCGCGGTCCTGTAATTACTGTTCGTCCGGCGCCGGGGTCAGCGAAATAGGATTGCTTCTAGTTCTCAGTTCCCTCTGACGTCTCCAGTCTTATCAATTTGTGACATGTATTTTTCAAGTGAACCTTTTTTTCAGCTATGGTAGCGTAAAGGGCATAGTAGGGTAAGAGGGATAAAATGGCGCCAGCGGCAAAAAAATTATCACTTTCCCCATAGGTTTTTCATTAAATTGTTGCGAGCCAGGCTTCGCGAGTCCTAAAATATGCTCGAAGATCGTGCTAAGGGCTATTTCACCTTAACCAGACTCAATTCTGCTCATGGATCATGAATGGATGCCCTAAGCTGAAGTTAAACCTTACTATGGCTCGCCGCATACACCTCGAGCTGTCTCGCGCGCACACGTCAAGATTTTTTGTATTGTTAATCGGTAATTTATTGTTAATTTATTGTAATTGCTAATGCGAGTTAAATCGAGGTATCTTTGAATGAAAGCTTGGCTTTCTTGTATGATATTTATTATCTTTTTTGTTACATTTCATTATATATTATATTTGTTAGATTTTTGTGGGGAAATCCAACTGCTACTTGGCACAGTTTTTTACAGTTTAATGTTTTTCGACGGATTTCATGCCTTTTTGTTAGTTAATGCTTAACAATAAAGACAATAAAAATTCTAAGTATTTATCAATGGTTTAATTAATAAATTTAAAAGTAAAATTTTATTAAAATGTCAAGTGCCATTTCTGTTCAAATATGCACCATCACCTATGTGCATGTTTATGTTATAATGTAACTTTAATGTTACAATGTATTTATAACTTAATCATGCACATAGGAGGAGATCTAAGAAATTGAGCTGAATGTGAGAATATAGATTCCCTACATAATATATAGCTTGCACTTAACAAATTCAATATTCCAAAGTTAAACAGTATGAGATTTACAAGTTGCCTAATATAATTTAAAATTTTAACTTTAGTCTGGTGGAAGTTAGAAGCATGCTAGTAATTGGTAATAATTAGCACCTGCATACTGATTCCCAATAGCTAGGATGTATTTAAATTGCAGATTAAATAAGCTACACCCTCATACACGCTTTAACTTTGGTATATCTTCAGTACCAAATGCATAGGTCACGGAGCACACAATCTAAAGTAATGAAATTTTCTAAACAAGTACTGATTACCAATAGCTATTATATCCCTAAATGACATGTGATTGGTAATTAGTACTTGCTTACATCATTTTAGTTTTTTAGCTGAAGCGTTCTTTGAACAATGAACTTGACAGCCAAGATACAAATTAGACTGTGTATGAGCATTTTGCTTGGTTTATATATTATAATTGAAAAGCATTAAATCAAACAATGATTCAGATTAGCAAAAGAGAGATTTCTAAAAGCTAGAATGTAATGAAATTAGAAATAATTTGATTTAATACTTTACAAGTTATTCCTGCCTGTCAAGTACCTAGCTGATGGAGCGCAAACCTAAAGTGCTGAAATTAGTTTGATTTAAAGGTTTGAAAATTGTTCAATGCGTAGCACAACAATCACTTAAGCATTTTAGCTCTTTAGCTGAAGCGTGCCTTGAGCAACAAACTTGACAGTCTCGATACAACTACACTAATTTAGGCTGCGTATGGGTATATCGCTTGGTTAATATTATAACACTAAAACATTAAATCAAACAATGATTCAGATTAGCAAAAGAGAGATTATCAATAGCCAGAATCTACTGAAATTGTAAATGATTTGACTTAATACTTTACAAGTTATATTTGATAAGCTATATATGCAAGCTCTCTCATTCTCAGTCTAGTTTTTTTATCTATCCTGACTATCAAGTGCCTAGCTGACAGAGTGCAAACCTAAAGTGCTGAAATTAGTCTACGTAAGCAACTACTGATTACCAATAGCTAGTATTTCCTTAAATTGTAAATAATTGCTAAGTAATTATTGGTTAAAAGATTCATATGCTAGACACTTGAGAATTTTAGCTATTGATAATGAGCACTCATTTACTAAATACAGTGAACAGTGATTTGTGAATTACGCACTTAACACTTTTGACATTTCATAATTCTCAATAGTCACAAGATCACAGGGACAGGGGCAAAGATAGTATGATCTTTTATTAATTTAATAAAAATAAAGCATGGAATCTGAAATAAAAGAATAAAGTCGGACTGTGTCACATAACCGTTATTACAAATGACCTGCCATGGTATAGCCGGCTTAACCAATGTGTCGGTAATGTAAACACGACACACCCTTATCTCCGTAGCATGCAGCATTTCACAATGATGCCATCTCGTATGCGAAAAGTGAAAGTTACATTTTTAGGAATAGTCAACAAAGAATCTTAATCCGCATTTGCCTTTTCCGCGAGTAAAATAAGCAAGTGAAATCCATATCTTTTGAACGACTGAACCGATTCGCTTGATTCTTGGCTCATTGGATTCAGAAAAATCGACGAAAAAATATAAAATTCAGAATTAAATTCTTGGTGCTGTAACTTTTTCATAAATCGAGGTGAAAGTTTTACAGCAGACGACAACCGCTACACTTCGGGATAAGTATCCTCGGTAGTCGCGCGCTGTATATATATAAACTACTACTTGGCGCGAGACTCTACCGACTCTCCTGATTTCTCATGCGTATTTTCTGGCGAGTAAAGATAGGATTTTAAGAAGTCAGGTTTGCGTTTTTCTTTAAGAATTCCTCAAATGTCCACCTAACATTCCTTCGGCTAGCGGAGCCAATCGCTGCGCATCAGTCGACGATCGAACGGTCGATGATTGGTTATATGCACATTTTATATAAGGTCGAAGTGTTTCGATGATAAATCTTTTCCCCGCAAAGAGGAGAATTCTTAATCCCAACCATATAATTGTAATTGTTCAGGCGACCACGAGGGTAATTATTAATGAATCTACCCAAAAGCTTCAGAAAAGCTATCCTTGGGGTTATATCTATATATTGTATAACATTCTCTAAAAGTTTATAATTTGTTTATAACAAATGTTGTTAAAATTGACATCCGACGCCGCGGATGGCTTCCCACGGCCTTCAGAACAGGCCTCTGTGATTTACAAGAATTTGTTTATCAATCTGTTTAAACAATTTAAGTTGCAAAATTCAGATTCGTACTCTACATATGCATGTTACTAGGAAACGAGTATGATTAAGGAAACAAACGAGAGATTTTAACATTGCAAAATTAATTGTTAAAGTCAAACTGTAGAGAGAATCGTGGCAGTTCCAAGTCCCGGTCGGGACAATCCGGCCGTTCGCCGAGTCAACTACAGAAATTTGATGGGCGAGATGGAACTGCTCGCAATGTCTAGCGCATGATCCAGCCTACAAATTTATGTATATATGTCAGTTCTCGAAACCTGCATATGTTCAACTGTTTCGATCCCTTTTTTTGCGGCGCTCACTTATCGCTTTTACATTCTTGAACTAGGAGCTCCCAGCTCCCGAGGTTCCGAGACAGTCCCAAGTACGCATACTATACGTATAGTATGTACGTATGCGTACTATAGCATACGACGTACGAACGAAAGGGTTGTAGCTATACGTGTCACAATAGTAAAAAGATTTTCCATAGCTTTTTCACATAAAAATTTCTCTCTTTGTCGACGATCGAGCAATTGATGTTGTTGGTTGGTTATCTGCCAGATTGGTTAGTTATATGCAGAGTATACTTTTCTACTTTGGTTGTGTGGCAACATTCTGTGTTTTTTACTATCCTAATGATTCATAATGAATATTTACTTAGGAACTTATAGGTATTTCACTTATTAATTACGTGGTTCTGGTTCGCACCAGTTCAGACCGCAATAAACTTGTAATACTACATAGGATACGTTACGTTACGTTACAGGATACGTTATAAAGTATGAAGTGAGAAAATTATCAATCGTGTAGTTCAGAAGCTTTCACTAAATTAATGTGTAATTTTGGGATGTGCTAGCTTAGGCGGTTGATAATTCTGAAACTTATAATGTATGCTATATTACGTTTCTATACTGTTACTTTTGATTGCTAGTAAATGAGCATTATGTTTGACTGACTCTAAAAGAGCACTAAGAAATGGTAATAATATTCTTGTGAGAATTTGCGAATAGATGAAATAGCAGTGGGAAAATGGGAAACTTATCCATAGCACATACCACGAAGTTTCAAAACTGTCAACTGCGTAGCACAAAAGAAGAATAAGTAGGTAAACGAATGCCGATTACTAGTGGCTACAGTAAGTTGAACATGTTTTATCTTAATACTTCAATAATGTTCTCGTACATCCTCATGTACAATCTAAATATGGAGTATCGAAATTGGCAAGTGCATAGTTCAAGGAACGCTTAACGCAAAGAATTCAAACTTAGTAAGTATTGTTTCCCAATCATTGTCATTTAGGGATATATTAGCTATAGGTAATCAATAGTGGCATAGCAAATTTTAACTGTTTAGTTTAAGAAGTTTCGGAGTTCATAATTTTGTAACATATGCTACGTTAAGTTTTTTGACTATTTCTTTGTTATTTCTAAATATTACTGGTACATCAGCATTATGCTTTGCTTGATTTTGATAATGCAGTAAGAAATGTGTTTCAGTGATAATTTAGAAATATAGATCAAACAGCAGTCAAGAAATTTACACGTACTGTACAGCAAAATATTTAAAAATTCGAAATTGTCAAGTATGGGGCTCGACAACTACTTTAGTTAAAGAGTTCCAATTCAGTGAACAGGCGCTGATTATTACAAATAGCTATCATGCTCCTAACGTGGAAAGTTCACAACCTGGAACTCTCCGATTTGGCCGTAATATAGCTCAAAATGTGTGAGGCAGCGGTAGTAATTAGATCCTAGAATACTAGCCGTTTATAGCCAGCTATTTGCCTTAAAAAAAAAAATGTGACCGACTTCGAAAACTGACAAAGTTCCAGAGAGCTGAAAACTAAAAGAGCTGAAAAGTAAAAAATAAGCAACACAAAAAATGCTCTGAAAAGTAAAAAATAACTTCTTCTTGTCATGGATACAGAAATTTGCATCAAGCCTAAATATTCTGCAACTTTTCGGAGGCGGCGCAAATATAAGTAAAATATTACTGGCAAATACTAGTGTGTCTTACCCGCGCTTATCAGTATTTTCTTTCTTACCCGTACTTTCTCACTCTTGCTTTCGTACTCTTCCTCCCGTCTCTCAATCTCTCTCTCTCTTTCGATCTATCTCTATCCCTATATATCTACCAGTCCAACCACAGGACGACTTTAATGATTGACGAAAACAAAATGGTACACAGGAGAGTAACGATCCCCCCAAAAACATTAAAATGAAAAAAAACGCCAAGTAGCCCCCCCCCCTCCCACCGCCGCCGCCACCGCCCAACAACCCAAACCACCGACTCACCAACCCACCAATCTTGCAAAAGTCATTTAAAAATTATCAACAATAGAAATGGATATTATTGGTAAACGAAAGCCAAGTTATAATTCGGATATATAATTAATAACATACAAGAAACCCAAGTTTTCATTCAAAGATACCTCGATTTAACTCGCATCAGCAATTAACAATAAATTCACAATAAATTAGCGATTAGCAATAATAATAAAAAAAAAACTTGGCGTTTTTTTTCATTTTAATGTTTTTGGGGGGATCTCTGTTCTTTTTGTTAGTTAATCCGTAAAATATAAATATAATCTTTGATTTAAGTAATTCACAAACTACACATTTGACAAGTTTAATACTTCAACAATGTGGCGAATAAGAGGAGGATACAGCTTGTCTGTATAATGTAAAAATTATTTTTTCTTTTTTATTCTGTAACTAATATTACACTGCGAAAGCGTATTTGCTCACCAAATTTCAAGTCTCTTTCGCTGAAGTGATATTTTTCCTTGTTCAAGACATTTGTGAAGTGTGGGACTTCTCAAATGTGGAGCTAAGAACCACTCAAGCGACAGGTTTGCAATTTGATGAGTAGATACTAATACTGATACAACTTAGGAAAAGGCCGCCATTACCAATCAGTATTTGCTCAGTACATTTCAGGTCTTTGATTTAAGTAATTCTCAAGCTACACATTTGACATGTTTAATACTTCAACAATATGACGAATAAGTGGGGGACGTAACAAATGTAACATACGCAGCATTGGACTTCATTATATGGAACTCAAAGGCATGCAATCTACTGGCGATTCATATTCGTCCAACAAATTTGGAGTCCTTCGCTTACGTTATACATTCTCTCCTCATTCAACACATGTGAAGAGTGTGGAACATGTCAAATGTGTAGGCTAAGAACGACTTAAGCGACAGACTTGAAACTTGATGAGCAGGATACTAATTTTCCACGACTAGTATGCCTCTAAATTAATATTACGATTAGGCTCAACACTTAATAAGTTCTATTAATTTTCTTTTTCAACACATTTGTAATGTCAAATTTGACAAGGGCGTACCCAAGAACCAGTTCAGTTATAGATTTCAAACTTGCTGAACAGATACATAAATCAAAACTACAGAAGTCAAAGATCTAAAGTTTACTGAGCAAATACTGAATACTAGTAAGGTTCGTAGTTCAGAAATCATTTACATGAAGGACCTGAAGTATCACTTGGTGAACAAATTGTTGCTTTTTCATTTAAGTGGGTCCTGGTTATGCACTTGGCAACTTTGGTAGTCTATAATTGTATTGAATAAGAGGATATTGCTTAACAGTGTTAGATTGAGTAGGGTCATAAAGCTGTACCAATAAGAGAATAAAACTGTTAAATTTGTCAGATATCCTCGCGTAAGATATTCCTGTCATAAAATAGCCTACATAACCAAGCACTCGAACGTCAAGGAAATAAGATATCTATCCATCTCGTGTTAGTTAGTCTCTTTCTACATGTCTAGCATCTCTCTCTAACATCAGCTCACATCTGCCTTCTCTCTCTACCATAACATCATCTCGCAGCTACAAAGCTAGAAATATATGAACATTCTGCCACCTAGCGTGGAAAATATATGACCTACATTTTTGGTCTGAATCTTCTTCTGAATCGTTTTCGCACCAGAAAATAAGAGGAGGAAATTCATATCTCTTGAACGCATGGACCAATTTCCTTGCTCTTTAGCTTATTGGATTCAGAAAAATAAATTAGGCTGTGCTTGATTCATAAGTTATGCCTGCAAGCTGTAACTTTTTCGGAAATCGAGGTGAAAGTCTTATATCGATCGAAAACCGCTACGCGTCGAGATAAGTAGCCTCGGCTTCTCGCGCTGTATAGTTATAGCTAACTACTTGGCGCGAGACTCTACCGAGTCTCCTGATAGTCGTGGTAAGACGCCGAATTTGCAATCTCATGGTTCCTGTTGTAATGCAAATATGTGATATTGTTTTTCATTCCTTGCTATTCAAGCAGATGAAATTATATTTTGATGTTAGTAATGAACGTGTCTCGTGCTGCACAATTTCCACCTCCATCCAATTGCAAGGAATAGTGACAACACTATATTTCTATCTGTTTTGCAGTCAATGGTGTCTTTTCACTTCCACGGTATCCGATCATGACATATAATAAAATATTTATAAATGCGGTTTAAATGTTTGTCTGTCGATAGTCGCAGAGTAATTGTGAGATGAGTTTATTACTATATCAAACTATATATTTTTCACCTGTTTGAATAGCAAGGAATAAACAAAATATCAGATATTTGGAATAGAACTGGAACCATAAGATTGCAAATTCGGCGTCTTACCACAACGACTACTATTGTTATTGGAATTATACTCATTGAAACTAACAAACGTTTCATTCTAATCCGGAGATAAAGCTCACAGAAATTTTATCACTACTTGACGCGGAGACTCTATCGAGTCTCCTGATCTACAATATAACTAAAGGTTATATTGTAAAATCCCAAGAACTGAAGTGTCAATCTCATATATCAATTACACACGATGCCGTCAGTATTAAAATCCAATCTCTTGGAACAAGAGTTCATTGATATCTCCTAATATGATAATGATTCGAATCGGATCAAAGAAAAATACTGAATAATATACTTGACAGAGGAACTCAGTCGGTTGTTATAAACTATTGATTTGAAATTTTGATTTTGATGTTATTTTAGGAGTATATTCAGAAACCAGTTCATAACGAGACAGATACTGGAGTGAAATGTGAGATTGCTCGTCTGTCAATTATTACCCTACCGTATCTGACCAGCGTGCCACGGGTGAGCTTGGACCCCTCATGCTCCGCACGCCCCTCATTCCAATCATGCGGGTCCCAGACATAAAAGAGAGCTACCTGACTATGGCTTAACAACAAATTGCAAGAATAAGAAAGATTCGTTAACGTGGTTATACTATTGAATTTTCGAATCAGCATTAATTTACCGAATCTTTTATTCGACATTTGAAAAGAAAGAAATCGTAATATTTCCATACATGTGCATGAAATTGTCGACATTTTGTTTAAGTATACATATTATTAATAAGGCAGTAAGTGGAGTAGGGAACCACGTAAAAAAACACCCGATGTTCTCAGGCGCCTTCCAGAGAATTCAGCTAGAGAACTGATGTAACTGCTATTTCCAAATCTTTCCAGTTTTTACCGACTTCGAAAAGGAGGAGGTACTCAATTCGATCGCTTTTTTTTTTTTTTTTAATGTTTGACCGGCGAGAACTCTGAGATGGATGGACTGATCGGGATGAAACCATACCTATCTTATAGAGGATGCTCACAGCTTGGTCCCAATATAATTTTTTCCCAAAATGTTTAACGTTAACCATTGTTGTTGCTTAAAACTCGAATTTTTAGTGGCTTACAAGTATCTACTAAAATTTCGTTTGTCCGGCGATATCTCTGCGATGAATAGACTGATCGGGATGAAACCTTTTATATCTTATAGAGGATGCTCGCACTTTGGCCCCAATATAAATGTGTCCGAAATTCTTTAACATTAACAACTGTTATTGCATAAACACCGAACTTTCGATTGTCGATTGGTAACTTATAAGGGAAGTTCTCGCGGTCACCCTCTTGCATAAATTTTGGAATGTACAAGCTTTTCTTTCTTCAACAAATTCGGCTACATTTCTTCGTTTATAACGGTTACACCAGTGCAATGATGAAATTCAAAATGAAATCGACCACGAACCATCAATTTATTGATTTCCTATACTACAAAGCATTAAATAAAAAAATATATTTAAAAAAAAATGTGACCGCCTTCGAAAACTGACAGAGTTCCAGGGAGCTGAAAACTAAAACAGCTGAAAAGTGAAAAACAAGCAACACAAAAAATGCCCTGAAAAGTAAAAAATAACTTTTTGTTGTCATGGATACAGAAATTTGCATTAAGCCTAAATATTCTGCAACTTTTCGGAGGCGGCGCAAATATAAGTAAAATATTACTGGCAAATACTGGTGTGTCTTACCCGCGCTTATCCGTATTTTCTTTCTTACCCGTGCTTTCTCACTCTTGCTTTCGTACTCTTCCTCCCGCCTCTCAATCTCTCTCTCTCTTTCGATGTATCTCTATCCCTATATATCTACCTGTCCAACCACAGGATGACTTTAATGATTGACGAAAACAAAATGGTACACAGGAGAGTAACGATAGTTCTATTGCCCGCAGTCTGTTATATGTGTATGTGTATTTGCTAGATTAACCTACACCTATGAGATGTCGGAATTGTTTGGAATTGTCGAATACCAGACCAGTTAATGTTAACAATATTAGTATATTCGATAGGGTATACTTCGCCCTTTGAATTTGTATGTACATAGAAACCACGAGTATAACAGACTGCAGGCAATAAAACTATCATTACTCTCCTGTGTACCATTTTGTTTTACGGATAAGCGCGGGTAAGACACACCAGTATTTGCCAGTAATATTTTACTTATATTTGCGCCGCCTCCGAAAAGTTGCAGAATATTTAGGCTTAATGCAAATTTCTGTATCCATGACAACAAAAAGTTATTTTTTACTTTTCAGGGCATTTCTTGTGTTGCTTGTTTTTCACTTTTCAGCTCTCTGGAACTCTGTCAGTTTTCGAAGTCGGTCACATTTTTTTTTAAATATTTTTTTTTACGGATTCCCTCCATTCGCACTTATATTGAGAGTTTTGAGCCTAATAGAGACATCCTATTATCTCCCTGCAGAACAATACAGCATCCCTTGTCTCAGAAGATGAGACTGATGGTCAGGCTTTTATCCGTCAAACCTTTCTAAGACAAAACATCGAAGATGATGTAACTGAGTTACTGTTAAGTTCAGTTACTGAATCAACACTAAAACAATATTCGAAACCCTTACAAGAATAGGCACGTTTCTTTACAGCTGAAATCGATCCCTTTAATTCTCAAATTAACTACGTCCTCAAATGGTTGATCGACAATTATAAAACTGGAGCTTCATATTCAACATTAAACACGTATAGGTCTGTTCTATCATTGCTGTGTGGCGATAGAATAGGAAAAAATCCTACGATAGCCAGATTGTTAAAAGGAGTTTATAACAAGAGGCCAGCAAGACCAAAATATGAAACAACTTTCGACTTGGATCCAGTGTTAAGAGAATTAAAAAAATGATTTCCATTGGAAACTCTTAGCATAGCTAACCTCACGGAAAAACTGGTTACGCTCTTAGCGATAGTATCGGCGCACAGAAAACAAACTTTGTCCCTTATTAAAGTTAGTAACATTCAAAAAACTAATAGTGGATAATTGACTAGTAATTGAACGATCGAACGAGCCCGCCGAATTATGCGGAGAGTCTCGTTAGAAGCGATCAAAACCCACCCTATGTATAATCGTTTTCTTTTACGAGTGAAATAAAACAAAAATCCCACCCTGACATAAATACTTTACTTTAAACTATATGACGTGAAGATAGCAAACGTGAGAGAACAAAGACGCACACACCATCCGCATTGTCTTTGTTTTTTAAGCTGAAAATTGTGGTGAGTCCTAGCAAACTGTAGCGGTACCACTTAGTTAACTTTATTGATCTCTTCTATAACGAGACTCTCCGCATAATTCCGTTCCGTTCAATTTTTGTTGAATCCAAGACACTTTTTTGGAACAAAAGATTTTTGTGGGAGGTGGAACAAAACTACTTGGCGATTTCGTTTACATTTTTAATGTCTTTTTGGGGGATACCATAACTTTTTGATCAGTAATATGTAAGAATGTACACAAAATATAATTGTTTGTAGAACTTTCGTAGAATGTCAAAGGATGGTATAATTTTTGTTGAATCCAACACATCTTTGTGTGATCGGACAAACATGTTTCTGTTCCTCGCTAAGAAAGCAATTCTAGGTACACTGGTAAATCATCTATCCCGTAACAAAAGTAATCATGCGAACAAATAGCAAAAAGAACATGTGTTGGAAAATAAAGTCACATAAGAATTAATAAGATAAAATCTATTCCATTATGTACAGATATCCATTCCATGTATCCATACGGTATTGTATTGCACTGTAACGTACCTTATAGACGATGAGTCAAACGATGTATGGGGGAAACTCGAGCCACTAATACTTTCCTATGAATAAGCTTGCTAATTTTGTATATTAACACTTCCCAAAGGGTCGCTCTCAACTCTGCAAACAACTCTTCGAAACCTCGACAAAATCTGTTCTGCTTTACTCCTTGAAAGAACGCATATTATAGATACTATCCCCACCACTCATGACTACAGTGGGGGTTATCCCTAGCCAATCCTCAGACATAACCACGTTTAGCTTCTTGAATTTAGGACTACGCATCTACGATAGGCGCCCTTCCTTGAAGTCACCTATCCCCCACCACTGTCTGAGCTGTGCCCCGTATTCATGGCATCTGAAATTTAGGTACCTTGCCGTCAATTATTCCATTTCAATCTACTATAATCATTGGCCACATTTACTTGATATATACATTCTACTAATGTTATAATATTTTTCGAGACTAGTGTCATCGGATTCAGCAATCTGATGGCTTTTCGATATTCACCTTCTTACAAGCACGGGCTGATCAAGACTTGCGGCGATAAGAAGCCTGCATTTATAAACTCGAGGGATTTGATTGAAGTCGCAAATGTCGGTTCACTAAAGTGAGCGATCACTGTACAATTTCAGTATGTTTCCCTACAGATTTGGAGATATTTGAGTGGCTTCAATATCGCTTGAGAAATGCGCCTCTTTAATATCCCTGTTAGTGACGCGTCAGTAATTGTAAACAAGTACCGATAGATCTCAAAAGAAACTGATTTTAGCGACGGAGGCAGGTAGAAGAGCGAGTTTAATGAAGTTAGGCGAGCAGGGGAAAAAACGGAAAACAGGACGGTCGAGGTAAAAACGTTGAGACAGGTTGGACAGGAAGACTGGAGAAAGAGATTCGCGATTAATTGTAATAAAGAGAAAACTCACAACTAAAACGGTAAAGGGTGATTTAATAATAAAGATGAGAACGCGCTGCGGGGAGTGTGATTAGCAATGAGCAAGTGTCTTGAAATACGAGTTACTCCGTGCCAAATACTGCATTTCAGTAGTTACCCGATGGTACGGGTTTTCCCATTTGAAGTGCACACTGGGCACAATAAGGGGTATAGACACTCACATAGGAGTGACCACGTGCCAACTGCTTCCTCTCGGTCTCATAATTACGCGACATCAAGGGTACGTGCACATACAGTACTAGTTTAATGGCAAGAACGAAATTATCTCAAACAAAGGATATGCTAGCGCGTTATCATCCATAGTACGTGGCTCCGGGAAAAAGAAGGTGTGAAGTTGCTTTTTTCTAGTACTTTAGACGTGCCATGCTATAGCGAGCGGGGTTTTGCCATGCACCGCAACCCTATGTTACTTATAAAAAGTAACTTTTTGGACTACACTTTTCAAAAAAGATATAGGAATCATATAAAAAGGCCAAGTTTTCATTCAAAGATGTATTGAATTAACTCGGAGGTCGAACGTTAAAAAAACTTGGCGTGTACGCGAAAAGTAATCTTAAGATTGTTCAAAGAATAGAAAACTGATGTGAACTAACATGTAAACTCATGCCTACAACTTTACTACATAATTAAATTTTTTGTAGCTATATTACCAGAGCGAGTGCTTCCAATGCACCGAAATTTCGTCTTAATGTATACGTACATATATCATACAGTCGTTGTGCCCTGCGTGGTGACTACGTAGAGCGGGTAGCGGGATCGCAGGAAGTCGGCCCCGTAGTGTTTAACCTTTTGAGCGCTATGAACACACACATATATATATATATGCGTTCAGCAAAATCCTTCACCATGGGCTATGAACGCATATATGGGTATTCCATAACCATTCGATTTGCGCGTTGTTGTAAAAAGTGGACTGCCCCCAGAACACGCTTAACGTCGCACAACTCAGCGCTCAAAGGGTTAAAAGACTGGAATCCACCGGTAATAAGTCCGAAACTTAGAATTTATTGATAGGGTACAACGAAATGAACTACCAAAGTGGTACAGAGTTATTAGCAGGTATGCACTGACGTGATCAGATCGAGATTTGAATGGCGAATTCCCGATAGAGATGTCGATCGACGGTTTTCTATGAAGAGAAGAATTCTTCCAAGGAGAATAAATGGCGCTAGCTAATTTGCGCACTTTCTGAGAGTCAACTTTGGACTTGGACACAGTATAATGAGTAAAAGAAATTTTCGTACATCCAGATTTTCCGAAGTAAACTTTCGTAAAGGAGAAAACACTCTGCTTTGAGAACATTTATTTTCTCTTGAAAGAGAAGCTTTCTTCTTTGAGAAAATGTTTCTTCTTAAAAAAGAATTTTTTCTCGTATATCAACATTTTATCTGAGAAAAGTGGTGTGTGCGAATACTTTTTTATTGATTATAATATTGTTACGGCCCTGCGCGCCCTGCTCGGTTGTTCGCCGCTGGGCACCTGAAGTGCAACCCTTTGAACTACCGTTGACGATCACTATCAAGTGGTAGCAATTTGTTAAACAAGTCGTTCTCGAGACCCCAAACTGTACAGACGTGTCATCCGCCAAATAAATCTGTTCATT
Source organism: Ectemnius cavifrons (assembly GCA_964023945.1). Lineage (NCBI taxonomy): Eukaryota > Metazoa > Arthropoda > Insecta > Hymenoptera > Crabronidae > Ectemnius > Ectemnius cavifrons. The sequence goes on from OZ030375.1 coordinate 9,019,207, forward strand.
CGTGTCCAACTACATATTTCGCATGATTACGCGTTCCGCGGGTGCAACCCGCAACAATATGAAAACAGCTTGCATCAGCGAGCTATACAAACACGAAGTTTTTGTGCGAAGACTCGTCGAGAAGTGGTGCTCCTTTGATGGTGAATACCTTGCGAGCCTCGGATATTTTTCTTGATTGATGGGGTAGGAGATTCCTAACGACAGATGGCTCATCCGGATATTGGCAATATTTTGAATGTGTCCTTCCAACCTTTTCCTACCCGTTACAGACGCCAGTTGAAAGTAGAGTTGACCGTAAAGTGGCTGCGAGATTGCCAATTCACTATAATTGCATTCCCTTCACACAATGCGTTACCAGATTTGTCAAGCGCTGTAATGTAATTACTGTTCGTCCGGCGCCGGGGTCAGCGAAATAGCATTGCTTCTAGCTCTCAGCTCCCTCTGACGTCTCCAGTCTTATCAATTTGTGACATGTATTTTTCAAGTGAACCTTTTTTTCAGCTATGGTAGCGTAAAGGGCATAGTAGGGTAAGAGGGATAAAATGGCGCCAGCGGCAAAAAAATTATCACTTTCCCCATAGGTTTTTCATTAAATTGTTGCGAGCCAGGCTTCGCGAGTCCTAAAATATGCTCGAAGATCGTGCTAAGGGCTATTTCACCTTAACCAGACTCAATTCTGCTCATGGATCATGAAAGGATGCCCTAAGCTGAAGTTAAACTTTACTATGGCTCGCCGCATGCACCTCGAGCGGTAAAGATGTATCCTTGTGGGATCTTTTATTCCTCTTTCCCTTATTGTGATAATTTGAAACGTAATTGATTAAACAGGAATTTTCTAATAATGAGCCAATTGATTTTCTTAATGAAAGCGAGAATAATGTTCAATATATTCCGAATGATAAAAGAATACAAAACCCAGACTAAAGTTAAAATTTTAAATTATATTAGGCAAGCTGTAAATCTCATATTGTTTAACTTTGGAATATTGAATTTGTTAAGTGCAAGCTATATATTAGAACACCAGCTAAAGAACTAAAATGATGTAAGCAAGCAATAATTACCAATCATGTGTCATTTAGCGACATACTAGCTATTGGTAATCAGTACTTGTTTAACAAATTTTATTACATTAGATTATGCGCTCCCTGAGCTATGCATTTGGCTGTCAAGATACACCAATGTCAGAGTGTGTATGAGAGTATTGCTTATCTAATTTGCAATTTAAATGCATGCTAGCTATTAGTAATTTTTCTTTTGCTAATGTGAATTTGTCAAGTCCAAAGTATATTATCTAGGGAATCTATATTCTCACATTCAGCTCAATTTCTTAGATCTCCTCCTATGTGCATGATTAAGTTATAGATACATTGTAACATTAAAGTTACAATATAACATAAACATGCACATAGTGATGGCGCATATTTGAACAGAAATGGCACTTGACACTTTAATAAAATTCTACTTTTATATTTATTAATTAAACCATTGATAAATAATTAGAAATTTCATTGTCTTTATTGTAAAGTATTAACTAACAAAAAGACATGAAACCCGTCCAAAAACATTAAAATGTAAGAAAATGCGCCAAATAGCAGTTGGATTTCCCCCAAAATTGAAATATAACAAAAAAGATAATAGATATCATACAAGAAAGCCAAGTTTTCATTCAAAGATATCTCGAGTTAGCTCGCATTAGCAATTAACAATAAATTAACAATAAATTACCGATTAACAATACAAAAAATCTTGGCGTGTGCGCGCTTCATTGCGAGGTAAGAAACCAATGAGAAACTAATTTAAATCTAGCATTCAGTTTACTACAATATAAAATCCTAAGAAATTTTACATTTACAGTTGAATCACATATACTATATACTACACAGAAAAGCAGGTTCTCAATTCGTCTAGAATATATTTCTTTCACAGTTTTCCAGCAATATTATCAGAGCAAGTGCCTTGAATGAAGCGCGCACACGCCAAGTTTTTTTTATTATTGTTAATCGCTAATTTATTGTGAATTTATTGTTAATTGCTAATGCGAGTTAACTCGAGATATCTTTGAATGAAAACTTGGCTTTCTTGTATGTTATTAGTTATATCTGAATTATAACTTGGCTTTCGTTTACCAATGATATCCATTTCTATTTTTGGTAATTTTTTAAATAATTTTGACAAGGTTGGTGGGTTGAGGAGTCAGGATGGCGGAGGCGGTAGGGGGGGGGGGCGGACTACTTGGCGTTCTTTTTCATTTTAATGGTTTTGGGGGGATTTAATTCTTTTTGTTAGTTAATCGGTAAAATAAAAATATTATTTGTTATTACCCATTTGACAAGTTTAATACTTCAACAATGTGACAAATAGGAGGAAGATACAACTTATCTGTATAATGTAACATACGAAGTGTTGGTCTTAATTAGATGCAATTCAAGGGCATGCTATCTATCTATTTGTAGTGTCAAGTTTGACAAGGGCGTACCCAAGAACCACGTCAGTAACAGATTTCAAACTTACTGAACAGATTCATAATTCAAATACTACAAAAGTGAAAGATTTAATTAATACTTCAACAATGTGACAAGGACACATCTTGGCTGTATAATGTAACATACAAAGCATTGGACTTAATTATATGAAATTCAAAGGCATGCTATCTACTGGCAATTCATATTCATCCAAAAAATTTGGAGTCGTTCGCTTAAGTTTGTGAAGTGTGAAACTTGTTAAATGTGGAGCTAAGAACCACTTAAGCGACAGGTTTACAATTTGATGAGTAGATGCTGATACTGACACAACTTAGGAACATGCCGCCATTACCAATCAGTATTTGCTGAATACATTTCAGATCTTTGGCTTAAGTAATTCTCAAGCTACACATTTGACATGTTTAATATTTCAACAATATGACGAATAAGAGGAGGATGCAGCTTATCTGTATGATGTGTTACGTTCAGGAGCGAAGGACGTAACAAATATAATATATGAAGCGTTGGACTTCATTATATGGAGTTCAAAGGCATGCAATCTCCTGGCAATTCATATTCGCCCAACAAATTGGGAGTCCTTCGCTTAAGTTATACATCCTCTCCTCATTCGACACATGTGAAAAGTGTGGAACTTGTCAAATGTGTAGGCTAAGAACGACTTAAGCGACAGACTTGAAACTTGATGAGCAGGATACTAATTTTCCACGACTAGTATGCCTCTAAATTAATATTACGATTAGGCTCAACACTTAATAAGTTCTATTAATTCTCTTTTTCAACACATTTGTAATGTCAAATTTAACAAGGGCGTACCCAAGAACCAGTTCAGTTATAGATTTCAAACTTGCTGAACAGATACATAATTCAAAACTACAGAAGTGAAAGATCTAAAGTTTACTGAGCAAATACTGATTACTAGTAAGGTTCGTATTTCAGAAATCATTTACACGAAAGACCTGAAGTATCACTTGGTGAACAAATTGTTGCTTTTTCATTTAAGTGGGTCCTGGTTATGCACTTGGCAACTTTGGTAGTCTATAATTGTATTGAATAAGAGGATATTGCTTAACAGTGTTAAATTGAGTAGGGTCATAAAGCTGTACCAATAAGAGAATGAAACTGTTAAATTTGTCAGATATACTCGCGTAAGATATTCCTGTCATAAAATAGCCTGCATAACGAAGCACTCGAACGTCAAGGAAATAAGATATCTATCCATCTCGTGTTAGTTAGTCTCTTTCTACATGTCTAGCATCTCTCTCTACCATCAGCTCACATCTGCCTTCTCTCTCTACCATAACATCATCTCGCAGCTACAAAGCTAGAAATATATGAACATTCTACCATCTAGCGTAGGAAATATGTGACCTACATTTTTGGTCTGAATCTTCTTCTGAATCGTTTTCACACGAGAAAATAAGAGGAGGAAATTCATATCTCTTGAACGCATAGACCAATTTCCTTGCTCTTTAGCTTATTGGATTCAGAAAAATAAATTAGGCTGTGCTTGATTCATAAGTTATGCCTGCAAGCTGTAACTTTTTCGGAAATCGAGGTGAAAGTCTTATATCGATCGAAAACCGCTACGCGTCGGGATAAGTAGCCTCGGCTTCTCGCGCTGTATAGCTATAGCTAACTACTTGGCGCGAGACTCTACCGAGTCTCCTGATTAAGCAAGCAATAATTATCAATCATGTGTCATTTAGCGATATATTAGCTATTGATAATCAGTACTTGTTTAACAAATTTTATTACATTAGATTATGCGCTCCCTGAGCTACGCATTTGGCAGTCAAGGTACACTAATGTTAGAGGGCGTACGAGGGTATAGCTTATCTAATCTGTAATTTAAATGCATCCTAGCTATTGGTAACCAGTAAATAGGTGCTGATTAATACCAATAGCTATCATGCTTTAATTTGAAATATTGAATTTGTCAAGTGCAAGCTATATTGTGTAGGGAATCTGTATTCTCACACTCAGCTCAATTTCTTAGATCTCCTCCTGTGTGCATGATTAAATTATAAATACATTGTAACATTAAAGTTACGTTATAACATAAACATGCACATAGGAGATGGTGCATATTTTGACATAAATGACACTTGACATTTTAATAAAATTATATTTTTAAATTTTTTAATCAAACCATTGACAAATAATTAGAAATACTATTGTCTTATTGTTAAGCATTAACTAACAAAAAGACAAGAAATCCGTCCAAAAACATTAAAATGTAAAAAAATGCGCCAAGTAGCAGTTTGATTTCCCCACAAAATTGAAATATAACAAAAAAGATATAGATATCATACAAAAAAGCCAAGTTTTTATTCAAAGCTACCTCCATTATTTCGCATTAGCAATTAACAATAAATTAATATAATAAATTAGCGATTAACAGTTAAAAAAAACTTGGCGTGGGCGCGCTTCATTGCAAGGTAAAAAGACAAAAATGTGACCGACTTCGAAAACTGACAGAGTTCCAGAGAGCTGAAAACTAAAAGAGCTGAGAAGTAAAAAAAGAAACAACACAAAAAATGCCCTGGAAAGTAAAAAATAACTTCTTGTTGTCACGGATACAGAAATTTGCATTAAGCCTAAATATTCCGCAACTTTTCGGAGGCGGCGCAAATATAAGTAAATATAAGTTATTGATATATATATATATATAGCGGTCGAATTGAGTACCTCCTCCTTTTCGAAGTCGGTAATAAGGAACTCATTCAAACCGAAAACTGACTTTACTACAATTTAATTTGTTTAAAAACTTTTTAGCAATATTACCAGGGCACGTGCCTCGAATGAAGGGCGCACACGCCAAGTTTTTTTAAATTGTTAATCGCTAATTTATTGTTAATTTATTATTAATTGCTAATGCGAGTTAAATGGAGGTACCTTTGAATAAAAACTTGGCTTTTTTGTATGATATCTATATCTTTTTTGTTATATTTCAATTTTGTGGGGAAATCAATCTGCTACTTGGCGCATTTTTTTACATTTTAATGTTTTTGGACGGATAGACTACTCCTTGACGCGAAACTCTACCCAGTCTCCTGATACGCAGCACTCCCGTCTAAACGTTTACCGCTGGTCCAAATTTGTCATCAATTGTCGAATTACTCTCCGTGAGTTATTGTGTTTACAAGAGTAGTCTACACCATCCGCTCAAAAAACTTATATCCGTCTACAAATTTTAAGTTTGCAATGATTTTTGATTTCAAATTCGGTAGCTTGAAGAAAATACACAATTACAGTTACTGGTGAATGTATTTATTGATATACTTTTCTTGCCATAAAGAATAGTGAAGCACATTATAATCAATTCTTCTAATCCAATTGTTTATACATTTCATTAATGCCAATGATACAATGATATAATTCCACGACTCTACGAAGAGCCAACACATAATTTGTGTGCAGTAGTTGAGCTATGTACACTTCAAAAATACTGATTATAATCCTATGACGTTCAGTATTTGTACAGCAACGACAGTACTTCTGATAGCAATCGTATGTGAAAGCAGTTTCATTAACCATTCAGACATACAGCAGTTTCATAACTACTTATTTTTTTCGTTTAATTTTCTTCAGTTCACTCTGTTGAATAGCGGCTTCTCCAAAGATCTCCTGCACTTTCCGTTTGCGCTCAGCATCGCTCTTCAGTTGTTGTTTGATTTGGACCTTTGCCAAGAAAGCTCTATCCTTTCTAATTTCGCGAACGGCGCCTTTCATTTCTTTTTTGTACTTGTGCAGTAGCTTTTCCCGTTCTGCCCTTTCTTTCGACATAGGTTTATGCTTCTTATCGTCGTAACTGTAAAATCCAATATAGCGAAGATATTATCGTTCGGAATACGGATTGTCAAGCGGTGACTCCGTCTACGGACGCCGAGCTATTTTGAATCACCATAAAACTTTGTTATTCGCGTACGTTATAACAGTTCTAATGCGGAATTTGTTGTTACTATTTCCATCAAAAAGAATCATAAATCTGTACTCCATACTAATCTATATTGACATGTAAACAGAGAGAGTTTGTATGTGTGTGTGTCTGTGATGGCTTAGATTCTAAGCTTAGAATCTACTAAACCGATTTGGATCGATTTGAACGTAGACTCTATTTAATTACACTTACACCTCAGGAAACTGAACAATGAGCGCAAATATACTATAAGACAGATTAAAACAACTGTTTACGCAGAAAAAACATGATAAAATTTCAAAAACTACTGAACGGATTTTAATAAAGAATGATGGGTTAGTCCACTATCACTGAGAAATGTTGTTAAACTTTTTCACTGATATCGTCGTTTCTGCAAAAGATATCCTGATCGTAGAAATATCTTGAAAGAAAGTTTAAAGTAGGACAGTTAATCTATACTAATCTATACACCTATAACTATATCTACACTTGTTATACTTTACACTGTACTAATAGATAGCAATTTTATGTATAGCCTATGTGATTCAGGAAGTAGTAAGCTTCTACATAGCGGAAGAATTTTACAAATCTCTTCAGTAATTTCAAAGGTTATCTCTTATATCCAAGACGAACCCCTTACGTCCTTATATATTAGTATACAAGTAAACGAGTATATTCACGGTGCGGCGATTGTTGCAAGAGTCAAAATGACCCAGCATTCGTAGAGCCGGAGTCAAAATTGTTTTTACATTATATAAAAATATAGTATTTGTGACAACAAAACTTACACTCGTTCAATGCGTGGCTCGTACATTCGCAGTGGTTTTGGCTTTTTCTTCTGAAGCACTATGTAATCCAATTGTCTTTCCTTTAACAGTTCGAGACTGTTTTGGAATTCTTTTATGTGAGTCTGTACAGCTTCAGTGTATTTCTTTAACGTGTTCGAGCTTAACAACTTAAGAATGGGATTGAATATCGCAGCACTAGCTTCGATTTCCTCAAAGTTAGTCTTGAAATCTTTCAACATGTTTACGGCAACCAATACCGCTCGTAACTTGAAGTCATCATCTAATTCTTCGGTGACCAAATCTAAGGCTTTCATACACACATTCTGGGGATTTATCTTCAAATTTATGTCTCGTTTGTTAAGTATTAACAAGTTACCAGAATCCCCAGTTGGTTTGAAGGGAGGTATCACTTTAACACCTTGCACCAAATGTTTCGGAGTGGCGAGATAAATGACACCCCTTAAAAAATTTATAGTTGCTGGAGAGAATCGCTTACTCAATGCTGTGTACTGCAAACAATGATACAAGATTGATTATTGACTCTTAGACTACAAAAGGTGTTTACTGAGTGTCCAATAAATGTCGGACCCTATACATATGTAAGTGTCTTTCCAGGACTGAAAAAGTTTAGAAGTCGCATACCTTTGTGACCATAAGAAAAAAGGGCATTCTCAAGAAAATATTTAAAAACAACTACCGAATGAATCGTTGTATTTTTTGTCACAGTTCTATATAAGGCTTATATTATATTATATTATAAGAGAACATGGTTAATAAATAAATTTTTGCGGAATGTGAAGATAGATCCATGATGATTTTTTCATAATGTTTGGTGCATGTATAGGTGATAAGATTATCCTCAACCTATCGAGCTATTTTTTATATCTAATTTTTACAGTTTTTATGAAATAATAAAGTAGTGTAAAATGTATTTTTTTTAAATCGCACAACATCGTCCACTTTTAAAAATGTTAAAATCTGTCCTCATAAGTCTTAGGTAATACGATAAAGTTTAATGAAATTCCACCAATTTTAAGATTGGACCATTATAGCAACCAGAATCATGCAGACAATACTGCACAGAAATCGCGAAGAATAATTTGTCGACCACATTCGTTTTTATAAAACTTTAACGACTTTTTTAAATAAGTTCTAATGAGTTACATTTTCAATAAATAACGTAATCTTATCGATTCATCGAGGAATTTTTAACCAACTTCGAAAAGGGGGAGATTTTAACTCATTGAGTATATGTATTTTTCAATGTTTGTCCAGCAATATCTTTGCGACAAATGGGTGGATTCGGATGAATTTTTTCTATCTTACAGAGGAAGCTCTCAGAATGGCAACATTAAAAAAAATCGAAATCGTTTAAAATTAACTTGTGTTATTGTATAAATAATAACAATTCGTCAACCTCACTAATTATTTAATAGATTCTTGAAAAGGCAAGCTTTTCTCTTGGTCTCAAAAGAATGCACTCCCTGAATACACAACATATTAATAAAACTTGCATTACCTCCAGAATAAGCGTGCATATGAACAGACCTTTGGATACGTCGATCCGACTTTTAACATGGCATCGTAATAAGATTTGAGACATGAAAATCAAACACGGTGTTACAATCGGATGTCGAAAGTCGGAAGTAGGAAATAATAACGAAACTAATTTAAAAGTTATGAGCTGAAACATAAACAAGAACTACATTTTGATATTATGTTCGGTTGTTAGTGTTATTTTAATTTAACTTAAAAATAAATATTGTTCTACGTATAGATATAGAAGATGGGAGATATTTTGCAGATCACTTACTGTGCTTAGATTTGGATACAATTTTCTATTCTTTTCAAAGTGGTCATGCTTCTCCTTAATTAATTCTTGTACACTGGCTTTTGTGCTTTCCGGATTTACATGCGCCAAGTCGTAGAGAAATGGTGTTAATCTAGAAATTAATCATCCTTTTAAACGCGCAAAGTGATAATATGAAGTATGATAATATGAAAATTGTAGATTTACCTATCAATGATATTAAAACAACTAAGAATGCTTGCGCTGTCAGCTTGTGAAGCAATTACATCTATGTATTTCAATAGATAGGAAAATAAGTTGCATAGTTTTTCTTTGTTCGCACCATTCAAAGACCAGTGATTGCACTTTATAATGCGATCCATTATAACAGATTGATACTCTGGATTGTGATTTTCGAGCAGTTTCTCTAGTTCCTCAAAACTCTCTGGTGCTGAGTACGTATAAGGCAATTCTTTACGAGCTTTTTCCATGATTTCCTTTCGTTTCAATAAATCTTTTCTTATCTCAGTTTGTCTGTCAATGGATTTAGTTTTTTGTGGTCTATCGTGTTTCTTTAATATTGATATAACTTGGGAACTCTTTGCTTTAGGTTTCTGTTGCTCTATTGTACCAAATTTGACAGTTTTCTTGGGAGTTGTGGTTTCATCCTCACTGGATGAATCAGAAGCTTTGAGGTCTGATAAATCATCATCGTCCAAATCCTCAGTTTCTGAATCGTCAGCAATTGAGTCATTCACATCATTCTCTGCACCACTTGTAATTGTACCCGTTTCATTATCATTGCCTATGTTTTCACTTTGATCACTATTATCATTATCATTCTTATTATCATCATCATCATTGTCATTTTCATTGTCAGTGTCGTGTTCATCATCTTCCTTTTCCTCACTTTTGTCACATTCACCTGCGTTGCTTCTTATAGTTACTTTCAAGAAGCCGTCATCGAGATCATCAGCTGATTTGTGCTTAATGATATTATCATTATGACTAACAAATCCTTTCATTCTTGCAAGTCTATCGTTCTCAAGATCTTCTAATTTCTCTTTTTCTTCTCGCACAATATCTTCCTCAGATTTTAGTTTATCCAAAGGAGTACCTCTTGGTTCAAACTTTAGTTGACGAACAGCGATATCATAATCATCCACCCTTTTTGTGTCCACTGGTTCCTCTAAGGCTTTGTTTGCTGCCGATACAATAGGAAGTAAATCCTTCCATTCTGTGTCAAGTTTCTCTGTTAAATCTAATGTTTGCTCTTTTATCTTTTGCTTCTCCGCCTTTCTTTTCTTTGATTCAGCAATTAGCTGTTCTATTAGATCTTTCCTTGATTTCCCAGTTTCCGACTTTGAAAGAATACCACCACCAAAGTGAGCTTCATCAACGAATCTGTTGTCCAACTTCCCAGTCCTATTACCATCATCACTATACTCATCATCACTTCTAGGATCATCAAACTTTTCAATTTCTTCCAATGTCTGACCTTTATGGGTCAATTTCTCATCATCATTCAAATTATAAATACTTTGCTTCTTGTGGCCCTTTATACGCTCCGCTGCAAATCTGGCCATTGCTTTCTCTTCCTCAGACATGGAAAAGTTTTTCTCGCCTATTCGTTTATCTAAAAACACATTGTCCTTGTGCTTTGTCTTGAACTCTTGCAACAGTGTTCCCTTCCTTTTCTGTATGGCTCTTGCACGTGATACCCCAGGAAGACCTCTGTCAACTTTGCTCTTTCGCCCGAGTACATTCTGTTTGTCTTTATTTATGTGTATTTCAAATGGATTTAAACTTTTCTTTGTTTTGTCATTTCGCCTACGCTGATTGAAGTCTGACAACTGTTTCTTCTTTATTTTAGTCATGGTTTGTTTGATTGCAACATTAAGTAGTCAGGTATACTGAAAGAAATAATGAATTCGAAGATAGAAATCATTTCCCTTATGTAAAACAAAGCAAACAGTGAAGTCGATATCAATATCAATAGCAATGTGAATCACGAAATTATTGCTTGTTTCAGATTGAGAATTCTGATGGAACTTTCTTGTTTATTTGTGCAAGTATTGAGAAATACCTTCTTGCAATTGGATAATTAACACAGCACGTCCTTTTCTTCTGCTGTTCCCACTGTTTCCTGGTCAAGTTTTTTAAGGCTATCAAAATATGCCGAAAATCCAAGTGTGCCCCACGTGTTTCCGATGTTGACATTCGTACTATGTGCAGGAATGTGCGTCGGTAATATTGCGAGCTACATCGTCTGTAGATATAAGTACGGGGTGATGCGCGAATCGGGGAATCAGCTTTTTACCATCGAATTATTGGTAATATCGACCTTGCGTAATTGTTTTATTAGCCGTGTAATGTCACCACTGTCTTGTGTCGCTTAGCACTACACAAATTTAATCATGGCAGATACTGGCAGCCTATCGATTAATTGAGAAATGCAAAATCTCGAGGAATCGTTGCTTGTGCACTTCAATAAAACAGTTTTATTTTGAATTCTGAATTATATGGTAACCGTATTAAAGTCTTATGTCATATCAAATTTCTGTGAACTAAATCTCCAGAGAGCAGGCTATGATTATTAAGATGAAGAAATGAAGGTGAAGAAATAATATATTTTGATATTAGCAATAAACTTGTTTCACTATTAATTTGCGGCTATGGACGCCCTCCACAATCCACCAGATTTGAAGATGGTATGTTTTTTTAGCAAACAAACGTCTAAACCGCATTTGTAAACATTATGTGTCATGAGCCGCTACTGTGGAAGTGAAAAGTCACCAGTGACTACAAAGCAAATAGGAAACTAAATAGTGTGGCCGCACTATTCTTCGCAATCGGATGGACGTGGAAATGTGCAGCACGAGAGACGAGTTTATGACTAATAACAGAATGCTATTTCATGGCCTGTTTGAATTGCGAGAAATCGAAAATTGTTCTGGTTATTCGGAATCGAACACGAACCACAAGATTGTAAATTCATTACCACAATGACTACTTTTGTTATTGAAATTATATTAATTTTAACTAACAAGCATTCATCCCAATAATCATAGCCCATTCTTCATAGATTCAGTTCACAGATGTTTGGTATGAGGTAAGTTAATATGGTTACCATATATATAATTCAGAATTAAGAATAAAACAGTTATTTCGCCGGAGTGTATAAGTAACGCTTCCTCAAGATTCAGTATTTGTCAATTTGATTCACTTTGCGTAGTGCTGAGCGACACACGACACAGGTGACATTATGCGGCTAACAAAACAATTACGCAAGGTCGATATTACCAATAATTCGATGGTAAAAAGCTGATTCCCCGATTTGCGCATCACCCGTTACATATTTGGCTGTAATGGTCATAATATCCCGTACATATCTATCCGTCCAAAAACATTAAAATGTAAGAAAATGCGCTAAGTAGCAGTTGGATTTCCCTCAAAATTGAAATATAACAAAAAAGATAATAGATATCATACAAGAAAGCCAAGTTTTCATTCAAAGATACCTCGATTTAATTCACATTAGCAATTAATAATAAATTAACAATAAATTAGCGATTAACAATAGAGAAAACTTGGCGTGTGCGTGCTTCATTCGAGGTGATGAAGCTATATATACAGGCTCTCTCATTCGCAGTCTAGTTTTGAAGTATCCTGACTGTCAAGAGCCTAGCTGACAGAGTGCAAACCTAAACTGCTGAAATTAGTCTAAGGAAGTACTGATTACTAATAGCTAGCATTCCCTTAAATTGTAAATAATTGCTAATATTGCTTAAAAGATTGATATGCTACACACGACAATTTTAACTATTGGTAATCAGCACTCATTTACCAAAACTGGGACGTATGAGTTAGACACTTAACACTTTTAACATTTCATAATTCTTAATAATGACAAGATCACAGGAACAGGGGCAAGGACTGTATACTCTTTAATTAACTAAATAAAGCATGGAATCTGGAATAAAATAATAAAATCGGACTATGTCATATAACCATTATGGTACATAACCAATCATGGCATCACCGGCTTAATCAATGTGTCGGTAACGGAAACATGACACAGATTACAGATTAGAGATCGGTAACGTAAACACGACATTTCGGAGTGGTGCCAACTGGTTTAAAAAAAGTGAAAGCCACATTTTTAGGAATTGTGGAATCCTATGACTCTTAACGTTATAACGTTACAAAAATCTGAACATCGGAACTGATGGCTTGCTTGATTGATAAGAGTATTCGGTTTATGATCTTCCTTATCCCATCCCGTCGGTATTCGCTATTGCAGGGTATTCCAGTCAAGCTAGCGGTAAGTTAGAGTCAGCGAAATTTGCAGTACTACATACGTAACAACCTAACCCGACATAACCCATGCAATATTATATATTACAAAGCGTGTTAGTGTTGAGATAATCTGCATTGCGTTTCACAACAAAAATACAAAATGTGGAAACAAGGGCGGACTATTTTTTCTATCACAAGATGCTTAACCGTACGTAGCGTCTTTTATTACTAAAAACAACACAATATCTAGTTTTTGTTATAGTGCGGTTTATTATATATTTTTACTACATGGCTTTTGCTTGTCTATCTAATTCCATTTAGGATAATTTACCTACAATGTATGATTGTACAAGCAACAGCATTATCAACCTGGAACAGACAAGACATATTAAAAAGCATTGGAATCCAAAATTTAAAAGGCTCAGGCGTGATAAAGTTTATCCCATGACGGATGAAGATATTATTTTCTATCAAACACGATTCTCGGATGAAATAACACCGGAACAGCAGAGGGCACGAATGCTACGGATGAACATACCTCTTAATCAGCACAAACCACCAACGAATATTTACATGTCTAGCACCAATATGATTACGACTGTTTACAAACCCACTGGTGGAGATGGGCAATATTCCATACGAGAAGTAAGTACAACTGAATATGAAACAAGCTGCAACACGATGTGTACAAAGTATTTGTAGGAAATATTTTGTTTGAGCAATTAGCATGTATCGTCATAATTAAACTGGCTGACGGCATTCTGCTTGCATCTTGTAGTAGCAGCGTACGATAAATAAAAAAAAGTTTGTAACATTAGAAATTAATTCAAAATTAGCACAGCTCAACTATGTCAATTGCTTTCTTCTGGTAATTCGGAACAATGTCTCTGCAATAATGTATTTGCTCAACATTGGTTCATATTGTGTAATTATACACTAATATTGATAAACAAGATCTGTATTATTTTTCTCAACCTCAAGACAAACTGAAATTATTGTCATTGCATTTATTATCATTCACAAAACGCTAAATTGAAGGCTCACATTAGTATATCACTATTTTATTTCAGAAAATAGATGAGAAGTTTAGTGATGTGAAAATGAAGTCTCAGTATTATATAAATATGAGAAAAATACAATCAAATGATATTCATTTTAATAAATATAAGTTTCCCGAAGATGCGTTGGACGTTTATACAAGGGCGCATGAACTTTTAACAAGGTATCATAGATTAGTGCACAGAAGAACTGGGTTTTCAACACTAGAACTTCCAATGGGGACAAAATGATTTGTTTAACATTTATTGATACTTGTTACTCACTTCTAAAACATTTAAATTTATGAAATCTTTTCTAATTTTTATTGATTTTCTCTTTCCACGTTTTGTTTTGTAAGTTTATGTAGCATACCCAAATATAGCAAACAGTCATTTCATCCAATCAGAAAATGAAGGCAAATCTTGATAACATTTTCAATTCAAAGGTTTCTTATACATTTTTAGAATTTTCTTTAAAATTAAAATTTGAGAAAATTTATAAAATTTATAAAATTCTCAAATGAAAAATTGCTGAAATTGCTGAAAGTAAAACACATAGTTTTTTATATTTCTTTTCTTAATAAAGAAAGATGTAATATATGATTTACTTTTTAGAAGAATAATCTCATTTTGTATTTTCATGAAATCAATACAAAAATCTACATAAATATATACTTGTTTCTTAAATAGTTTTTTAAACAAAAAATAATTTAACCCCTTTTGATAGAAGTAGGTATACTTATTCTTCGATAGTTCTAATGATAAGTCATAGCTTTATTTGAATATAATGGTGACCTATAATTTTACAGTGATAATAAAGAAGATTTAATAAAGTACGTTACACCAAACGTTTATGCGGTAAGTTCTACAGTTTAAAACTAAGTGTCCATTTAAGAGTTCAGACAGGAACTTTGCAAAAGTATTTTCTGGTGGTACATATTCACATATATCACTCTTCTGAGGTACTCTTGAGAATTTTACCCCAAAACTAGCTCCCCAGCCGGTTTCACCCGGGTGATATGTCGTGTGCAGGTTAACAATATCTTAATTTAAGGATTAATAGGTTGCGGTAATTATGTTTGTTGTAAACCCCGTCTAACAATGTATAGCTCGACATCTCATTCCCTTTGCAATATTGGAGTTATTCTTGAAGCATACTGTATATGTAATAAATATTGCAATGATTTATAGCCCATAACTTGTCGGGATCATAACTCTATACAGAAGAGAAAAGCGTGTTAAAGTTCTCTGTTCAGTAGTTATCGAGATTACATCAAGCTTGCTGTGCGTAAGAAGCGATTTTAATTCGTCTTGTGGCGTCTTTATGCTCACTGCTCGGTTTCCTGATGAATAAGCGTAATCATATGTAGCCTATATCCATCTGGAGGAAATGGACTTTTTAAGGGTAATTATTCGAATCGGTTGAGTAGTTCCTGAAATTATCTTGGGCATATACATGTACAAACTTTCTCTTTTGATATATTAGTATAGATGGACACTTGGTTTAATGGTTGGAAAGTATTTCCTCGTGCTTGCATAAATTCCAATCACAGGCGTATTAACTGTTCCATCGAAACTTTCAGGTAATGATGCATAATGCAGACAAGAAAACAATAAGATGGAAGTTACTGAAAGTGTTAGAGCCACCACAAATGGTTCAAATAGATGTTGCAGAATTACAGGAGAAAATAAAATTTGGTCAAATTACTGTTCGGCTACATACAGAACAGGTATGAGAATATATGCAGAATTTGTTATGATGATATTTAAGGGAATGCGAGATAAGATGGGAACTCTAAGGATAATTACAGATAAAATCACATGCATTGTTTAAATAAAATTGATTGAAGTATTTCCAGAAATGAAATATATCGATCTCTAAACTTATGCAACAAAATAGAGATCAACTGAGTCACGGGCTTGAATACATTATAGTTTAGTAAATATTCATTTTTCCCATCTTATCCTTTATGTGGGATAATCCATGTAAACAAACGCTATTTCACAGTTTATATCAACTTCGGTTAGTTTTGTAAAATTTTCAAATTTCTTTGTAGCTCTCAACACGGTTAATTGTAAACGGTGTTCTTTATATATTAAAGTCGTTCCCTCGCTCTTTTTGACGCGTTGATGCGTAAACTGTAGTAACTATAGTTCTTTGTAGAGGATATTGTCTTACATCACAAACTCGATTTGCCGCGCATTCCCCCGTAATTCAGTACATTGTCTGAAATCAACTAACTGTCTTACTTCCAGCAATTGGCGGTTTACGACAGGTTTGGTCGTTTAATGCAAGGTAGTGAAATTTTAAGGAAAGATGTTTTGGAATATGTAGTGTTCGAGAAAGCTTTGTCAGAAAGGAATTCAACTTGGCGAATTGTAGGAAAAATTCAAGGAAAAGCTGGAACGTCTAGAGAAACGATAGAAAAAACATATGTTCAGAGAAGCGTGAAAATAGATGGCAATTTTAAAGAAAGCTCTACATAAGTATAGCTGTGATATATGGTATTCATTTTTATGTGACGTGAAATTCTGTGTAATTTTTCAATAAAGATCGCTAGTAACGGCCTAAAATTAGTAATGTTACCTACACTCAGTGTCTAAAGTATTCATACAGTCAAGAACATGGAAAGTAAAAAGAACAAATTTTGTTCCCCATTGATTCTGTTATGAAATGTAATTGATAGCCATTACCCAGAAAGACAGATGTCAGCATTTTTAGGGCATTATGCCGCCATCCTATGCCGCTGACCATTCTGGACAAGATGATCAATGGTGCGCCCGCCTTTTGTCCCTGGCATGTCGGCAAGCCATGCCGGCATTTCGTTCCTTAGAAATGGCCCTAAAATGCCGACCTTTCGTGCCTCCCATTAACATAAAGCACCAGGTCTGCAGAATGTCGAAACGCGCGTGCCGGCATTAAATGCTGTCAGAATGGGCCCAAAATGCCACACTCTGGTCTGTTGCTTCAAATGGGGTCATAATATCCGCATAATGCTGTCATTCCATTTACCATTAAATGTAGGCACAATTGCACCGCGTTTGGAGAAAATAATTCTGTTCGTACTGGGATGGTAGTAAGCAGGATGTATTCAAGTGCACATTAAAAAGGATGAATGTATATGTAAAATATAGAATTTTATTGTAAAGCCAAAACAATGTCTAACAATTCGCTGTGCAGATTACACTACAATCTTCGCATGCATATCGCTGCCCTATACATTATCGGATGCATTGTGTACAGTTTAATATTGGTGATAATCATTACCCCCCAAAACCATTATAATAAAAAAAACGTCATCTAGTCCCCCAGCCCCTCCGCCATCCCGGCCGTCAACCCAGCAATCTTGTTAAAATCATAGCAATTAACAATAAATTCACAATAAATTAGTGATTGACAATGATAAAGAAAACTTGGCGTGTGCGTGTTTCATTGCGAGGTAAGAAACCAATAAGAAACTATAATTTAAATCTAACATTGATTTTACTACAATATAAAATCCTAAGAAACCTTACATTTACATATCAATCATATATACATAATACCTCGGGAATAGACCTCAATTCTTTACTGAAAAGCATTAACCTCTAGAGCGCTTAAATAAGTCAACTTCTAGCGAACTTAAGGGGCTAGGCTTCGGTCGTACGCGGTCGTACTAATTAGTTCGATGTACTGAGGAATACGATAGAATATTCTAGATTGTTTCATTGTTAAAATTGAAGATAAGAGCAAATTACTTGTTAGGGGTAAACCAAAAATAAGAAGATGAATGCTTGAGTCCTTGCATACTCTAACAAAGTATCATTTTTTGTAAAACATCACTCAACACGCGTGCACAACAAAACTGTAGACAGACTATTATTAATAGCTATACTGCCATTTTCATACAAATTAGTATGAGAAATCTTGAGTATTCTCTTCGATAAAGCAATAGGCATCCCTCTCGCAGGACAAGAATTTCAATAATAGTAACACCTAAAAGAGTATAGTAATAGCTAAAAGAAACTTTCTCTTGCGTTTGCCAAAGTTTTGCAAAGAACATATTACTTTCTGAATTCTCTCCAGGTCAGCATCTTTATTATAAGCCATGCTGGACTGGATTCTTTTGGAGTGAATGGACTATGGGTATACAAGACATTTATAATATACAGCGCGCGACTACCGAGGATACTTATCCCGAAGTGTAGCGGTTGTCGTCTACTGTAAAACTTTCACCTCGATTTATGAAAAAGTTACAGCACCAAGAATTTATTTCTGAATTTTGTATTTTTTCGCTGATTTTTCTGAATCCAATGAGCCAAGAATCAAGCGAATCGGTTCAGTCGTTCAAAAGATATGGATTTCACTTGCTTATTTTACTCGCGGAAAAGGCAAATGCGGATTAAGATTCTTTGTTGACTATTCCTAAAAATGTAACTTTCACTTTTCGCATACGAGATGGCATCATTGTGAAATGCTGCATGCTACGGAGATAAGGGTGTGTCGTGTTTACATTACCGACACATTGGTTAAGCCGGCTATACCATGGCAGGTCATTTGTAATAACGGTTATGTGACACAGTCCGACTTTATTCTTTTATTTCAGATTCCATGCTTTATTTTTATTAAATTAATAAAAGATCATACTATCCTTGCCCCTGTCCCTGTGATCTTGTGACTATTGAGAATTATGAAATGTCAAAAGTGTTAAGTGCGTAATTCACAAATCACTGTTCACTGTATTTAGTAAATGAGTGCTCATTATCAATAGCTAAAATTCTCAAGTGTCTAGCATATGAATCTTTTAACCAATAATTAGTTAGCAATTATTTATAATTTAAGGGAATGCTAGCTATTGGTAATCAGTAGTTGCTTACATAAACTAATTTCAGCACTTTAAGTTTGCACTCTGTCAGCTAGGCACTTGATAGCCAGGATACATAAAAAAAAACTAGACTGAGAATGAGAGAGCTTGCATATACATATAGCTTATCGAACATAACTTGTAAAGTATTAAGTCAAATCATTTACAATTTCAGTAGATTCTGGCTATTGATAATCTCTCTTTTGCTAATCTGAATCATTGTTTGATTTAATGTTTTAGTGTTATAATATTAACCAAGCGATATACCCATACGCAGCCTAAATTAGTGTAGTTGTATCGAGACTGTCAAGTTTGTTGCTCAAGGCACGCTTCAGCTAAAGAGCTAAAATGCTTAAGTGATTGTTGTGCTACGCATTGAACAATTTTCAAACCTTTAAATCAAACTAATTTCAGCACTTTAGGTTTGCGCTCCATCAGCTAGGTACTTGACAGGCAGGAATAACTTGTAAAGTATTAAATCAAATTATTTCCAATTTCATTACATTCTAGCTTTTAGAAATCTTTCTTTTGCTAATCTGAATCATTGTTTGATTTAATGCTTTTCAATTATAATATACATATAAACCAAGCAAAATGCTCATACACAGTTTAATTTGTATCTTGGCTGTCAAGTTCATTGTTCAAAGAACGCTTCAGCTAAAAAACTAAAATGATGTAAGCAAGTACTAATTACCAATCACATGTCATTTAGGGATATAATAGCTATTGGTAATCAGTACTTGTTTAGAAAATTTCATTACTTTAGATTGTGTGCTCCGTGACCTATGCATTTGGTACTGAAGATATACCAAAGTTAAAGCGTGTATGAGGGTGTAGCTTATTTAATCTGCAATTTAAATACATCCTAGCTATTGGGAATCAGTAAACAGGTGCTAATTATTACCAATTACTAGCATGCTTCTAACTTCCATCGGACTAAAGTTAAAATTTTAAATTATATTAGGCAAGTTGTAAATCTCATACTGTTTAACTTTGGAATATTGAATTAGTTAAGTGCAAGCTATATATTAATTATGTAGGGAATCTATATTCTCACATTCAGCTCAATTTCTTAGATCTCCTCCTATGTGCATGATTAACTTATAAATACATTGTAACATTAAAGTTACATTATAACATAAACATGCATATACGTGATGGTGCATATTTGAACAGAAATGGCACATGACATTTTAATAAAATTCTACTTTTAAATTTATTAATTAAACCATTGATAACTAATTAGAAATTTGATTGTCTTTATTGTTAAGTATTAACTAACAAAACTGCATGAAATCCGTCCAAAAGCTTAAACTGTAAAAAAATGCGTCAAGTAGCAGTTTGATTTTCCCCAAAATTGAAATATAACAAAAAAGATAATAGATATCATACAACAAAGCCAAGTTTTCATTGAAAGATACCTCGATTTAATTCGCATTAGCAATTAATAATAAATTAACAATAAATTAGCGATTAACAATAAAAAAAACTTGGCGTGTGCGCCCTTCATTCGAGGCACTTGCTCTGGTAATATTGCTAAAAAAACTTTTAAAGAAATTAAATTGTAGTAAAGTCAGTTTTGGATTTGAATCAGTTGCCCATTGTCTTTTTACCCCGTAATGAAGCACGCACACGCCAAGGTTTTTTTAATTGTTAATCGCTAATTTATTGTTAATTGCTAATGCGACTTAAATCGAGGTATCTTTGAATGAAAACTTGGCTTTCTTGTATGATATCTATTATCTTTTTTGTTATATTTCAATTTTGTGGGGGAATCCAACTGCTACTTGGCGCATTTTCTTACATTTTAATGTTTTTGAATTTCTATATTTCTAGCTGCGAGATGATGTTATGCTAGAGAGAGAAGGCAGATGTGAGCTGATGTTAGAGAGAGATGCTAGACATGTAGAAAGAGACTAACTAACACGAGATGGGTAGATGTCTTATTTCCTTGACATTCGAGTGCTTGGTTATGTAGGCTATTTTATGACAGGAATATCTGACGCGAGTATATCTGACAACAGTTTCATTCTCTTGTTGGTACAGCTTTATGACCCTACTCAATCTAACACTGTTAAGCAATATCCTCTTATTCAATACAATTATAGACTACCAAAGTTGCCAAGTGCATAACCAGGACCCACTTAAATGAAAAAGCAAGAATTTGTTCACCAAGTGATACTTCAGGTCTTTCGTGTAAATGATTTCTGAAATACGAACCTTACTAGTAATCAGTATTTGCTCAGTAAACTTTAGATCTTTGACTTCTGTAGTTTTGAATTATGTATCTGTTCAGCGAGTTTGAAATCTATAACTGAACTGGTTCTTGGGTACGCCCTTGTCAAATTTGACATTACAAATGTGTTGAAAAAGAGAATTAATAGAACTTATTAAATGTTGAGCCTAATCGTAATATTAATTTAGAGGCATACTAGTCGTGGAAAATTAGTACTGCTCATCAAGTTTCAAGCCTGTCGCTTAAGTCATTCTTCGCCTACACATTTGACAAGTTCCACACTTTTCACATGTGTCGAATGAGGAGAGGATATATAACTTAAGCGAAGGACTCCCAATTTGTTGGGCGAATATGAATTGCCAGTAAATTGTATGCCTTTGAACTCCATATAATGAAGTCCAACGCTTCATATGTTACATTTGTTACGTCCTTACCTCCTGAACGTAACACATCATACAGATGAGCTGCATCCATGTCAAATGTGTAGCTTGAGAATTACTTAATCCAAAGACCTGAAATGTACTGAACAAATACTGATTGGTAATGGCGGCCTGTTTCTAAGTTGTATCAGTATTTGCTCACCAAATTTCAGGTTTATCGCTGAAGTGGTTCTTAGCTTCACATTTGACAAGTTCTGCACTTCATCACAAATGTTTTGAATAAGAGAGAATATCACTTCAGCGATAAACCTGAAATTTGGTGAGCAGATTAAAAAAAGGTTCCAATTATATACTAGATGAGAGAAAAAAAGGGATGGGATTTCATTATTTTGTTGTTTATTATTTAGCAATACATGTGAATTGTTAGAAAAATTCTGGAACATGAATTAAGTCATAAAGTTCGCTGTAAAGTTTGTAATCAAACGAATGCCAGAGTCGAGAAAAATGTACTTTTAACATTACCATTATGTGTACTAGAAGGAAAAAGTAAAAATTTGCAAGAAATAATAAAGATGTATTCCGACTGGTACGTATTGGATGGCTCTTCATGTACTCACTGTGGAAGTAAGGAGATGATGTTTAAAACGGATATTAAGATGGTTGGAAATGTTATATTGATTCAACTATTGCCCTTTCAAAAATGCGAAAAGCGCATAATCAGGATTAAAAAGTATAGTATCACGGGTGCACATACTACAAAATTATTTATCGCGCAAAAACCATACAAAGCCATAAGTGCTATATTTTATCACGAGCAAAATAATAGTCAGAATGGACATTATACGTGTTTTGTACGAAATAAAAAAAATAAGTTGTGAAAGGTTTGGTTTGGAATGTTGAATAGAATTCTGAATAACGAAATTGGGATTTTTATTAAGGAGAGGTCATGGTGAAAGGTACAGGCGTGACTAATTGGATTGTCTTTAAAAGTAATTTGGGCTCGATATAATTTAAAATCATCGAGAGACAATCCTAGCAACCATCTTTTGTACAAGATTCGGGCGTTCGGCTTTCTCAGCCGAACTCTCCCATACTTTATAACACGACTCTTGGGCGTCCGGCTTTCTCAGCCGAACTCTCCCATCACCTACGATCGGGCGTCCGGCTTTCTCAGCCGAACTCTCCCCATCGTAGGGTATCTTTTCTAGACGTCGTCGCATAGGCGTCCGGGTACAGCCTCCTGTACTCTCCCAGTTGGTTTGGCGACCGGCCTCTCCTCACCTCAGGGCGTCCAGGAGTACCTCCCGAACTCTCCTAGCGAAGGTGGGCGTCCGGGGAACTCTCTGTGCTCTCCTCTCTGGGAGGTGTCCGGCTTTCTCAGCCGAACTCTCCATCCCAGGAGGCGACCAGGCGACAGTTCCCCGGTCCCTCCCTGTATTCCCCAGGAGTTCAGGAAGCCGCCCTGTACTCTCCATCTGGAAGGCGTCCGGCTTTCTCAGCCGAACTCTCCATTCCAGGAGGCGTCCAGGAGCTAACCCCTGTACTCCGGTGCTTCGCGAATTCTCGTAGGCGGCCGTGGTTTCTTACCTCGTCCTCTCCGTTGAGAATGCGGTGCAGGAACAGGACGAGCGCGTACGCGATCGTGAATTTATATTTCGCGGTTGCTAGGTTTTGTCGAGCCGCCGTCGCCGCAATCAACAAGGCGGTCGCGATGTAGCAAAACACTCCGATCAGAGTGTTTTCACACCTCCCCGCCGCACAGTGGTCCGAAACGAGAAAAATCGTGACATAGGCATTAAATTGCGTTCTATCACGAAAGCTACACAACCATTCAGGGGATTCCAGTATTTGTTCACATATTTATCATATCTGTTACATAATTTGGTTGTTTCATTATAATTCTGCCATTTTAGTTCCGTGCTGAAAAAATTACCATGCTATGGCCAGTAGTAAAATATTGAATTTCAAATTGCGGCTAACTCCTACGAACTCCCGCCATTGGACAACAGTCAAAATGATGCTTAGACTCTCTACTTTAAGGGAGAAAAAAAACCAACTGCGTTTAGTTGCGATCTTCCGAGTTATTACGAATATTGTCGAAATTATGCTTATACTGCCTACTTTTAGCAGAGTCAAACCCCAGTTGCTCGTATCTATGATCATTCCGGTCATTTCAAATGTTGTCAAGCTCAATTTATTATGTTTAGTAAATATTTAAATGGCTAGGAACTTAAATTGTAGATTTGTCCATATATGGCGTTTGGTTATGTTCTGAGGAGTCAATCGTAATGAAATTAACTACATGACCAAGTTTCTAGTCATCATCAAGCGCGCACACGCAAAGTTTTTTTTTTTATTATTGTTAATCGCTAATTTATTGTGAATTTATTGTTAATTGCTGATGCGAGTTAAATCGAGGTATCTTTGAATGAAAACTTGAATTTCTTGTATGTTATTAATTATATCTGAATTATAACTTGGCTTTCGTTTACCAATGATATCCATTTCTATTTTTGATCATTTGTAAATGACTTTTGCAAGATTGGTGGGTTGGTGAGTCGGTGTTTTGGGTTGTTGGGTGGTGTTGGTGGCGGCAGCGGCGGTGGGGGGGGGGGGGGGGGGGGACTACTTAGCGTTTTTTTTTCATTTTAATGTTTTTGGGGGGATAGGGAGTATACTACGGATTTATATTAATGCAGCGTGTAATACATATGTATATTGCTATCAGGATGCGAAATTCTGATGATGATGAAAACTTGATTGTAACGTAAAAAGTCACTTTACTGATACATAAAAAATATAATATTAATATATAATACTTAGCCAGTAACTATATTACATATGAACAGTACAATCACAGAACTATTCCAAATATGCTGTCCGCAAAAAAGCGTATTTTTCTACCGATTCGTGATTGAAAAAGAATTGACTGCTGGAGAATCTATTCTTGCACAAATCGGTAAAATAATCGATTCTTCAGAAAAAGAATCGAGTAGAATCGCCCGTCCTTACAACTGAGCACTGTGTTTTGAAGAGTTTAGGTGTCAAATGGAACAACTATATTAGTTCAAAGAAAACTGTTGTAGCATCGCTCGGTTTACTACGGAACGGAACGTCTGGAAGACCTGAAATTTGGTACAAAATTAAGGATAAATGTTTAAAATATTGGTAGTTCAGTGTGTCGACTCGCTCGAACACAACTTTTTCTTGTGTCTCGCTACGTCCAGCAGTGCACTGCCGTGTTGTAGATAGAACACTGTGTTTCGAACACAGTGTTACACAGTTTGAAAAGCACACAGGGGGTCTGTTCGGAGTGGCAGTTTGCTCAGTTTCCAACCAGTTTCCAATCGTCAAACGCAGCAGCACCTTACGAGAAAGCAAATCGCAAACTGGTTGGAAACCGAGCAAACCGCCACTCCGAACAGACCCACAACAATATGGCTGTGTCGTGTTTACGTTACCGACACATTGGTTAAGCCGGTTATGCCATGGTTGGTTATGTGTCAAAACGCTTGTGTGACAGTTCAATTTTATTATTTTATTATTTTTAAACAGCATACTGTCCTTGTCCCTGTCCCTGTAATCTTGTGATTATTAATTAAGAATTATGAAATCTCAAAAGTGTTAAGTGCGTAACTCACAAGCCCTTGTATTTGGTAAACGAGGGTTGATTACCAATAGTTAAAATTGTCAAGTGTGTAGCATATGAATCTTTTAAGTAATAATTAAGAATTGTTTATTTACAATTCAAGAGAATGCAAGCTATTAGTAATCAATACTTGTTTAAACTAATTTCAGAACTTTAGGTTTGCGCTCCATCAGTAAGGCACTTGACAGTCAGGAATAACTTGTAAAGTGTTAAGTCAAGTTATTTACAATTTCAATACATTATAACTATTGGGAATCTTTCTTTTGCTAATCTGAATCATTGTTTTACTTAATGCTTCACAATTACAGTATATAAACCGAGAAAAATGCTGATGCATAGTCTAATTTAGTTGTATCTTGCCTGTCAAGTTCATTGCTCTAGGAATGCTTCAGCTAAAGAGCTAAAATGATGGAAGCAAGCAATAATTACCAACCATACATCATTTAAGGATATAATAGTACTTGTTTAGCAAATTTCATTACTTTAGATTGTGCTTTCTCTGAGCTATGCATTTGGCAATCAAGATATACCAAAGTTACAGTGCGTATGAGGGTATAGCTTATCTAATCTGCAATTCAAATGTATCCTAGCTATTGGGAATCTGTAAACAGGCACTAATTATTACCAACAGCTACCATGCTTCAAACTTCCAACAGACTAAAGTTAAAATTTTAAATTATATTAGGCAAGCTGTAAATCTGATACTGTTTAACTTTGGAATATTGAATTTGTGAAGTCCAAGCTAGATTATGTAGGAAATCTATATTCTCACACTCAACTCAATTTCTTAGATTTCCTCCTATGTGCATCATTAATGCATATCAGATGGTGCATATTTTAACATAAATGCCACTTCACATTTTAATACAATTATACTCTTAAATTTTTGAATTAACCATTGATAAATAATTAGAAATGTTATTGTCTTTATTGTAAGCATTAACTAACAAAAAGACATGAAATCCGTCGAAAAACATTAAAATGTACAAAAATGCGCCAAGTACCAGTTTGAATGCCCCAAAAAATTGAGATATAACAATCCGTCCAAAAACATTAAAATGTAAGAAAATGCGCCAAGTAGCAGTTGGATTTCCCCCAAAATTGAAATATAACAAAAAGATAATAGATATCATACAAGAAAGCCAAGTTTTCATTCAAAGATACCTCGATTTAATTCGCATTAGCAATTATTAATAAATTAACAATAAATTAGCGATTAAAAATAAAAAAAACTTGGCGTATGCGCCCTTCATTGCGAGGTAAAAAGACAATGGGCAACTGATTCAAACCCAAAACTGACTTTACTACAATTTAATTTCTTTAAAAGTTTTTTTAGCAATATTACCAGAGCAAGTGCCTCGAATGAAGGGCGCATAAGCCAAGTTTTTTTTATTGATAATCGCTAATTTATTGTTAATTTATTATTAATTACTAATGCGAATTAAATCGAGGTATCTTTGAATGAAAACTTGGCTTTCTTGTATGATATCTATTATCTTTTTGTTATATTTCAATTTTGGGGGAAATCCAACTACTACTTGGCGCATTTTCTTACATTTTAATGTTTTTGGACGGATTTCATATCTTTTTGTTAGTTAATGCTTTACAATAAACGCAATAAAATTTCTATTTATTTATCAATGTTTCAATTTTGTGGGAAAATCAAACTGCTACTTGGCGCATTTTCTTACATTTTAATGTTTTTGGACGGATTTCATGCCTTTTTGTTAGTTAATACTTAACAATAAAGACAATCAAATTTCTAATTATTTATCAATGTTTCAATTTTGTGGGAAAATCAAACTGCTACTTGGCGCATTTTTTTACAGTTTAATGTTTTTGGACGGATTTCATGCCTTTTTGTTAGTTAATACTCAACAATAAAAGACAATCCTTCTTCTTCTTCACTTGATTCTTCTTCACGTGATTAACGTCGACTCCCCTCAGGGTTTGCGACGGGTATGGAATAATACCTCCTGCATTCACATACCAAACCCTGTATGAGCGTCCATAAGGCAGGGGGGGGACACCAAACTTATGCTCATACCGGGTGGACCTACTATTTTTAAGGTGGAATCCGAACCACCCCCCCGCTGCAGTGCGTGAACGTGCTGAAAATCAGCGATGACAGGTGTTGGGATCGAACCCGAGCCCCGCTAATTACGGGTCGAGCACTTATCCCCCTGAGCCACTGCGCGGGTTCAACAATAAAGACAATCAAATTTCTAATTATTTATCAATGGTTTAATTAATAAATTTAAAAGCAGAATTTTATTAAAATGTCAAGTGCCATTTCTGTTCAAATATGCACCATCACCTATGTGCATGTTTATGTTATAATGTAACTTTAATGTTACAATGTGTTTATAACTTAATCAAGCACATAGGAGGAGATCTAAGAAATTGAGCTGAGTGTGAGAATACAGATTCCCTACACAATATAGCTTGCACTTGACAAATTCAATATTTCAAATTCAAACAGTATGAGGTTTACAGCTTGCCCAATATAATTTAAAAGTTTACCTTTAATCTGTTGAAAGTTAGAAGCATGATAGCTATTGGTATTAATTAGCACCTGTTTACTGATTCCCAATAGCTAGGATGCATTTAAATTGCAGATTAAATAAGCTACACCCTCATACACACTTTAACTTTGGTATATCTTCAGTACCAAATGCATAGGTCACGGAGCACACAATCTAAAGTAATGAAATTTTCTAAACAAGTACTGATTACCAATAGTTATTATATCCCTAAATGACATGTGATTGCTAATTAGTACTTGCTTACATCATTTTAGTTTTTTAGCTGAAGCGTTCTTTGAACAATGAACTTGACAGCCAAGATACAAATTAGACTGTGTATGAGCATTTTGCTTGGTTTATATATTATAATTGAAAAGCATTAAATCAAACAATGATTCAGATTAGCAAAAGAGAGATTCCTAATAGATAGAATGTAATGAAATTGGAAATAATTTGATTTAATACTTTACAAGTTATTCCTGACTGTCAAGTTCCTAGCTGATGGAGCGCAAACCTAAAGTGCTGAAATTAGTTTGATTTAAAGGTCTGAAAATTGTTCAGTGCATAGCACAACAATCACTTAATCATTTTAGCTCTTTAGCTGAAGCGTGTCTTGAGCAACAAACTTGATAGTCTCGATACAATTACACTAAATTAGGCTCCGTATGGGTATATCGCTTGGTTAATATTATAACACTAAAACATTAAATCAAACAATGATTCAGATTAGCAAAAGAGAGATTATCAATAGCCAGAATCTACTGAAATTGTAAATGATTTGACTTAATACTTTACAAGTTATATTTGATAAGCTATATATGCAAGCTCTCTCATTCTCAGTCTAGTTTTTTTATCTATCCTGACTATCAAGTGCCTAGCTGACAGAGTGCAAACCTAAAGTGCTGAAATTAGTCTACGTAAGCAACTACTGATTACCAATAGCTAGTATTTCCTTAAATTGTAAATAATTGCTAAGTAATTATTGGTTAAAAGATTCATATGCTAGACACTTGAGAATTTTAGCTATTGATAATGAGCACTCATTTACTAAATACAGTGAACATTGATTTGTGAATTACGCACTTAACACTTTTGACATTTCATAATTCTCAATAGTCACAAGATCACAGGGACAATGGCAAGGATAGTATGATCTTTTATTAATTTAATAAAAATAAAGCATGGAATCTGAAATAAAAGAATAAAGTCGGACTGTGTCACATAACCGTTATTACAAATGACCTGCCATGGTATAGCCGGCTTAACCAATGTGTCGGTAATGTAAACACGACACACCCTTATCTCCGTAGCATGCAGCATTTCACAATGATGCCATCTCGTATGCGAAAAGTGAAAGTTACATTTTTAGGAATAGTCAACAAAGAATCTTAATCCGCATTTGCCTTTTCCGCGAGTAAAATAAGCAAGTGAAATCCATATCTTTTGAACGACTGAACCGATTCGCTTGATTCTTGGCTCATTGGATTCAGAAAAATCAGCGAAAAAATATAAAATTCAGAATTAAATTCTTGGTGCTGTAACTTTTTCATAAATCGAGGTGAAAGTTTTACAGCAGACGACAACCGCTACACTTCGGGATAAGTATCCTCGGTAGTCGCGCGCTGTATATATATAAACTACTACTTGGCGCGAGACTCTACCGAGTCTCCTGAAAAAGATATCGATACCCATACAAGAAAGTCAAGTCTTCATTCAAAGATACCGCGATTTAACTCGCATTAGCAATTAAAAATAAATTAGCGGTTAACAATAAAAAAAACTTGGCGTGTGTACGCTTCATTCGAGGTACTTGCTCTGGTAATATTGCTAAAAAACTTTTAAAGAAATTAAATTGTAGTAAAGTCAGTGTTAGATTTAAATCAGTTTCCCATTGTCTTTTTACCTCGCAATGAAGAGCGTACACACCAAGTTTTTTTTATTGTTAATCGCTAATTTATTGTTAATTTATTGTTAATTGCTAATGCGTGTTAAATCGAGGTGTCTTTGAATGAAGACTTGGCTTTCTTGTTATATCTTAATTTTCTGGAGCAATCAAACTGCTACTTGGCGCATTTTTTTACATTGCAATATTTTTGGACGGATCTTATTGGCCACACATTCTTCGCCAATTCTTACGGAGTTCACCCATACCATGAACTCTGTCGGTGTCACTCTGCGACACGCGCCAGTTTCTTTCCCCTACGCTATACGCAGACTTCTCATTGCTCCTCAAGAGCCACAATTTATTATTTATGAACTGCGCTAAGCGCAGTCTCAACATCCTTATCCGTTCTTAGAACTAAGCCAAAAACGTTCCTGATCGTTATCAGGATGTAACAGTGTAATTAAATCGTTTCGCTACAATTACTGTTTTATTTATTTTTCAATTAAATTGTACAAATTTTAATATCATTAAATACACTTATTTATCTTATCGTGACGATTCGCTACTTTAAATTAATAGTAATATACAGAATGCTTCAAGAGTAATCCTAAATTTCTAATTAACGTGCATACAAAATTAAATTATTATCACCCAGGTAAATCCGTCTAGAACAACGAGTAATGTGATATTTTTTTAATCAAAAGTGGAGCTCAGCAATACCGTTTCAAAAGCGACAGCATCATCCTATACACATATTCCGCCCTGTTCGAGGATTGTTAACGCGCTTGTGTTCCGTAACGCTTAAATGAATTTTTCGCCCCTAACGAATGTCGACAAATCTGTTTCTCACAGTGAGTGCGAGTGCTTCCTTTGTTTCCTTGCGTCCCTGGAGAGTCAAAGGAAAGACGAGAAAAAGAAGGCTAGAATTTTTCTCTAAAATTAATGTCAGCACCCGCGAATAACAATGCGAGCTCTCCCCAATTACTTAATGACTGCCTGCCGATGAAAGTCATCGTTTCGCCGTTATTAATTAGACTTCGTGTTTCATATGCTGTATAAAAAAATATGGTAGTTTAAATTGAACGTAATTCGGTTTGTAAATGCAACATAATTCGAGACAGTTTTAGTGGCTCTCGTTTGAATGATGCGTCGCAGGTATAAACGAAACTTTACAGGTGCACTTAGTGTTGAGCTTGAGGAGGTCAAGCGAAGCGAACAGGATCACTGTTTCTAATAGAGAGGGAGAGAGGCTCGCACTAGCGTGTAGAGAGCGTGCAGACTTTCGAGCCTGGCTGCCTGGAGAGTGGAGTGTGGAGCATTGTGGAGTGCGAGCTGGTGCGGACCAGCCGGCAGGGGCAGGGTGGGAAGCAAGGCGGGCGGAAGTAGTGCCCGACGGATTCTGCGGGGGTCGAGAGGAGGCGTGCGATGGCATGAATCGAACTGTTGCTGGGATTGGAGGGGACGGCCGGGGAGCGCGTGACGAGCGTTGGAGCGGTGGAGGGTGAAAAAAGATGCGCGTGCGCGCGCAGCTGCTTTGTCCACTGGTTAAGGCTGGATGGTGGGGCAGCGGTGGCGGCTGGAGCCCGGCGGGGCAAGAGACGACGGGCGGTAGGGGTCCCTGAGTGGACTGTGGCAGAACAGCGGCGACTGCATCCTTTCAGTCGGCCGCTGAACCCGCGCACCAATCGGTTTGGAGTGTGTGTTTCTCTTGTGCTTAGTTGCATCGTGTCGAACCTCAAATCGCATCGACCTTCCCTCCTTCTTACCACCTCCCGTGACAGAAGAGCGAGTGCCAAGAAGAGCAAGAGCCACTCATATCTTCTCCAATCCGATCAGTAAATAGCTTTGCTTTGTCCATTCGAAGGACACCGCCGAGACTGCGACCGACACGAAGACGAAGGAAGAAGGAACGGCTGGATCCGTAGGGGTAACCTGCCGGGATTGCAGCTGCACACACTTTCCGTTGGCTCTACATACATCTGAAAGTTGCTGCCGTTCGCCGGCGAAACGCCAAGCGGTTCTCGTGCATGGTGAGTATCCCGCAACAATGCAAAGTAACGCGACCTTAGTTACGTGAGCAAAATATACCTTTCTCTTCGACAACTTGAGTACATTTGAGTATTCGGAGCTGTGGAGTGTAGACTAGATAGGTCACAATGCAGCGGCTGTTGACGCTCGGCGCTCGACGGTCCCCCTTGGCCGCAGATGACAATCGTCGAGGCAGGGTTGCCTGTTGGCTGCTGGCTCAGCTCTCTTGCTTCGCGCTTCCTCTTCTTCTTGCACGAGAAAGATCTTGCTTTCTCTTTTTGGTGGAGAGCTGAGCGTTGTCGCGGTGATGGTGTCGCGTCGTGGCGGTCGTCATCACCGAAAAGGAGAAGCACATAGCAATTCTTAGTAATGGAGAATCCAGGCCGCCTGAACTATCGTGGACCTCTGTCTCTCTGTCTTACGTTTGTTCTATTAATTAAACCGGACAGTACTACTCCGATAAGTAAAAAGCGACGGCGGAGAGCTGTTGTAATGCAGGTGACGCAGGTTAGATTTTTCAGCTGAGCGCGACGAGTGAGAAACAAGTCACTGTTGCCGCCGCTACTTTGCGTCTCGCGTCTTCACGTGTTTTCGGCCACCTGGTTATCGCTACCGTTCACGCGACAAGATGTACTACTGGCTGGTGTCGTTTCTTGGCAGTTTTAAACTTTTCGCGACGGCAGAGCTGGCTGCCAGCGCATTGCTGCTTCCATAAGCTGAATCACTTGTCTTTAAATCATCACTGTTCCGTATATTCTGCCACATGTCGAATAATTATAAACTATCCAGTAATTTTAATTATGCATAAGTGATTCTGTCTGTGATTGCGACTGTGCCAATTCAAAGATAAGTCGTAACCGGTAGTTTCAACCTTCTAATATGGCTGAATGTAATGTAATGCCACAGCATGCAAAAAGTACAAGAGTTTAAATTGAAACATGCGGTTCGTATGAAAGTTGTAAATATTAAATATAATCAAAAATAGGAGAGAATTATTAAAGGAAGTAAAATGCAATGACGGAACATCTTTGGAAGAAAAGAATTAGTAACGTAACGGCAATTTGCATGGACGGCCACTATAGCTAGCTGGTATTCATACAATCAAACATACTTTGGCACTATTTTGCACCTTAATAGCGAAAGGGTGAACTGTTCGTCGACAAAATTAGATCATCTATGATCCGTATTAATTGCGTGAACGGAAGGTTTATGGGACCAATATGTGTATGCTCTCGATTAAAATTTCTCGCTTCTTCTCAATGCTTTCTTTGATACTTTTTGAGGTATGATTAGCAATATAAAAATGTCGTGAAGAAGTTCGCTTTCTGTGCGTACTGTAAGCGTAATGTAGTGTACTGTATTCCCGTCAAGCATTTAATGAATAATGCGTGTTGAGCCACGCATTAAGGTAGGGTTTCGTAGTTTGAAAGTCAAAAAGAATGCATTTTTATTGAACTTGTGTCAAAAATATGGTGGATGGAACCTTCTCAAATTGAAAATCATTTTTCCTATTTCTTCCCCAAAGTTAATTAGTTTACAGTGGCCGTTATAGTTTTATATATTCGATATTATTTTTACAAATTATTTCCCGTTTTTAAACAAAAGAATTACAAAATTAGAGGGGCGAGGACAATCTGGCTGTGACGGATGAACAGACGGAAAGATACGCCGAAATTATAAGTCTTCGAAACCCTAAAATCCGAAACCCGAGGAACGGGCAACTTTTAGAATTTGGAGATCATATTTCTCATTAAGTATCGGGAATACTGAAATTTCTTATTGGTGGACGTTCAACGTGAAAAGAGAATCAGAGTTTTACTTGGAACCCTAGAAAATTGGTAAAAAAAATGCGATTGTTTGCACGGTGAGGTAGTAGTTTTGTATACAAGAGATGATTCAGTTAGTTGTATGTCTAAGAGTTTTCAATTTTTGAGACATTTAACAGAAGGAGAAATAATCATTACTGTAAAATGAAGCTTGCACGCTGAACCCAAGCAAATGTATATATAATGTATTTGTGTATTATTATACCACATTTATGTGATAAATATGAGTATAGGATTGTGTTGTAATAGAGAACTTAATATCGGTACAGTTCTATTGAAATATCTATACTTTCAAATAACACATATAAAATTAGAGAGCTTGAATATTTAGCATTTGTAATCTATGGAGTACGTTGAACTTTACTCATAATTAGTGGTTAGACGAACCTTTGTTTCATAATTCGGAAACATCCTTGGAAGTCTGATACAATACCAACTCAACCATCGGTGCCGCAGTACGGCGATCGATCTTAATTTAAGTGCATGCAAAAGACATACTTCCAGTAACGATTGAACTGAGTTCAGTATTCCCACAAATTGCATCCAGCACTCAAATTTGAGTGCATTGCCCCCAGCTTCTATCTGTAACTAATAGAAACGAAGGTTTGATTGTACACAAAGCATGCAGCAACGCAGACAATCATGTACCGAAAGAAATGAGGAATAAAAAAAAAGAAAGATATATGAATATCACTAGTATTTTGAAAAGTAGCAACATACAGTACAGTAGAGGCATGATTGTTCGAACTAACCGGAGGACATTTGTGTACGGCTAAGAGAATTTTTGGATAATAGAATAGTTAGTTTCTTTATGTTGATCTCCTTATATTTAAAAAAGAATATAAATACTAATAATAACAGTCACAAATACTAAAATTAAATATGATTCGGTTAAAGAATTATGGATCTCAAATAATTTTAGTTCCTATAGCTTTGTTGTGACCGATTACGATACTAGATATGCAAGACGTGTTCGGTTTGTTGAAGGTAAAGCGTGCACAAGCCAAATTTTTATTATTATTATTGTTAATGGCTAATTTATTGTGAATTTATTGTTAATTGCTAATGCGGGTTAATTCGAGGTATCTTTGAATGAAAACTTGGCTTTCGTTTACCAATGATATCCATTTCTATTTTTGATAATTTTTAAATGATTTTGACAAGGTTGGGGGTTGGGGGGCAGACTACTTGGCGTTTTTTTCATTTTAATGGTTTTGAGGGGATTTCAGTTCTTTTTGTTAGTTAATCAGTAAAATAAAAATATAATTTGTTATTACCCATTTGACAAGTTTAATATTTCAACAATGTGACAAATAGGAGGAAGGTACAGTTTATCTGTATAATGTAACATACAAAACATTGGACTTCATTATATGGAATTCAAAGGCATGCTATCTACTGGCAATTCATATTTGTTCAACAAATTTGGAGTCCTTCGCTTAAGTTATATCTTCTCCTCATTCGACACATGTGAAAAGTGTGGAACTTGTCAAATGTGTAGGCTAAGAATCACTTAAGCGAAGGCTTGAAATTTGATGAGCAGATACTGATTTTCCACGGCTAGTATGCTTACTTACGGCTAGAACACTTAAGAAGTTCTATTAATTCTCTTATTCCACACATTTGTAGTATCAAATTTGACAAGGGGGTCTTTCCGCGTCAATTGTCGAGGTTTATTCACACATGTTCGATGATTTTGATGAAAATTTCTGTATCTATAGTTCGCAAAGAGCCGATCCAAATGCAAAAACCCGTTGCTCGCTAACTCAATTTTTGTTGAGTTACAAGGATTCAAAGTTTTGGGTAAATTTTTTTTCAATAATTTATATCTCGGTAAATATTACAGATAGCCATATCGTTCAGACGCCAAAATGAAGAAAAGGAATTGAAGTTTGATAAAAAAAATACTCCATTGAGAAATACTCGTTTGGAACAAATGTTAATGATAAAAGTTTATAACAAATGCTTGCCGTTTCCAAAGGGGATCATCGATTTTGATAAAAAAATTGCTAACCGTTGCTCCAAGTCTCTTGCAGATGTCCTCCAAAGCGTTTTCGGAAACACGACTTGGGGACCGAGTTATAAATTTGTATTGCCGGGCGCGCCCGGTCAATCTGCTGGCAGTGCGTGCCACGCTTGACTGGCGCGCGGATGTTAGACTCGGCGCTCGGGGTACGTACATTCAAAATGGTCATACCTGTTCAGTTCTACAGCATACCTGCCAAAAGACAATATGTGAACCCGTGGTACGCATCCGCATCCAGAATATGCGATTAGAAGGTGCCATAAAGTAATAAACACCGTTTCCTCTCTGTGTTACCCGGGCTTGACCATTTTGAATGGTTAGGTTTAAATGGGTAGATTAAATTAAAATATCTTAAAAAGTTAACATTTTATGAGCATTTTTTGATTTTTACTACCAAGTTAGCGGTGCTTTTTTCTCGAAAAGCAAAAGTAATTGGTGTGTTGAATTGTGCTCAATTTGTGCTATTTTGTGCCGCAAACCAAATTAAAATATCTTGTATGAGTCAAATTTTATGAGCGATTTTTGATTTTCAACAAGAAGTTAGCGGTGTCTTTTTTTCAGAAGGCAAAAGTAATTAATGTACTGAATCGTGTTCGATTTGTGCTACACTGTGCTACAAATTGAATAAGATTATCATGATAAGTTCAAAAGTTATAACCAATTTCCTATCCCTTCTAGCGAAGTTGACCTAATTACTTGTTCAAAATGGAAGGATAACTGAAGTGTATTCTTTGCAAATTGAACAAAAATATCTTGAACAGAAAACACATGTTTTCAGAGTTAAAGATAATTAATGTAATGATTTTGATATATGTTATTCTGTGATATATTCTGTGATATATTATGATTATTTTTCCTAATATACATATATGTGTTCTAAATTAAAATATCAATTATAGGAGAAAAAGGTTACCAATCATGCAAGTTTTTATTCAGAAAAAACTGTATAAATACATAGCGCATGTATTTTATGATTTAAATTGCATACGCGTTTCGAACCTTTTCTTGTTCCGCCATCTATACATATCCAGCTTTTACCGAGCTTTAGATATGTCACATAGTGTCCCATGCAGGCAGCATCAAACGCGCCCTCATATGCGACCAGTCCTGCATACTCGTTCCCGTTACGGGTAGGATCAAAAATTAATTTGTCTGGTATATCAGCCAACTTAGTCTTCTTCTGGTCTCCAGTATCAGTTTCCACAAGTATATGCGGGCCGAAAGATTTGTCTAATGTTGCCTTTGTTTTGCAACATTTGCTTGTGTCTACAAAATTGGTACAAATCGCTTCATTTAAATATTGGAATCCCTGTTCCATAACATTTTGCCGCATATTTAAAACCGAGTACTGCGTCCGACTCTCCCTTGCACAACTCGTGCAAACGCTGTTTAAAATACAGCTTGGGAAATTTCGAAATAACGTCATACACAAATTGCCAATATTAATGGCCGCGTTAACTTTAATCACAGAATTGCGACTTGTTTCTTGCTGGTATACAGGCAAATCCTGTAGTGTCATAGCCCTTTTCAAATAGAATTGTTTCCCGGCGCCAAATTGAATTAGTGTTTGCGCACATTCAAATCCAAAAACATTAAAATGTAAGAAAATGCGTCAAGTTGCAGTTGGGTTTTCCCACAAAATTGAAATATAACAAAAAAGATAATAGATATCATACAAGAAAGCCAAGTTTTCATTCAAAGATACCTCGATTTAACTCGCATTAGCAATTAACAATAAATTAGCGATTAACAATAAAAAAAAACTTGGCGTGTGTGCGCGCTTCATTACAAGGTAAAAAGACAATGGGAAACTGATTCAAACCCAAAACTGACTTTACTATAATTTAATTTGTTTAAAAGTTTTTTCGCAATATTACTAGAGCAAGTGCCTCGAATGAAAGGTGCAC
The DNA here is from genome assembly GCA_964023945.1 of Ectemnius cavifrons. NCBI lineage: Eukaryota > Metazoa > Arthropoda > Insecta > Hymenoptera > Crabronidae > Ectemnius > Ectemnius cavifrons. The sequence continues at coordinate 9,056,828 of OZ030375.1, forward strand.
ACGCCAAGTTTTTTTTATTGTTAATCGCTAATTGTATTCCGCGCCTCCTCCTCAGATCACCATGTAGTACCTCTACTTTACGCCCCTGTTACCACAAAGTTCGCAGCTAAAAACTTTCGCGTGCGTCCGCCCCCCGCACGATCGGCAGCTCATCGCCCATAGATTTCATTCCTTTTCTTTATGCCTACGAAGCCACATCATATTAGAAACTGTGCAAAGCTACTAGATAATATGGGACACAAACGACGCAAAGAGGATAGCGAGAATATATCACCAAGGGAGCTAAAACGATTAAAAATTAAAATTCGGCGATTGATGCAAAAACGTGAGAACTCAACCTCTTTTTACATCTTAGGTTAAAAACAACATATGCGCGATGCGTGTTGCCATAACGAAATCCTTCCTTTTGGTCAAGAACCAAGTCATGATTTGGACAAGTTCCTATAAATCAACAAACAATGTTTGTTGTACAGAAATCTGGCAAATAATAAATACATTCAAGTAATGTTGGAAGGGAAATAGTTAAATCCAATGTGGTTTACAATATCGTTATATCGATGCTTAAATAAATATATATATCTATATATATTTATTTATTTGGGACCATAGGCAGAGACTATTCGTCGGATGGCTCCAGTTCCTCGGAACATAGTAGGCTAAGATCGCCTCTAATACAGATCCCGCTGCAGGAGATCAGCGATAATCTGTTAAATCCTGAACCAAGGAATGTATTGGTTCCTGAGGGTGACAGACAGACACCGCAGCTTGTAGTATCGCAGCAATCCCAACCTTCAATAATTCCGGTAGCTGAAAGTGAAACACTTCTCAAGGATCCTGTTTTGGACGAGAAGACGCTAGAAGCCATTGGAAGTCGATTAGACCCAGAAAAGCCTGTGGCGCCGGCTATCCATAATGATATTCTTCTGAGATGGAAGGATATTCTCAAAGGAGGACTTCCAAAGGATGAGTGGGACAAGATCCTCAAAAAATATCCAGTCCCGGAAAATTGTCTGGTAACGGAACCCCCAAAATTGAATGCTCAAATTAAGACATCTATTCTAGATCCAATTACGTCAAAAGATAAGCGCATAATGGATAAACAGCAAAAAGTATCAGTTTGTCTAAATGCATTGGGACCGCTTATGTCGAATATTCTCAAAGGACATAAACCAGACGACATAACTTTATTGGCAACATTAAGTGAGGTATCCAGAACGCTGGTAGATTTACAGCGGGAGGAATCGTTAACTAGACGTTTGATCATCTTATCAAACTTAAATGCTGCAATGAGAGCTCCGCTAAATTCTACGGTTGCGGACGAATGGCTTTTTGGCAAAGATCTTGATGAAGTGCTGAAGACCGCAAAATCCATAAAGCGATCTTCGAACGAATTGAGGGTAGTTCAAAAAACTTCAACTAGCGAAAAGCCAAAAAACTCGAAGTTTCCGCCCCGTCACTCATACCATGCTCGTCCGACGGTGGCGGGACAACAGAAACAACCCTATCAGGGATACAAATCGAATCCCAACCGGAAATACAACAAATATCAACAAGCTGCGTCCAAGAAGGGGCCGAATCACTTCAAGAGTTAAACAATCGAGTAAATATTCCAGCAGATAGATTAAGACAATTTTCATATGCCTGGGAAAAGTATTTTAAGAATGAGGTAGTAACCCAGTGGGTTAAAGGGTACAAGATACCATTTTTTAAAAAAGTGGTTCAGCCGACACCACCAAGAGAACCCCAGTGGTCCATAAGAGAAATGACAGAAATAACAAAGCAGATAGAAGTATTAATGATTAAGGAAGCGATATGCAAATGCCCCGAGATGGTGGGTCAATTCATTTCAAAAATTTTTCTTGTCCCTAAACCAGATGGCTCTAACCGTCTGATTTTAAACTTGAAAGGTCTTAATGAGTTCGTTAAAACAGAGCACTTCAAATTAGAAGACCTACGTACAGTTAAAGATCTAATGCATCAAGGATGCTTCATGGCGACTCTTGATTTGAAGGACGCATATTACTTGGTGCCAATTGCAGAGTCTTCTCGAATGTTTCTGCGTTTTAGGTTTAATGGTGAACTGTATGAGTTCACGTGTTTGCCTTTTGGTTTAAATACGGCACCATACGTATTTACAAAAATCCTAAAACCGGTAATAGCCCGTCTAAGACACCGAGCGTATACATCTGTTATTTATTTAGACGACTTACGGCTATTTGGACATTCGAAAGAAGAATGCGTGAGCAATATAACAGAAACGTGTACATTTTTAGAAAAATTGGGTTTCATCATAAATTTGTCCAAGAGCCAGTTAGAACCAACCAAGAGGTGTAAATTCCTAGGGTTTATACTAGATTCTGAGAATATGAGAATTGAGCTTCCAGAAGACAAAAGACTGAATGTAATTCGTTTAATTACAAAATTTAGTAAAATCGAGTCATGTAAAATTCGTGAGTTCGCATCTCTGGTAGGAACACTTGGCTCGTGTTGCCAAGGAGTTAAATATGGTTGGGTCTATTTGAAAGACCTTGAAAGAGAGAAGTTTCGAGCTCTTAAGGCCAGTGGAGAGAATTTTGAAGCCACTATGACCATATCTTCAAATGTCCAGGAAGATTTTAACTGGTGGAAAAGCAATGCTCGAACTTCGGTTAATCCAATAAGATCATTTAATTTTGTTATGGAAATTTTCTCCGACGCATCCTTGTCAGGATGGGGAGCATGCATAGACGCTGAAAGAGCGCATGGACACTGGAACGAGATAGAAAGAGCGTGCCATATTAATTATCTGGAATTATTAGCCGCATTTTTAGCATTGAAATGTTTTGCAGATCAGGAACGAGACTGTAATATTTTATTAAGGATCGACAATACTACCGCTATCGCTTACATTAACCGCATGGGCGGAATTCAGTTTGAAAAATTAAGCAAAATGTCGAAAGAAATTTGGAAGTGGTGCGAGGAAAGAAACCTTTGGATTTTTGCTTCATATATTAAATCAAAGGAAAACATAATTGCAGATTTTGAGTCAAGAAGATTAGAATCTGAGACGGAATACGAATTGAATCAAATAGTATTCAATAGAATTTGTAAAACTCTTGGCAGGCCGACTATTGATTTATTCGCGAGTAGAGTAAATACAAAATGTGCCAAATATATTTCGTGGAAAAGAGATCCTGGGGCGATGACAATAGACGCATTCACCGTGAATTGGGCGGATCATTTTTTCTATGCGTTTCCTCCATTTTCCTTAATACCAAAGGTGTTAAAAAAGATTGAGGGTGATCGATCCAGAGGCATCTTGGTGGTGCCTAACTGGCCATCTCAAGCTTGGTATCCCCGGTGCATGAGAATGTTTGAATCCAAACCAAATATTATTGAGCCTGATTTTAATTTACTTTGTTCTCCTAATAGAGGACCTCATCCTCTGTGGGCGCAGCTTTCCCTGGTGGTAGGAATATCATCCGGCAAGCTTACCTTAAAAGAGGTATGCCAGAAAAATCCATAGAGGTCATTCTGGCTTCAATAAGTGAGTCTTCGCTTCGCCAATATGAAGGAACGTTTAAAAAATGGTGGAAGTTTTGCGAAGAAACCAAAATGAATGTATTCGCAGCCGAAGTCAGGGACGTCTTGAGTTTTCTATCGATTGAATTCGAAAAAGGAGCATCATATGGATCGATCAATTCAGAACGATCAGCTATTGCATTAATTCTGGGTCCAGAGATAGGCCAGGATGCAAGGGTTAAACGCTTTTGCAAAGGAGTATCAAACTTGCGACCCTCCCAACCAAAATATGACGTCACGTGGGATCCCAAGATCGTTTTGCTTTTCTTGGAAAATTGGCATCCCAACAATCTCATTTCACTAGAACAGTTGTCTCTTAAGACGGTTACCCTGCTAGCCTTAATCACAGGCCACCGAATACAAACTCTTGCAGCAATCGATATAAAGGACATTTTGAAGATCGAAGATCATTTAGAAATTAAGATTCCAGCTCGACTGAAAACCTCAAAACATAATAAGACTCAACCAACATTGATTCTTCCCATATATGTAAACAATATGGCTATCTGCGTAGTTTCGGCAGTTGAAGAATACTTATCGAAGACTGCCGGATTGCGAAAAAGTGTCACGAAATTATTTGTTTCATGGAAAAAGCCGCACAAGGCTGTAACATCTCAGACTCTGAGTCGGTGGATTAAATCAGTACTACAGAGTAGTGGCATTGATACCAAGATTTTTTCGGCCTACAGTACTCGACACGCTTCAACATCAGCCGCTAAGAAAAATGGTGTCAATATAGACATTATAAGAAAAACCGCGGGTTGGTCGTCAAAATCAGACACATTTGCTAAATTCTATAACCGAGATGTTATACCAAAGAAGGGCGTATTTGCTAAGACAATATTACAATTGTAAAAGTTGATTCCAAAGTTAAGGCAACGCTATTGAAATGAGTCTTCAGTCTTGCAATAGTTCGCGTTTACACAATATTATTATTTTAAAAGTCATCTCATTAACATTAAGGTGAGTTGTTCATAAACAAAATAAACAAATAAGTTATACACAGTTCTGAAAGCAACAGCTATTATATCTGCCGTATTACTGTAAACATCTACATGGTGATCTGAGGAGGAGGCGCGGAATACAATTAAACGATTAAACGAACTTACCTAAGTGAAGTTCCATCGTAATTGTAGGAAGCGCCTCCTCCGAAAGATCAGTCCCACCCTGGTCATTTATGACAACCCTAACAAAATCCCAATATCATACGGCAGTACTTCAAACTAATGAAATCTATGGGCGATGAGCTGCCGATCGTGCGGGGGGCGGACGCACGCGAAAGTTTTTAGCTGTGAACTTTGTGGTAACAGGGGCGTAAAGTAGAGGTACTACATGGTGATCTTTCGGAGGAGGCGCTTCCTACAATTACGATAGAACTTTACTTAGGTAAGTTCGTTTAATCGTTTAATTTATTGTTAATTGCTAATGCGAGTTAAATCGAGGTATCTTTGAATGAAAACTTGGCTTTCTTGTATGATATCTATTATCTTTTTTGTTATATTTCAATTTTGTGGGAAAACCCAACTGCTACTTGGCGCATTTTCTTACATTTTAATGTTTTTGGACAGATTTCATGCCTTTTTGTTAGTTAATGCTTAACAATAAAGACAATCAAATTTCGAATTATTTATCAATGGTTTAATTAATAAATTTAAAAGTAGAATTTTATTAAAATGTCAAGTGCCATTTCTGTTCAAATATGCACCATCACCTATGTGAATGTTTATGTTATAATGTAACTTTAATGTTACAATGTATTTATAACTCAATTATGCACATAGGAGGAGATCTAAGAAATTGAGCTGAATGTGAGAATATAGATTCCCTACATAATATAGCTTGCACTTGACAAATTCAATATTCCAAAGTTGAACAGTATGAGATTTACAGCTTGCCTAGTATAATTTAAAATTTTAACTTTAGTCTGCTGGAAGTTAGAAGCATGGTAGCCATTGGTAATAATTAGCATCTGTTTACTGATTCCCAATAGCTAGGATGCATTTAAATTGCAGATTAGATGAGCTACACCCTCATACACATAACTTTGGTATATCTTGAGTGCGAAATGCATAGGTCACAAAGCACACAATCTAAAGTAATGAAATTTGCTAAACAAATATTGATTACCAATAGCTATTATATCCCTAAATGACATGCGATTGGTTATTGGTGCTTGCTTACATCATTTTAGCTCCTTAGCTGAAGCGGTCCTCGAACAATGAACTTGACAGTCAAGATACAACTAAATTAGACTGTGTATAAGCATTTTGCTTGATTTATATATATACTATAATTGTAAAGCGTTAAGTCAAACAATGATTCAGATTAGCAAAAGAGAGATTCCCAATAGCTAGACTGTATTGAAATTTTAACTTATTTGACTTAGTTAATACTTTACAAGTTATTCCTGACTGTCAAGTGGCTACCTGACCTAAAGTGCTGAAATTAGTCTAAGCAAGTACTGATTACTAATAGCTAGCATTCCCTTCAATTGTAAATAATTGCTAATTATTGCTTAAAATATTCATATGCTAGACACTTGACAATTTTACCTATTGATAATGAGCACTCGTTTACCAAATGCAAGGGTTTGTGAGTTACGTAGTTAACACTTGTGGCATTTTATAATTCTTAATAATCGCAAGATCACAGGGACAGGGACAAGGACAATGCTGTATGTAAGGAGTATGCTGTTTTATTATCTGAAATAAAATAATAAAATCGGACTGTCTCACATAACCGTTATGACACCCAACCAACTGCGGCATAACTGGCATAACCAATGTGTCGGTAACGTAAACACGACATAGTCATATTATCTCCGCAGACCGCAGCATTTGGGGGTGCTCCCATCTCGTGTGAAAAAAGTGAAAGCCACATTTTTAGGAATATCGCCTAAACATAAGGACTCTTAATCCGTCTTACCTTTTCCACGAGAAAAATAAGCAGGAGAAATTCATATCTCCTGAACGACTGAATCGATTAGCTTGATTCTTGGCTCATTGGATTCAGAAAAATCAACGATGAAAAAATTCAGAAATAAATCCCCGGAGCTGTAACTTTTTCATAAATCGAGGTGAAAGTTTTATAACAGACGACAGCTGCTACACTTCGGGATAAGTATCCTCGGTAGCCGCGCGCTGTATATATATAACTACTACTTGGCGCGAGACTCTACCGAGTCTCCTGATATTTGAACACCAGCACTTCCAGACTCGATGGTTGATGCTTTATAATACGGCCTCATGTGCGTTGCTGTTGTAATAATTTGGCATGCGCTGTCGAATGCGTAAGTGTTTTTCACAATAACTGAAACACTACTCGCATTAACAGTCGGACAGTAGTTGCCATTAATTATTATTGGCAGGTTAAATTGGTTTTCTAATGACGGATCGAATTCCGGTACCGGGTCAATATATTTACGCTTCAGGTTCTTCCTGTTTTTATTCCGCCAATTCAGTTCTTCTTTCAATTCTTTGAATTCGTCGACTTGTCAGTCTGCTCCGTGTTATAATTTTGGCTATCTGGTTCTTCTAATACTTTCAAATTGTTTACCTGGTTCACACAAGCTGATTTAAGTTTTTCTTCAAACGAAGAAATATGGCGAGCCATGAACTTATCAGCTCGAATACAATTGAGGTTATCCCTCATAACCCAATTTTTTAAATCGTTGAATTCCGATTCGATTACAGCCGAAGTCGGACGTGTGGAACCATAGCCGAATATTTTGATCATTACATCGGTCTATAAAGGAAAATAAGGTAAAACGGTCTTTAATTTTATTGCCACAGAGGGACAGTAGAATCCGTTTATCTCCTCTGTTTCTTCTTCATTGGCAATTACGATCTTGCAGTTCTCGTATAAATGTTTGCTCCACGCAAATATGTTAGTATTCTCTACTTCTTCATTATACATCTCTGGTTCTGACCCATTGGTCGTATCTTCTTCCGAGATTTTGTATGAAAGAGTTCCTCTAATAGATTCGGTGTGAAAATTTCTAGCATGTATTGTGGAGCTTCCCTGCGCATAATTTTCGTTTATTGAAAGGAGAAATATGGATTTCGCATGCTTCGCGACTCCATCAAATGTTATTTGCTCTCTAAGAACAGCAAAACACCTAATAGAAAACACCTTCACTTTCTTCGGTACACCAACCCAACGTAATGGCATATATCCAGGCGCAAAAGGCACGGCGGCGTTTTCGACGTTTTGTGTGTAATTAGATTAAAGCTGTGTGACAAGTAATCAGCCAGCTTATTGTGTTTAGTAAAGGCTCTACAAACTGCTCCAAGTAAAGCGCGATCGAAATCGGTTATGACTTCCCGTGGTATGGGGAATGAAGATTTGTTCTTTGATCCAAAACGCAAAAACTCCTGAAGCCAATAAGTAATAGCATTTGTGTTTTGGACCGGTGATAGCATTTGGCAAAATGGCATATGTGCATTTTCCGTTTTGATGACTGCTTGATAGAGGTAGATATGCGACGACAATTCCCCATTAGGTAATTTGAGTTTTTTAACTAATGAGCCAGTCGCATCGATACATACGATGTATCGTGACTTTTTTCATACATCGCGTTTTGCTCGTCTGTCCAGTAATGGACAAAGGATGGATCGATTCCTATAGCGCGGATTGCGCCATCATATTTTCTATTATATTTTAACAACTGTAAATTTTCAAAAATATTTACGCTTTTAATGCCGCTATCGTTATTTAGTTTCTCTTCCTTGGCTTTTCTTAATACGTGTTGTGAAAAAAGATGCGGAGGCTCTGGATCGCCTAAGTCCATCAATCGTGCTGCTTCGTTTCGTCTCCAGATTATTGGTAACGTCTTACCCTCTGTCAGCTCCTTTGCTACGGCGATCCTTTTCGATCCTTTAAGTTGCCGTTTTTTGGAATGACTCTCTGATGGATCATAACCTTTCAAGGTGCATTCCATCACGATGGCATCACCATTTTCTTCAGGCAGATTGGCAATCAACCCGAGGAAAGTGCAGCTACACTCTTTACAGTCTCTTCAACTCGACTCTTCAACTGTCACCGCATAACCGCTCTTCGATGTTTGCGCATATTTAAATGATAATGGGCATTGGATTTTTACAGTGTCGTACATTTTGTCGAACAACACATTTGTCCAACTCTTCCGCGCGACTTTGTGAATTACACGTGGTCCACTTTTGCAGTTTAAATTTACTGCCTCTGGTTTTATATTAGGCCATACGTCTGTTAAATCAATGCACAAAAGACATACTACTTTCGTAAGACTCGTCGAAACTTAAGTCATATTTGGGGTTTGATTTCTCGTAATTTATGTCGTATAACTGCAACAATTCTGTGTGCGTTCCGTATGTATTAAGTAGCTATTAAGTAATCGTATCAGGAGACTCGGTAGAGTCTCGTGCCAAGTAGTTAGCTATAGCTATACAGCGCGAGAAGCCGAGGCTACTTATCCCGACGCGTAGTGGTTTTCAATCGATATAAGACTTTCACCTCGATTTCCGAAAAAGTTACAGCTTGCAGGCATAACTTATGAATCAAGCACAGCCTAATTTATTTTTCTGAATCCAATAAGCTAAAGAGCAAGGAAATTGGTCCATGCGTTCAAGAGATATGAATTTCCCCCTCTTATTTTCTCGTGCGAAAACGATTCAGAAGAAGATTCAGACCAAAAATGTAGGTCACATATTTTCCACGCTAGGTGGCAGAACGTTCATATATTTCTAGCTTTGTAGCTGCGAGATGATGTTATGATAGAGAGAGAAGGCAGATGTGAGCTGATGTTAGAGAGAGATGCTAGACATGTAGAAAGAGACTAACTAACACGAGATGGATAGATGTCTTATTTCCTTGACATTCGAGTGCTTGGTTATGTAGGCTATTTTATGACAGGAATATCTTACGCGAGGATATCTGACAAATTTAACAGTTTTATTCTCTTATTGGTACAGCTTTATGACCCTACTCAATCTAACACTGTTAAGCAATATCCTCCTATTCAATACAATTATAGACTACCAAAGTTGCCAAGTGCATAACCAGGACCCACTTAAATGAAAAAGCAACAATTTGTTCACCAAGTGATACTTCAGGTCTTTCATGTAAATGATTTCTGAACTACGAACCTTACTAGTAATCAGTATTTGCTCAGTAAACTTTAGATCTTTGACTTCTGTAGTTTTGAATTATGTATCTGTTCAGCAAGTTTGAAATCTATAATTGAACTGGTTCTTGGGTACGCCCTTGTCAAATTTGACATTACAAATGTGTTGAAAAAGAAAATTAATAGAACTTATTAAGTGTTGAGCCTAATCGTAATATTAATTTAGAGGCATACTAGTCGTGGAAAATTAGTATCCTGCTCATCAAGTTTCAAGTCTGTCGCTTAAGTCGTTCTTAGCCTACACATTTGACAAGTTCCACACTTTTCACATGTGTCGAATGAGGAGAGGATGTATAATTTAAGCGAAGGACTCCAAATTTGTTGGACGAATATGAATTGCCAGTAGATTGCATGCCTTTGAACTCGATATAATGAAGTCCAACGCTTCATATATTATATTTGTTACGTCCTTCGCTCCTGAACGTAACACATCATACAGATAAGCTGCATCCTCCTCTTATTCGTCATATTGTTGAAATATTAAACATGTCAAATGTGTAGCTTGAGAATTACTTAAGCCAAAGATCTGAAATGTATTCACCAAATACTGATTGGTAATGGCGGCATGTTCCTAAGTTGTGTCAGTATCAGTATCTACTCATCAAATTGTAAACCTGTCGCTTAAGTGGTTCTTAGCTCCACATTTAACAAGTTTCACACTTCACAAACTGAAGCGAAGGACTCCAAATTTGTTGGATGAATATGAATTGCCAGTAGATAGCATGCCTTTGAATTTCATATAATTAAGTCCAATGCTTTGTATGTTACATTATACAGCCAAGATGTGTCCTTGTCACATTGTTGAAGTATTAATTAAATCTTTCACTTTTGTAGTATTTGAATTATGTATCTGTTCAGTAAGTTTGAAATCTGTTACTGACGTGGTTCTTGGGTACGCCCTTGTCAAACTTGACACTACAAATAGATAGATAGCATGCCCTTGAATTGCATCTAATTAAGATCAACACTTCGTATGTTACATTATACAGATAAGTTGTATCTTCCTCCTATTTATCACATTGTTGAAGTATTAAACTTGTCAAATGGGTAATAACAAATTATATTTTTATTTTACCGATAAATTAGCGATTAACAATAATAAAAAAAACTTGGCGTGTGCGCGCTTCATTGCGAGGTAAGAAACCAATGAGAAACTAATTTAAATCTAACATTCACTTTACTACAATATAAAATCCTAAGAAATCTTACATTTACAGTTCAATCACATGTACTTACTATATACTTCACAGAAAAGCAGGTTCTCAATTCGTCTCGAATATATTTCTTTCAAAGTTTTCCAGCAATATTACCAGAGCAAATGCCTCGAATGAAGCGCGCACACGCCAAGTTTTTTTTATTATTGTTAATCGCTAATTTATTGTGAATTTATTGTTAATTGCTAATGCGAGTTAACTCGAGATATCTTTGAATGAAAACTTGACTTTCTTGTATGTTATTAGTTATATCTGAATTATAACTTGGCTTTCGTTTACCAATGATATCCATTTCTATTTTTGGTAATTTTTTAAATAATTTTGACAAGGTTGGTGGGTTGCGGAGCCGGGAAGGCGGGGGGATAAATATATTTCGGCCCAAGCCGGTACTCTTCAGGCATGGCTCAAAGCAGTTAGTCAAATCTTTATAAATGTCTGATTTTGGTGGAACTATAGAACCATCATCATTTAAAATACTCTTGAACTGCTGAAGGTGCAGTAGATCTTTTAACGCCACAATGCTGGGTCGCGAAGACATTATAAAATTCCAAGATATGCGACTATGGATTTAAAGCACTGCGAGAATATAAACAGTTATTGCACTAATCTTAAGGGATGAAGATCAAATTACCATTCTTGAGTTACTCACCACGGGCTAGTTGAACACTAATAGGGGAGTCTAAAGCTGTAACTGTAACTAAGCTGTAACTGTGACTAAGAGTCTAAATCTATAGTAATGAAAATAATATAAAAAAGTAACACTATTAACGTTTGTTAAGTAAAAGTCTGGAGACTCGAAGGTAAGATTCACTATTGATCGCTGTGAGGGCTGATCATCGAATGAGGCAAATACATTCGTTAAACTGCATAACAACTGACTGTTGAGGCGGTTCGAAACATACAGTGTTGAGTCGAATACAGGGGGTTGAACAAAAGAAGTCTTATTCTCATTTCCACTGTTCAGTGGTTACTAAACATAAGTTTTGATAACAATTCCATATATAAAATATCATATTGCATATTTATTCATATAAAATATCACTCGCCATACCACCCGCGAGCCCCATGCGATCCCGAGCTCCGATCCAAGCGGCCACCTGCATAGAGACCGCGTTGTTGATTGCGGCGGCGGCGCCTCGGTCCACTTAGCAACGACTCGAAATAAGATTCGCGATCGCAGACGTTCCATTGCTGCTGCATTCTCAAAGGAGAGGACGAAGATATAGCTTGGGGTACAACATATGTAGGAAATAATTCTGAATGGAATGCTAATCCTTCCTCGCTTCTCAGGATACGTAATGTTTTATTAATGAAGATATATAAATATGTTCAGCACTACACTTTCTAACTACGCCCATCCACGCTTTGCTCGACGCTACAACGCTATCCTCTCGCAATCTTCGCTGCTCAACGCTTCGCTCGACTCTGCCCCGCTCAAACGCTTCTCCGGCTTTCGCCTCGCCACGCGACGCTCGTCTTTTCTTTTCGACGCTGACCACACACACAATACTATAATATACACATATGCATATATAAACGCACCCTACACATAGTACAAATTGAACACGATTAAGAACATTAATTAGTTTTCTGCTTGGAAAGAAAGGCGCCGCTAACTTCTTGTCAAAAGTCGAAAATCGCTCATAAAATGTGACCCATACAAGATATTCTAATTTGTTTACGGCACAAAATAGCACAAATTGAGAACAATTCGGCACACCAATTAGTTTCGCTTTTCGAGAAAAAAGCACCGGTAACTTGGTAGTCGAAATCAAAAAGTGCTCATAAAATGTTAACTTTTTAAGATATGTATTTTAATTTAATCTGCGGCACAAAATAGCATAAATTAAGCACAATTCAGCATATTTCAATGATATTTGGAAAAAGTACTCGTGTCAACTTCGCTGAAAATAATTGAAAATCGGTTATAACTTTTTGAATTTTCAAGATATTTTTATTTCGTTTACGGCACAACGCAGCACAAATTGAGAACAATTCGGCACATCAATTACTTTTACGTTTGGAAAAAAAAGCACTGCCAACTTCGCCCAAAAAATCGAAAGTCGCTTATAACTTTTTGAATTATGAAGATATGCGCAGTTGATTTACAGCACAGAATAGAACAAATTGAGCACAATTCAGCACACCAATTAGTTTCGCTTTTCGAGAAAAAAGCACCGCTAACTTGGTAGTCAAAATCAAAAAGTGCTCATAAAATGTTAACTTTTTAAGATATTTCAATTTAATTTACGCCACAATGCAGCACAAACATCGCACAATTCAGCACAATAATTAGTTTTGCTTTTTGAAAAGAAGGCACCGCTAACTTCATTAACATGGTGCATGAATTGTGCTATGTTTATGCTGCATTGTGCCGTAAATTAAATTGAAATATCTTAAAAAGTTAACATTTTATGAGCACTTTTTGATTTTGACTACCAAGTTATCGGTGCTTTTTTCTCGAAAAGCGAAACTAATTACGGGTGCCCGTCATCAGCCATTCATGACTTCATTAGTAATTTTTGATTGTGCGAAAAAAATTTAAACTATCCTCTAGTGGAATCCTTTTGCGTCGTTATTTAACGAATAATACCTGTTAGAAAAAACCTATGTTCAGTAAAGATGATGAATGATGTCCGTGCGCCAGTTGGATCCGAACACCTGGGTCCTCCTCAACATTGCCAGTCCGTTACCTTCTCATACGAGCCAAACCTTTATAGTTGTTAACGTTTTCTAATTTTCTCTATTTCTACACGTGAATTATAGTCTACGCATTCCGGTCTTTACAAGAAATCCAACAAATCTTTACAACTCAAACCAAGAAACCTTTTAGCTACATAATATTGAGATGAATGATGCATAAATCGAAATTATTATAGATTTATTACAGCTGTGATATTATAATAGTAACAAATGAGACATAATCAAGACCTGGTAATTCTCGAGTGGCCCTATCATTGACGATTGTAAAAGCGACTGTCGTTATACTACACGTATTATGCATATAATAGTTAGAAATTAACAAATACATGGATTCTCCTGAATGGAAAGTATAACGTTCGGCGCAGAGCGGGCTGCCCACTCCGCACCCACCCTGCGCCAACCTTGCGCCCACTATGGTCCACTGTATCCTGCCCATGATGGGTCAACTACGGGCAGCCACATAGGGCCCTACACTGGGAGCGGGTTTATGATGGGCAATTCCTACATGGGATCTCGAAAGGTAAAATTTGGCTCGTGCGCGTTTCATTGCGAGATGAAAAACTATTGGGAAACTATTTTGAACATAATGTTGATTATAGTTTGTAATGACGTGGATTTACAATATTTTCATTCCTTCATAGTACCCAAGCTTTGTTGAATTTTGCCCGGTACCACATAATTGATAAGGAGGCAACTTTTTACACGCTTTGTACACGTATGCACTCGGCCATTCCTGCTGTGTTCTCTCAGGAGAGGACACTGTAGAATCGCGAGTACAGAGGTGAGCTTCTGGACATCCATTGGAATGAAGAAAACGGCTAGTGAAGCCGTTATCATCGCCTTCCAAGGGGGAGAGTACAGAGAAACCTTCGGACGCCTGGACGCCTAAATGAAGATTAGTCGAGAACAGAATCGTTGCTGGGATTGTTAATGGAATACAATTATATCCAGTCGCCTATTCCTCGATCAAAACCCCAAACTTTGTATCTAAGTCTGATAACGCGATCCCTATTCTATACCGAACTGTAACGTGTTTCTTCATTCCAATAAATTCCTAATTTTGTCGTTCTAGCAAACAAAATCTTGTGGAACCCCTTATGATTCCTGATACACACTACAATTACTATTTAATAATGTTACAAAAACTTAAAATAATAATTATTACAAAATATAAATTTATATGCACATACCAACATGATTCATAAAATAAATTTATTAATGCTCCTCTTCCTTTTACCTGCGCATTTGCAATTTTAAATTTTGAGTCTAATTATTTGTGTGGAATTTAGAAGCATGTTAGCCGTTGGAAGTCAGTATTTGCTTAATTCTTCGATGTAAGCGATTCTTGACCTATGCACTTGACAATATTAACCGTTTCGGTTCTAGCGCCGACTATAGTCGGCAATTGCACACGACTTAATGTATGTTTCCACCATACAAGAAAGCATAATCACCAATAATAATATACCAATTTTAATAAATTTTAATACAAACCAATTTTCTCGCTGTGTATCTAATTGAATTCAGAAAAATTATACTATGTTTAATTTTATAAATCGGGGTGAATGATTTAGAGCAGACGAAAACCGGTACACTTCGGGATAAGCATCCTCGGCTGTCGCTCGGCGTACTATACATTACTACTACTTGGCACGAGACTACTCTACTGAGTCTCCTAATTCATTAGTCATACTTTGGAGGTATAACCGTTTCAGGAATTAAGGTAAAGGTTTCCTATCGATCGAAAACGGGTATAGGTCAGAATAAGGATCATCGGCTCTTTCGCTGTATGATCCGCAAACTTAACATTTATTTTTTTCTCTTCCAAGTCATATGTCGAGAAACGGGGTAAAAGGATTTGGCAATTGTAATTGAAGTGCGGCGGATGATAAAGTATTTGAATCTCTGTGAGCAATGTTTATTGTTAAAGGGAATCTAGTAAATAACTGCATGCTATAATATAGAATGCGTAGCAATTATACGTATACAGATTATCTAATTCATCAGTTACAATCTTATTAGTGAAGGCGCAGTCTGCAATGACTCGTAGATTAAGGTGACTCGGTCTTTTAAGATGGAGTCCAATAAATTTCTGTGTCAAAGTCATTGATTTTAATGAGTAAATCACAGCCACGTTTACTGCTGATTTAATTCAGTTCAAGATCCACTCCACGCATTATGTCACACTCTTATTGTGAGTGAATGCTTCGAGTTTAGGTTAAGCAGCAACATTTAATATACAAGTATAACCTACGCCTCACTCAAGGAATAATCTTTGTCTTCTCATTGTTACTGTATGTTTTCGGGTCGTTCCGCGTCAACTCGACAAGGCTTTGTACCTGTGGTTGACGATTCAAATGAAAATGTTAGTATATGTAAAGTTTTCAAATATATAACAAAAATTAATACTACTTGCTATAAGTCTCCTGCAAATGCCCTCCAAGGGATTTTCAGAAACACAACTTGGGGACCGAGTTATACATTTGTAATGCCGGGCCGCTCGATCAATCTACCGGTGTACAGTGTGGTATTTGCGGGATCTAGCGGAACTTTATTATTTCGTCCAAAGGATACTACTTTTTATCGGTTTTGCAAGGTTATTACTATTAAAATTCGGAGTTTAATGCATGCGTCTGTACTTCCGTGCATGTATGTGTACTTGCGCGCTCATGCGAGCGTGAGTGCGTACGTGCGTGTGCATATATTTGCGTGTGTGTGTGCACTTGCGTCCCTATGCGAGCGTGAGCGTATACTTGCCTGCGCGTACCTGCGTACGCTTGCGTGCCGATGCGAGCTGAGCGTGTGTGTGTGCGTGCGTGCATCTGCGTGACTTGCGTACGTTTGTGTGCTTATGCGAGCGCGAATGTGCGTCCGGTGTGTGCACTTGCGTGTACTTGTATACATGTGCGTCTAATTGCGCACGTTTGCGTGCAGATGCGAGCGTGAGCTTGTCTGTGCGTTTGCATGCACTTGCATGCGCGTGTGTGCACTCGCGTACGATGCGTATGATTGCGCGTATGTGTGCGTGTCTATGCGATCGTCTACGCGTGCGTGCCGTGCTTGCGCATGTCTGTACATACTGTGCGTCTAAAAACATTTGAACGGATGTCCTCTGTTTACTTCGTCTTGCTTGAGCTAATACTCGGAAAATGTTGCGAGTTTTGTTGTATTCCTGAAAGAAATGTATGCGAATTTATATGAAATAAATGGCAAATGGGTGGTTGAAAATTGTGCCTATCATGAATCGTGAGTTTCTGAAACAGTTCAATGAAAAAAATTAATAGCTGGCTCAAGGGTACTAGCTGGCACTAAGTCTCCATATGTATAAAGAAATGTACATACAATTATGTAATATTTAGTCCCATGCAATTGAACTTGAGTCAAGTTATAATTCTTACTCCCAACTCCTGCTGTACTATTCAGTATCTCGCTAAAGCACATAGTATACAAAGATATCTATATGGAAAGATATTATTTTAAATACCCCAGTGTATGTCCATTTGCGAGACCCTAGCACGTCTCTATGAAAAATAGATAGAATTTACAAAAACTGATTATAAAATACTACTCCGAACCCAAATCACTACTCTTGCCAGAATCGTTACAGTCATCTTTTGGAGCGGAACAATGTGGAGGCTCTGGTAATAAATCTAAGACTTCTGGTGTTATTGTTTGACGTTTGGTTCTTGGTGAGACGTGTATAATTGCAATGAGTGGGTGAGAGGTTATTAATAACCTATTTAATAAATTGGTGTTGGTGTCAACTTTTGATGTCTTCCTGGTGAAGAGTTCCTTGTAGCATCTATTATGTTCGGTCCTTGCCTCTTGCATTTCTTCGGAAAACTGTCGAATTGGCAGAATACAGGCGGCGATCATATCTTTTCCGTGACACAACATTTTATGCACACTTACAGGCATTAAATACCACGACTATTCACGAAGATACAATTGACAAGTTTCTTTTTTGTATTGGTGAAACTTATCTATATTTATTTTACATCCACTGTTGATGCATTCCAATATGATGTGCAACCACTTAATTAATTCAGCATTGACGCCAGTTATTTCTACTGACTCTTCGACATGTCTGAAGAACTTTTGTGCTGTGTTGCCTGTCTGTTGTTCGGCATGTCAACCAATAATCCGAATTCTTTTTGGAAAGCCTTTTGGATTTACATTTTTCTTTAGCTCACTTTATTCCTATTTTCCTCATCACGTGCTTGTCAAGACTTTATTTTCAGCCTTTACGAAATATGCAGTAAGCATTCGAAACACCTTATAAATGAATGCAAAGGTGACAGTCCAAACGAAAGTAAATTTCTATCTGGTGTCTTTTGGGAATCAATATATATTTAGATTATTCATGTCCCACGGCTTTGCTCCATACAAATAGCATGTCTGCGTTGATCTACACGAGGAGGCGGCATTACAGACTTTTCCGTCTATCATACAAAATAGTATGGACTTTACCAATATTTTTGTATTATTGGCTATTATTTTTGTAGGTGAAAGTACTGCAATTTGGGCTTTAATTTTATTAACTTCTGTTGTGAGGAGCTGCATGATTTCCTTCGCGAAAATAAACTTGATGGGGCGGCAGGGTCTGGTTGAAGATGGTGCTGGGTTTTACCAGATTATTTGTTTATGATCCTCAGTTTGAACATAGATTCGAATCGGTACCATAGAAATGCTAAACACCCTTTTGACCGTATGGTGTTCGTCTGAAAATCTTTTCCGGTATAATGTTAATGTTCATTCTGTCTACTACATCCAAAGATTCTATGACTCCTCTTGGACTTTGCATAGTCGCATTATATGTAGTGTGATCAATCTGAGACTGTGAAAGTATTTCAGCCGAGATTCCCATGATTTTAATCCCAGAAGGGTAGCAGAGTTTTTTTTTATCTTTTACTTTGTAGTATTTAAATATAGTATTTGAATATAGTATTTAAATATAGTATTTACTTTGTAGTATTAAAATATAGTATTTAAATTTTTCAACTAATGCCTTATCGTATTATATTGATTTGTTGAAAGATTGGCGTCCACTATTAACGCAAGTGCTTGATTTGCCGAAAGTTCTATCGGTTCTTCTAGTGATGTCTTCCGGGATTCTTTATTTTAGTTCCTTTCTCTGAAGAGGCGGCAGCTAATTCTTCAACAATAGATGCAGGATCTCGCATTCCTGCCTGCCGGAGCTTAATTTCGGTGGCTACTGCCAATTCTTCATGGTTGATCGGTTATACAAGATGCTGGATCTTGCGTCTTTTTATTTTAGTGCTGCAATCCTCAAATGCAATTCGAGGACTACCAGGCATGTTTCTGAAGTTAGCACATGAAGTGGCAAAAAACAACTGATTGCGCTGCGTTTAGGCGGGGGTTAGCACCGCCATTTTCTCAAATCTAAAAAATAATTGTTGCGTCGTATTGTGCCCGACGTATGATGCTTTGTGTCGTAAATCGAATTTCAAAAATCCAAAAATTAGTTAGCACCACCATTTTTGTGCTTGTAAATAACAATTATTGTGCCGCGTTATGCTCAATTTATGCTACCTTGTGCCGCAAACCACAGTTTGAAATTTCAAAAATTAAAGATTGTGCGTGAGAATTAAGCCCCATTGCCAAGAGGTAACTCGGACATTTTTTCAACTAAACAAATTTTAATTGTTGTGCCATGTTGTGTTCAACTTGTGCTATTTTGTGCTATCAACAGTTTTTATAAAGTCTCCTGCTATCAGCTATATGTATATTAGTATACATACGAGTAACGTTTCCCGGAGACTCTGCATTTCTCAATTAATCGATAGGCTGTCGGTATCTGTCACGATTCACTCCGTGTAGTGCTCAGCGACACATGATACAAGTGACATTACACGGCTAACAAAACAATTACGCAAATATCGGTATTTCTGATAATTCGATCATAAAAAACTGATTTCAAGTTTAGTGCAACTCTATGAAAGTAATTAAACTCATTCCTACTCAAGTTCTACCGCAGATAAGCAGAATCCACTTCTTCAATACAATTATAGACTACCACAATTGCCCAGTCTGCAGCTAGGAGGCATTTAAACGAGAAAGCTAAAATTTATTAAGCAAATACTACTTCGGGTCTTTTGCACAAATAATTTCAAAACTATCAAAAAGACGTGAAATCCACCCAAAAATATTAAATTGCAAAAAAATGCCTAGTAGTCCGTCCGCCCTCCTAACTATCAACCCGCCAACCTCATCAAAGTCATTTAAAAATGATAAAAGTAGAAACGTATTTCACTGGAAAACGAAAGTCAAGTTAAAATTTTAAAAAATCTTGGCGTGTGCGCTTTCATAAGTATTGTCCAGTATTAAGTAATTGATAAGGATACCACTATTTTTAACAATATTACCATAGGTAAAAACCTTGAATAAAGCGCACACGTCAAGTTTTATCGGATTTTTACCGTATGTGAACAAAAGCTGAATTCATAGGAAAATCAAAACCATCGATTTTATTTTGCACAAATTTGCGAAGGGGATAATTTCGATGGAGTTCTTAACACCAAAATAGAAAAAGTGTACTATCCAAAGCCTCATTACACATGATTCACGATTGACGATTCAAACTGTTCCATAGTCACAACTCGCTGGTCCAATTGTTTCGGCCAGACCACTCAAAAAACTTAGAAAAAATGTACGCGTTCAAGAGTAAAGTGCCCTTTATATGAATGTTCTGGTAAATCTAAAAGTTGTTCCAGGTTGCTCTATCAATATTTAACTAAGATATATAATTTGGGACTGTTCAGCTCATAACCATAGCTGTTATCATAAAATTGCGTCTTTCCGTTGTTCCACACTATTTTTGCTATAACTTTGCCAAATGTTGCTGAAAACAATTAATACTTTGTAACAATGTTCAGGACAACTAGGACTACCTGGAACAGTAAAAAAAAGTTGAATTTTCAAAAAAGAGGGGGCCAGCCAAACAAACATTTTTTTTCAACGTTTTTGTTTTTTTGACTTGTTGCTTTGAAACAATTTAGAACAACTTGGAACAACCAAAAAAATATTGAAAATCGAAAAATGGGTGGCTAACTTCATAGATGTTTTGGGTTGAAATAATAAAGTTCCGCTAGATTACGAAAATATCACACTGTGCAGCGGCGCGTGCTTTACACGACCGATTCCCGACCGCCAGACCCTGGATTTGGGGCATATACATTCAAAATGAACATACTTTTTCCGTTTCTTACTGCATATCTGCTGCCAGAACACAATATGTTCTTACACTGTGGCACGTATCCGCAGATAGACCATTCAATCAAGAGTCTTCATAGAGCAATAATCATCGTTTCCACTCTGCATTTTCCGGACTTCAGACTGGTAAATGGCCACATTAAAAACGTATTTTGGAGGACTCAAATAAAATTAATTTATTATTAAAACCGATTTATTATTGAATACTAGTTACGCGAGAATCTAACAACCTAGCTGTCTTTATTTTCTAACTTTGAATAACGTTTTATTAAGATTGGAGATTTATCTAGTGGTATAACCGCGTGGGGCTCTTAAGTTCTGGGAATTGACTTTGTTTTAGAAAAACAGTCTCCAAGAAATTTATCGGTAGTATTATCCGTATGTCTACTTTATTTACACTGTCATCAACATACCTATGTATGAGTATAACGCACAAGAACTTTTCCCGCCGTCAATAGGAATATTACAGAACTTTAAAGAATTTTTGGTAAGAGCCGAAACTTCTTCAAGAGCCACGAAATGTCAACAAAAAAATGAAGGCAAAAATTATTAAAATTGTTCGAGATATTACCTAACCCGTGGAAGACTTATTTGGAAGTGAATCGCGTAATCGTTGCTGTTCGGTACTGAATCATTCGTAATAAAAAACGGTTATATTTTTTAAAAACATGTTCCCTAGCACACATTCTAACCGGATTATCGAAAACTTAATTTGAAACATAATGGTGGGTGAAAGTTGAGGTCCCGAAGTCGAGCTATCAATTGGTGATTCACTTGCCTTTGAATCGCCAATAATGGATATAGGCCCTTGAAAATGGTATAATTATATGGTGTTGAGTAATTTTAATATAAAGGAGTATTTACCGAGTCTTTTCCATTCACTGACATTTATTTATAATATCAAATTGTACCAATAATGGAAATAATTGGAATTCGAGTGTGAAGAGGATGATTAGAAGGCAAGTGACTCACCCTGTACGTTCTTTTAAATCATCCAATGATTATGGCAGCAGCTCCAGTTGTTACTAATTTTGATGTTGTTATCTTACATTGTGTGGGATCAGTATTGTGATAGCATCAGTGCAACTTATTAAAGTGCGAATGGGTAGAATAATCATGAACGTATAAATATATTTTCACATAAAACTACATCGGCATGGTTAATGACATTAGTATTGGTACCGGCTATTTGACGACATTAAATCAACGGCTTTTCGATAATGTTAAATCAACGATGCCCGGCTTGGCAACGTTTTGCCGTGAAGGTACCGACTCAGGTCGACTTCGCTTTTCGACTGCCAACTGCCCGCGCCCGGCAGTCTTTTGCCGCAAAATCAAATGCACGCATACACACACGCATACACATACACATACACTCCTCCCAAACGTCCGGGAACTTCTTGACCACTACAATTGTTTCTTCAAAGATTGTTCCAACGTTAATGTAGTTGTAAGGGTAATGTACCAGCCGAAAGTCAACCGGTGGCCGAAGGAACTGTTAACTTCGCTTTGTATACTGCCGGTGGGCTAGACTTTTGTCAACCCCTGTCCGCAACACACACAAGCTTGCATATACCAATAGATTCTCGAACCATACACACGTCCTTGAAGGCGATAGCGGCAACGTCACCCAGCTTAGGTAGTCAATGAACGCCTTCAATTTCTCGGAAATTTGAGTATTATTAACTGTATTACGTAAAAACGAGTTGGTGAAAAATTCTGCAAAAATTTGTACGCGTTCGTAGAATATTGATGAAACATAGGTTAGTTTTTTATAGGATTCTATAGATAAGTTAAGCCGTTATAATCGCTAATGTGACTAACTGACGGGTTTTGGCTATGCGAAGCCCATTTTCAAGCCCATTATCTCCGAAACGGCACAGTGAAATTTAATACAATTTGGCCAGTAATTACAGGACTACGTAAAGATTGTCCTGCTAAAATTTCAATAAAATCAATAGAAAACGACTCTTCTACTCAAAACTTCACTTTCCTTACTCGTGACAAACTTTGAGCTTAGTTGGTTAAAAAACAAAGGCAGAGGAAAAATCTAAAGAAGGTATATGTAATACGAGGCACTTTTGTTAAGGAGTGCATGTCATGAATCTGCTATTAACAGGCAGATGATTGTCCAGCGAGAACTCTGAGATGGATGGACCGATCGGGATGAAACCTTGCCTATCTTATAGAGGATGCTCACAGTTTGGTCCCATTATAAATTTTGACGAAATTGTGTAACATTAACAACTGTTATTGCATGAACACCGAACTTCCGATTGTCCGGTGATAGCTTTGGGACGGCTTGTTCGATAGGGATGAAACTTTGAGTAACTTATATTACAACGATGAAATTCAAAATGAAATCGACCTGGAACCATCGATTTATTGAATTCCTATACTAAAAAGCATTAAATAAAAAAAATGTGACCGACTTCGAAAACTGACAGAGATCCAGAGAGCTGAAAACTAAAAAACAAGCAGTACAAAAAATGGTCTGAAAAGTAAAAAATAATTTGTTGTTTTCATGGATACAGAAATTTGCAGTCATAATATGCGATTTTGGCAACCTTCTCCATTAAGCCTAAATATTCTGCAACTTTTCGGAGGCGGCGCAAATATAAGTAAAATATTACAAAAGTCACGAAACCCTCACACTCAAATCTGGGAATACTCGTGGTCTCTATGTACATATACATATATCTACAAGTTGAAAAGGCAAAGTATACCTTATCGAATATACTAATATTGTTAACATTAACTGGTCTGGTATTCGACAATTCCGTACAATTCCGACATCTCATAGGTGTAGGTTAATCTAGCAAATACGCATATACATATAACAGACTGCAGACAATAGAACTATCTTTCTCTCCTGTGTACCATTTTGTCCTCGTCAATCATTAAAGTCATCCTGTGGTTGGACAGGTAGATATATAGGGATAGAGATAGATCGAAAGAGAGAGAAATTGAGGGGCGGGAGGAAGAGTACGAAAGCAAGAGTGGGAAAGCACGGGTAAGAAAGAAAATACGGATAAGCGCGGGTAAGACACACGATTGCCAGTAATATTTTACTTATATTTGCGCCGCCTCCGAAAAGTTGCAGAATATTTAGGCTTCATGAGGAAGGTTGCCAAAATCGCATATTATGACTGCAAATTTCTGTATCCATGAAAACAACAAATTATTTTTTACTTTTCAGAGCATTTTTTTTGCTGCTTGTTTTTTAGTTTTCAGCTCTCTGGAACTCTGTCAGTTTTCGAATTTGGTCACATTTTCTCTTCATAAATAGCAATGCCAGCCAAAAAAAACTGGGTATAAGACGGGTTTTGGAATAATTACTCGCTGTTTAATTCCATGAAAATCAGAGTGTATCGATTGAGTGACGATCCACTTTGAGTTTGGTGATGTTTCCTTCGTAAGTTTCAGTCTAAAAAACAGTGCGGTTTATAGGCAATATCAGCCGTAGACGCATTTATGTGTCTTGTTAGGTTGTGTCGTCACAATCCGTGGCTCGAGATAGAATTGAAGGTGGAAGTGGAGGGAAAAAGCGGTCGCTGGGATATTGTTGAGGCGTAACAGATCAGAGTGAAAGTTAATACCTACAGGATTCTGCGCTGAGTTCACCGCGCGTGTGTCCGCTACTCTCTGACTCTGACTTTATTTTGCGTTTCGCTCTTACCTTATGCTCCTGACGCGGCTAGTACTACATCTCTCTACTAGATACATGGCCGCAGGGCGGACGAGTCCAGCTTCGACTCTACATCGATTTACATCCATGGCATCCCAATAATTACGCAATTATTATACTCAGCCGTACTCCGAGAGCAATGACATTAAACGCCCTGCCGTGCCCCCTTAAACGAGCGGAAGTCCTTCTTTATTCTCTGGTCATTAATGGACCAGTTACTTATTCATTTTGAGGGAGCCACTTCTCTCTTGGTTGCGTTCGTACCGGCATTGCATTAATCTAGTATAATCTAGCGTATACTTCCGACCAGCTGATCAATCTCTTAACACCACTTATACACCTGTTTGGCCCGCCACAAAAAGGTCTTCGCGATAGCTGGGTGACTGCTTTCACCTCAATTTCCATGTATACTGCCAATATAATATTTCTAACTTGTTAGTTCGTATTTTGTGTTCACTTGCATTCTTTGCTCACCAGTGTATTTTTGGCTGTATTCTCAATAAACACCCGATTGTTGAAAAAGTATGAGGTAACTACTAATATCTTGTGGTTCCGTACTGCTTGTTTCTGAGCCTGGCTAGTTTACATGAAATTGAACTTTTTATGTATGTATTATCGGGAAAGCATGTCTGTCAAGAAGGTCAATCAAAGACTGCTTAGCCAGACTTGGAAGTCACTTGTCTTATTAAATGCCAATTAATTTTTATTCTGTAGCATATCTAGTGTATGGATGCTAAGTAAATGTTTGTGTGAAGTTGTCTAATTCGCCGAGTATTCTGAGGGTTGTTACTGTTTCTTTCTTCTCCGATCTATCTCTTGGTATTAGGAAATCCCCGCAAAACCATTAAAATGAAAAAAAAACGACAAGCAGTCTGCCCCCCAACCCCCCACCCCCTCCGCCATCCCGGCCCCCAACCCACCAACCTTCTCAAAATCATTTAAAAATTATCAAAAATAGAAATGGATATCATTGGTAAACGAAAGCCAAGTTATAATTCAGATATAATTAATAACATACAAGAAAGCTAAGTTTTCATTCAAAGATACCTCAAGTTAACTCGCATTAGCAATTAACACTTTGCCGTCCGTACGTTTCATCAAAATTTTTTCGCTTGGCGCCGGTAGAACTGCTTTGGCAGGACTACACGACACCATTGTGGTGTCACCGGCCGTTGAGCGTTAGTTTTTGCGGGACGCCAACATGGTGTCGCCGCACGGCATAATGTTAACAATAAATTCACAATAAATTAGCGATTAACAGTAATAAAAGAAACTTGGCGTGTGCGCGCTTCATTCGAGGCATTTGCTCTGGTAATATTGCTGGAAAACTTTGAAAGGAATAGACACGCGACGAATAGAGAACCTCGTTTTCGATGTGGTACATAGTATATATGATTGAAATGTAAATGTAAGATTTCTTAGGATTTAGTATTGTAATAAAGTCAATGTTAGATTTAAATTAATTTCTCATTGATTCTTACCTCGCAATGAAGCGCGCACACGCCAAGTTTTTTTTTATTATTATTGTTAATCGCTAATTTATTGTGAATTTATTGTGAATTGCTGATGCGAGTGAAATCGAGGTATCTTTGAATGAAAACTTGGGTTTCTTGTATGTTATTAATTATATCTGAATTATAACTTGGCTTTCGTTTACCAATGATATCCATTTCTATTTTTTATAATTTTTAAATGACTTTTGCAAGATTGGGGGGTTGGTGAGTCGGTGGTTTGGGTTGTTGGGCGGCGGCGGCGGCCCCCCCGGGGGGGGGGGGGGGGGACTACTTGGCGGTTTTTTTCATTTTAATGTTTTTGGGGGGTTTGGTCTTATATTGGAGAAGTCCGGCGGCGTTGTAGTTGTACCTGTCTGAGTGGGAGTATTGGGTTGAAACGTACAGTATAGGTGATTAGCGAACTCAGCTACTGGTACAGAGACATTTTTTGCCCCCTTTTTCTGATTGCTGATAGCGGTTTGATGGATTTTTTCAATCTTTTAGTTGCTTTCCACAATGAATAGTTAGTGTCCTCGTTGTGAGTCAGGTTAGAGATATTATGTGTGGAATTCCTCATTACAATAATCTTGTATAGTTTGTTTCAGCTCTCTGGTAACCTTATTTAGTCTTTTCTTGATGGTAGAGTTTCTTTGCTTTTACCAGTTTGATTTGAGTTTTCTTTTCTGCTTTATTTTTTCTAAAATATAGTTATTGATAAGAGTGAATGTCTGTCAAGGTATCCACTGCTATTTCGATATCTTCAGGGGACTTAAGTGGTATGCTGCAACTTGTTTGCGAGTTTACGATTTCTTTGAATAGATTCCAATCTGTAGTATTGTTACACAGTCGTAGTATACTTGTGTGTAGTATTGATTTGTTTTGATATTTATAATTATTGGTGAGTGGTCAGAGCTGAGATCGAAACAAGACAACGTTTGGAAATGTGTCTTATTTATGCCTTTGATTACGGCATAGTCTATGAGGTCGGGTGTCTTTTCCTGCGAAGATGGCCAATACGTTCGTTCACCAGTGGAGAGAGTATTTAAGGAGAGCTGTCGGATTGATTGTTCTAAGACTCTTTCTCTTGGCGTAATACTTTTGGAACCCCAGAGTGTATGCTTGGCATTGTAGTCGCCAGCGGCTAAGAATTTATTACCTAATGATTTAAAATAGTCACAATATTGCTTTGCGATTATTTTGTGTTTTGGTGGAGAGTATACTGCTGCCGTTAAGGTTATACCGTGAAACGTTTCAACAGCAACAGTCGTTGTTTGTAAATAGTCATATGCAGTGGTGCTGTGTAGGTGATGTTTGATTTCGTTTTTGATGATTACCGCAGAACCACCTTGAGCTCTACCAGATGGGTGTTTTGTGTCATATATTGTATAGTAAGGGATTTTAGTATAGTTTTTCTACGTTAAGTACGTTTCTGCGATTAGCAATATATCAATTTTGTTAGTGTAAAGAAAACTTTGAGTTCCTAGATCCTTTGTTGCAGTCCATTGCTATTCCATACAGTTACTTTAAGGTTTCTTTCCATTATCTTTTATTTAACGCTATGCTGTTCAGGAGTTCTATTAATGTAGTTGCTTGCTTGCTTTGTTGTTGTAGTATTTTAGTTTGTTCCATTAACATTTTAATTATTCGTTCAGAATTTTTTATTGATTGGGTTAATAATTCTTTTATTTCCGCCGATTTTTTGTTTGGCTGTTCCCTGCTACTATTATTGTTGTTGTATGATTCCTAGTGTTGGACGAATGTGCTTCGCTTGAGCGTAACTTTTCTCATTAGTGTTCGTATATTTGTTGGTATTAGGTAGTGGTTCATGAGTTTGTTGTAATGGCTCGTGCGTTTTACTAGTGGCTTTTTTTCGTAGAGTCGGGAATAATTTTTGCTATAATTGTTTCCTTACGATACAGCCTTTATAGCTGGCTGGATGGTTTCCTTGGCAGTTAAAGCATTTCACGTCTTTGATCTTACCTGTACTTGGACAGTTAGGGGTAAGGTGTTTTTCTGCGCATTTCACGCATGCTGGTGTTCTATTACAATAGTTTTTTATATGCCATTAAGCTTGGCATCGATTACACTGTGGAATATCTGGTTTGGCCTTGGGTGGCTCAAAACTGACTACTGTATTCAGCAGTCTATTTATTTTAAAAATTTCTTTATTATTGTCCTTAAGTTCTAGCTCTATGAAAATAATGGAAGCGGCTCTTTAGTATCATACTTAGAAATATTATTTATTTTAGGTACGTCGTGATTATACTTTTTGAGCTCATTAACAATGCGATCTTCGTTAGTTCTAGGATGAATTCCCCGCAGAACTACTTTATAGCCTCTATCTTTTTTTGGTTGATAAGTGTGGTAGTTGGCATTTTTATCTTTCAGGGCCAGTATTACTTTACTGTATATTTCGGAGCTGTTAGTCTCAACATTAATATGATTGTTCCTGAGTTGCTTCATCGTGTAGTTTTTGTTACCTGCCATTTCATCTAGCAGTTTTAATAGCGGTTCGATAATATGCGTTTCTATATATATTGCCGGTGGTTGTGGAATAACGTTTCGACTGGTATCATCTTGGTCTAGTTCATTATCGACCGGTAGAATATTAAAGGTATTATGTTGCGGAATTTGTGATAGCCATTTACTCAGTTCGCTGTCTTTGTTGCTGTTGACGTCGTCACTGGAGACCTAGGTATGTGTATTGGCGTTAATCGCCTTCTTGTTGCCTAATGTCGCAGAGGTAGTTGGATGCTGGTTGTCAATGTCCATGAAATTTTGTTTCGATGGTGTATCGTTTGATTGCAGCACATAGTTGTTACCGATTTTGGTTATTTTTATTGGAGGCTTTGCCTTGCCTAGCTGTGACATAGTACGCAGTACAGTCTGCCTTGCGGCAGGCTTCCTTTATTTGCTGGGAGTAATGTTGTTCTTCGACTTTCTCACTGTTTACTGTGGCACCGATCTAAGACGTCTTACCGGCACGATCGCTGCGGTGAGACTGTTAAACATTAGATTTATTATAATCTGTGTACTTTGCGCCTGCATCCCCCTATTTGAAGTAGATATAAATCTATTAAAATAAATGGAATAGACCCTCAAAAACACTAAAATTTACAAAAATGCCAAGTAGCCCCCCGTCCCCCTACCAGTCAACCCATCAACCTCCCCAAAATGATTTCTTCATTTAAAATTGATCAAAAATAGAAATGGATATCATTGGAAAACGAAAGCCAAGTTATGATTCAGGCATAATTAACATACAATAAAGCTAAGTTTTTATTGAATGATACTTAGATTTAACTTGCAGTTCTAACATTAAAAAGAAACTTGGCGTGTGCGCGCTTAATTGTGGGATGAGTTTATTACTAATATCAAAATATTAATATTACGACCGAGTCTCCTGATAACGCGATATTGAAGAAATGATACGGAATAGCAGTACTACCGAATAATACATGTCGTCGAATACTACTTCAGGTAGCAGATGTGGCAAACGAAGCGGATAATATCGACGAACAATAAGTAAAGCATTGACAAAGTAACACTCCTGTTAATACATACACTGAAACCATAGTCATTGACTTGTCAGTTTTATCACACGAAAGTTGTGCTATAGGTTCTATAGATCCAGTGTAGCACAGAACATAATGGCTGGTATACGGAGCGCGCACTTATTTAAATCGCAGAGGGCACGTGTGGTTTGGGTTGAGGTTGGAGCACGCAGTGAAGAAGCTAAATATATCTGGCATAGCCTAACCGTTTCTTCTGTCCTCACCCCTTTCGAATGCTGAACCTACTCCCAGCAGAACCATATTTATATTCAGTTTTTCAGGCACAAACTTCCTAATATTTTCTGTCATTACTTGTAATCAAATCGTGTAAGCATAGTCGAAAGGTATTGTGGGAGGATGGTCTTGAACGGAAACGATTAAAACAGTTCCCCCACCAGTTAAAAGAGATATTGCATTCTGCAATTTTTTGTAGAAATCAGAGATCCTTTCGATTATAGATTCGAACAATGAGGAATTACCGATTGTTTCGAGTAAAAAATCAGATTTTTACCATCGAATTCTCGGTAATACCGACATTTGCGTAATTGTTTTGTTAACCGTGTAATGTCACTTGTGTCGTGTATTGCTGAGCACTACACGGAGTGAAACGTGACAGATACTGACGGTCTACCGATTTTTTATATATATATATTTAAGGCTAGTAATCCAGTGAAGGATTAATCAGTCTTCATACAGTACAATAATAGTTTACAGAAGTAATTATATATATAACGAAAGGAATAACAAATAAGTAATATAGGACGGGAGAAACTTAGAGTAAATAACAAAATTTGTAACAAGGAACAAGAATAGAAGAGATCTAAGGACATAGACTATGCAACCGCAAGAATTAGTGGACATATTTATAGGCTGAGACGTTGGGTGACTTAATAACAAGAGAGATACCTAAGGGGGAGCTAAAATTGAACCGGGATAGATTTTCAATGAGACGTGCTCGACCTTGAGAAAATAGGGAACAATTAAAAAGTACATGGGAGATATCCATAGAAGGATGCCAGCACTGGCAAGAGCTATCGGCCGATATGCCGACACGGGCAAGTGAAGCGGGGAAGCTATAGTGATTAGCCCTAAGTCTACAAACTTGGACTATGATCTCCAGAGGATAGTTCAGCTTGTAGAACCATGTTTTTTAAACTATTTTTATAGTATTGTTCGAAATATTCAACACCTTTAAAGGCCCTTGACGTAACGTCAATATCGAGACTTCCAAAATCCAATTTGATGGATTCTTTTAAGTCGATAGCAGGTACTTTCCATGCTGAGTTGTGAGAAAGATGTGTGGCTTCTTTTGCAAGAGAGTCGGCCAACTCGTTGCCAGTGATGCCGTAATGAGAAGGTATCCATAAGAAGGATATGGTAGTGTTGCCGGAGGATGATTGCAGGAAGGAGAATATTTTGTTTTTAATGTCATAGATGTACGGATTAGTATGGACAGAGAAGGATGGATTGTTGATGCTTTGTAAGGTGCTGAAGGAATCGGAGCAGATTAAGGATGACCTGATGAAGTTGAGGTTGGCAAAATCTAGTGCAGTTAAGATAGTCGCACATTCTGCTGTGTACACCGACGCCGCGTTGTTAAGGCTAAGGGATTGACTATGGTCAAGGGAGGGGCAGGCCATCGCAATTCCAGTTGACAACCTTGCCTTAGTCTTGAATCCGTCAGTAAAAATAATTGTATGGTTGGGATATTTGGAGGATATAAACAAATTAAATTTGTCGTTCGGATTAGCGGCTAGCTTAAAATTAAATCCTGAAGTGGTATCGCAATCGGAGGGTAACATTAGGGCGTTAAATCTAGTTGAGGAGCATTTGTGGGAAGGGAACTTATATCTAATGAGATCGTGGGAAAGGGCTTTGTTAATACATTTCGCGAGAACCCTTTCGCCAGTGTAACATGCTGTGAGTCTCTTGTAATCATTAATATAAGTATTCGAAGGGTGATTGGTATACGTGGAGATTTTGGAAATGAAATTAGTCCCCAGGTACAAGGCTCTAATTTCAATGGTGGAAAATTTGGATTCAGCTAAAGTGACATTGTTAGGTGTGCTTGTTCTTAACGCTAAACATAATTTTAGGGATTGGTGAGGATGCCTTCTAGCATATTAATGAGTCTTTTGGTTTTCGGGTAGTATATGAAACTGGCGTAATCGATGCGAGATGGGATAAGGGATTTATAGATACAGATTAGGGTGTCAGGGTGGCAACCCCACCAGGTACCCCGGGTGAATTTGATAATATTGAGCGTTTTAAAACAGCGCTTCTTGAGAGTTTTAATATGGTCGGTAAAATTTAGCTTGAAATCGAAAATAACGCCTAGAAATCTGACTTTATCGCAGTTGGTTTTTATTCGGTCGCCCACTTTAAAGGATATAGTGCTTAGGTAGATTCGACGTTTGTTAAATACTACAATCTCCGTCTTGGCCAGTGTGAGATCGAGGCCGAGGGACCGAAGATTATTGTTTATGATGGACAAACCATCTTCCAAGGTGGTTTTAACAATATTAAGAAGTTTACTCTTGGAGTAAATTGCGATATCGTCTGCGAATTGTGACGTGCGGATGCCTTCTGACAAGTTACTGGTGATGTCAGAGACGTACAACGTGTATAGTAGGGGGCTGAAAACACCGCCTTGAGGAAGGGCCTTAAACGCAAAATTAACGAGATCTAGGTTCTCAAAAGAGATCTTCTTGCAATAAGACCAATGACAAATAAAGCTGACAATCTTAAGAACAATGCCTATTGAAACCAGTTTGTTGATTAGGATGTTCGGAAGAAAATTGTTGAATGCTGAGCTGACATCAAAAGTCGCCGCGATCGTGTACTGATTTTTGGCGAAACCGGCCTCTATGTACATGGGTAGGTTCGAGATATCGTCAAGACAGGATCGTCCTTTTCTAAAACCAGACTGGGAGGAGGGTATGAGATTATGATGTTCAAACCACCATTGGAGGCGAGTGTTAATGAGTCGTTCGAAGAGTTTGCACATGCAGGAAGATAAGGTAATGGGTCTATAATTGATTCCGTCAGACTTTTTGATGAAGAGAACATGGGCATTATTCCAGTCAGGGGGAAAGAGAGATTTGGTAAAAAGTTCGTTGTAAATATCGAGTAATATGAATTTGACTTGGAATGGAAGATGTGTTAACATCTTATAGTCAATGGAGTCTGGGCCCGGGGAGGAGTTGGCATTGGTGTTGGATATGGCGAAATTTAGTTTTATGAGGGAAAATGGTTCCTCCAAGAATCAATTAGGGAGGGTATTGATATTTAAGCAAGGGTCAGTTTCAACCCAGGGGGGACAGATCTTGTCCACGACCCTGAGTTTATTAGTTGTGTTAGTTGATGGATCTGAAGAACTAGAACTGTTAGTGGTTGTCCATTTGTTTTTGAGAATTTTAACTTTTCCCCAGAAATAGGGAACCGAAGAGTGAGGAGAGAGTTGTGAGCAAAAAGATCGGAAGTAATTATTTTTTTTGCTTTTGAGGATTTTTTTTGACACAGCGACTTGTTTATTATACAGGAACCAATCCTGGCATGGGAAGGCTGGATCAGTCTGTTTTGAGTGAGGATTTTCTATAGGATTTTTTGATATAAAGAGATTTCTTGTTATTGACCTTGATTATGAAGGGGAAGTGATCCGACCCACGTGGGTCCTTTAGCTATGTGAAGTTAGTGGAGGGGAGAAGGTAATCGTCTGTGAAGATGAGATCTATGTTACTGTAACTGCCAGTGCTAATGTTGACGTGTGACCGGGTGTCGTAATTAAGGCTGTGAAGGTTATAGTGGGAAAAGACATCTAAGAGCTTGTCACCATCGGAGTTGGTGTTCGGACAGTTCCATGATACATAGTGCGCATTGAAGTCACCTTTGAGGAGGAGGTTATTAAGGTTGTTGAAGTGGTTGCAAAGCTTTTCCCAAGTTGCAATGCAGATTGGGCGACCAGGTGGGCGATAGCATGTAACAATATGCATGGGCGAGGTTCGATTGAGGATCTTGATAGTACAGATTTCTGTTACTGTGTCATTGATGGGGATTTCATCAAGGACAACAAAGTTGAGGTGTTTGGCAACGAGGAGGACTATACCGCCACCATGCTGGGCAATACGGTCCTTCCTAATGGTATTATATCCAGGGATGTCTAATTTCATGTGTAGCTTGAGGAATGATTCCACACATACCATTATGTCAATATTTTTGATGAGTGCTCTAATTTCAGGTATCTTATTAGCGATACTTCTGCAATTCCAGTAAATAATGCTTATTTCTTTGGTGTTAATTGGATTAGGAGGACTATTAGCCATTGTGAGATGTAAGAAAGGGAAGAGATAAGGAAGAAAAAAAGAAAGGGAAGAGCAGGAAGCTATGATGAAGGCTGGATGGGGAGAGACAAAATGTTAGTAAGGTTAGGAGTAGGATCATCAGGAGGTGTGTGTGAGGAGGCCTCCTCTGTAGAGGTAGAGGGAAGTGCTATGTTCTTAGAGGGAAAAGGTGGAGAGTGAATGTCTGGTGTGTTTAGTAAAGGTTTTGTACTCTGTCCAAAAGTGAATAATTCAGGTTTGGGTTAACTAGAAAAATAGTGGGCCTTTTGCACTTATTCAGTGGCTGCGCTATGCCATATTGATGTTTCTTAATACTAAGCTCTCTGTTAAGGTTAAGAGCTTCTTTTAGTGTGGAGGAAAACTCCCCAGAGGGGATGATCTGCTGGTGATGTTTCTTGGAGGGTGATTGAAGTTGAAGATGATTTCTTCTTGGGGATGAGTTTGCAGAGACAAGGGTTTCACTGCATCCAAGGCTTCATGGGTGCCTACACAGTTAAGTGCCACGTAGCTCCTCAGGTCCAGGTTAAATTTATACACGATGCAGTCTTTGCTCAATGATCGATGATTACCACCACAGTGAAAGCATTTCAGTGTGGTCTGGGGCATTTATGATCCTGGTCCCCGGTCAATTCTCCACAGGACACACATCTTTCTTTCCTTTTGCAGTTCTTATTGGTATGTCCGCGTAAGTAAGGCACTTGTAACACATCCTCACATGGTCTACGTAGACCACCACAGGGATGGAGAATAGACCATATAGTTTAATGCTGTCAGGGATAGTATTCCCCTCGAATGTGAGTACCACTGTCTGGCTAGGGACATATTCAGGTTTTGGGGTGTCAGTGTTAAACCGCCGGGTGTTCAGCTTCCTGGCCGGCAGTATATTTCTGGGCGATTGGGAGAAGTTAATAAGTTCATCAAGATCTATGTCCAAGTCGATTCCTTTGATGAGTTCTCGACAGGAGGTGCGATAAAGTGGAATGTGGCAGTCCACAATGCGATTTGGGTTCTGCCTGAGGGTCTTCGTGAAATTGTTAGCATTCGAAGCGTTAGAGAAGGTAGCCTCTGCTTTAGGGAATCCTTTTGGGATGAGGTTAAGAGCACCACTGTTCAGAGTTGAAATACATTTTGCTATCGCGATCATATTGCGCGTACGACTGTTTTTGAGGAATTCTTCCTTCACTTGAACGTGGACAACAGCATGGCCGGAGAAGCAAGCTGGGTATAGGTTGAACGGTGGAAGATCGGACGACACCATTGAGCTTACATTTGGAGCATTATGGTTATGTCGGTGATCATTGCTGTAGCGTTTAGATGAGTTGCCAAGGTCATTGCAGGCCACCCGCGATTTCCGTTTATGAGGAAGATCTGTATTAAATGGTCAGTTCAAAAGTTTGCCGGGGGGATCTCCCATCACTTTGGCAGCCATGACGACGCTTCTCCCATGCCTAACGGCAGGAAGAGGGGTTAGGTCGCCCATAAGATGGAAAAAATACCGTAATAAGTATTAAACTGGATAAATTTATAAGACAGAACACAGAGCACAACACTTAAAACTAAGGATACACCAAAACACATGGGAAAAGCGCTGTTCAGCCAAAATAACGAAGGAAAACTAGAACGCTCTGGAAGCATCGAACCGATTTCACAGAGGCGTCAACCGGAAGTTCGGTCTACCGATTAATTGAAAAATGCAAAATCCCGACGAAACGTTACTTATGCACTTTAATGAAACTGTTTTATTTTCAATTCTAAAGTATATGATCCCCCCAAAAACATTAAAATGAGAAAAAACCGCCAAGTAGCCCCCCCCCCCCCCCCGCCCCCCGCCACCCAACAACCCAAACCACCAACTCACCAACCCACCAATCTTGCAAAAGTCATTTAAAAATTATCAAAAATAGAAATGGACATCATTGGTAAACGAAAGCCAAGTTATAATTCAGATATAATTAATAACATACAAGAAACCCAAGTTTTCATTCAAAGATACCTCGATTTAACTCGCATCAGCAATTAACAATAAATTCACAATAAATTAGCGATTAACAATAATAATAAAAAAAAACTTGGCGTGTGCGCGCTTCATTGCGAGGTAAGAATCAATGAGAAATTAATTTAAATCTAACATTGACTTTATTACAATACTAAATCCTAAGAAATCTTACATTTACATTTCAATCATATATACTATGTACCACATCGAAAACGAGGTTCTCTATTCGTCGCGTGTCTATTCCTTTCAAAGTTTTCCAGCAATATTACCAGAGCAAATGCCTCGAATGAAGCGCGCACACGCCAAGTTTTTTTTATTACTGTTAATCGCTAATTTATTGTGAATTTATTGTTAACATTATGCCGTGCGGCGACACCATGTTGGCGTCCCGCAAAAACTAACGCTCAACGGCCGGTGACACCACATTGGTGTCGTGTAGTTCTGCCAAAGCAGTTCTACCGGCGCCAAGCGAAAAAATTTTGATGAAACGTGCGGACGGCAAAGTGTTAATTGCTAATGCGAGTTAACTTGAGGTATCTTTGAATGAAAACTTAGCTTTCTTGTATGTTATTAATTATATCTGAATTATAACTTGGCTTTCGTTTACCAATGATATCCATTTCTATTTTTGATAATTTTTAAATGTTTTTGCAAGATTGGTGGGTTGGTGAGTCGGTGGTTTGGGTTGTTTGGTGGCGGCGGCGGCGACGGGGGGGGGGGGGCTACTTGGCGTTTTTTTTTCATTTTACTGTTTTTGGGGGGATCTCAATTCTTTTTGTTAGTTAATCGGTAAAATAAAAATATAATTTGTTGCTACTTATCAACGATTTAGTACGAAAGTTAACGCCAGGCCACAATCCATATGTATTGTAAAAATAATAAACAGCTAAGTAATGAAATTCCATCCCTTCTTTTTTCTCATTTAGTATGTAATTGAAACCTTTTTTTAATCCGCTCACCGATACGTTGAGGGCGTAAGGACGTAACAAATGTAGCATATGAAGCGTTGAACTTCATTATATGGAACTCAAAGGCATGCAATCTACTGGCAATTCATATTCGTCCAACAAATTTGGAGTCCTTCGCTTATGTTATACATCCTCTCCTCATTCAATTCATGTGAAAAGTGTGGAACTTGTCAAATGTGTAGGCTAAGAACGACTTAAACGACAGACTTGAAACTTGATGAGCAGTACTAATTTTCCATGACTAGTATGCCCCTAAATTAATATTACGATTAGACTCAATACTTAATAAGTTCTATTAATTCTCTTATTCAACACATTTGTAATATCAAATTTGACAAGGGCGTACCCAAGAACCAGTTCAGTTATAGATTTCAAACTTGCTGAACAGATACATAATTCAAAACTACTGAAGTGAAAAATCTAAAGTTTACTGAGCAAATACTGATTACTAGTAAGGTTCGTAGTTCAGAAATCATTTACACGAAAGACCTGAAGTATCACTTGGTGAACAAATTGTTGCTTTTTCATTTAAGTGGGTCCTGGTTATGCACTTGGCAACTTTGGTAGTCTATAATTGTATTGAATAAGAGGATATTGCTTAACAGTGTTAGATTGAGTAGGGTCATAAAGCTGTACCAATAAGAGAATAAAACTGTTAAATTTGTCAGATATCCTCGCGTAAGATATTCCTGTCATAAAATAGCCCACATAACCAAGCACTCGAACGTCAAGGAAATAAGACATCTACCCATCCCGTGTTAGTTAGTCTCTTTCTACATGTCTAGCATCTCTCACTAACATCAGCTCACATCTGCCTTCTCTCTCTAGCATAACATCATCTCGCAGCTAGAAATATTGATATAATATATGAACATTCTGCCACCTAGCGTGGAAAATATGTGACCTACATTTTTGGTCTGAATCTTCTTCTGAATCGTTTTCGCATGAGAAAATAAGAGGAGGAAATTCATATCTCTTGAACGCATGGACCAGTTTCCTTACTCTTTAGCTTATTGGATTCAGACAAATAAATTAGGCTGTGCTTGATTCATAAGTTATGCCTGCAAGCTGTAACTTTTTCGGAAATCGAGGTGAAAGTTTTATATCGATCGAAAACCGCTAGGCGTCGGGATAAGTAGCCTCGGCTTCTCGCACTGTATAGCTATATAGCTAACTACTTGGCGCGAGACTCTACCGAGTCTCCTGATAACCGTATCCGTCCAAAAACATGAAAATGTAAGAAAATGCGCCAAGTAGCTGTTGGATTTCCCCAGAAAAATATAACAAATATAATATATAATGAAATATAACAAAAAAGATAGTAGATATCATACAAGAAAGCCACGCTTTCATTCAAAGATACCTTGATTTAACTCGCATTAGCAATTAACAATAAATTAACAATAAATTACTGATTAACAATACAAAAAGTCTTGGCGTGTGCGCGCTTCATTCCGAGGTAAAAAGGCAATGGAAAACTGATTTAACACTAGAACTACCAACGATTGTTATGCTGTTAAAACGAACCACGTTAAAAAAAGTCATTTCAACTCGTTCGGTAGTACTG
Organism: Ectemnius cavifrons; assembly: GCA_964023945.1. Taxonomy (NCBI): domain Eukaryota; kingdom Metazoa; phylum Arthropoda; class Insecta; order Hymenoptera; family Crabronidae; genus Ectemnius; species Ectemnius cavifrons. The sequence goes on from OZ030375.1 coordinate 9,095,305, forward strand.
GTGTTAAACTTAACACTGACTTTACTACAATATGAGTAAATCCTAATAAATCTTTCATTTTCAATCATATATACTATGTACAGCGGCCTTGTTATCCCATTTTTGCCTCCGATATATGAATATTCTCCGATTTCATGAGCATTGTCCAGTGCCTCATAACTGACAAGGAAATTATTTTTCCCGATATTGATAAGAAGGAGGTTCTCAGTTCATCGCCTATATGTTTCTTTAAAAGTTCTTTAGTAATATTACCGGAGCAAGTGCCTCGAATGAAGCGCGCACACGCCAAGATTTTTGGTATTGTTAATCGGTAATTTATTGTTAATTTATTGTTAATTGCTAATGCGAGTTAAATCGAGGTATCTTTGAATGAAAGCTTGGCTTTCTTGTATGATATCTATTTTTTTTGGTTATATTTCATTATATATTATACTTGTTATATTTTTGTGGGGAAATCCAACTGCTACTTGGCGCATTTTCTTACATTTTAATGTTTTTGGACGGATTTCATATCTTTTTGTTAGTTAATGCTTAACAATAAAGACAATAAAATTTTTAATTATTTATCAATGTTTCATTTTTGTGGGGAAATCAAACTGCTACTTGGCGCATTTTTTTACAGTTTAATGTTTTTGGACGGATTTCATGCCTTTTTGTTAGTTAATACTTAACAATAAAGACAATCAAATTTCTAATTATTTATCAATGGTTTAATTAATAAATTTAAAAGCAGAATTTTATTAAAATGTCAAGTGCCATTTCTGTTCAAATATGCACCATCACCTATGTGCATGTTTAAGTTATAATGTAACTTTAATGTTACAATGTATTTATAACTTAATCATGCACATAGGAGGAGATCTAAGATATTGAGCTGAATGTGAGAATATAGATTCCCTATATAATATATAGCTTGCACTTAACAAATTCAATATTCCAAAGTTAAACAGTATGAGATTTACAACTTGCCTAGATAATTTAAAATTTTAACTTTAGTCTGTTGGAAGTTAGAAGCATGCTAGTAATTGGTAATAATTAGCGCCTGTTTACTGATTCCCAATAGCTAGGATGCATTTAAATTACAGATTAGATAAGCTATACCCTCATACGCACTCTAACTTTGGTGTACCTTGACTGCCAAATGCGTAGCTCAAGGAGCGCACAATCTAAAGTAATGAAATTTACTAAACAAGTACTGATTACCAATAGCTATTATATCCCTAAATGACATATGATTACAACTACACTAAATTAGGATGCGTATGAGCATATCGCTTGGTTAATATTAGAACTCTAAAACGTTAAATCAAACAATGATTCAGATTAGTAAAAGAGAGATTATCAATAGCCAGAATCTACTGAAATTGTAAATGATTTGACTTAATACTTTACAAGTTATGTTCGATAAGCTATATGTATATGCAAGCTCTCTCATTCTCAGTCTAGTTTTTTTTTATGTATCCTGGCTATCAAGTGCCTAGGTGACGGAGTGCAAACCTAAAGTGCTGAAATTAGTCTACGTAAGCAAGTACTAATTACCAATAGCTAGCATTCCCTTAAATTGTAAATAATTGTTAACTAATTATTGCTTAAAAGATTCATATGCTAGACACTTCACAATTTTAGCTATTGATAATGAGGACTCATTTACAAAATACAGTGATTTGTGAATTACGTACTTAACACTTTTAACATTCCATAAACATTTCATAATAATTCTCAATAGTCACAAGGGCACAGGGACAGGGACAAGGACAGTATGCTCTTGTATTAATTAACTAAAAATAAAGCATGGAATCTGAAATAAAAGAATAAAATCGGACTGTGTCACATAACTGTTATTACAAATGACCTGCCATGACATAGCCGGCATAACCAATGTGTCGGTAATGTAAACACGACACAGCCATATTATCTCCGCAGCACGCAGCATTTCACAATAATGCCATCTCGTATGCGAAATGTGAAAGTTACATTTTTAGGAATAGCCAACAAAGAATCTTAATCCGCATTTGCCTTTTCCACGAGTAAAATAAGCAGGTGAAATCCATTGAGAAATTCCATTGAGAAATAGTTCTCAATGGAATCACATTGTTTGAGTTCTGAATACACCATCTTCCTACTTATATGCTTAGCACTGTGTGTATAAACCAAAAAATATGGCTGATATAATTATACCGAAAACGAAATGTAAACGCCTTCTTCTTATCTCGGAGCTTGTAGATTGAACCCAAGCGAATGTTTGTTACTAGTAAAGTGGCAGAATATATATCTATCACTATTTTATAAATAATTTAATTCGATGAATAATAAGTTGTAGCATCTATCCTTATTGTAAATATCTTCTACTAAGGTATAGCTCAAATTCATTCCTTTTGAAATTTTGAAATTAAGTTTGAAATACCCTGCATAAATGATATTGCAATATTTTTATAGCCTATAGTATACCTCGATCATAACTGTACAGAGGAGGGACAGTCGAAGTAAAATTAGTTCAGCCGGTTTCGAGTTTATCGCGAACATACAAACAGACAGAGGTTGAATTTTATATTAGAAAAGATTCATGTTTTATACCTCAAAACTTTTATCAAGAATCGCATAAAAGTACGTTTTGTGGTTCTTAAAATTAGCGCGTTCATACAGACAGACATTGTGGACACTTCCTCTTATACTATACATATAGTAATGATTTGATGTACATGGTGAAAAGATATATATCCGTAGTGCAAGTTTCTCTCAATTTAACCAGTGATTGCTGAGGAGTAAACGCGAGGAGTAACCGCTTCAGTATATTGGTTGTAACCTGTTTGAAAGTTGGTGTAAATGACATCGAAATATCCCCTCTTGGAGGTGTATTTAATAAGGATTGTCTTCACCAGCTCCTGCCAAGGAATCACTGGTATTTTATCAACAAGAGACACCAGCAGCCAGTAATTACCAGAAAACGTTTGCGCATGAAATTGGCCCTGTCTTCCTCAGCTGTGCGTTGTAATACGGGTTCCGCAAAACGGCAATTTATGTTATCGTAAAGCAACCATTAATCAAGTCTTTGGCGGTTAAATTAAAGTAAAGCATTCCAAACAAAGGTCGCAATTACTCGAAAGGATAACTGAATTTGGCGCTCACTCCCACTAGCGATACACTTTACTCATGTATGAAATGGGAAAACAGAAAGTTTTCCGTATAGTTCCGAAACAGTTGAGACAGGGTTTCGAGGAAAAGCGTTCACAATCTTCAAAAGTATGAAGAGTACTTCGAAACAGTTATGAACCAAAAATCATATGTTCCGACTATCCCATTAGAAATGGGGTACGTGAAACAATCTCGCCTCACCTAAATCTTGCTCTCCAGCTCAAATCTTGTATTCTTTTTTTATATTTGGGCCAATCATTTGTAATAAGTATTCGAAATCATTTAAGGTCGTTTTCGTAAAAAGTCTACATCCTGCTTCATGTTTCAATTTTGGAGTCTGCAAAAGATACCTTGCATAAGTATTTCTCGCGTCTAGTATCGATTTGGTTTCTTTGTTTCCTCTTACACCTAATATAGGCTGCATTCAGAAATGTACTGGCAGTACTGCAAGTATATTATTAATTGGGGGCTCAATTATAGGCCTCGAGTAAACTTTGACACTACTGGAAAAAGCTTGGCGCCGTTAAAATATCATATTTTTGCATGTTATAAACCTTTTCCAGTACTCTGAAAATTTACTGGAAGTCTATAACCGAGGATTTAATTAGCACTGGCAGTACTGGCAGTACACGTCCGAAAGCAGCTGTAGAGGCTGTAAGACGTCAAATTTCTGTAAGAGCTACTTCACTACATATAACAACAGAGGCTAATTCGTTCTCATTTAGACATTAGAAACTGTATACTATTGGAAGCAGCTGAAAGGTGCTCAAGACGTTGCTCCAATCAGGAGACTCGGCAGAGTCTCGCGCCAGGTAGTAGACACTTATGTACCTTGAACTAAAGCGGTTTTCGATCGATATAATACTTTCACCTTAATTTCTGACAAAGTTGCAGTTCAAAGGATTAACTTTCGAATTTTGTATTTTTTGCGAATTTTTCTGAATCAATGAGCTAAGAATCAAGCGAATTGTAGCATTCGTTCAGGTGTTATAAATTTCCTGTTTTATTTATTTGTTGGGTATCGTAATTTTCACTATATTCAAAATCAGACCTCAAAATATTAGTTTCACTTTTATTTATATTTAATATATTATACACTCATCATCACAACGTTTACTATATTTATGGCTACCACGATTTGCGTTAGTGTTTGGGCTCAGCTTGTCCAAGCTTGCTTGTGCCAAGAGCATCAATCAATCAAAGCTTCCAAACTAAGCTAATGATTCTTTATCGCATTGGATATGATTTTCTAGCGATTAGACCTTGAACAGATCTGATTTAAACAATAGAAAGGTTGCATCCATTGGTCTGTAAGTTTGAAATTCGATTTGTGAAGAACCGGGCGTGCCAAGCAATCGTTTTTTTAATTGGTTCCCACTTTGGAATGGTGTTGTTTCTTGTTTGTAGGATATTTAGTTTTGAAGTTTTTTGAATGTTTGAATGAAGACTTGGCTTTCTAATCGTACCCATTTGCGTATTTTCTTGCACGGGACAAAATGTTTTTAGGATGTGGAGCAACCTGGCGTTTTTTTTACATTTTAATGTGTTTTTAGTGGAGGGAGATTCTATCGAAGTGTGTAGTTGGTTTAAGTAGGCAGGTGTAACGAGGTAGGGATAATACCTCTAGCGTCTCTTGGCCTCAGCGGTGGTGACCTGTCGAATCCAAAACACGCAGCACGCAAATACTGGTACCTGCGCGGCGTGGCGTGCACTTGCTGTGCGCGCAGCTTGACTTATGTGTGCAGCAGTCGCGGCGCTGCAGTGTCATTGACATCGCGCGGCGCACACTAGTTTCCGTCTGAGGAGGCGAGGTGCGCTCCCTGACGAAGAAACCCACTCGCTCTTGTCCTTCTACCGATCGTACATTACACACGAGGACGATTATAGCCCTGGCACGCCAACCGGCTGTGTGTGTTGCTATCTGTGATGCTCGCACTCTTCGCACCACAAGAAAGACCCTTCCATCCTGTCCTCTGGAGCCAGAGCCAGAGCGGGACTCGGAGCCGGAGTCGCGCAGCCTTCCTCCGCGCACACTGCGCCCGCCAGAATTAAGCCCATTGCAGAACGCGACAAAAACGACAAATAACACCCGTTCTTACTCTCTCCCGACACAAGCCCCATCTTTCCACCTCTCGCTCCTGCACTCTCTCCCTCTCCCTTTCTCTTTCTGCCCCTTCTCGACGCATATTCAAATTCGGCGTATCTGCCTTTTTTAAAGTTGCATGAAAAGGTTTTCAAAGAATATTTATTATAGTTTTCGCGTAAAGGGAAATAGAAAGAGTTTATAATGCTCTTTCATGCGTATGTGAAAAACTTTGTAATATTTAAGACCGTGAGTATTATCTTGTGGTTGTAAGAAGCAAATTAAGTGAAGGCTTTGGATTACGCTACAGTTCAATTACCTTCGGTTAACAGTCGGTTTGGTTTTAACATAGTGTAAACAAGTTTGCAAGCGTAATTGCAATGTTCAGTGAATTGCATACTTTAACCTGAAGTGCATCGTACGTGGTATCTCATTAATGCTGGACCTGTCGCCAGTATTCAATATCATCACACAAAAATCACTGGGTTCTCAACATAATCTTGTACTTATCGCTTTGATTTATTCAATGGATGGAATGACATAATTGTACTTTTGTCGTAGTTTCATGCATGACAAACATGTATTGAATTGTTGTCGGTATATGTATATACTTCCAGTAAGAGTAAATAAAAAACATAAATTCCTAATACGTGTTGGTACGATACAAGCTCATTTGTCATTGCAAAGTAATGGTGTTAAATTATTTAAAGGCCATGAGTTCGCAACTTGTTTCATTGCTGGTCCTTATTTCCTCCTATGCTTGATTCGTTTCTTTCTCAGGCAGAAATTAGTCGCGCCTACTCAGTTCTTACTAACTCTCGACTACTTCCTTCAGTCTCGTTCAGACTCTTCCTCTCTCTCGCTTACGGCATTTATTGTCCTCGTAGACACGAATTTTCTTAGTCCTCTCCACCGTCTTAGTTTCGACGATCTTTCCTCTTCTTACATTGCTTTTGCTTTGCTCTGGCAGGATCTTCCTTCCTCCTTCACCCGCCATATCCCGTTCCGCCGCTCTTTCATCTTTTCTCTTTTCTTTATACCCTACTTCTATCTTCTTCCAGCAGCCCTTTACTCAGGTTCCACCTTTCTCGGCCTTCCTTCTCTTCTTCTGCATGATTCACTCTTGCTTGCTCCTGCTGCTATCTTCCTCCAGCGTGACGAAGGTTTGCCTGCTCGCTTACTCGTGGAAGCGCTTCTGCCCTTCTTATTTTGCCTGTCGATCCTCTTCTTCCTTCGCTGTACCTGTTCTAACTTTGCTCCTGTTTTCTCCTCACCCAGCCGCGTATCACGTGCTAGCCCCCCCCCCCCCCCCCCCCATCTTACTCTCTCACACATACATACACACAGTCTCTCACTCCCCGGCTCCTTTGCACTTGCATCGTTTCTCTTCTTGGCCGCTCTTCATCCAACAGTATCTATATCTACGTATTCTCATTGGGCAAAAGCCAAGAGCAGCACGGCAGCAGCATCGCCGGGCTGCCAGAACAGCTCGGTCCAGGGGGCATTCTCCGAGGAGCCTGTACACGTTCTGTAGGAAGGAGCAGCGAATGCGGCGGGAGGTCGATGCATTCCTATATCTCGTCGACCTGTATTAACCTTCACTCCAATACCCACCGCCTAAGTAGATATTAACACTTCTGGTAAAAAAAACTCCAAAAAATTAGATCAACTCAGACATGTGATTTCAACATCAATAGATTCAATCTCACGATAGGTTCTGAAAAGCTTGATTTAGAGAAAGTACTCGAAAGGTGGCAGGAAATTAGTGCTAATGCTTATGATTCTACTCGTGGGTCACTGTTCATTCGCAATAAACCTGCCGCAGAATGGATTTAACTGCAAAAGGCAGATGTAACTTCTTCACCTATTAAGGCAATTGTGGCACATAATTTCTTTTCTTGTGAACTGTTAGGCATTCGTATAATGTACTAGCTATTCTAGCCGACTTCACACGGGTGGCATTTTATGCGCACAAAGTGTAGCACACGTAAAATGACGTATTCCTCCGATACTTATGATCTTGTTAACTTTTTCACTAATATCGTTGTTTCTGCACTAGATAACATGACCGTGGTAATATCTTGAACAAAAGTTTAAAGTAGAACAGTTAACCTATACTAGTTTATACTACTATTGTACTATTTATGCCCGTACCTCTGTTATATTTTATGCTTTACTAATACCTAACGATGTCATGTATAGTCTATTTTACTGAGGAAGAGGGGAGCTTCTACATAGTGAAAAAATTGTTCAACTCTCTTCAGTAACTTCAGACATTGCCTTTTGCATTCCAACAAACACCTTCAAAGCACTTGCTCTATTAATATTGCTTAAAAACTTTTAAAGAAATTATATTGTAGTAAAGTCTCTGTTAGGTTTAAATTAGTTTCCCATTGCTTTTTTACCTCGCAATGAAGCGCGCACACACCAAGTTTGTTTTATTCTTAATCGCTAATTTATTGTTAATTGCTAATACGAATGAAATCGAGGTATCGTTGGATGCAAACTTGGCTTTTTTGTTATATGTTTTTAGGAGTTTTAATGAATATAAGACATTTCTGGAGGGAATTATCTATATCTTCTTTAGAAAACGAAATCAAAAAGCTATTTTGTGGGGGAATCAAACTGCTACTTCGCGCATTTTTTTACCTTTTCATTTTTTTGGAAGGATTATAAGTATTGGACACATACATATATAACCCCCAACTTTGACCCCATGATTCGTCCTCATAAAGTAAACCGTCCAAAAACATTAAAATGTAAGAAAATGCGCCAAGTAGCAGTTGGATTTCCCCACAAAATTGAAATATAACAAAAAAGATAATAGATATCATACAAGAAAGCCAAGTCTTGATTCAAAGATACCTCGATCTAATTCGCATTAGCAATTAATAATAAATTAACAATAAATTAGCGATTAACAATAAAAAAAACTTGGCGTGTGCGCGCTTCATTGCAAGGTAAAAAGACAATGGGAAACTGATTCAAACCCAAAACTGACTTTGCTACAATTTAATTTCTTTAAAAGTTTTTTAGCAATATTACCAGAGCAAGTGCCTCGAATGAAGGGAAATGTATTTATAACTTAATCATGCACATAGGAGGAGTGCTAAGAAATTGAGTTCAATGTGAGAATATAGATTACATAATACAGCTTGCACTTAACAAATTCAATATTCCAAAGTTAAACAGTATGAGATTTACAGCTTGCTTAATATAATTTAAAATTTTAACTTTAGTCTGATGGAAGTTAGAAGTATGCTAGTAATTGGTAATAAATAGCACCTGTTTACTGATTCTGTTCAGGCTAGTGAACAGGCTAGGGAATCAGGGATAGGGAACATAGGAAAGGAATTAGGACACAGGTTTATTCATAAAGGACACGTATATTTTTACCGACTTCGAAAAGGAGGAGGTACTCAATTCGACCGCTTTTTTTATTTTTTTTATTTTTATTTTAAATGTTTGTCCGGCGAGAACTCTGAGATGGGTGGACCGATCGGGATGAAACCATACCTATCTTATAGAGGATGCTCACAGCTTGGTCCCAATATAAATTTTGCCGAAATTGTTTAACATTAACCATTGTTATTGCTTAAAAACCAAATTTCGCGCTGATTTCACGTTTCTACTACAAATTTCGTTTGTCCGGCAATATTTCCGAGATGGATGGACCGATCTTGATGAAACCTTGCCTATCTTATAGAGGATGCTCACGGCTTGGTCCCAATGTAAATTGTCCTTAAATTGTTTAACGCTAACAATTGTTATTGCATAAAAACCGAACTTTCGATTGTCCGGCGATAGCTTTGGGATCGCTTGTGCGATAAGGATGAAACTTTGAGTAACTTATAAGGGAAGTTCTCGCGGTGTACCCTCTTGCATAAATTTCGGAATGTACAAGCTTTTCTTTCTTCAACAAATTCGGCTACATTTCTTCGTCTATAACTGTTACACCAGTGCAACGATGAAATTCAAAATGAAATCGACCGCGAACCATCAATTTATTAATTTCCTATACTAAAAAGCATTAAATAAAAAAAATATTTAAAAAAAATGTGACCGACTTCGAAAACTGACAGAGTTCCAGAGAGCTGAAAACTAAAAGAGCTGAAAAGTAAAAAACAAGCAACACAAAAAATGCCCTGAAAAGGAAAAAATAACTTCTGGGTGTCATGGATACAGAAATTTGCATTAAGCCTAAATATTCTGCAACTTTTCGGAGGCGGCGCAAATATAAGTAAAATATTACAAACGTCACGAAATCCTCACACTCAAATCTGAAAACACTCGTGGTCTCTATGTACATATATATCTACAAATTGAAGCGGCGAAGTATACCCTATCGAATATGCTAATATTGTTAATTCCGACATCTCATAAGTGTAGGTTAATCTAGCAAATACGCAAATACATATAACAGACTGCAGGCAATAGAACTATCGTTACTCTCCTGTGTACCATTTTGTCTTCGTCAATCATTAAAGTCATCCTGTGGTTGGACAGGTAGATATATAAGGATAGAGATAGATCGAGAGAGAGAGAGAGAGAGAGAGAGAGGGGGGGAGGGGGGGGGAGGGAGGGAGAGAGGGAGAGAGAGAGAGAGAGAGAGGCGGGAGGAAGAGTACGAAAGCAAGAGTGAGTAAGCACGAAAGATAGATTTTCTAAGAAAGAAAATGCGGATAAGCGCGGGTAAGACACACGATTGCCAGTAATATTTTACTTATATTTGCGCCGCCTCCGAAAAGTTGCAGAATATTTAGGCTTAATGCAAGTTTCTGTATCCATGACAACCAGAAGTTATTTTTTACTTTTCAGGGCATTTTTTGTGTTGCTTGTTTTTTACTTTTCAGCTCTCTGGAACTCTGTCAGTTTTCGAAGTCGGTCACATTTTTTTTAAATATTTTTTTTTCTGTTCTGTTCAATGAAGTATCGATTTTATTAAGTTCATAATGCTCAGATTGCCTTCGGCGGCGGAGTTCGATTGTCTTTTCGTGGGCATCTACCATCTTGTCTTTCTGGGCAACCCAACGATATTCTATAGCTTTGTGGGCATCCGCCATCTTTTCTACAATGACTGTTGCCGGATTGTAATATAATTTCTCACTCAGTTCTGTACTCACGCTCACACTACTTTCCTGACAGCTTCTCATGAAGTCTTACGTCGAGATTGGGCATAGGCCATCTTTTCCTTCTGCGATCGGTTGTAAATCGATCACCTCTGAATTACTAACTTAAGTAGTACTTACTTCGATTCCAATAGTCTTATCTCAGCTTCCTTGGTCAATGTTATCAGCTATTCTGCGTCCAGCTATCGGGATTGTCGTATTTAATCGTCCGGCGTGTCACCCTTCTCCTATTCAGGAATCTTGGTCTCGTTGCACCTCGTGCCTAATCGACGCCTTTCGAGAGGATGAGCATCGGTCTTCATCAGTCGCTCGTACTTATTCCTCGGATGATTCCGACTATTTCCGCGAAACAAAGGAATTGTTTCTCGCTTGCCGTTGGGCTCGTTTCTAACGCCCACGACCGGGTGACTCGTAATCACGCATGGGTGATCACAGTCTCGATGGCTATTTTATTTCATTTCTTAAATTGCCCTTTAAGGGATCTTTGCATTTTGATAGTTGTAGCTCACAGACGCCGAAATCTCATAGCGTCTCGCTTCTTCCAAATACTCATACGTTCCAACAGATTCCCAATAGCTAGGACGCATTTAAATTGCAGATTAGATAAGCTACACCCTCATACACACTTTAACCTTGGTATATCTTCAGTACCAAATGCATAGGTCACGGAGCACACAATCTAAAGTAATGAAATTTGCTAAACAAGTACTGATTACCAATAGCTATTATATCCCTAAACGACATGTGATTGGTAATTAGTACTTGCTTACATCATTCTAGTTCTTTAGCTGAAGCGTTCCTTGAACAATGAACTTGACAGTCAAGATACAAATTAGACTGCGTATGAGCATTTTTCTTGGTTTACATATTTTAATTGTAAAGCGTTAAATCAAACAATGATTCAGATTAGCAAAAGAGACATTCCTAAAAGCTAGAATGTAATGAAATTGGAAATAATTTGACTTAATACTTTACAAGTTATGTTCGATAAGCTATATATATATGCAAGCTCTCTCTTTCTCAGTCTAGTTTTTTTTTATATATCCTGACTATCAAGTGCCTAGCTGACGGAGTGCAAACCTAAAGTGCTGAAATTAGTCTACGTAAGCAAGTACTGATTACCAATAGCTAGCATTCCCTTAAATTGTAAATAATCGTTAAGTAATTATTGCTTAAAAGATTCATATGCTAGACACTTGACAATTTTAGCTATTGACAATGAGCACTCATTTACCAAATACAGTGATTTGTGAATTACGCACTTAACACTTTTAACATTCCATAAACATTTCATAATACTCAATAGTCATAAGGGCACAGGGACAGGGGCAAGGACAGTATGCTCTTTTATTAATTAACTAAAAATAAAGCATCGAATCTGAAATAAAAGAATAAAATCGGACTGTGTGACATAACTGTTATTACACATAACCAACCATGGTGTGAGCCATGACATAACCGGCTTAACCAATGTGTCGGTAATGTAAACACGATACAGCCATATTATCTCCGCAGCACGCAGCATTTTACAATGCCATCTCGTATGAGAAAAGTGAAAGTTACATTTTTAGGAATAGTCAACAAATATCTTAATTAATCCGCATTGCCTTTTCCACGATTAAAATAATAAGCAGGAGAAATCCATATCTCTTGAACGACTGAACCAAATCGCTTGATTCTTGGCTCATTGGATTCAGAAAAATCAGCGAAAAAATACAAAATTCATAAATAAATTCTTGGAGCTGTAACTTTTTCATAAATCGAGGTGAAAGTTTTACAGCAGACGACAACCGCTACACTTCGGGATAAGTATCCTCGGTAGTCGCGAGCTGTATATATATAATATAACTACTACTTGGCGCGAGACTCTACCGAGTCTTCTGACCTGATATTAGCAGCTAAAAAAGAATAGGTGGCAAATGGTTTTCCGAAAACTACGGATCGGATTTTAATGCACTTTTCTCTCCTGTATACATAGAGTTACCATCCAAATTCTTCATCATATTAAGCAAATTGTAGGCTATAAAGTACCACAATATTTATTACTTATATAAGGTGCCTCAAGAGTATCCCAAAAATTTCCAAAGTAATGAAGGAGTTATGCATTCTGGGAACATTGTAGCAACATAGTTGCAAGAACCTATTATCCTTTAATCTGCACACGAAATGTCACCCGAGTGGAAGCAGTAAAGGCAGCTAGTAATATACATAAAGACGTAACATTGTTATCCATGGAATGTAAGGCGTAGTCTCTTTAGGCAAAAATCAGGGTGTCATAAACCCCCAAACTTGGTTGCGCTGATGGACGTGATCCGACGACGGGCTGTTTCCGAGAGCATCAGTCTTGGACTGATTTCAGCCCTATATTTTTTGTAACTCGCTATCCTTGAAATTCTAATACATTCAACTTGTATTCTTGAATTCTGACGTGTCTCGATCATTTCGAACGCCCACATTCTCAGCTCGCGGTTTTCTCTTCGTCATTCTAGTGTCGCCGTTAAACTTGTATAGATAGATTCAACCTAGATATCGTTAACACGATTGAAGAAAACTGCATAATTAGGTTTGCCAGAAATATCTAATTGGAGGCAGTTGGGAGTGAAAAATTAAGTTAATTTGAGTAACCAACCCCTAATTCAATTTTCACGGAAAAACCAATTATACAATTTTCCCCCATTATTTTAGCTATGTCAAGGCATGGAATCTAATTAACGTCCTTATGGTCGTCCCCAAGAAAATTAATTACTGTGCTTCCATCGCTTAGTAAACTACCCTTATTTAGTTATATACTTTAGATTCTTGCCGTTAAGAGTGTATACATACAGGTATTCATACACGCGTCATCTTGGAGAATGTTCTCATCCCTATTTTCGCCTCTTAAATAGCAAATATCGAATATTCTTGCTCATAATATATCAGTTTGACTTTAAATTGTACTCAACCTATCCAAAATATGTTACTATTTTAAAGAATGCCCAGTTAGCAAGTTGCCATTCAGCTTCACTAATTCTACGCCGAGATTCTTTGTTTGCCACATTTGATCTGCGAAATTGAAACTTATGGGGCCATGAATAATTTCAGAATCAACATTAGTATGTCGAAATTCCAATAACTTTAAAAATACCTGTGATTGGATGGTGTAGTAACTAATGGTGTAGTAACTGCGTGACTAATTCGTGACTCATCTGGAGAATGAGGTAGTGAAATATAATCCATCCAAAACATTAAACTGTAAAAAAATGCGCCAAGTAGCAGTTTAATTTTCTCACAAAATTGAAATATAACAAAAAAGATAATAGATATCATACTAGAAAGCCAAGCTTTCATTCAAAGGTACCTCGATTTAATTCGCATTAGCAATTAATAATAAATTAACAATAAATTACCGATTAACAAAAAAAAATCTTGGCGTGTGCGCGCTTCATTGCGATATAAAAAGGCAATGGAAAACTGATTTAACACTAGAACTACCGACGATTGTTATGCTGTTATAACGAACCACGTAAAAAAAAGTCATTTCGACTCGTTCGGTAGTACTGGTGTTAAACCTAACACTGACTTTACTACAATATGAGTAAATCCTAATAAATCTTTCATTTTCAATCATATATACTATATACAGCGGCCTTATTTCCCCATTTTTGCCTCCAATATATGAATATTCTCCGATTTCATGAGTATTGTCCAGTGCCTCATAACTGACAAGGAGATCATTTTTCCCGATATTGATAAGGAGGAGGTTCTCAGTTTATCGCGTATATGTTTCTTTAAAGGTTTTTTTAGTAATATTACTGGAGCAAGTGCCTCGAATGAAGCGCGCACACGCCAAGATTTTTTGTGTCGTTAGTCGGTAATTTATTGTTAATTTATTATTAATTGCTAATGCAAATTAAATGGAGGTACCTTTGAATGAAAGTTTGGCTTTCTCGTATGATATCTATTATCTTTTTTGTTATATTTTAATTTTGTGAGAAAATCAAACTGCTACTTGGCGCATTTTTTTACAGTTTAATGTTTTTGGACGGATTTCATGCCTTTTAGTTAGTTAATACTTAACAATAAAGACAATGAAAAATTCTAAGTATTTATCAATGGTTTAGTAAATTTAAAAGTAAAATTTTATTAAAATGTCAAGTGCCATTTCTGTTCAAATATGCACCATTACCTATGTGCATGTTTATGTTATAATGTAAGTTTAATGTTACAATGTATTTATAACTTAATCATGCACATAGGAGGAGATCTAAGAAATTGAGCTGAATGTGAGAATATAAATTCCCTAGATAATATACTTTGCACTTGACAAATTCACATTAGCAAAAGAAAAATTACCATTAGCTAGAATGCATTTAAATTGCGAATTAGATAAGCTATACCATCATATGCACTCTAACATTGGTGTATCTTGACAGCCAAATGTGTAGCTCAGGGAGGGCATAATCTAATGTAGTAAAATTCGCTAAACAAGTACTGATTACCAATAGCTAGTATGTCGCTAAATGACACAGGATTGGTAATTATTGCTTGCCTACATCATTTTAGTTCTTTAGCTGGTGTTCCTTGAGCGATGAACTTCCCGAGTAGAAATTCTGCCTCTGTCCCGATCGGGTCCCGATCAGGTCCCCAGTTGCATGTTGTCGGGTCCTGGTCGGGCAATCATAGCGGTTTACGTCGGGTGTAACGCAGTTTCATCATCGGGTAGCGATCGGGTCCTGATCGGGTTCCCGATCGACTACTTCATCGGGTCCTGATCGGGTTTATGTCGGGTGTAACGCAGTGTCCTCCTCGGGACCTGATCTGGACCTGATCTGGACCTGATCTGGACCTGATCGGGTGCAGATTGAAAAAAACAATTTACAAAATTGAAAATCTCATATTTTATCAAAAGAGGAACTGCTTAACAATAATGACTTTACTTGTGATTTGCAAATTGAATATGTGCGTGCTACTAAGTTTTAATAATAATCTTTGGGTCCCATCAATTGGGATCGACGAACACGGTTCATGAAACTCTCTCCTGAGTCAGATTGGAAGTCCTGCGCCTTTAACCACTCACCTACGGAATTCTTATAATGTTCGCATCAACTTTTGTATATATACGGAGCGCGGTTCTTATTGTGAAAGTGGATTATCAGAATTCGGAAAAAACTTAGTCATGCGGAATTTCGCGACGCGTACTTCTTATTATAGCGGTTTTTAAAAATTCATTGAATTATAAGCGATTAACATTTTATCTCGACTGTAGGCAACGAACAAGGAATGCAAGGGATTGTACGAATGAAGTGTAATCTTGTGTTTCATAGGATGAACGGAGCGCGGTTGAGTATGGAATATATATGTGGACAAATATTGATTTTTACAACATTTTCTACCTTCGGAAATACTTTTATATAAATAATCTATATACGCAAAGTGGAAAGATACTGAAATGGAATTGTCCTCTAAATAAAATCTACACGTGAAAATCGTAACCAAATAAGTTATAAAATTGCAAATGCTGTAAATCAATCAGCTACTCGTTACGATATATGATCGGGCTGTACTTTACTTTCTTTTCGTGAAAATTTAGTAACGTTGGGAATGAATAAAAGAATACATGTGGAAAATGTGTTTTTTAAAAATAAATTGTTCATATTTATTTCTTTTAAATATTGTTTATTGATATTAATCCGCCTATTTTACGTGTTCGCGAGTTCCCCTACTCCTGTTCCAACGTTGCACAAGTGCACTTATATATAAATACATATCTCAAAAGTATAAAATTATATATTTCTTATCAAATCCCGGCTAAAAAGATCTCCTCGGGCTCTACCCGACGTCGACCCGACGTCGACCCGATCAGGATTTTATGTACCATTCGCGATCGGGCTATACTCGATCAGGACCCGACGTGGACCCGATCAGGATTTTATGTGCCACTCGCGATCGGGCTCTACCCGATATCGACCCGACGTGGACCCGATTGGGATTTTATGTAGGTGCACTTATATATAAATATATAAATCTCAGTTATATACATCTCAAAAGTACCAAATTATATATTTCTTATCAAATCCCGGCTAAAAAGATCTCCTCGGGCTCTACCTGATGTCGACCCTACGTGGACCCGATCAGAATTTTATGTGCCACTCGCGATCGGGCTATACCCGATCAGGACCCGACGTGGACCCTATGTACCGTACCCCATCGGGTTATACCTGATCAGGACCCGATTGGGACCTTATGTGCCACACCCAATCAGGCCATACCCGATTAGGACCCGATTCGGACCTTATCATGCATCGGGTTGATTTTTACTCGGGTTGACTGTCAAGATACTACTAAATTAGACTGCGTATGAGCATTCTGCTTGATTTATGTATTACAATTATAAAGCGTTAAGTCAAGCAATGACTCAGAGTAGCAAAACAGAGATTCCCAATAGCTAGAATGTATTGAAATTGTAAATGATTTTCCTTAACACTTTACAAATTATATTCAATGAGCTATATATGCAGGCTCTCTCATTCGCAATCTAGTTTTGAAGTATCCTGACTGTCACGTGCCAAGCTGACGGAGTGCAAACCTAAAGTACTGAAATTAGTCTAAACAAGTACTGATTACCAATAGCTACCATTCCCTTAAATTGTAAATAATTGCTAATATTGCTTAAAAGATTGATATGCTACACACTTGATAATTTTAACTATTGGTAATCAGCAGTCGTTTACCAAAACAGGGACTTGTGAGTTACGCACTTAACACTTTTAACATTTCATAATTCTTAAGAACGACAAGATCAGAGGGACAGGGGCAAGGACAGTATAGCTATTTTATTAACTACATAAAGCATGGAATCTGGAACAAATAATAAAATCAGACTTTGTCATATAACCATTATGGCACATAACTAACCATGGCATAACCGGCTTAACCAATGTGTCGGTATGACACAGATTACAGATTATAGATCGGTAACGTAAATACGATCTGCCACCTAGCGTGCAAAATATGTGACCTACATTTTTGGTCTGAATCTTCTTCTGAATCATTTTCGCACGAGAAAATAAGAGGAAGAAATTCATATCTCTTGAACGCATGGACCAATTTCCTTGCTCTTTAGTTTATTGGATTCAGAAAAATAAATTAGGCTGTGCTTGATTCATAAGTTATGCCTGCAAGCTGTAACTTTTTCGGAAATCGAGGTGAAAGTCTTATATCGATCGAAAACCGCTACGCATCGGGATAAGTAGCCTCGGCTTCTCGCGCTGTATAGCTATAGCTAACTACTTGGCGCGAGACTCTACCGAGTCTCCTGATAACAAGACACTGCATTTGGTAAAGACATTGGAATATTGTTCCACTTGTAATGATTCAAAACAAGTCATTACTATTTACTAAGGAACTAAGGAACTATTTACTACAATCTGATAAATTGCACAGCTAAAAAACATAGGTAAGGGTAGGGCATTGTTATAAAATCATATTGTTGTGAAGTATCTCTGGATTGCGTGTATGCCTAACCCCAGAACTTGCTGTCAAAGCTGTCAAACAGTACAGAGTAGCCCTCTCAATTAGGCGCCATCTCGGACCCAATGGTCCACCTAAAGTACCCAGCTATACCGCTCTGTATATCGACAATATGGCAATGGAGCATCAGAAGCGATGCTCCAAAATCTCCGCGAGTTTGTCGCTTATATGAAATGATTTTGTGTTGTGACAGGTGTCAATCGGCAGAAGAGAGTACCATCCATGTCTCCCTGGTGTTAGTTTTTGAGACAAAACTGCTACACTGCCATAAAAACTCGCGAGTAAAAGGGGTCGATCGTTGTCGTTTCGGCCACATTTGGCACATTATTATTACTAAAAGACAGCATAGTCTCATAAAAACAGGACCAGGGGGACTTATTGAACTTTCTTCTTTCGATTGACACCTCTCACAACCCAAAATCATTTCATATAAGCGAGAAACTCGCGGAGATTTCAACCCATATTTCGGCCTAATTTTGCCGGTAACGCAGCGACTCTGCAATACCGTGACGACCGGAGTCTAGCCCCTTAACTACTTAAAACCATTTCAAGTAAACGTTGTGAAATCTGTTGGATAAATATCAGCACTCTCGTTACTTTCTCAGGGTTGCCAAAATGATAGTGTTTTTGAGACGTGCATTGCGCAATTTGCATCTTTTTCGTAGGGCTATGATTCTGCTTCATGATCATACGTAATTGAGAGTTTTGATCGTCGAGCCAGGAACTGCCCTTTCATAAATCAGCCTTTCTAACAACAAAGGTGGTTATAAAAGCCATCCGCTGAATACTAAATGACGTACTTGATTAAGCGACTCCCGCGATGCGGACCAGCAGCCAGGATATTACCGGTGTTGCCTATGAAATTGGTTACAGGGTCATTCCACGCCAACTGAGAAGCTGGATTTTGGTCATGTCAGAGATTGTGCTGAAAATTCAGTATGTTGTTCCTGAGATGACATTGGGGGGGGGGTCCGCCTCATCGTTTCCCCAGATTCGTCTTTACCTGCACTAATGCAGGTATTTTACCTGCAGTAATTTACCTTGACCACGTGGATGGTAAAGTTAATCTTGAACCTCGGATTGACTATAAAGTCATAAACACCCTTTCCTCTTTGTGTTTCCCGAGCTTTTGAGACCGGCAATGGGGCACATAACGAAAATGTTGGATTATTAGGTAATGCGCCCGGCCGGTCCCCGGTTAATTGTCTTTATCCAATACCTGGATCATTTTCTCCACTCTGGAGAAAACAGTTTTCGATAGACAAAGGTGCAAGGTACATTCTGAAATGCATTACAAATTGGGTGAGCGTTACCTTCGATATTTTATCTCAAAGTCAAAAGTTTATGTAAGTTTCTTGCACTGATTAATTAATCTGCGAATCATTCAAAAAATATAGTTACATAGAGCAGCCTTTTCTAAGTAAAACAGAATGTGCATCATATAGATACGACCGGTAGTCACTAAGAATTTTGATCTTGAACTGAGAACTTGATGCGACCTAAAAGAGAGATACCCAAAAAATGTATTATAAGTACAAATATTACGCGATAAATGCTCCATTATGCAAAAAAACATAATATATTTTCTTGCACGTTCATGGTCGCCAGTGACGCAAAAAGGAAATTATCAACATAGTTTATACAGAAAATTGCAGAATGTATTATAGTTCGCCATGCAGAAAGCATTAACTAACCAATGGGCTGCTGCTACATTAACAAACATTAATTAGACAAAAAATAGACGTCCGATACTTAATTAAGAATGATAATAAGAGTATTTTTACAGATTTTTAAACGATTACAACCGAATGTGGATTGAGCTTGGAGCGAACTTGGGGTGTAAATGTTAGCAACAACCATAAAATCACTACTTAACGACTATATAGAGAATAATAAACAGGGAAACGAATAAGCTCGCAATACAAATAACGAATAAACCACAAATCTAGAAGTATTTATCATCAAAATTAGGTACCGTCACGGAGCACGAATGCCGAGTTTATAAAACTAGGAATACTAAATTATAGATAGTAGAGATTGTCGAGAACGGAAGAGGAAGCTATGTAAACTCCGGACTGTCTGCTCCTTATTATACATATAATGAAACGCTCGAGGACGTCAGAAAGAAGAGAGTGAGAGGGCGGGGGGGGGGGGGGGGGGTGGTGAAAGGTTCTTCCGAGGGGTCGGTGAAAGAAAAGTCATTCACACCTTTCACTAACCTATTGACGCACTGGCATCGCGTGACTCACACTGGATAAGGTATGCATCATTTTTGCCGCGGAACAACATTGAAAGGAGGCTGTGCAAAGAGTACGGGATTGACAAATAGAACGATAACGCAATAGTAGCTCGAGTAATCGGGTTAGGAAGATCATAACGGGCGAGTTTAAGGAAGTTGGTGCCGAAAATAAAAATAATGGGATCAGACTGAAATTTACACAGAATGGTAATTAACAGACACTGCTCCTCTCTTCAAAATTTCAACTTATTTGTCTGTATAGTTTTCGAGTAATAAATGTCCAAAGATCCATTCCTATGCATGGATTCTTAGGCAATGAGAGCAGAGATTACCGTTTACAGCTTAAAAATATGTGATACAATAGTGACACGTGAATGAAAAACGTTTCATATGATAAATGAGACATTTACGAACAATCAGACTAAGTTTCAAAAGCTTCGTCCGTTCATTTGTAGAAATAACGTGATAGAGAGTATAGAAATAAAAGTAACTTGTAAAAGGAGATGAGACATAGCATAAGCTTTATTGCAAATTGAAGTTTCCTACTCAAAAATTGGTTTTATTACAGTTTGAAAAGGCTTCAGAATTCTGTGTCCAAGCTCACTTGTTCCCTTCTTATCCCCGCACCAAATGACGGCACCATCTCCTTAGCCTGCATAGCCAAACAGTAAATGGGGCATTGCGATTGAGCAATCGCGATTCTCAAGATAATGAAGAAGAAAGTGCACTCAATTTTAATGGCAGTTATTAAAAAGGGCGAGAGTAGAGGGGCGTGTGGAAGGTCGTTGACACTCGTGAAGTATGATGAATCCGTGAATGTCGTGTTGGCGAGGAGGGTAACCTTGAATTCTATGAGGGTGTGAGAGTGCGTTTCTCGGTCGCCGATGATTGCGCTTTGCTCACTGCTTCGATTTCTTGCTCTAACAGATATTAAATTGGTTCCCACTGCCGAGGTTGTACGCTTGGCAACGGAGTACATCCCAGTTGCTCAGTTCACTCCAAATACACATCCACTTGCATACTTGTGTATGTTAGTTCGCGGGCTTATTCCAAGCAGGGCAACTATAATTCTCAAGGGTGTAACGAGTGATTTTCCAGTAGTCGAGTATATGTTTTTATTAACTGATGTTCAGACCGTTCAATATGGCTAATATGGCAGCCACATAAATCGGCACAGGCGTGAGCATTTTCAGCGCGCTCACCATGAAACTGCTTTGCTCTTTATACTGTTCTGTCTAATCTTTACTTCTTTACTATTTATTCTTTACTCGTAAATTAGTTACTTTTTTCAGTTGATCGGGCAAATACGTATACTAAAATTACAACTAAAACTAGTTTTTATTTTTTTTAACATTGAAGCACCAAATCGGGAAAAAATAGAGTGTAATTGTATGCAAAAAAGACACATTGTGTAATTTTTTCGTGATTGACACCCGAAAGAATCACACCAAAAACCCGAATTTCCACCCGAATTTTGTTTTTAAAAAATCGTAACTTTTTACGGATTAATGAAAAAATCTAGAAAAATTACATGTCATACATTTTATTAGTAAGATCGTAAAAAAAAAATCGAGAAAATTCTACATGCGATATTATTAATTAAATCAAATAAAAACAGAAAAACACATTTTTGCTTAGAACTTATAAACGGCAAGGGTTACAAGGCTGGCATTTTGAGAAAAATTGTTTGTTTTGAAGAGGAAACTGTGGAGCAAGAGAGAATTATTTTTGGGCCGGGGGCACTTTTGCCGTTCTTATCCGGCTATGCCCTTTCTTCTTTACATCCCAATAAACACCTTGCACCTTTATATGAAGTTGTATAAGTCTGCTCAGAACATGAATTCTACTCGCAGAGTACCGCCTTGTAGGCGCGTTTTCCATTAAGGATTGATTCTTTGAGCAAATTAATTTTCAAGGACGCTGACAATAATACTATGGTCGACTGCAAGGGTATACATACAATGTATCTAACAATAACAAAATTTCTTCCGGTTCGTTGTCGAATAGGAACGGCGTTGTAATTTATAAAATCTGTCCCATTCCAGCCAACCATTGACGAAAAGTATCATATAAAAAGACAACTTGTTGAAAAATGTAATATAACGTATGTACTAGCATGAGTTTCACGCTTCGCGGGTTTGGGGAGAATGTTACCCGATGACCCCTGACAAATGTAATAACAAAAAATGGTTGAAAAACCGGTTGAAAAATCAACCGATGTGTGTACCACATAGTTTCATACAGGACAAATTTCGTCGTTTTACATGTAGCTCATTTCCGACTCCCTAACGTCACAGCGTTATAATACACACACCTGTTTACTCCCAAGATCTTCTGCTTTCGAACAGTGCTAATCTCGCCGAAATTAGTTCAATAGCTTGCGCCAAGTCGGAACAAACAAACATACAGAAAACTCCTACAGATTTATGTATGTAGAGATTTAGATAGGAATCTAACCAAGGAAAAGATTTTCCAATGTATTGACAAATACGTGTTGTGATCGATCAAATAAAAAAAAGTAACAGCTCTAGCGACTGAAAAGAATCTGTGTGAAGAAACCTGTGAAATATGACTCGAGGAGAAGCATAATAAACTAAAAGAGATATCAGCGTCCGGGATGGGCTTTCAACTCTATAGCAACAGTGAATAGAATTTGCGATTGCTGTCTTCGATTGTTTTCGTCGGCCAGAATTTCATAATACGTTGCCAATGCTAGGGCGCTCTGGCTTTATCTAAAAGGGATCATTGGCCGACTTCGACTGGTATAAATGATGTCAACCGAACAGTCTCATTATAGTGCTAAATTGGCACGCTTCGATTGTAGCTGCTGTGAACCGAAGCAGGTGATGTATTTGCGGTTAAGACTTTCGCAAGTGAACTTTATATAAAATTGCCGCTCACACTCTATCTTATGCAACGGGCACACGTCACCGTATCAGAATTATCACGAGGGCAATAATTTATTCAAATCAAAGACTGCACGCAGCAATTTCTCTTACCTATCAATGTGTCGACAAGAATTGTGCCCTAATTGATAATGCTAAGACTATTGACATCTATAACATATTATGAAGTATAGGATGTTGGTATGTTATTATTATATTCAAATTAACATTCAAGATACGACGCTAATTCAATTGCAATTACAATAGTTGCAATGAACGCGTAACACATTATTCTAGTGATCACGATCTTGTAAATGAATATGTATGATATATGTGAATAAATATTATGTACACTTGGAAAGCGTTATGAAGCGTTGAAGCATTTATTAGTCAGAAAATTTCAGATCTTGTACTCAGGTGGTGTGCTATAGTATGCTCTTGGCAAGTCTTATATTTTAAAATTGAAAGGAATGAGACAAGAACTTGTGCATCTTATATACCTTATAAAGCATTGGGCCTGATTAGTTGGAAATTAAGGGCGTGCTATAGCTATTGGTAGCCAGCATTTACTTAGTAAATTTCATGTTTGTAACTTGAATGCATTTTCTACTATGCAATTGATGCAATTTCACAGGTCTACTTTAATGTTAAGGGGGTGTAGGACAGTTAACCTTTACATTTTTATAAATTGTATAAATGTTGGTGTGACTAAACCAATCACTTGGTGAGCACAGTCATTTTACCTTTAATTAGTATACTTGTACAGAGTAATTTGAGGTAAAAACATTTAAAATCAAATAAACAATAAGGCAGTTATTAATTGTTAAACATTACAATATTAATTATGCATAATAGTACTCTGCGGAGGATTTCTTTGGTACGGTTCGTCCAGTGAAGATCAGTTTTTACAGAGTTCTTTTTTAAGATCATAGCTAAGGCGGGGAGCAAAATCATGCAGATAAGTCATGTGGAAGTTGGTTAAAACCAATTGTTTATATTGTTAAACAATAAAACTCTATTTTCTGTAACTATTTGGTTATGCTAAATGTACTAAATGATTGAATATAATAACAACCGTGGTCCACGCTGTAACAGGTGGTACAGTGAATAATTGTGCAAAAGCAGAACCCATTTGAACCAATAGTTTTGGAAAAATCATCTGCAGAGTACTATTATGTATAATTAATATTGTAATGTTTAACAATTAATAACTGCCTTATTGTTTATTCGATTTTAAATGTTTTTACCTCAAATTACTCCGTACAAGTGTACTAATTAAAGGTAAAATGACTGTGCTCACCAAGTGATTGGTTTAGTCATACCAACATTTATACAATTTATAAAAATGTAAAGGTTAACGGTCCTACACCCCCTTAAGGAGAATGTCGGGGCTTTTATACTTTTTATACCATGTATTAATGATTTCATTAGAAATACTTTTATTCCATTGGTCGAATTACTCAGAATACGTTACGTGTATCGATAAAAAAAACTGTATGTGGCAGCTCATCGAATATTAGAATGTGAATTCGGAATAAAAGTAACTGTGTTTTCATGAATGAGTCATAGGACGCTCGTTGTACGCTTGCGCTACGACTAAACTTGAGTTTCAATAAATATGTTTTTATCATCTTATCTTGACACATTCTGCTTTTGAAACTTTGTTCAACATTAGCCGGTGGGATGGAGAGATGCAACTTTTATAGCTTTCCATTCTCTTTAAAAGCAGACAATAATATTGTTAATCTTCATGCAAGCGTCAGACAGTTAAGAATGCTTAAATTATTACATAATGACGGTTGTATTAGTGGCTCTTACCTAACGAGTAGACGTGTCTATTACATATGTAGTTTGCTTCTGTCACCTATCTATTTGGCATCTGCAGCTGGGGGCATTAACCGAGCTAGCAACTATTCAACTCAAAGAGGCACGCCTATAAGTTTAGACATGCTCTAGGTGTACATGTGTGTAACATGTACATACCTGTTGTCGCCCTTCCCAGCTGGCCAATTCATGAAGAAATGCATAAATCGCGACATTGTAATCGAAATTATATAATCCTGATGCACATAAAATGTTACTGGCAAAATAAATGACTCTGTTATATTTTGTCATTGTCCACATTAACAAATAGAAACACCGAAAACCTTTAAGAATGTTCACTTAATACCTACATTTTACCTGTAGAAACATATACCGAGCAGATAAAGAGTCATGTGCGACGCACCCAATAGATTTTCAAATGTTGCTATCTCTACGAATCTATACTAATATATGTATTAAGGCGTAACGTATTTGCGGGATGGAAACGGTAATCACGTAATAAATTTCTTTGGGGGTATGATACATTTTTACACTATGCTGAAGCTTGTATTTTCATCAGTGACATAGTTTACAGATATAGATGCAGATTAGAAATACAGATTAGTAAAGATGAACTGTTCTGCTCTCTTCTTTCAAGGTATATCCACGATCACGATATCATTTAGAGAAAGGACGATATCAGTGAAAAAGTTTAACAAAACACCTAAGTGACGGTGGAATAACCTATTATTTTTTAAGTTCAATCATCGTTAGCGTGCACATAAAATACCGCTTGCGTGAAGTCGGGTAGAGCATCTAGTATTGAATAAAACTACTTAAGCGAAAAGATCTAACTTACTTTACGAATAACTCTTTGTTTGTCGACTTTATCGTAGAAGGTATACCAGTGTGCAGCATATTTTTGGCGTCTTGAAGTGATTCGAGCCGACTGGACAAGAGGGCTTAGTGAAACAAGGCGAAGCAAAGACCCTTAGCATCTAAATTTGGCAGAAGTATTCAGGGCACATCCAACTGTCTTCCACTACTACTTTTTGTCATCAAGTTTGGCGTTCGCTTAAACGCATGCTAATGTTTGCAGAACTTCATTTCGTCTAGAAATTATGGTGACGTACAGACTACATAGGATTCTTTCATTTATAAGACTCTCTTTCTTCTCATCACTATAAAACCTAAGAGAGCCGGCAAAGTTTTGTAAACTGCCCCGTTTTGGGAAATTCGTTATCAAAACATGTTTTGATATATCAAACTTTAGAATCTTTCTTCTCTCTTTGATGTAGAAAAATATAAAGCTGTTTTATAGGGTCTGCAAATCGAATATTCCTCGTCCTTTACTATCTATGAACGTTCGTGTAAGAAGAAATTATTATTTACACTACAATTGCGAAAGATTGATACACGATAAAAAAACCCAAAAACATTAAATTGCAAAAAAACGCCAAGTATTGTCCAGTGTCGCGTAATTGACAAGAACACCACTGTTTGTAGTAATATTACCATAGGTAAGTGCCTCGAATAAAGCGCACACGTCAAGTTTATTATTGATAAAACTGCAGGTTAAATCTAAGTATTACTGAATAATCGTTTTCCAGTCATATCCATTTCTATTTTTTTATAATTTTTAAGTGATTTTGAGGAGATGGTGGGTTTAAGTGGCTCTTGGCTGCGGACTGCTGGGCAACTATGGTAGTCTATAATTGTATTGAATAAGAGAATGCCGTTCTGTGTTAGAACTTGAGTAGGGATGAGTTTAATTACTTTCATAAAGTTGCACTAAACTTGGATTCAGCTTTTTACCATCGCATTATCGGTAGTACCGATATTTGCGTAATTGTATAGCTGTGTAATGTTACTTGTGTCATGTATCGCAGTATATGTAGTACTACTCGGAGTGGATCATGACAGATACCAACAGCCCATCGATTAATTGACAAATACAAAATCTTTCTGTATACTTATCTTCTCTCTTTAACACTATCCCTCATCAGTCTTCTCTCTCATTTCACAGCTCCATCACGTTCTATCATCTAGTACGGAAAATATGTGATGAACATTTTTGGTCTGAATCTTTTTCCGAACCCGTTTTTGCTCGAGAAAATAACAGGAAGAAATTCATATCGTTTAAATGTATGGACCAATTTCCTTGCTCTTTAGCTCATTGCATTGAGAAAAATAAATTAGGCTATGTTTAATTCATATGTAGCTAATAATTGCTTGGCGCGAGACTCTACTGAGTCCCCTGATCTATGTATACATATATACATACTTTTAGAAGAACGCACAGGAGATACGATATAAGATCATTACGCTAAAAAATAAATTATATACATGTATAACATCCTCCTGATTAAGAAAACATACATATAAAAAAATATGGACATGTACATTTTATTTTACAGCATCTCATAATTCAATAATTTTTCGAATGCAAGTAAAAACATTACACTTTGGATATGGTGTATTTTCTAAAATTTCGATGTATTATATACTCAGGTATTCCAGTGCTAGAAGAATGCTATGACATTTTTGAAATGTGAATGTCATGACGTTGTACCTACATTGTCTGGCGGGTTAAAATGACCTAATTTCGGTATAGCTATAGGAATCCTAGATAGAAATTGTAGAGGAAAAAACCTAAAAACAGGAAGCGGATCCATACAGTTAACCATCTATATACTTCCATGAAACTTAGGAAAAATTTCGTGCATTAAATTTTTTTAATAAATGTGTAATAAGCATGAACAAATGTTAAATAAGTTATCTTGACCCTGTTAGTAATTCTAGTTTTAAGAAGTATTGAGTACTGTATTTTATATTACTTCATGATTAGTTCTTCTGGCGGTTTTAATTATTTCATAAAAGGTTACACAATAGGATTTGATCATGTCGTGTACCACATTTGGATAAATACTGGTTAGTATATTAGCAAGTGCACAAAGCCGTTTTGCAAATTTCTGTAAAACCACGGTATGTGATAACTATTCAGTGTTGATTAATTTAATGAATACAATTCAGCCTCTTGCATTTGTAATTGTGTTTAATTTGCAGGTCAAGCCCTTATCTGCATATCATGACATACAGCGTGCGAATATTACGATAATACAACAGGATAGAATATTCCTTAATACATAGTATAGTATGTATGGACGTGTCTGTAAGCGTTGGTATGACCATCTCACGCTACATAAGAATACGGCCGCGTATTATGCATTAAAGAATATTTATTGTGTCTGCCACGATCGTATCTGTCTGTAAGTAAAAACGGACCTTTATGTCTATTTCTTATTAACTGACAGAAACTTGTACAACAAAAGCTGGCCGAACACCTATTTATACTAATACCATAGTAATATACAGAAAGTACAAGACATTAATATACAAACAAAGACAGTTGTATCAACTAATTGTTTTTTAAATTAAATTATTGTTCACATTCGCAATAAGAAGCCATCCAGTGTTAGTGTATTTTTGGCCAAATGTGTACACTTTACAGAACATTAAGGGGCTCTGTAGCGCGAGATCACTTCCTGTTAATCGACAAAGGCTCGATAGAAATCTCTACCGAGGCCCTTTCCACAAATTTGTAATCGAGCTGCGCCTAGGTCAGGGTCGATGTTCGGAAAGGCCACAATTACCTAGCAGAGATACACAGGACCGGTTGCATCTGGGGTTAATTGTGCGATCGAGATAAATATCACGATGCTATCGCACACCGATTAAGTCTAAAAAGACCTGTAGCTTTTTTCGAGATAAGCAATACGCTATCTGCGATCTGCGTCAGCAGGAGCCACTTATACTTCCCTTTTCATTCTACCTGTACTCCTTCTCTATTGCCTTTTATAGCTGATTTTTTTCTACATTTCGGCCTGATTGTCACAGGAAGGCTCAGAACGTTGGATAAACCTATACACTAGAACCTTCATTATCCGAATCACATTATCCGTATTTTCTATTGTCCGAACACTCTGCTATACAATTTCTTGGATTTTTCTTGATGTTAGTTTTCATATATTTTAAGAACACCCATAAATACGACACAACAGAGCGTTCGGCTAGTAAAAAATTCGGGTAACGTGATTTGAATAAGAGACGTTTTACTGTAGGTTTCAACTTTGCATTCCACGAACAAAGTGGCAATCTACATGTAAGCATAGACGATATTCTGATTTCTTCAAAATCAGGAGACTCGGTAGAGTCTAGCGCCAAGTAGTAGTTATATCTATAAAACTTTCACTTCGATTTATGGAAAAGTTACAGCTCCAAGGATTTATTTCTGAATTTTGTATTTTTTCGTTGATTTTTCTGAATCGAATGAGCCAAGAATCAAGCAAATCGGTTCAGTCGTTCAGGAGATATGAATTTCACCTCCTTATTTTTCTCGTAGTAAAGGCAAGGCGGATTAAGAGTCATGGGATTCGTCCAGAATTTCTAAAAATGTAACTTTCACTTTTTTCATACGAGATAGCAGCAATCCGAAATGCTGCGGGCTGTGGAGATAATATGGCGTGTCCTGTTTACGTTACCGACACATATTGGTTAAGCTTGTTATGCCATGGATGGTTATGTGACACAGTCCGATTTTTCCGATTTTATTTTTATTATTTGTTTTTCAGGTTCAATTCTTTATTTAGTTAATAAAAGAGCATACTATCCTTGCCCCATGTCCCTGTGATCTTGTGACTATTAAGAATTATGAAATGTCAAAAGTGTTAAATGCGTAATTCAAAAATCACTGTTCACTGTATTTAGTAAACGAGTGCTCATTATCAATAGCTAAAATTCTCAAGTGTCTAGCATATGAATCTTTTAACCAATAATTAGTTAGCAATTATTTACAATTGAAGGGAATGCTAGCTATTGGTAATCAGTAGTTGCTTACGTAGACAAATTTCAGCACTTTAGGTTTGCACTGTCAGCTAGGCACTTGATAGTCAGGATACATAAAAAAACTAGACTGAGAATGAGAGAGCTTGCATATATAGCTTACCAAATATAACTTGTAAAGTATTAAGTCAAACCATTTACAATTTCAATAGATTCTGGCTATTGATAATCTCTCCTTTGCTAATCTGAATCATTGTTTGATTTAACGCTTTACAATTAAAATATATAAACCAAGCAAAATGCTCATACGGGCGATTCCACGCAAAGTGATCACACCTTTTGACACTTTGTCTTCGATTTTGATGAAATTTGGTGAACATGTAGTCCTTAATATACAACCACATTATCTGCAGTTCGTTGGTAAAAATGTCAATTATTATGCAAGTTATTTGAATTGCAAAATTGGTGCAACTTTTTTTAAAAAAAATCATAACTCTGGAACAGTATGAGATATCGAGAAACGCGAAACGCAGTTTTACGCAGAAAAGATTGAATTTTCATTAAAAAAATATTTGAGGAACGTAGCAACCTTCTTAATTTATTTAAAAATTGTTCAAAAATTTTAATTGTTTATAATTCCGAAAACGCACTTTTGTCCGTTTTGAAAAAAATCATAGAGGTTCACTGAAGTCTCCTCTAAAAGCCCTGTAAATTTCAAGATGGTCAATTTAAAACTCTTTGAGATAAAATTCTTCATGCGATACCGGAACACGAGCTCGGCGCTCGGAGACCAGCGCGCGCCCGTGCGCCACGGATGCTTGCACACGGACCACCGCTACCGATCTCGGCCAACAGTCCTTTTCACCTACATAAAGGGCTAATCCTCGGGTACATGGTTGAATTATTCAATCTTTGCCTGAGTGGATGACTCCCGGTTAATACTTAACCATAAAGTACTGAACACTGTTTCCTCTCTGTGTTTACGGTCTA
This sequence comes from Ectemnius cavifrons, assembly GCA_964023945.1. Classification (NCBI taxonomy): domain Eukaryota; kingdom Metazoa; phylum Arthropoda; class Insecta; order Hymenoptera; family Crabronidae; genus Ectemnius; species Ectemnius cavifrons. The sequence continues at coordinate 9,125,917 of OZ030375.1, forward strand.
AATTACAGAACGAAGTATCGGCAGATTACAATTATCCAACGGACCCTATCGTATACCGAACTGAAAATAATTGTGTAGGTGCATCAAAGGGTCGTGAGTCTGTTTTTGAAATTTTTCCTAGGTCACTCCTAGGTTTCCGAAGTTATAAAAATGTTCTCCCGATTCATTTACTGAAGATTTTCTTTGCGGATTAAAAAAGTTACTACCACACGATTTCATAGCAAAACAACACAGCGCGTATTATCAAATCTTGAAAAACAGCCTAAAGGAAGGTGAAGTATTAGTTATTTGCGATTTTTCCGAAAATTACGCGCTCGTCATTCAAGATGCGGTTCCTGGGTTCCATTGGAATAATAATCAAGCGACTAATCACCCCTTCGTTGCATACTACAGAGTAGGAGAAACATTAAAACATTTTACTTACATTGCAATTTCGGACATATTACACCAGAATACTACCGCAGTCGATTTGTAACAAAGTCAATTTTATGATACTTTCAGAAATATCAATCCCGCGATTAATAAAGTATATTATTTTTCTGATGGCGCTGCTGCTTAATATAAAAATAAAAAGAACTTTCTTAATTTATGTTTGCATTCCGAGGACTTCAACTGTCCAGCAGAATGGCACTTTTTCGCGACATCTCATGGAAAAGGTCCATGTGATGGATTAGGGGGATCGTTAAAAAGAGCAGCAGCACGAGCTAGCTTGCAAAGAGTAACAGAAGGTCAAATAAGAACACCCTTACAATTGTATGATTGGACCAGAATTCACTTTCCTAATGTTTCGTTTAGCTATTCCACTAATGTGGATTATAATAATGCAAAAAAAGATATGCAAAAGCCAAAACATTGTCCGATACTCTTAAATTTCACGCACTTATTCCAGTTAGTAAAAATCGAATAAACACGAAACGCTTCTCATTGACTGACAAATTCCAAAGTTTCAATATTGAGTCGAGTTAATTTTTTTGGCTAATCCTACGCGAGTAAATAATTTTTTTTTCCTTCTTGATGTAAACAATCTACATATATTGTGTACTACGAGTACACAATCACAGTTTTTAATGTGGCCTCAGGTCGGTCTCAAACCCGAATAACACAGAGAGGAAACAGTGTTCAGTATTTTATGGTTAAGTATTAACCGGGAGTCATCCACTCAGGCAAAGATTGAATAATTCAACCATGTACCCGAGGATTAGCCCTTTATGTAGGTGAAAAGGACGGTTGGCCGTGATCGGTAGCGGCGGTCCGTGTGCAAGCATCCGTGGCGCACGGGCGCGCGCTGGTCTCCGAGCGCCGAACTCGTGTTCCGGTATCCCATGAAGAATTTTATCTCAAAGAGTTTTAAATTGACCATCTTGAAATTCACAGAGCTTTTAGAGGAGACTTCAATGCACCAGCATGATTTTTTCCAAAACGGACAAAAGTGCGTTTTCGGAATTATAAACAATTAAAATTTTTGAACAATTTTTAAATAAATTAAGAAGGTTGCTACGTTCCTCAAATATTTTTTTAATGAAAATTCAATCTTTTCTGCGTAAAACTGCGTTTCGCGTTTCTCGATATCTCATACCGTTCCAGAGTTATGATTTTTTTTTAAAAAAGTTACACCAATTTTGCAATGCAAATAACTTGCATAATAATTGACATTTTTACCAACGAAGTGCAGATAATGTGGTTGTATATTAACGACTACATGTTCACCAAATTTCATCAAAATCGAAGACAAAGTGTCAAAAGGTGTGATCACTTTGCGTGGAATCGCCCATGTAGTTTAATTTATATCTTGACTGTCAAGTTCATTGTTCAAGGAACGCTTCAGCTAAAGAACTAAAATGATATAAGCAAGTACTAATTACCAATCACACGTCGTTTAGGGATATAATAGCTATTGGTAATCGGTACTTGTTTAGCAAATTTCATTACTTTAGATTGTGTGCTCTGTGACCTATGCATTTGGTACTGAAGATATACCAAAGTTAAAGTATGTATGAGGGCGTAGCTTATCTAATCTGCAATTTAAATGAATCCTAGCTATTGGGAATCAGTAAACAGGTGCTAATTATTACCAATTACTAGCATGCTTCTAACTTCCAACAGACTAAAGTTAAAATTTTAAATTATATTAGGCAAGCTGTAAATCTCATAGTGTTTAACTTTGGAATATTGCATTTGTTTAGTGCAAGCTATATATTATGTAGGGAATCTATATTCTCACATTCACCTCAATTTCTTAGATCTCCTCCTATGTGCATGATTAAGTTATGGATACATTGTAACATTAAAGTTACATTATAACATAAACATGCACATAGTGATGGTGCGTATTTGAACAGAAATGGCACTTGACATTTTAATAAAATTCTACTTTTCAATTTATTAATTAAACCATTGATAAATAATTAGAAATTTGATTGTCTTTATTGTTAAGTATTAACTAACAAAAAGGCATGAAATCCGTCCAAAAACATTAAACTGTAAAAAATGCGCTAAGTAGCAGTTTGATTTTTGCACAAAATTGAAATATAACAAAAAAGATAATAGACATCATACAAGAAAGCCAAGTTTTCATTCAAAGATACCTCGATTTAATTCGCATTAGCAATTAATAATAAATTAACAATAAATTAGCGATTAACAATAAAAAAAACTTGGCGTGTGCGCCTTTCATTCGAGGCACTTGCTCTGGTAATATTGCTAAAAAAACTTTTAAAGAAATTAAATTGTAGTATAGCCAATTTTGGGTGTGAATCAGTTTCCCATTGTCTTTTTACCTCACAATGAAGCGCGCACACCCCAAGTTTTTTTAATTATTGAATCTAGGCGTGAACGAAAGGAGAAAAGTAAATAGTCGATAAGATGTCATTGAGTTCCGCTCCTATAACGACGCTGAGTTTGGCCATGTCGTCCTTCATGCGTTGAGCTACCTCCTTCTTTCCGTCACGGTTCTCCTTTTCGGTAAACTTTTCTTGTTTACGCTTCTGAGATCCTAAACCACGTTGTGATTTCTGAGGTCCCGTTGTTGGGGTTGATTCTTGATTTAGCAGAGGCTGTGGTGCACCTGCAGCTGGTATGGATGATGTAGATTGCATGGTGATAGAGTTTAAATTCCAAAGGAAGATAATTCTAAAAGCAAAATAAGTTGATGAGTTAAGTACCACTGGCACTTTTTCCCAGAAAAGTAAATAGTATGTTTAATGGTACCTTAAGAGAGCCAACAGAGAATTAGTTGTTCTGAAAGGAAGGCGCAGTCGTGTATAGTGAGTGCGGCGAGTAGAATGAAAAGTAATATTTGAAAGCGGTGCACAATGCATGATTAAACGGTATGGCAGCCAAAAAGGAAGGAGAAGGATGGATCAGACTTGGGCGCGAAGTGAAAAATGAGTAATTCCCCGAGGTTGGTGTCGAGAGGGGAGGAGAGGAGAAAAGAGGAGGTCAGGCAAAGAGAAAAGAAAGAGTAAGGCATAGCAGAGCTGGCAGTGGTTGGGAGTTGGGAGGTCGAGACAAAGAAGATGCAGAAAGCAGTGAGAGTGGAAAGATAGCGGCGAGCGAGAGCGTCTGACTAATCATTCTTTACGTGTGCGTCGTTCGATACTTGGCTACCGCGTCAACACCTATGGTGTGCATGCTTTTTTATGAAATGCATTCGGTTATTTATAATCGTGAATATGCGGGCGCACCGTCCTTCATCGCGCACAATGCTACAAGACGGTTTGTCCGGTTTCTACGAACGCTAAATGCGCACTAGCGCTGCCGCCACTCTTTTCTTCACTGAATCTCCATGTCACGTCGGCCTCGCTCCATTTCGGAAAGTATCCTGAAAATCTACTGAATTTGCCATTGTCGTGCATTCACGCTGTTAAAATGTTTGGTTTCAAAATACTGTTGCGTATATACGCTTTGTCTTCAGTGCACTACTAGAAAGAGACGAATGGGTAATTTCTCGTATGGATGAACTGTAGATAACCAAGAGCACGCATGCATTGGTTCAGAAAGAAACGTTCGTATTGTAGAATGCCAGTAAACAGAAGCGAGACAACGCGAAATTTTGTGACTTTTATCTCTTTGGATAAATCATAAGTAACACCAAACATATCCGCAAGTTTTATATTTTCATTCGGAAAAGTTGCACAATGTTGTTTCGCACAAGCAGGAATCAGTTGCGTCAGTTGTGAAAAGAAGAAACAGATTTTTGGATCGCAGTCTCCCAAAACTTATCTTTTCCAAGTTGTACCGGATTTCACCCAAGCTAACGATATGTATTACCTACACCCATAAACACTTGATTAGACTAGAAGTTGCAACGTTTCGACGTTATCACGAGTCAGTAATAATGTTATTGCTGCCTATTGAGTGAGGTAAACTTAGGTTTTGCGAATTCCACTACTATCATCATATATATATGTATACTGTATTTTCTCGTTCTTCATCTTCTCCGTTCGGTCAACAGTTAACCCGCAGAGCAAAATACTGCGTAAAATGAGAATAGACCTGTGCACACTTATAGGATAGTCATATTATATATACATGCATATGTATATAGAAAGCATATGATTCAATTTCGGTATTAATACGGCAGTATGAGCAATTGAAAATTTACTTCTCCAAATTTCGACAAGGTCCCGACAAAATTGGTATGATACAATAGTTGCTCTAATATACTCGTGTTACGTAAAAACCTGACATTACAACACCATAGCCGCCCCAGTACATGCATATTTTTGCTGCAGAGGAAGAACGCTTTAGCAGGAGCGGCGTAACGACTTCTAAGATTTTCAGTAGAACATCGTAACAGGCTTTCGTAAGAGTCTCTTTCCAATGATAGTGAGTATGAAAGGCGGGGACGTGACGAACGTCCTTTCATTAACGTACAATGTTTTTCCAGCTGCAACTCTGCGTGTGTGTGTGTATGCTGCGTTTTCATTTGATACACTGTATGTATAGTAATTTCCTGCTCTTCTGGATACCGGGGGACGAGGGAGTTAGCCCAAGAGCGGGCGTTGTCTTCCAGCTGTGGCTTAAGACTATCCTATCTAGTTGTTGGTCAGTCATGAGTCAGTGAATTCCAGTTCCTAGTCACGAATCTCTATACATATATCGGTAGACGAGAACTCCTCTACATATATAAGGCAACTTACCTTTACACTACTCCAGGAAGTTCCATGTAAAAGCTTGAGTAACATGTATACTTGTAGTATCTTGCAATGGACATGTATCTTAGAAAAGAAATAGAATACAGTTAATCTATAAATTGTCTTTTCGAATACATGTAATGAGTGAGGATAGGGTGGCTGTAGGTGTCAAATATTCTCTTTGATTTCGGTTTGGTAACGGTACGCGAAACATCAGGCAGGAAGGGGCGGGGGCACTTGAGTGGGCGTATACTTGCGCCTCCGTAGCAGAGACGATGCCAGCCAAAGTAGATTAATGCTTTTTCAAAATCAAGCGATAACGTTTTGTACCTATGGTTAGCGATTTTTATGAAACTGTCCGTATGTGTAGTTCGCAAAGAACCGGTTCAAATGCAATACTCTGTTGTTCATTCACTAACTTCATTCTTCTTTCAGTTCCAAGCAAGAAAAGTTTTCGGCCAATTGCTTTTCAAATATTTATATGTCGGAAACTATTATAAATAACTACATTGTTCAAATACCAAAACGACGTAAACTAATTGAACATTAATTGAAAAAATCTGCATGATATATTTTTTCAATATTGTAACTAAAAGAAAAATTAAGTTAGCGAGGAACAGAGTATTTGAACCGATTGATTAGGAACTGGCAATACTGACAATTTCATAAAAATCGTCAAACCTAGACGCAAAACTGTTCAAGGTGCTAATAGTGCTAGCTAGTAGGCACTAACGAAGGCCAGTAAAAGCGACTAGTGACGCGTGCTACACCAAGGAAGCAGGTTAGTTGGTAATACTTAAGAACGCCGCTCGTCAAATTACAACTAGTCCCCGAAGGAACCCTGGTCGGCTGGTCGGCTCGTCACCGAGGTATGAAAGCCGAAAACCGAACAGTTGGGCAGGCGGATGGCTTCAGTTGATTGTTCAGTTCATGTTGGAAATGGAGGGTTGGACGAGTGAAGGATGAGAAGTTGATGAAAGGCGGGAAGAGGAGGACGGAAGTTCGGAGACTGGGGTCTTGAGAGCTGCAAAACGCTAGGTTTTTCGGGACGCGTAAAGACAGGGTAGCGTGAACGTTTAGCGTGCCACGCTGGTAAAACACAACTTGTTGCTTGATGAGAGAACTAGTGGATATATTAGCAGTGACAATTCTTGAGAAGGACTAACGAAGACGAAATAATAATGCCCCGGGAAAGCCAATAATTAACTGGAACAACTTGATTAGCTACAATTAAGTGTAAGCCAAATCTTACTATCTACTAGCTTTTGTAAGTGATATCAGGAGACTCGGTAGAGTCTCCGCGCCGAGTAGTGAAGGCGTAGCCGAACGACCCAGCGAGACTCCCGAGGCTCTATTATCCCGAACCATAACTAATGATTTAGCCGGTGGGTCATTCCGCGTCAACTGTCGTGGTTTATTCACACATGTTCGATGATTTTGATTAAAATTTTTGTATCTATAGTTCCCAAAGAGCCGATCCAAATGCAAAAATCAAGTGCTCTCTAACTCAATTTTTTTTAGTTACAAGGATTCAAAGTTTTAGGTCAATGTTTTTTCAATAATTTATATCTCGGTAAATATTACAGATAACCATATCGTTCAGACGCCAAAATGAAGAAAAGGAATTAAAGTTTGATAAAAAAAATACTCCATTGAGAAATACTTGTTTGGAACAAATGTTAATGATAAAAGTTTATAACAAATGCTTGCCATTTCCAAAGAGGATTTTCGATTTTGATAAAAAGAATTGCTAACCGTTGCTCTAAGTCTTTTGCAAACGTCCTCCAAAGGGTTTTTGGAAACACGACTTGGGGACCGAGTTATACATTTTTATTGCCGGGCGCGCCCGGTCAATCTGCCGGCGGTGCGCGCCACGTTTGACTGGCGCGCGGATGTTAGGCTGGCACTCGGGGTACGTACATTCAAAATGGCCAACCTGTTCAGTTCCTTACAGCATACCTGCCAAAAGACAATATGTGAAGCCGTGGTACGCATCCGCATCCAGATTATGCGAAATTAAAACATTATTTAATGCAACCGCTCGTTTAATTTAGAAATTGAAAGAAGTTGTAAAAGAAAAAGGTATTTTGTCACTGCCGAATTCTAGGTGCGAGAAACGTTTGGCAGAGGAATCTATTAAACTCGTAAAAGAATTTTATAAAATGCCCGAATATAGTCATGTGATGCCTGGGAACAAGGACTACGTGTCCGTAAAAGTGAATAATACATGCGTTAAAATTCAAAAACATTTACTCCTTTGTAATATAAGAGAATTGCATGCCGCGTTTCGGAAAAAATATCAAAATATAAAAGTCGGATTTACAAAATTCGCGGAGTTCCGGCTAAAAGAATGTGTGCTTGCAGGAGCACCGGGAACACATAACGTATATGTATGCACACCAAAATATAAAACTAATGATCGGATACCCAAAATATCGGATACCAAAAATCGGATACCCCATTGCGAACGTATAACGATTTCCTGCTTAAAATTATTTGTAATCCTGCGTTACCATGTTGCCATTTAAATGAATGTAAAGAATGTCCGGACGTGTCGGGATTAACTAATGTTTTACGCGATTTTCTAAAATTTAGAATCTAAATCAACACTCTTCTTACGAAATTCAGTACAAACAGTGGCTTTCCTTAAATAATACAAGTTTGCACACCATAACGTCTAATACTAACACAGTTTTGATCGAGTTCACGAGTTCTTTACTCAAACTGGTACCCCATGATTTCATTGCGAAGCAGCAGCACAGTTTTCTTGAGACAATTAAAAATCCGTCCAAAAACATTAAAATGTAAGAAAATGCGCCAATTAGTTTTGTTCCACCCCCACAAAAGTGTTTTGCTTTCAACAAAAATCATATTTTTCTTTGATTCACCAAAAAATTAATAGAAATCATTCGAAACGAAAGCCCAAGCCACTATTCAATTATAATATTTTTTTAAAAATACTATCAAACAATTTCTTCGTAATGTCGAAGAAATTACGGTAACACGGTTGCAATACAAGCATGAAATACTTTACACTGCTAGGTAAGAATAGGTTACAGCTTCGGGGTAGAGAAATGGTATAGTACAATTAATCATCAATAAAACATGTGATAGTTGGCGGGCCCGGTTATTTTTACATTTTTAATGTCTTTTTGGGGGATCGCCTTCTTAATTGATATACGCGCTAGATAGTAAATTCGCTCCACTTCCGCCCCTTTGGTCAATTAGTTCTTTGCAGACTGCACGGTTTCCTTACATCGTGTGTTATTTTCAATCTTTCGGCTGTATTGTGTATGACCTTCCTGAAGATTGCTTCGCAGCTGACAACGATTCACTTGTAATAGATATCTTCATCTATTGCAAATTTATTCCGTCTGCTGATCCATCTCGCTATGAAGTTCGAACATCTATATTTTGTTGAATGACCATTAGCTTTTCTTGAACCACGTGTTGCGCACAAGGTCGACACCTAAAAGCGTTTTCGGGCGCCTCAGTTTCTTTATTCATGAGATTATAATAAAACATACTATTCCTAGCTGTAAATACTGACTTGCTTACTCGCCTAATCCATCAGCTCATTCCTTGCGTAAAATCCTGTCTAGCCGTGAATTATGTGAGAATCTGTTTCCGCAGATTTAAGATTTTGTGTAATACTTTTCTGTTCTCGGATTTCGTGCTAGTTTCTGTAGATCACAATATATCTGACGTCCAATCTTGTGCAAGTTTTTGTATATTTTGGATGAAATCTTCCTCGTTGAAGTCTCGAGTTTGTCGTAAAAATCATTGGCTTCATCGAATCATTGACTGGCACTCAAAGTCATTCAGAATAAAAAATTTCGCCTAGTTGTTGCGAGCCGAGGTCACGAATCGGCGAGACTCCAAATTATTGCTTATATTTGAAGTTACGAGCTGGGACCAATGATTGGAAAACTGTATAGGCTGACTCACGCCGGTTTAGTTTTTCTACTTGGCGTTCTTATAGATTCGAGACCGACTGGCAGTACTGAAAATTATGAGCATAGCCTGTCCACTCTGTGGAACATTGTGACACTAACGGCCTTAATCCCTTATCAAACAAGATTTTATACTCGTAGGATTAAGGTTTTTGCGCTCTGAAGGCTGGGGCCGGCTTGCAGTACTGGAAGTGATGTGCATAGCCCCTCTACACAAAGTAAAGTCTATTCAGGGTTTATTGCTACTTTGAAATAAAGAATGGTCGATTTTTCGATGTATGGCCGGTTGGCTCGCTTTGGCTTATCTTGAGCGGCTTAGGTTACCAAGTAAGTACTCGATGCTGTCCCTTTCACAATTACATTTTCAGTCTCGAACAAGTGTAATGGGAATTAGGAATGTCTTTCAAATAAATTGAACTTATTATACACTCTTGAATAAACACTCTCTAAATGGTCTGATAGATTGAAACAAATCATTCTTTTACACGTATTCAAGCTTTGTCACAAGTAGTATTGATTGAAAAGTTTGGCACGTTTAACGTTTACGAGTGCAACGAGAAATAGTACGGTGATTAGTAATGATAGAGTCAGACGGACATAGCCTGGCCTGGCCCGGCTTCGGCCAGGGAAACCCTACCATTAACACGACAATAGATTGGACAGGCCAGGCTATGCCCGTCTGACTTTACCACACTGCACAGTGGTCCACATACTGCCTAAACCGCGCCAAAAATCGATATTTCAAGTTCCGCAATATTTTTTTGCATAATTTTTTTTTAAAAGAGGAATGTCCAAAGCACTTAAAATCACTTTTGTTTGGCCAATTCCTTGCAGCCTCACTCCTATAGAATTAGTGAAAGTTAGGACTCGGAAATCGGTACTGTGCATTTTCCATATGAAATTTGTTTTAGAGTTATAAAAAAAGTCCCACCGAGTCCCGCCTTCTAACTTACATTTTCTGAAAAGTAAAAGTACATACTTGAAGGCTATAATAATAAGAATTGCTCATACTTGCACATTTTTGATTGGTGCTCAGTAAAAGGGCACAGTACGCAGGATGATTTTTAAAAAATCTGGGTTTAGAGTTATAAAAAAAGTCCCACCGAGTTCCGCCTTCTAACTTACATTTTCTGAAAAGTAAAAGTACATACTTGAAGGCTATAATAATAAGAATTGCACATACTTGCACATTTTTAATTGGTGCTCAGTAAAATACTATAGTGTATTAACGTGTAAAAGGGGCAATGTTGAATACAGTCACGCTGCGTGGTGTGTCCTTTTACGACATTCAAAAAAGAGCAAGTATGTGCAATTCTTATAGTTTTGGCCTTCAAGTCACACATTCACCTTTCAAAAAATGTAAATTGTAAAGCAGAACTTATTGGGGCTGTTTTATAACTCTAAAACCAGATTTTTTAAAAATCATACTGCGTACTGTGCCCTTTTACTGAGCACCAATTAAAAATGTGCAAGTATGTGCAATTCTTATTATTATAGCCTTCAAGTATGTACTTTTACTTTTTAGAAAATGTAAGTTAGAAGGCGAAACTCGGTGGGACTTCTTTTAAAAATATTCCGGAACTTGAAATATCGATTTTTGGCGCGGTTTAGGCAGTATCTGGACCACTGTGCACTGGCCTAAAAGTCTCGGTGGACAGTATACGGTTTGTAAATACTTCAAAGGGGGTTAATGTTCGATCTAGTACACGTTCATGTAAATTTGTCGATAATCAAAACCAGCAGGGCTTCGCCGTGGTTGACACTTCAGAACTAATTCCCAACTTCTGTAAGATTTCAAGGTTTTATGTACCCCAAAAAGCCAAGAAAACTTGCGTGACATACGTCACATGTATACGGGTTGACAATGTCTGAATATAGGAATCTTGAGGATGCATGTGAGTGCACACAGATTAATAGAGCCTCCCCTACTACAAGTTAAAAGGTCAGCAAGATAACGAAGACCAAATTAATTTGAGTTCAGTTTAAGGATCGAAAAATACTCACGAAAATCGTACATGGTAACGCTAGTGGATTAAAACTATTGTCTTTACGCTTAAATTATGGAGAAAAGCAGTCCGATTGAAGGCGCCCATATAACACAGTAAAAGTGCATTTAACAAGCGAGCGTTATACTAGAACTGCCATGTTAGAATTAGAGCATTTCGAATACTCATTATATTCAATAGAATTTTAAAACTGTCTTTTATAAAGTTTCCAAACACATTGTATGTTATTTATGACATTTTTGTATCATTTTACATTGTTACAAATATTTCCTGTGTTGCCGGCAGTTCTATGTTTGTCTTCTAAAATAAAAGCTCTTGCAGGTCTTCTTGCGGAATCATATCTCACCTTTTCAATTCTATGTTTTAATATCGAGTTGTCTCAATACGGTCTCATATCTCATTCTTGACCTTCTCTCATCTCCAGAATGTAATTTTTTACGGTCCAGGTTATTTCGTTCGGATTGTTCTCTGGTTTCCCTGTATTTCAAACCTCTTCATTTTTAATTTAGTTGCATGGAATAAAAATAGGATTTTCATGGTAGAAAGTGAGTGGTGGGTACACGTTGGTAATTTAATTTACTACCTTAAATGGGATGGAATCCTTCGCACATCTGTAGAACGGTTCCATTAGAGGGAAATAATACCAGGTAGCATTCCACTTGAGGATGTTAAAATATTTATAAATACTACGATTAACGACAATTGTAGCAAAAAACAGAAAGATAATATTAACTATGATCTTTAAGAGAAATTGTCAGGAATTATATGATATCAAATTCCGTACAAAAACAACAACATATAAATCCAATGAGATTTCCCGAAGGAATACTACTGTTTTACAGTATCTAAATAGTGTAATACGATTAGGACATAAGACTGCAAATAGTAGTATATCGAACTGAACAAATGATGTCAAACAAACTAATACTGATATTTGCTATATATAGCACATGAATTGTACATGCAAGTAAAGCAATCCACTGATAAGTATGTATGTACGTACCGAATGTAAAGTGTTTTCAAATCGCGCAGACATTTTTTTTATAAATAAGAAGAGACAAAGGTAAAATAATTACATCTGTCGTTAGCTGTGTATGTGACGTGCAAACCGTACGTATGTCGTTAAATCATAAATAAAGGACTTGCTAGAGCCGAACGATTTATTTCCAAATATTCGTTGCGGCCTGCGTGTCCATGCAGCATTAACGACTTGGCTTGGCTCAACTTGACTTTCACTTTTTGCACGAAGCAGTCGCCGGCACCGTCTGCGCATCCCGGTTCGTCGAATATCAGTTACTACCGCCAATACCAGGTGTATTCCCTGCTAATTAGGGCACTCAAGTTATTCCATATCTCGTCGAGGAATCAGTAAGAGCGCGCGAGTTGAAATCGCCGGAAAGGAATCATGGATATTCGTTGATAAGGATACGGAAAGTCGTTAGTCTCGCTAGAAAAAATGTGTATGAGAGAGATGCTTTTCTAGCTGGGGCTGGCAGGATGGCCCGGCCCGGCCCGGCCCGGCCCGGCCCGGCCCGGCCCGGCCCGGCCCTCTGAAGCATAAAGGGAAAACCGCTTGCAACAAGGTGCGTGCAATTTTTCCCACCCAATTTCACAACCAGTGATGAAGACGTCGACGAAGATAGGTGGAGGGAAAGTGTGGCAAAAGTACGAAGCCAGTGGCGGGTCGCCACTGCTCGGCATTGCAGTGAGAAATAAACGAGTTCCTCAGAACTGAATTCATTGTGGATCGCGCAACAATTCGCACAATGTGCTGCTGGTAATACGGAAAATTCGGACGGGCAGGCAGCGGCAGTGGCAGTGGCAGTGGCAGACGCATACGAACTACGATGGAACCGGCCCCCGAGTGGAGGGAGATTTGATATTAGATTTGCGTCTTAGTTCGCTTGTTAGATGCGGCACACGCACTCTGCGTGTCTCCTTCTTTCAGATTCCGCCTCGATACTCTCCTCCACACTTTGTCCTCTCAATACTAATCGTCTGGAGTTCCTTTGCGACAAATTTCAGTCAGTCAACCGCACTTTAATTGCACCACAGACCAAGTACGGAATCGAGCGGATAAGCAAGGCATTCGGGTGGGCCGGCGATGTGGCTCTACTACCCCATTATCATTTCAGTGTCATGCTCCATTATCTTTGTTAGATAATTCCTGCTTTGACTTAGTGCGTGAATGTGTCGTCTCGTTTCCGTCGTTTTTTTCATTTTCCCTCGTTTTGTGCAACGACACATTCGCGCACTGATTAATTGTACCTCGGTTGAGACGGACAGAATAGAAATAAGAATTACTCTTGTATTCCACACCAATAAAGCCCTACAGTAATGTAGTTTGCGTTCTGCATCGATATTTAAATTACACTCAATTTTTCTTAACCTTTCCAGATCCGGGAAGAGGCTTGTAATTAAATAAAGTTTAGCCTTGATATAAAAATAAGATCTGACTTCGAGATATATAAAAATATGCTAAAACATACACAATAGTTTCCGTCTTACAATTAGTTGTACTTATTAAACATCTCCTTTCTCGGGGGCTACGTTTATTACAGATTAGTTAAATTACATTAATATTAGAAGAAGGCGACTTTGTCTGAAGGTGTCATATTATAATAATTTTCATCGCCACCTCCGAAACAGGAGATATTCCGGGAGATAGTTATTAGTATACAAATGAGACAGAAATGATTTTGTACTTCTTACAAGGGAAGCTGCCAACCCATGGCACTCGGATTCTGATGACATTTACAGAGAGTGCAGTTCTCGGAAAATTATTCGACACGTATTTTTTTTTAGCTGCTAATATTTACTTTATGGGAGGAACCATGGGGTCAAAGTTGAGGATAATCTGTTTCTGGAAATCTATAGGTACGAATATCTCAGAAACTATTGTAGATAGGCGAAAAGTGTAAATTGCAAAATATCGTGGTAAGATGTAAAGAATAAAACAACTAAGGCAGATTTTTGCAGTATTTGTTAGTTTTCGATACACCCCAATTTTTAATACATTTTTAATAACAAAGTCAACAGAAAGAAGTGCAATTCCTATGACGCTTGGTGCCTGAATACTACACGCCATGATGCAAAATGCGGATAAAATGGATTTTTCAAATTCCCCTTTTCAATAAACAATAGAATTATTTAAATTATACGTACCATTTATTATGGCGTTACATACTCATCCTTATCGGACTACTTTTCTCCTTTCGTTCACACGTAGATTCAATAATTTTCGCTCACTCCCACATAGTCTCCCACATAGAATTTCTCTGCGTATTTTTTGAGCCTTAAAACTGTGATTTTCATTTGTTCGGTCCGCGTTATCTCTTTACCATTCAACCGGATTCTTAATCGGAGTGCACTATGTAGCTGTGCACTCTTGCCCCCCTGTAAATTCTTAGACCTCAAGCATAGCAAGACCCCTGGCGCCCATACTCCCACCATACCCCCTTTTCACTAGGTTTTTCGGGTATATAAGCCCTAAATTCTAGTGGAAAGAGTTCCCGAAGACACTTCGGAACATCGTAGTAGATCGAGCATCAGTCTCTTTCGAAGCAATTTCAATTACCGTACCTACATTGTGAATAACCGCGATCCTTAGGCAAGTCACGTAGTTCGTTCGTTTTCTTTCTCCCCGTTCAATTCGTAACGTTAAACGAACTCGAAATAAGATTTTTGTAACAACATTTGATATCCACTGAAGCTGTCACTGTATTTTGTATTATTGGAACACTCGGTAGGGTCTCGCGCCAAGTAGTTAGCTATACATATGTATAATACCAGCGCGAGAACCGAGGCAACTTATCCCGAATCATAGCGGTTTTCGTCTGCTACAAAACTGTCACTTCGTTTTCCGAAAAAGTTACAGCTCGCAGACATAACTTGTTAATTGAACACAGCCTAATTTATTTCTGTGAATTCAATGAGCTAAAGATCAAGGAAATTGGTTTGTGCGTTCAGGAGATATGAATCCGTCCAAAGACATTAAAATATAAAAAAAAATGCGCCGAGTAGCAGTTTGATTCCCTGACAAAATTGAGATATAAGAAAACAGATATAGATATCGTACAAGAAAGCCAAGCTTTCCTTCAAAGATACCTCGATTTAACTCGCATTAGCAATTAATAATAAATTAACAATAAAAAAAATTTGGCGTGTGCGCGTATCATTCGACAAACTTACTCTGATAAAATTACTTTTAACGAAATTAAATTGTTAACCGCTAATTCGCTGTTAATTTATTGTTAATTGCTAATGCAAGTTAAATCGACGTATCTTTAAATGTAAACTTGGTTTTCTTGTATGATATCTATATCTTTTTCGTTATATATTTTTAGGATTTTTAATGAATATTAGACAGTTTTGGGGGGAATCTTTTTCAGAGAACGAAATGAAGAAGCAATTTTTGTGCGGTAACCAACTGCTACTTAGCGCTTTTTTTACATTTTAATGTTTATAATTACTACGTAGCGCGAAACTCTACTGAGCGCTTTTCCTGAGAGAAACTCTGCTTGGCGCGGGTCTCCTGATAAACGAGGTGAATAGTTTCATATTCTCCTTCAGCATAAACCTTTAAAATCCTTGTAGAAAAATATTATGTTTTTTAATGTGCTAGGATGTCGAATGGTACACTCTTCAACTACACTTATTTCGAAAATGTTAACCGGCTGTACTCTTTCATTCGTGCCATGAACGTAGCAAGTAATCCTACTGAAAAATGCATTACAGGACATTCTTCCGCCATGTAAACGAAGTATAAGGGTCAGGCGTGCCTTTTCGGAATAGCCCCGGCGTGAGCAGTTTCTATTGCTAAAATGATGAAACGGGAATATTTTCCTCGGCTTAATAGTTTTGCTGAAAATCATGATTACATGTAATGTTGGTATTATCTGCGTAAAGGGCTATTACGGTGATCGGACGATGAATATGTAGACTATAAGGCTGCGAGCGAATTGAATAGCGCAACACTTGGCATTTAAATGACGTACAATGACTTTAATGATGATGCAGCGTGCTTGTCGATCCTCGGAGGGGTACTTAAAGTCTGTGAGAGGCGCAGCCGGACCAATGTCGGTATCATCTCACTGAGATTACGAGACATTAGGAAATCGGTATCCTCCTTAATAGATAATGGTCAGTATGCGTGCATATTGTAGCTGGACAGACAATAGCTTAACAAGTAATCCATAAATATGCGCGATAGACTCTTATATGTTGGCAACGGTTTTTGTCTGGTGGTGCAATTTTTTTTGCGAGCGCTTGGAGACGGGCATGATAATTTCATTGGCTTCCTGGAGCACGTTCGACCAGTTTCACAGTAGGTACCTAGGTAAAGAGTACGTGTACCGGGTATAATGCTAGTCCGACACTCTCTCCTCCCAGCCAGGAGCACATATATATGCTCTCTAACCGGTATCTGTATAATCATTATGTGCACTATACATGAGGGAGCCACTGGCGGGAGAACCTCTCTCATATTATGTTATTCATATACATGCATGGGCTGAAGGGCGCTGGAAGTACAAGTAGCGATCTAAGAGGTGTATCACGAGCAGGTGTTGCGGATGTATCATCAATAATCATTTATAAAGTTTTGCATGGTCTGCGTTGCATTTGCTAATTCCAAGTTCGCACTCCCAGTGAATTTGCCTTCGCACCTAAAGGGTTCCCACTGTTAGCGTTCAGTTTGCCTGATGGAATAGTCATTTTCTTAAAATACTCCAACTTCCAATTGTTTGACCAGTTGACTTGCCAACAAACATTACTTATGTGTTACATATTCATCCTCATTGGACTACTTTTCTCCTTTCGTTCACGCGTAGATTCAATAATTATAGCTCACTAGTCTCCCACATAGAATTTCCCTGTATATTTTTTAACCCTTAAAACTGTGATTTTCACTTTTCCGGTCCGCGTTATCTCAAATCTTAAGACGAATTCCAAGTAGAGGGTCGTTCACGCACATCATAAATTCTTAGACCTCAAGCGTAGTTAGACTCCTGGCGCCTACACTCCCATCTTTACCTCTTTTCACTGCGGCTTTCGGGTATATAAGCCCTAAATACTAATCGAAAACGACGGATTCAGTTCCGAAGTGTCATCGACGGCGAATCTCAGTATCTCGGACCAACTATCGAAGCAACTATAATTACCGTACCTACATTGTGAATAACCGCGATCGTTAGGCAAGTCACAGTTCTTTCGTTAGTTTCTCCCCGTTCAATTCGTAACGTTAAACGAATTCGTAATAAAATTATTGTAACAACATTTCATATCCACTGAAACTCTCATTGTATTTTTGTATTATGCTATAATCCAGAATATATTGAACTTTATTCTAGTTTTCATTAAAAAAATCAATTGTCTCACTCATTAATAAGTTCCTGTTTTGTCAACCGCATTTCAAGTATTTACAAATAAGAAAAGAGTAATGAAAAAAGATCGCTTGAGGTGTATTCGGCGAGCCACAGTGAGGTTTAACTTCAGCTTAGGGCATTCTTTCATGAGCGATGAGCAGACTTGAGTCTGATTAAGATCAAATAGCCCTTAGCACGATCTTAGAGCATATTTTAGGAATTGCGAAGCCTGGCTCGTAACATATGTTAGGGGTATAAATTTGATAATAAAATTCGTGCAATCTATTTTTGAATGACCTTCCAAAAGCTTGTTAAGATTACGAGTGTCGAATAGTTTGATATCTATGATATCCCAATTTTTGAAATGTTTTCAACTATGTTATTCTTATTGGCTAACGCTAAGACAAATTTGAGGCTCAAGCTGAGTTGTATGTCATGCATTTCTCATATCAAATTGTTTAATACGGACGTGTCTTGTACTTGCTGACATAAATGATAGGCAATAAATTCAAAATTAATTCAAAATGTGTAATTTCGGATTTGCAATTAAGAATCTATAAAAGATTGCGTACGGAAAATGGCATATTTGAACGTTCAGAGTAATATCTCGCTTGAAGCAAAACTTTCCTACTCGCTTGCACGTGGAAACACGCGGAACCCTTCTATTGGTATGCTATTTTAAAGACCATGCGTAACCAAATTCACGCCTCTTAGAGAATGCGCACTTGAAATTCACTCCAGTTCTTGCAGAAATATTTACGCACGATTTGCAAATAAAGTTCCAATCCATCTTGCTTCTTATCCTTTAGCTACAAGTAACATAACAACCTTTGTTTTAAATAAGATTCAGTATTTTGTACATCCGTAAATTGATTGCCAGTCTACTTTTTCAACAGACATTACTGTTGGTAAACAAAAATTTCGTGAATTTATCTGAATCATAAAAATAAGGTTGTCTACATTTTAATGGCCTACCTCGCTCTCTCCTGGTAGATTAAATATTGCATGCAAACTACACATAACCATGATATCGACAATCACCATGACAGGTTGGTTTCCGTGCCTAGTTTAACCTCGTCTACATTGTCCACATATGTGCGCACATCGTGCGCTTTACTATCAAATTTTAATAGGAACCAGCATATATATATATATATATATATATACGAACGATGAGCGTGAAAAAGGCACGATAAGATGAGGGGTGATGGTGAGGAGAGGGGTGGGGGCAGCCGGGGAAGCAGAGGAAATAGAGAGAAAGGGTTGTGGGAGTAGAGGGAGCCAGCAGCGAGACTGAAAGAGTAGAAAGGTCCGTGCTAAAAGGGGAAGAAGGATAAAAGCGTAGCGTAGATAAAGAAGGGCAACGCGGGAGGAAGTGAAAAGGGAAGAAAGTGAAATGGTGAAAGAGGTAAGCTGGCAGGCAGGCAGGCACCCCGCTGGGGACTGGTAAAGAGACTCCTACGCGACAACGTGAACAAGAGCGGGTTTGCAATATATCGCACCTTCCAATACCAACCAGATAACGGATAAGGCGCTATTTTAGGTACAAACAGCCGTGGCGCAGTTGGTTCGCATAGGTACGGCTTCTCGAACACCAACGGAAACCCACGCCTTTTTTTTATTATTATTATTTTTATTTAAAGTCGCTTTATAACTGCTTGGTTTTTAGCGACTACTCTTGTTTACATTATCATTCTATATTACAATGGGAGATTATCTATTAAATAGAATTATACAAGTTTACGCTTTTAAGGAACTGAATAATCTCAATACAGCCTTTTTGAGTGTTGAATCGTGAATACATGTCGGATGTAAGCCCTATTCGTTGTCTATGTTCTATGAATTGTGGGCACTCTTGTAACAGATGTTGGACGGTTATCTTAACATTACAATTATTGCATTTTTTTGGCTCTTCTTTTTTAATAAGATACGAATGTGTGAGATTTGTATGCCCTATTCTTAACCTAGTGATAATAACATTATCTTTTCTATTTCGCAAGTTGGTCGGAATGTCTTCAAGTGTTTTATGTATTTGGTGCAATTTGAGTACAGGAATGTTAAGCCATCTAGTTTTTCTATATTCTAGTATCTTTTGATGTACATATTTTTTTGCTTCTGCAAGTTCAACAGGTATACTTATTGATTGCTGATCTAGATTTGTCGCTTTTTTCGCATTAATATCGGCCAGGTCGTTACCTGGTATATTTTGATGGCTGGGGATCCAGATCAATGTAATGTTATAATTTTCTTGATACAATTTATCTAAAATATTGCGTACTTGTAAAATATATGAGTTTTTTGTATTTGTGTTCTGAATCGCCGTCAAACAGGATTTGGAGTCGGTCAAAATAGCATATTTTCCTTTTCCTTCTGTTTGTATTAGTTCAAGTGCTTTAAATATAGCAGTACTTTCACACGAGAATATGGTTGCTGCTTCGTGTAGTTTTTCTATATGTAGCACTTCTTTATCTGTCGTAATTGCCGTACCCGCTCTTCCGTTACATATAGATCCCATCTGTATATATCATTTTATAATCCTTGTATTTATCCATCATATCGTAAAAGAAGTTATTGTATTCAAGAGTGGAGGTTTCTTCTTTTTTTCCAAGTTTTATTAGTTCCCATTCTATGTTTGTTTCAATGTGCTTCCAAGATGGATTTGACTGGATAATACGGTGGGCAACGTTTGGTAAATCACAGTTCATTTTAGCAGTGTACTTCGGTGCTCTAACTTTAAGAGGTTGTGGTGACCTTGGGTATTTATCGAATAATTTAGAATGTTGACCGGTTGTTTCCAAAAATGGTAAAATGGGGAAGGATTTCGATTTAACAAGGTATTTAATGCAAATTTCCTTCCTACGTAGTGCTAAGCTCATAGCGTTTGCTTCAGCTAGGATACTTTCCACTGGACTAGTTCGATATGCACCGATGCATATTCTGAGTACTTGGTTATTTATAGGTTGCAATTTTTGTAGGAGGGTTTTGTTGGCGGAATCATAGAAAATTGCTCCATAATCCAGTTTTGACAATATTAAGGCTTGATAGACTTTTATTAGTGCTGTTGAACTTGCTCCGAATTGTTTATTTGATAGGATCTTTATTATATTGCTTCTGTTTTTGCAGTCCGCTCTAAGTTTTTCTATATGTATTTTCCAACTATGTTTTTCATCAAAATATAGTCCTAAAATTTTTAACACTTTGGATTGTTTTATAGGTTTTCCTTCTAACGATAGTTGGATATTGTGTTTAGGGGTTTTCTTTTTGCATACCATATATTGTTTTTGCAGTTGAAAATTTAAATCCAGTCTTTTTTGACCATTTATGTAATTCGTTCAGCATATTTTGAGTATGTTTTTCGGATAATTCGGGGTTATTCCCGGCACATGTTAGAGTTAAATCATTTCAATATAATCAGTTTTAATATTCTTCTTCTTCTTCTTCACTTGATTAACGTCGACTCCCCTCAGGGTTTGCGCGACGGGTATGGAATACCTCCTGCATTCACATACCAAACCCTGTATGAGCGTCTATAAGGCAGGGGGGGACACCAAACTTATGCTCATACCGGGTGAACCTACTATTTTTAAGGTGGAATCCGAACCACCCTCCCGCGCAGTGCGTGAACGTGCTGAAAATCAGCGATGACAGGTGTTGGGATCGAACCCGAGCCCCGCTAATTACGGGTCGAGCACTTATCCCCCTGAGCCGCTGCGCGGGTTATAATCAGTTTTAATATAATCTACAATATCATTGATGGCAACAAGGAATAGTAGTACACTAAGAACTGAACCCTGTGGAATTCCATTTTCTAAAGTTATGTTTTTTGCTAATGTTGTTTGTATTCTTACTTTGATTGATCTGTAGGCCATACAATTTTTAATAAATGCTAAAGCTCTACCTTTGATTCCCATATTTTCTAGTTGGAATAATACTCTATGCTGCCATACCATCTCGTATGCTTTTTCTATATCCAGTGCTACTATGATTAAGTGATGATTATTTACAAAGGCATTGCAAATATCATTCTCTATATTAGCTAAATGTTCGGAGGTAGAATGGAATTGTCGGAATCCAAATTGTTGTCTAGATATCTTGTTTTCTGTTTCTAAGTACCAGCGTAATCTTGTGTTAATCATTTTCTCTAGTATTTTGCACATATTACACGTGAGGGAAATCGGTCTGAAGTTAGCAGGGTTGGATTTATCTTTATTGGGTTTAGGAATTGGCACTACTATAGCCTCTCACCATTGATCTGGAAAAATTTGATGTGTCCAAATGAAGTTATATAGTTTAATTAAGTAATTCAAACCAATAGGAGGTAGTAGCACAATAAGGGCATTGGGGATATCATCAGGGCCTGGGCTAGAATATTTCTTACATGATTTTAGAATGGATTCTAGTTCATACATTTCGAATGGTTTATTAAGTGGATGATTATTTTCTTCAATATTGGGGTGAAATTCTGATTCAAATTGTTTTTTGTATATTAAAAATTCGGGGCTGAAATTATTGTTACTTGAATTCCTAGCAAAGGTTTTTGTTAAACCCACGCCTTTCTTTCCTTCATTCATCGAGTCTTATGCGCTCTCGCACCAACTTTCCTCTTCTTTTGATATTCTGCTCAGTTTTGAACCTGCGACAGAACACTGTAATACATGCCTTATCCCTTCCTAGGAAACACCAAGTCCCTCTATTATCCTGGTATAAGTAGGGCCGCTGAGAGAATGAACCCGAAATTTCCCTCACCCAAGCGCAGTCACTGCCACTTCCCTTGAGACATGGGTACGTCGCTGACCCAACACTACGAATCGCGTGAGGGGAAGTCAGTGGAACATAACTTGGGATGTTTTTACTAACCGTTTGGATTTCTTAAGACCGGATAGATTTATATTGCTTACAACGTGGAATGGTTTGATTTATTAAGTTGAATGGAGACAGGCATATAGGGTCTCCATACGAGTAAATTTATTAGATGATACAACGAGATTGCGTCTGGGACACCCGGTGTATGAAGTTAATCGAACTTCTTATCAATATCATGATCAGCAGAATACAGTGTATATACACATACTATATGGTATGTACACCTACAATGTGGAGTATAGAGAGTTAGACTACATACGAAGAGGAGAAGGCTCGCATGGCGGCAATGACCCAGTACTGGCCTTGCTTTTCGTTCATCTTTCCGCCTTTGGTAAAAAATGTTGATGACGAAACCGTCACAATCAATATTAAAGTAGGCCAATTGCGAGGTAAAAAGACGATGGGGAACTGATTCAAACTCAAAACTGACTTTACTACAATTTAATTTCTTTAAAAGTTTTTTAGCAATATTACCAGAGCAAGTACCTCCAATGAAAGGCGCACACGCCAAGTTTTTTTTATTGTTAATCGCTAATTTATTGTTAATTTATTGTTAATTGCTAATGCGAGTTAAATTGAGGTATCTTTGAGTGAAAACTTGGCTTTCTTGTATGATATCTATTATCTTTTTTGTTATATTTCAATTTTATGGGGAAATCCAACTGCTACTTGGCGCATTTTTTATAGTTTAATATTTTTGGACGGATACCCTTATACGCACTCTAACTTTGGTGTATCTTGACTGCGAAATGCGTAACTCAGGGAGTGCACAATTTGCTAAACAAGTACTGATTATCAATAGCTAGTATATTCCTAAATGACTCGAATAAAGGTATGATTGATAATTATTGCACGTTTATGTAACTTTAGCTTTTTAGCTAAAGCGTTCCTTGACCGACGAACTTGACAGTCAAGATACAAATAAATTAGACTGTGTATGGGCATTTGGTTGGTTTACATATTATAATTGTAAAGCGTTAAGTAAAACAATAATTCAGATTAGCAAAAGAAAAATTCGCAATAGCTAGAATGTATTGAATTATAAGTAATTTGACTTAACACTTGACAAGTTATTCCTGACTGTCAAGTGTCTAGCTGACAGACTGCAAACCTAAAATGCTAAAATTAGTTTCAGCAAATACTGATTACTAATAGCTAGCACGCCTTTATTCAATTGTGAAGAATAATATGGTACAAACTTAACAGTTTTAACTACTGGTAATCACCACTCGTTTATTCAATACAGTGATTTGTAAGTTACGCACTTAAAACTTTTAACATTTCATAAAGCTCAATAATAACAAGATCACAGGGATAAAGGCAAGGACAGTATGCTGTTTTATTAACTAAATAAAGTATGGAATCTGAAATAAAATAATAACATCCGACTGTGTTACATAACCGTTATGATACATAATCAACTGCGGCATAACCGGCTTAACCAATGTGTCGGTAATGTAAACATGACACAGATTACAGATTATAGATCGGTAACGTAAACACGACATTTCGGAGTGGCGCTAACTGGTGTGAGAAAAGTGAAAGTCACGTTTTTAAGAATTACTTCGCCGCCTGATTCTTAATCCGCCTTGCCTTTTCCATGAGTAAAATAAGCAGGAGAAATCCATACCTCTTGAACGACTTAACCGATTCGCTTGATTCCTGGCTCATTGGATTCAGAAAAATCAGCAAAAAAATACAACATTCAGAAATAAATTTTTGGAGCTGTAACTTTTTCATAAATCGAGGTGAAAGTTTTATAGCAGACGACAACCGCTACACTTCGGGATAAGTATCCTCGGTAGTCGCGCGCTGTATATATATAACTACTACTTGGCGTGAGACTCCCTCCTGATCCCGTGTTCTGTAGAAAGAGTACAGCACGTTAATCCTACAATATGGAACTGCATACAAGCTGTTGTTTTTAATTAGTTTCAGCTGTGTAGATAGGTATCTTTCCTAAAAATTGAAGGTAATTTCTTTTTTATCTTCCTGGAGGCGCTTGAAGTTATGAAATTTCGAAAGAAAGAACTCGATTTCAGCTTTACAATGTTTATAATATGAAAGTCAACTTTTGAAAAAATTGTGTTCAAGGGTTTAAAAGTGGAAGCTTCGACCGTTAAATTGAGCCCGTGTAGATATTGTACGATTTATTTTCGATTAATATTCAGTAACCGTTAATGTATGCGGAGTAATGCATAAAAGGAGAAGAATTATAAGGGTTCCTAAGCGTGCTCCGCGTGTGTTAAGCGCGGGTTTCACAACGATTTCACTTCGCTCAAACTACACAGTTTTATCATTCTTACACTAGAAATACCTAAGCGTATCTACTCTATGAGAAGTTAGTGTTGTTCGCTGAAAAGAAAGCACTTGGCTCTTTGTATACGATATAGGCGTATGTATGACATGGCTGGTCTCTAGCTGACGGTACCTTTCTGCCGCAGTGAGGCATATTGCCCTGCGGCGCGCCTTTCCAGTCGTGTGCAGGACACCACGATCTTGACATCTTGGCTGTCTTGCCAAATATTCTACAGAATTATTAAACCGTCAGAGCTAGTTTAAATTTATGTTCATTTGTTGCACATATATGTTTTTTTGTTATTTTGTTGTTGACAATTTCTTCATCTGTCCATCTGCTTTGTTAGCTATATATATAGAAAAATAGTCATATTCGTGTATGTAAATAAGTAAATGATAAAAATCAACAAAAATGTATGGAACTTACATACAAATATTATTTTTTACAAATTTCTTCTACCTACTGACCTGACTGATTCACTGATGAACAAAATCAGCAAAACTTTTTTACAGTTTTTTCATAAGCTTTTAAAGCTATTATGTTAGCATTAGTATCGCTTTGCTTGCCGTTCCAGCCACCAAACATCATGTGTAAAACCTTAACAGGTGTGGTAATGAAGCGAGAATTATTTTTCTAAGTCATATAGAACAGGAGCTCCAGGCAACTGAAAGGGCATAGCCGGATAAGAACGGCAAAAGTGCCCCCGGCCCAAAAATAATTCTCTCTTGCTCCACAGTTTCCTCTTCAAAACAAACAATTTTTCTCAAAATACCAGCCTTGTAACCCTTCCCGTTTAAAAGTTCTAAGCGAAAATGTGTTTTTCTGTTTTTATTTGATTTCCTTAATAATATCGCATGCAGAATTTTCTCGATTTTTTTTTACGATCTTACTAATAAAATGTATCACATGTAATTTTTCTAGATTTTTTCATTAATCGGTAAAAAGTTACGATTTTTTAAAAACAAAATTCGGGTGGAAATTCGGGTTTTTGGTGTGATTCTTTCGGGTGTCAATCACGAAAAATTTACACAATGTGTCTTTTTTGCATACAATCACACTCCATTTTTTCCGATTTTTCGATTTGGTGCTTCAATGTTAAAAAAAATAAAAACTA
Organism: Ectemnius cavifrons; assembly: GCA_964023945.1. Lineage (NCBI taxonomy): Eukaryota > Metazoa > Arthropoda > Insecta > Hymenoptera > Crabronidae > Ectemnius > Ectemnius cavifrons. The sequence continues at coordinate 9,151,652 of OZ030375.1, forward strand.
GTTTTAGTTGTAATTTTAGTATATTTGTTCGATCAACTGAAAGAAGTAACTAATTTAAGAGTAAAGAATAAATAGTAAAGAAGTAAAGAATAGACAGAACAGTATAAAGAGCAAAGCAGTTTCATGGTGAGCGCGCTGAAAATGCTCACGCCTGTGCCGATTTATGTGGCTCCTATATTAGCCATATCGAAGGTCTGAACATCAGTCATGAGTATTTCAGAGCGATAAAAGATTCGTCAAAAGTCGAATCTTCTTTTAACGAATACTTGCACACGTCCTTCAAATTGCACCACAGTGAGGTCTTTTGCACATTCACAAATGCAACAATATTTATGAATGGCAATGACTCTTGGGAACGCTATTTCAACATGCTCGATTTCGATATTCGATTTTTTTGCAATTTCAGTAAAAAAACTTCGATGTTCTGTCGACAATTGCGAAGCAGTCGTAATAGATGAAAAAGATATCTGAGATGATGTTAAAGGAAGAACATCCGTTGGGTCTTCAGGTGGTTGACGTATGATGTTTTATTTCGGTGGTCGGTTTACAGCAACACGACAATTGTTACACAGTACATCGTTAATCGCTACCGATTTTCCAATTTTTAAAGCTACGTATTGCGCCTCATCATCAGTACGTATAACTTTTTTAAATCCTGCTACTTTTCGCAATAATACATTGCATTTAATACATACAGTATTTTTGAATGACATACTAAAACAAAAAATAAAGGATATAATATGAATGGTTATGTTGCCAATTAACTATATTTAAAACAAAATAGTTATGTGTATGTAACTGTTACACAACTTACTTTTGTAAGGATGAATATAGATGTTGTCTAATGGGATGGAATGGACGTACTCAAGGTTATAATTTAAACTGCTGGGTATCAGGATCAGGAGACTCGGTAGAGTCTCGCGCCAAGTAGTAGTAGTAGCGCGAGACCGCTAAGGCTCCTTATCCCGAACCAACATGATTTTCGGCCCGTCTCAAACTTTCACTTTGATTCTTGCAACAGTTATAGCTCAAAGGCGAAACTTATGAATTAAACCTAGGTCCGTTGATTTTTCTGAATCCAACGAGCCAACAAACAAGACAATCGGTTCAGTGGTTGAGGAGATATGAATTTCTCATGCGTATTTTCTGGCGAGTAAAGATAGGATTTTAAGAAGTCAGGTTTGCGTTTTTCTTTAAGAATTCCTCAAATGTCCACCTAACATTCCTTCCGCTAGCGGAGCCGATCGCTGCACATCAGTCGACGATCGAACGGTCGATGGGTGGTTATTGCACATTTTATATAAGGTCGAAGTGTTTCCATGATAAATCTTTTCCCCGCAAAGAGGGGAATTCTTATTCCCAACCATATAATTGTAATTGTTGTTCAGGCGACCACGAGGGTAATTATTGATGAATCTAACCAAAAGCTTCAGAAAAGCTATCCTTGGGGTTATATCTATATATTGTATAACATTCTCTAAAAGTTTATAATTTGTTTATAACAAATGTTGTTAAAATTGACATCCGACGCCGCGGATGGCTTCCCACGGCCTTCAGAACATGCCTCTGTGATTTTCAAGAATTTGTTTATCAATTTGTTTAAACAATTTAAGTTGCAAAATTCAGATTCGTACTCTACATATGCATGTTACTAGGAAACGAGTATGATTAAGGAAACAAACGAGAGATTTTAACATTGCAAAATTAATTGTTATAGTCAAACTGTAGAGAGAATCGTGGCAGTTCCAAGTCCCGGTCGGGACAATCCGGCCGTTCGCCGAGTCAGCTACAGAAATTTGATGGGCGAGATGGAACTGCTCACGATGTCTATCGCATGATCCAGCCTACAAATTTATGTATATATGTCAGTTCTCGAAACATGCATATGTTCAACTGTTTCGATCCCTTTTTTTGCGGCGCTCGCTTATCGCTTTTACATTCTTGAACTAGGAGCTCCCAGCTCCCGAGGTTCCGAGACAGTCCCAAGTACGCATACTATACGTATAGTATGTACGTATGCGTACTATAGCATACGACGTACGGACGAAAGGGTTGTAGCTATACATGTGACAATAGTAAAAAGATTTTCCATAGCTTTTTCACATAAAAATTTCTCACTTTGTCGACGATCGAGCGATTGATGTTGTTGGTTGGTTATCTGCCAGATTGGTTAGTTATATGCAGAGTATACTTTTCTACTTTGGTTGTGTGGCAACATTCTGTGTTTTTTACTATCCTAATGATTCATAATGATTATTTACTTAGGAACTTATAGGTATTTCACTTATTAATTACGTGGTTCTGGTTCGTACCAGTTCAGACCGCAATAAACTTGTAATACTACACAGTATACGTTATAAAGTATGAAGTGAGAAAATTATCAATCGTGTAGTTCAGAAGCTTTCACTAAATTAATGTGTAATTTTGGGATGTGCTAGCTTAGGCGGTTGATAATTCTGAAACTTATAATGTATGCTATATTACGTTTCTATACTGTTACTTTTGATTGCTAGTAAATGAGCATTATGTTTGACTGACTCTAAAAGAGCACTAAGAAATGGTAATAATATTCTTGTGAGAATTTGCGAATAGATGAAATAGCAGTGGGAAAATGGGAAACTTATCCATAGCACATACCACGAAGTTTCAAAACTGTCAATCAACTGCGTAGCACAAAAGAAGAATAAGTAGGTAAACGAATGCCGATTATTAGTGGCTACAGTAAGTTGAACATGTTTTATCTTAATACTTCAATAATGTTCTCGTACATCCTCATGTACAATCTAAATATGGAGTATCGAAATTGGCAAGTGCATAGTTCAAGGAACGCTTAACGCAAAGAATTCAAACTTAGTAAGTATTGTTTCCCAATCATTGTCATTTAGGGATATATTAGCTATAGGTAATCAATAGTGGCATAGCAAATTTTAACTGTTTAGTTTAAGAAGTTTCGGAGTTCATAATTTTGTAACATATGCTACGTTAAGTTTTTTGACTATTTCTTTGTTATTTCTAAATATTACTGGTACATCAGCATTATGCTTTGCTTGATTTTGATAATGCAGTAAGAAATGTGTTTCAGTGATAATTTAGAAATATAGATCAAACAGCAGTCAAGAAATTTACACGTACTGTACAGCAAAATATTTAAAAATTCGAAATTGTCAAGTATGGGGCTCGACAACTACTTTAGTTAAAGAGTTCCAATTCAGTAAACAGGCGCTGATTATTACAAATAGCTATCATGCTCCTAACGTGGAAAGTTCACAACCTGGAACTCTCCGATTTGGACGTAATATAGCTCAAAATGTGCGAGGCAGCGGTAGTAATTATAATCCTGCAATCGGGATGGTGAATCGTTTGTTTGCTGTCCTCGAGGAAAGAAACATAAAGCCTGTAGACAATTTTATTGCAAAATCAATATTTTGGGTAGCAATTTTGTTTATTTACTTACTTCTCCATTTCCATGGCCTGGCGTCATTCTCTATCTATACATATTGCTTTTGTTCCTTCTTTCGCAATAGACTTTTGTTGGCATTGGCCGTAGCTTGGCCTATTTCTTTGTTTGCTATTTTATGAATTGCAAAAATAAATAGTTAACCTTTCGTTAACAAGAGCAGGGTAGTCGCACGAGCGAAAGGTCGCGCGTCTTTTCCGCATTTTCATACTTTGAAGGCATTTTGAACACAAATGGCTCGCTATAAATGACCATTACTCTAGGATCTAATTATTGACACTGTAATAAGCGCACATTGGAGAGATCCAGAACATGGATTCTTATGTGCATGTTTAAGTCATAAATATATTGTAACATTAAAATTACATTATAATATAAACATGCGTATAGGAGATGGTACACATTTTAACATAAATGATACTTGACATTTTAACAAAATGATACTTTTAAATTTTTTTATCAAACCATTGGTAAATAATTAATATTTTTGTTGTCTTTATTGTTAAGCATTAACTAACAAAAAGACATGAAATCCGTCCAAAAACATTAAAATGTAAAAAAATGCGCCAAGTAGCAGTTTGAATCCCCTACAAAATTGAGATATAACAAAAAAGATATAGATATCATTTAAGAAAGCCAAGCTTTCATTCAAAGATACCTCGATTTAACTCGCATTATCAATTAACAATAAATTAACAATAAATTACCGATTAACAATACAAAAAATCTTGGCGTGTGCGCACTTCATTCCAGGCACCTGTTCCGGCAATGTTACTAAAAAACGTTTAAAGAAACATATACGCGATGAACGGAGAACCTCCTTCTTATCGATATTGGGAAAGAATGATGTCCTTGTCAGTTATGACAATGAGACACTGGACAATGCTCATGAAATCGAAGAATATTCATTTATTGGAGGCAAACAATGGTAAAACAAGGTCGCTGTATATAGTATATATGATTCAAAATGAAAGATTTATTAGGATTTACTCACATTGTAGTAAAGTCAGTGATAGGTTTAACACCAGTACTACCGAACGAGTCGAAATGACTTGTTTTTACGTGGATCGTTATAGCAGCATAACAATCGTCGGTAGTTCTAGTGATAAATCAGTTTTCCATTGCCTTTTTACCTCGCAATGAAGTGCGCACCCGCCAAGATTTTTTGTATTGTTAATCGGTAATTTATTGTTAATTTATTGTTAATTGATAATGCGAGTTAAATCGAGGTATCTTTGAATGAAAGCTTGGCTTTCTTAAATGATATCTATATCTTTTTTGTTATATCTCAATTTTGTAGGGGATTCAAACTGCTACTTGGCGCATTTTTTTACATTTTAATGTTTTTGGACGGATATACAATATATTAAGTTATTCATTCGTATCCTATGAGCTACGGTGAGTGACCGCACTTTGGCAGCGCAATCACGAATTCGATCTTTCGCTGGCACGTGTTTTGTTTTCCGACGGTGTGAATATCGCTCGGAAATACTCTGGACTGATGTTCAGATCGTTCAATATGGCTAATATGGCAGCCACATAAATCGGCACACGCGTGAGCATTTTCAGCGCGTTCCTGAAAATGACAGAACAGCTGCGACAGCTGTTCTGTCTATTCTTTACTTCTTTACTATTTATTCTTTACTCTTAAATTAGTTACTTCTTTCAGTTGATCGAACAAATATACTAAAATTACAACTAAAACTAGTTTTTATTTTTTTTAACATTGAAGCACCAAATCGAAAAATCGGAAAAAATGGAGTGTGATTGTATGCAAAAAAGACACATTGTGTAAATTTTTCGTGATTGACACCCGAAAGAATCACACCAAAAACCCGAATTTCCACCCGAATTTTGTTTTTAAAAAATCGTAACTTTTTTACCGATCAATGAAAAAATCTAGAACAATTACATGTGATACATTTTATTAGTAAGATCGTAAAAAAAAATCGAGAAAATTCTACATGCGATATTATTAATTAAATCAAATAAAAACAGAAAAACACATTTTTGCTTAGAACTTTTAAACGGGACGGGTTACAAGGCTGGCATTTTGAGAAAAATTGTTTGTTTTGAAGAGGAAACTGTGGAGCAAGAGAGAATTATTTTTGGGCCGGGGGCACTTTTGCCGTTCTTATCCGGCTATGCCCTTCGATTCGTACATTTCAGCCACACCACTGCGGACAAAATTTTATATTCGTTATATGCAGCCGGTCAGAATTCTACAGGAAAACATACAGTTTTCGCATTAGAAATTGAAATAGGCGATAAAGGAATAGCAAGTTTTTATTAAAGTCTATAATTGGAACGACTATCGAGAGTCAATGCAGTCATATTTCCGTTCTGATGGAGGTAACTGAACGAACTGCATACTTTCAAATACTGAGTCAGATCGATATTAATCAGCACTTATGACGCATGTGGCAAAAGAGTGTATAACGTGCAGAGCGACATTGCGCCTATGATTGTAACTTGTATTTGATTCGTTTGCATAAACCTGAGATTTTCCAGTCATTACTAAGAAGAAGCTGTTGTATCCGACTTAATCCATAATTTAATCATTTGCCGTGGTGCGGATTTTGTTCTAAATAGGGAATTTGAATTGGCTCACATTCTTATACGGTACTAGCTTTTATACCCAGGTAGTATTAGGCGTAGACGCTAGCAATCACTTAATTTAAAGAATAATGGCTTCTTCTACTGTCACTTAAGAATTTTCACCTTGTTGGAATAATAACAACACATTCGAAAATTCGAAGTTGCATATTACGACCGAGTTGTTTCTACAAATACGTGGATATAATGAGATTGTATTGAGAAGAAAGCTTATTACTTCTAAAATGTCATTGTATTCCAATAATGCCTTGATTTGGAGTTGGCCCTTATTCATTTTGGCAGGAACCTGCCCCCCCCCCCTTTAATATAACCATGCATGAAAATAAAATAAAATTTCAATCTCATTAGAAAGTGTTGATCGACATGTCATGGTATATTTGAGAGGCCACGACAGAATTGAGTATTGCCGCCTAAAACTAGAACGAATAAGAAAAGTATAGAAACATGAGCTCGCGCATGTGCAAATGGGCATAATTTGGAATTCGACATCGTTGGCCTATCACTGGATCGACTGACGATGAGAATCAATGGTATTAACACATAGAGTAGGCTCTTTGGCCCACATGTTTCACTCCACTCGAGTACCATTTCTCAATTCTACCTACACATTTTTACTGCCATCTCCCCACCGTTCTCGTGCTACTTCTTTTGGCAAGAAGGCAAAACCATAGCAATTATACGCATAATAATCATTATCGGGGCCGAGAGGGAAGGCTAGAATAAAGGCAATAGTGTGTGCCAAAGCTAACGAGACGCGATGACGCTAAGCGTGGCGTTCCGAGGCAGAGCGAGGCGGAGCCGAACATAGTGGTAGTCGACATGTTACCTCTGCGAGAGGAAAGGGAGGAGCAGGCAGACTCTCTTGTGCTTCGAGTGGCGTATGTAAAAGCAGGGTGGAAAAACCGGACGTATACGTACGAGCTGGACACCCAGCTGTGCCAGATTGGAATTGATCGATCAGAATATATCCAGGCGAGCGTGCTCGCCGGAGGGAAGAGTGTTTAAGTGAGTAATTTGCGCTACGAGGTCATTGGAACCAGGCTTAAACGGTTCGAAGCTACTGAATGGAAGCTCTGGCAGAGTTGCCGGTGACGGTGCGCTGCTGCCGCGGCTGCTTGCTAGCATAGTTGGTAGGTGGTTGGCTTGACTCATGAGACAATGTCAGACCGGTTTCATCTTCCATGCTCCTGGAGTGTGCGCACTCTTTCTGCTCCGCGAGGTCGCAAGGAAGCGTCGCGTCGCACCGCGTCGACTTTGCAATTTCTTCCTTACCTGTTACCTCCCAATTGGTGGGCGTAATCCTTTCTATTTTAGCGAGAGCATGCAGTGTGCGCTCACTCGCGAAACTACTTACATGATACTTTGAGCACTGACATGCCTTGAATGGTTGTTAAGAAGGCATGAATAATGAACGCTTGTTGTACGTAATAGCCGCCCGTGTGCTGAGCTCTCGCAGCATTTTGACGGCAAGCAAAGAGTAGTTATAACGTTTTTGTAGTGCCCGCAACATACGCACAATGGAGACCTATGTGCAGTGAATAAAAAAGTATTCGCACACCTAGTACTTTTCGAATAAATTGTAAAAAGACCAATTCGTTTCTTCAACTAAGACAAATATTTGACGTTTCGAATTGGTGATGGAATATTTAGGGTCGCCCTAGATTTCTGTAAGTTGTTAGTATTAATTAAAAGACTTTCTTACAAATAAGATAATAAATGTGTTCACGATTGTTGTATTTGCAACTATAATAGCCAAACCGTAACTCATCGTAAATTTAATAGTACGCAAATAATACTAGTGCTAGTGGGAAATGAAGGAAAAGTGTTAGTAATATGGCATTAGAATAATTTGGATACACTCATACTGCAATATTGAGCAACTGGGTACATTATATACTATAAACAGATCTTTTTTTCGACATCTATCTAAAGCAAAATGTATAGTTTCCAATCACGAAAAAATATCCAAGATGAATGAGTAGTTTTTGAGGTTACCTCGGGCACATATAGATACAAACTTTCTCTTTATGTATATTAATATAGATTATAGTATGTATAATGTATATAACATAGTATACATAGACGTTTGACAGAAAGTGGGGTGTGACAGTGCTGATTCAAAGATAACTGCATCACACTGATCAGTCTTCATCATATTGCATCAATTTTCATAAAAAAATATAGAAAACGTAGTGTGCCAAGTACACATAATCAAATATAAAGAGTTTTAATTGTTGACAGTGATTTTAACAATTTCGAATGCCAAGCTTGCTCATATTTCTTAAGTGTGACTCTGACAGGGCAGGTCCCCCAGACATCACCGGAAGGCTGAAACGTATTTATCCAAGAAAAGGACGTCCCTTGGGAATCTGTAGGAGATTTTTTTACTAATCAGCACAGCACACCTTGCGCAATGGGTAGACGTAATTGTTTTGTCAGCTGCAGGACTGCAGGCTTTAGCATCCGTTACTTAGCACGACAGGAAAGCGAATTTGTAAAGTGCTGGCAGCATGTGACAAGTTGAATTTTTACACTGTAATATACGACTATTGTCGCCCGCTGCCATACATACACTCATTCGCTGTGGCATTCGCCTTTTGTCCGTGTGAAGTTAAAATTTGTGGTTTCCCCTGTAAAATACATGTTTTACAAGAAGAGTCGGAAAAAGTTGTTACGCAGCGCAAACGTTCAGTTTTGTGTGAGATTTGTTGGTATGTGGGGGCATATGGAAATTTAATGGACACTGAAAGAAAGACATCCGCGTGCTCAAACTAATTAAGGTCACGTGCCACAAATTTTCCTACCCTCACAATTTCTTCCGGGTTTAAAACGCTTGATATAGCCACTTGACACTTCCTTCATTGCCGGTTCTATTCGACATTTTCTCTGGCTTCCTACGCAGAATTACGCATTTGCCGTTATACAACTGTTATACATGCAGACGCGCGTCTATGGTATATACTTATATACCACATATACCATATAGTATATACCATATATATATATATATATATATATATATATATATATATGTATGTACGTAATATGCGGCGTTGTATCACTATATCATGCCACTGATACACGTAGAAGGGAAGGAAAGCAAGCTCGATGATGATTAACCTGGTAATTAATAAACTTCATAATTGATAATGAACCGGATTCCTTAAGAAAACTGAACTATTAGTGCAATCACGGTAAAACTGTACATCGTTTGTGGGTTAGATTTGTCGCTTGATTGACACTTTGGAACTAATCAATTCTCGAAGATTTTTAAGAGACTTCAAAAAGTAGGAGGTTCTCTCTTACAGATATTTTTAATGTCTGTCCAGTGGTGTCCGTGCGGCATCGCTGCGAGTGGACCGATTAGGATAAAACCTTTTTTATCTTATAGAGGAAGCCCCCCCCCCCCTCCCCCCTCCGGCGATGATCTTTCTTACAAGAATTTTTCCTACGGTAATCAATATGAAAAAAAAATTAAATAAAATGTCAGCTGACTTCGAAAATGGGCAACAGAAAAGTATATTAACAAGCGAAGCCGAATAACTTATATTAATCACAACGACTAAATCCCGCTTGGACTATCATTGGGTGAGACATAGAACCATAGCGAACGCTTAAATAATGATATTATTTATTCAAAAAGGGAATGTGAAAAATCCATTTTAGCCATCTTTTGCATTATGGTCTGTAGTATACACATACCAAGCGCGATTAGAATTGCACTTCATTTAGTTGACCTTGTTATTAAAAATGTATTAGGAACTGGAGTACATAAAAAACTAACAACTATCACAAAAATGTGTTTTGGTAATTTTACTCCTAGCATCTTGCCACGAAATTTGGGATTTACACTTCTCATCTATCTATAATAGTTTCAAAGATATTCGTACATGTAGGTTTTCGGACACATATCACTCCTACCCTCGACCCCATAGTTCGCCCCCATAAAGTAAATATTAGCAGCTAAAAAAAAGATGTGTCGAATAATTTTCCGAGAACTGTACTCTGTGTAAATGTCATCAAAATCGGAGTGCCATGGGTTGGCAGCTTTCCTTGTAAAAAGTACAAAATCATTTCTGTCTCATTTGTATGATAATAACTACCTCCTGGAATATCTCTTGTTTCGGAGATGGCGATAAAAATGATTACAATATGAACTTTGAGACTGACCTTGAGACAGATTTAACTAATCTGTAATAAACGTAGCCCCCGAGAAAGAAGATGTTTAATAAGTACAACTAATTGTAAGGCGGAAATTATTCTGTATATTTTAGTATATTTTTATATATTTCGAAGTCAGATCTTATTTTTATATCAAGGCTAAACTTTATTTAATTATAAGCCTCTTCCCGGATCTGGAAAGGTTAAGAAAAATTGAGTGTAATTTAAATATCGATGCAGAACGCAAACTACATTACTGTAGGGCTTTATTGGTGTGGAATACAAGAGTAATTCTTATTTCTATTCTGTCCGTCTCAACCGAGGTACAATTAATCAGTGCGCGAATGTATCGTTGCACAAAACGGGGGAAAGTGAAAAAAACGACGCAAACGAGACCACACATTCACGCACTAAACCAAAGCAGGAATTATCTAACAAAGATAATCTACCACTACCGGAATTATTTACTCCTACATTACTTACCTTTCCGCTAATGAAAAGTTTTCATTAGTGGGCTGAACTGACTCGATACAACTCATACTATAGTATGCACAAGTACGTTGACTTTGCCAAGAGAATCAACGGCACTATACCTGGCTGATTAGTGTAACAATCAGTCTAAAGTGTTGGTATACTTGCAGAGCACGCTAATCAGCATTCCGAACAGATCGGATGCAATTACTCGTGGCAATTTATAAAGCCGCTAATCACATACATGTTCACGCTTTCCTTGCTCGTGGCACGCGCTCATTCCTGATTCGGGCAGTGCACTTATCCCTACTTAATATCCCGTCTTTCTCCACGAAAGCTTCTTTTCTTCATGCCGCTTTTTCATTTCCCTATTTTCATTCTCCGTTAAACCAATTATCTATTACTTAAATGTACATATAACAACGAATAATCTCTGAAACGAGCAAGTTGAATTTTTTCAAACTATCAGTGCTACTTTCTTTGAAGTTTTGAGAGGCTATGTTATCGCAGTTGTTACGATACGAGCCAGGTTTCGCGAGTCCTAAAATATGCTCTAAGACCGTGCTAAGGGCTATTTCACCTTAGCCAGACTCGAGTCTTCTAGTTCCCAATCGACCCTACGTCAATCCTGGGATGTTGCTGAGTGTTATTTCAACTCAACCGCACTCAGGTGCCTAAACTCCTTTTAACCCCTTTATATTAGTTACTTCCAATAACTCAGAACAGAACTTGGGATCGTGCTAAGGGCTATTTCACCTAAACCAGACTCAAGACTGCTCATTGATCATGGAAGAATGCCCTAAGCTAGAGTTAAAACTTACTATGGATCGCCAGATACACCTCGAGCGGTAAAGATGTATCCTCGTGGGATTTTTTATTATTCTTTTCCTTATTGTGATAATACAAATAATACAAACACAAAAATATACAATGAGAGTTTCTGTGGTTTTGAGATGTTGTTACAAAATAATATGAGTTCGTTTTACGTAACGATTTTAACGGGGGAGAAACTAACGAAAGAACTGTGACTTGCCTAACGATTGCGATGAGACACGATGTACGTACGGTAATTGTAACTGCTTCGAAGGAGACTAGTGCTCGATCTACTACGGTGTTCTTCGCTGGTCCGACTGACAGAGCTTCGCCGTCGATGAGACTTCGGAACTGATTCCCCCTTTGGTCCAGAATTTAGGGGTTTATATACCCGAAAAACCCAGTGAAAAGGGGTATAGGTAGGGATATAGACGCCGGGAGTCTGAAACTACGCTGGAGTTCTAAGAATTAATGAGATGCACTAAGTGCACTCTATGGTGACCTCTTACTAGGAATGCGTTTTAAGGGCTTGAGATAAGACGGAACGAAAGAGTCGAAGTCACAGTTTTTAGGCTCGAAAAATACGCATGGGAAACTATGTGGGAGACTAGCGAGTTAAAATTATTGAATCTACGTGTAAACGAAGCTAAGAAAAGTAGTTCGATGAGGATAAATATGTAACACACTACGTCAATCAGGGGCTGAGCAGTTATCGAAAATATACATATAATGATTCTGAAGTATATGAAATATAGATTAGTACAGGTTAACTGAGACCTACACTAAATTTTCACGGTAAGTTTAATAAATTTGTTCAATGACGGTGTAACAACCTATTATTTAAAGTTCTTACCGGAATTTGATTCCATGAAGGGAAGTATCTCGGCTAGTGACTGGATTGAGAAGGTCGACAGGAGTGCAACATTATATAGATGGGATGAGAAAGTTACAATGTATCTTACCATGTACAAGTTGAAGGGAAACGCGCAACTGCGGTTCACGCCGAACTCCGTGAAACAAGTTACCTAGTCAGTTTGTTCATTGGAATTAATTGCCCAATTTCCGGGAGATTCGACTTTTGGAAAATTATTTGAAAAGGCAGGGAAATATAAGTACCAATCTGGCGAGAATCTATTGACATATAGCCTGACTAGCATGTGTTTCACTCGCCCGCTTCGCGGGCTCGGGGAGAATGCTACCCAATGACCCCCGACGAATGTAACAACAACAAAATTCATCATTTTATTTGTCCCCAATTCCCCGCTTTCTGGTGTGATATCATTATAATACACACATCAGTTTACTCTCAGGACCTTTTGTTTTCGAACAGTGCAAATTCTATTGAAATCGTAATTTTCAGCAATTTTCGCGCCAAGTCAGAACAAACAAACATACAGAAAACGCCTACGGATTTAGATACATTAAAATGAAAAAAACGCCAAGTAGTCCCCCCCCCCCTCCGCCGTCCCGACCCACCAACCCACCAACCTGGTCAAAATCATTTAAAAATGATCAAAAGTAGAAATGGATATCATTGGTAAACGAAAGCCAAGTTATAATTCAGATATAATTAATAACATACAAGAAAGCCAAGTTTTCATTCAAAGATACGTCGAGTTAACTTGCATTAGCAATTAACAATAAATTCACAATAAATTATCGATTAACAATAATAAAACAAACTTGGCGTGTGCGTTTTAATGGTTTTGGGGGGATTTCAGTTTTTTTTTGTTAGTTAATCGGTAAAATAAAAATATAATGTGTATTACCCATTTGACAAGTTTAATACTTCAACAATGTGACAAATAGGAGGAAGGTATAGTTTATCTGTATAATGTAACATACGAAGCGTTGGACTTAATTATATGGAATTCAAAGGCATGCTATCTACTGGCAATTCATATTTGTCCAACAAATTTGTAGTCCTTCGCTTAAGTTATATCTTCTCCTCATTCGATACATGTGAAAAGTGTGGAACTTGTCAAATGTGTAGGCTAAGAACCACTTAAGCGACAGGCTTGAAATTTGATCAGCAGATACTGATTTTCCACGACTAGTATGCTCAACACTTAATAAGTTCTATTAATTCTCTTATTCAACACATTTGTAGTGTCAAATTTGACAACGGTGTACCCAGGAACCACTTCAGTGATAGATTTCAAACTTTCTGAACAGATACATGATTCAAAACTGCAAAAGTAAAAGATCCAAAGTTTTTGGAGCAAATACTGATTATTTGTAAAATTCGTAGTTCAGAAATCATTTACACGAAGGACCTGAAGTGGTACTTGATTAATAAATTCTACCTTTTTCGTTTAAGTGGGTCCTGGTTATGTACTTGGCAACTTTGGTAGTCTATAATTGTATTGAATAAAAGGATATTGATTATCAGTGTTAGAATTTGAGTAGGGATGAGTTTAATCATTTTCATAAAGCTGTACCAATAAGAGAATAAAACTGTTAAATTTGTCAGATATCCTCGCGTGAGATATTCCTGTCATAAAATAGCCTACATAACCAAGCACTCGAACGTCACGGAAATAAGACATCTACCCATCTTGTGTTAGTTAGTCTCTTTCTAATGTCTATCTTCTCTCTCTAACATCATCTCGGAGCTAGAAATATATAAAAGTTCTGCCACCTAGCGTGGAAAATATGTGATGGACATTTTTGGTCTAAATCTTCTTCCGAATCGTGTTCGCTCGAGAAAATAACAGGAGGAAATTCATATCTCTTGAACGCATGAACCAATTTCCTTGCTTTTTAGCTTATTAGATTCAGAAAAATAAATTAGGCTGTGCTTAATTCATAAGGTATGCCTGCAAGCTGTAACCTTTTCGGAAATCGAGGTGAAAATGTTATATCGATCGAAAACCGCTACGCGTCGGGATAAGTAGCCTCGGCGTCTCGCGCTGTATAGCTATACATAGCTAACTACTTGGCGCGAGACTCTACCAAGTCTCCTGATGCTTTAGGGAAGTATCGGAATAAGGTGCGAGAACATCAATGTTTAAAATAAGCGCATTAGTAAGTGCTCCTATACCCACCAACGCAAAGGAAGTAAGGCAATTTCTTGGCCTGGCAGGTTATTTCCGCCGATTTGTTAAAGGTTATGCTGCAAAAGTAAGTCACAGTGGAGAGCTCGCCATGCAGATGCAATTCAAATAATAAAGAACACGTTCTCGCGTGGCGCATATGCAAGATGACGGAATGTCTGTTATACGTAAATTGTTAGAAACTCGCGACGTCTGGCTGGAAACTAAACAATAGTTTTGAAAAATATAACCTCAAGAGCAGCGCAGTGTTCCGAAAAAGTGAGGCAGGAGATAAATTGGTCGTACCACGAACTTCTCAATGAACATGTCGTCAAAATGTAACATGACGATGGGGCACTTCTTCCTTGATAACACGTTAGGGACGATCCAGGAACAATACTGCTTTAAAAGAATAAGGAAATTCGCCGTGAAATATGTGCAAGCACATCTCAATTGCCTCTATTACAAGAATGCCTCGTCGTACCTAAGTAGAACGAACACGTTAAAAGAGTACAAAGCGAGTTGAACTCTGCTACTAATCTTACTACCCAAAAAAGCCCGTCGGAGCTTCCCTACGGCTACCAATCACGTACTCCTGTGGAACTCGCTTTGTTGAGCACCATTCAAACAACACTAGATAGTGTAGATGAGTGATAATCTCGCTTGGAAGCAAAACAATATGTCGATCCATATCAGGCAGCCGAAATGGCGAGATTTAACGGTCGAAGATTTAAACTTCCCCGCTATGAAGTTGAGGAGTTTTAATTTTCTATTTCTGCTGAACAAAGCAGAGAATTTGCATCAAAATACAAAGATCTATTTAAAATCACTGCCGTACTTCCCAATAACCGCGACGAAGTTCGAGATTTAAGGGAAACGAAAAAGTCACCAGGGTAGTGCAGTATCGTAGCTGTGTATAGTATGAAGCAGTGGATTACACTCGATGCATTCGAATGATACGATGTAAGTAAGAAACGTTTCGTAGCATTTCGGGACAGTTTTAGAAGTAGTCAGGAGCGTATAACCTCACGTTGTTACAATGAACACACCATTGGACAGATTCGTGTAATAACCGCCTGAGGACAGATATTAATAATTCGAACAAGACAGTCCTCTGAATCTTACTGATTGATAGTATAAATTTCCCATCAGACTGAGAATCACTGCTACAGTTGGAGTCAAGTGTCATCTGGACGAACTACTACGTCACAGTGGTTGAGTCGAACGGAGGCCTTGGCAAGGCTGGATGTTGACAATAGTCGGAGTCATGTGATCTCTGGCCGAGTTACCAGTGTCAAGAAACTCACGTTTTAGAGAGCCTGGCGACGGACTTGGCAATCTGGAATGCGTCCTTTTTTTGTCCACACCCTGGGATACTATTCTAATAGCTTCGCTGGCAGAGCCGCTTGTATAGGACTACCAAGGATTCTTACGGTAACAGGTTGCTAAACAAAACGTATCTCAACAGAACCCCGCTCACTATCCCTTATTTAACCCCCGGAATCGCACTTATGCCTTTCGTTGTCAGACTTGATCACTCTGCCAACGATTTGCAATGCTTCTCGGGACAGTAGAAAGTTTTCTTTCCCTAGATTTACATGGAGCTTGTACCCGCCTGAACCAATTTGTTTTGCTCTCGTTTTCATTTTCTGTAATTCTACAGTTTTGAATTTTGGAATTGCCGGAAATAAAATGGACCGAGGATAACCCATGAAAATCGGAATGGCCTCATATGAGAAATGTATACTATAAGGCTAATTGCGACGGAGCGCCATTGATGGCCCTCGATAGGCATTTCTTTTTCGAGGTAAGACGTAGCGTGGCGAAGAGGAAGCATAAGTGATTGACTTTGCGTCACGCGGATCGCAATTGTTGTACCCGTGTCCCAACACTCCCAAGCCGCTATACAGACGGACAATAAAATACTAACTACGCATATACTGTCAGTCCCTCACAGCCTTTAAGTTTACCCTTTCATATATATTATTTATTTATGAAAAGGGGGTATACAAAATTCAACTATGTAACCCATAATTGAATTGTCTTAACAAAACATAACAAGCCTCTGGACTCTGTATTATTTTTTATTCATGGAGTTGTTTTTGTACTAAATACTTTAAAAGTTAATTTTATAGCACATCATATGAACAATTAATTAAGTCCTACTTCATTCATACAGAGGAATTCGCCGGACAAAGGAACGTGTTTTCCGTTGATTAATCTAATTGAATAGTACTATGTTAGTTTTATTTGTATTCTACAAGCTTGTTCAGCTCAATGACTGTATCTGACATATTACTAAACTGTGTTGAGAATACTTTCCCGATCTAGTTTTCAGTAGACTTTAGGTTAGAGAGCGAAACGGATTGTACGATAAAACTACGTTAGGAGGAATAGCTAAATACTTATTTCAAGATCTCTAGAATTAATGTGCAGCCGAAAGGAAATAGTTTTCTTTTTCGAAATTACATACATTGTAGATTTCTCGGTATTTATGTTCAAAATAACTCTTGCACTATTAAAGTAGGCGTCTCAATATTTAACGATCATTAGAACATTTACTTCCTCTTAAAAAAGAAAGTGTACTTAAATATAAGGAATATATGCGAGAATTCTTCTTACTGTATACATATGTAATACAGTTAATTTTTAAATGTGACTGCGAGAGATTAGATCAGCACCAACCATCACCCAAAGGCCGAAACGTATGTTTGCCGAGAGAAAGACGCTTTTTGAGAGTCTTAGGTAATTCTTTGTTAATCAGCGCGACGGAGCGATCGCAAAGGGTAAACATAATTGTTTTGCCAGTCGCAGGAATGATGCACCATCATTATGCTTAATGAATTGAAATCCAGCTACGTCGTTAATAATAGATTTCAGTCGTAATTATTCCTCTTCCAGGACAACAGTGATTGGAGAAGAGCGGAGAAAATTAAATCCCTCACTAAATGATTTGAGACGATCTGCCTTGTTTTCTACATAGTTACGCATTAAATGGGCTTTAATTACTTACTTACAGTTTTAATTGTGCTTTTCCCTGTAGGAGATACGAAATGAGAACACACGTTTAATCAGTTTACCAAATATAGCGGACAATTTGCTAGTCGTACATTGAAATAAAATATTGGACTGAACTCCAACTCCGGCTTTCAGAACGAAGCTTTTTATGGCGCTACCTCAAGAGAAAACATAGATACACATATAATTTCGTACGAATGCCATTAATATTATGGTATAATTTTTGTAGGTAAACAATTATTCGCGTGCAAGTTGCAAATGAATAAAAAACTATATTTACTAATACTTTAAAATACTATATTTTACTCTAATCTATAAAGTATGTGTCATAGCGAAGTTTGAAATGAAGTTTTTCTTTCCTGCTTGTTAATGGTGATTCTGTGAGATTGATTTTATTTCATGTTGAATAAGCGAGATGTAGTTTATAGCAATTTCCTGTAAGGTAATCCCACTTCTCCCCACTAATCCCAGGTCTCCACTTATTTCTCACATGTGTACTTTCAATAACAGATGGCAAGTAACTACTATAATTTGCGATTGTAGATAACAGTTTTATGATTAACTAAATGTTCTACCCGGTTTCACCCAGGCAGCATTTCGTGTGCACGTTTACAATAATTTAATTTGAAGAATCATAGATTAATGCAACTATCTTTGTTGCAAAAACGTTTCAACGATGTGTAGCTCGACCCCTTATTCCCTTTTTTAAGTAATAAATATTGTAACATTTTACAACCTATGGTTTGCCTGGATCATAGCATAAGTACTCACTTATATTGATCTGCATATCGACAATATGGCGATGGAGCATCACGAAGCAATGATCCAAAAAATCCCCTTCTTTCTCGCTTCTAAGAAATTATTTAGGCTGTAAAATACTTCAATCGGCAGAAGAGAGTGCCATCAATATCTTTCTAGTGCTAGTTTTTGTAACAAAACTGCTAAACTGTCATAAAAACTCCCAAGTAAAGGGGGTCTGTCGTTATCGTTTCGGCCACACTTGGTACATTAATATTACTAAAAAACAACATAGTCTCATACAAACAGGGCCAGAGAGATATTTATTGAACTTTCTTCTTTCGATTGACGCCTCTCACAACTCAAAATCATTTCACATAAGCGAAAAAGAAGGCGATCTTTCAAGCCATATTTCGGCCTAATTTTGGCGGTAACGCAATGACTATGCAGTACCGCGGCGACCGGAGTTTAGCCCCTTAATTTAACTCGCATTAGCAATTAACAGTAAATGAACAATAAATTAACAATAAATTAGCGACTAACAATAAAGAAAACTTGGCGTGGGCACGCTTCATTGGGGGAAAAAAACATTGTTTCATTATTCCCTTCAATAATTTATACATACTATTGTTTGAGGTACATATAGGTCAGCAAAAACTTAAACATCGCTTTCTTAACAAGAGACTAATTTTTTGAAGGAAAGTAAATTAAAATAATAAAAATACGTTTTAAGGTAGTTGTTGTGCTAAAGCACTTGCTCTGCGAATTGCCCGAAATTTTGGTGACATGTAGATTATTACCTTCTAATCAAGGCCTGGAAGGAATTCGCAGAAGTACTCGCTCAATAGCACTACGACGCCTGTATAACGGCAGCCGTACAGGACAGGATCGCTTCGGAGTAACGATCTCCTGTTCCCCGAACTTGTCCGTCCGCGCTCTGCGTTGTCCAGCCGTTTTAAAGAACTTCTGTTACTTGTGGTAGAGACTTTCGTCCGTGCCCCCCCCCCCCCCCCCCCGCTCCGAACCGATTATGCCCAGTCTCTTGGCCACCTATCGATCTCTCACACACCCGCCTATTCCTCCAGAGCGCTCCCTACGCATAGGCCCACCACAGGTTGCCGAAGCTCCATATGCGCCACGCTGCGAGTCATTATGTACTCTATACTGCTCCATTTCGGTCGCTTAGTAACCTCCACTGTTCAATTGCCCGCAACATCCTGAGATAACACAGGGTCTTTTGGGGGCTAGCTGACTGTGGGCCGACCGGTGCTCTAGATTTGAACTCGATTAACTGTCGCAGATTCTTTAGATCAAAAACTGTACAGTTTGTACGCGTTCCCTATACCTGCCAAATATAAATGACACACTTTCAGTTTAACATCAAAATGGATTTTAAGATTTCGATACAAAACTACAGGGTTATAGACTAGTAGTATAGAAAATGATTGATCGTTTTCTTAAATAGATCTAGCTCTGAAAAAAATGCTATTTTCTTCTGAAACTAAAGTTGCAGCGTTATCACCATCACTGTGTCACTCAGTTTACATTGTATAGGCGTATTCATACATGTATAAGGGTTGAAAGTGTATGGCATGACAACCATCTTTCGTGTAGAAATCTGACTGCAACTTTGCCCTGATCGGACTGCGATCTCGCAAAGTTAAGCCCGCGTGAATGCAAATGAAAAGGACAAATGGTGGTTCCTATGCATCACAGTTTGCTCCATCTATCTATTTGCCTCTACTGTATAAATCTAAACTTGAGTCGAAGCACCTTGAAGGGTGTGTACTTTATGTATGGTTTATGACGCGATCGTACGTCCAGATTGGTTCACATGTGGTAGTGTAACAGATGGTGTTTCGTGGTGGTGCGACGGAAAGCCGACGGCTTCGTGAACTCGATTTCGCAAACTACTCGATGTCATCCTACTTACATAACCCCTGCACCATCAGGAGAGTAAATATCTGCACAAATGTATACTTACACCGTAAGTTGCAGTGGGCAGATCCTAAGAAGATCCTTCACTTTTTCACAATGAATCCATGCACTTGTTTCTGGACGAGCATTTTTTAGATACAATTTATTGAGTCTTGTTGACATCGTTTTAACATATCTTCAATACACCTAACCCTTTTGCAAGAGCATAGGCAGATCTGATCGTCTAAAACTTACAAGTTTATTGACTAAACTTACTATTGTCACAAATTCGTGCTTAACGAAAGCTAAATAATAAGTTGTCAAGAATCTAGAGCTGGAACGTTTTTTAACCAACTTCAAAAACGTGGATGTTTTTACTTTTTCTTTAGTTTGGAATGTCAGTATCAGTCGTTAAGGCTTAATAAATGATTTGCACGAAATATATCTACCCTTTCGCTTTATATCACAGTGTTAATAGTGAATTAGAAACAGCGGACGTGTGATACGTTTCATATAATTTTAGTATCATGTAACTTTATTCTTGTCAGGATTTCTTCATCTGTTTCTGAATGATGAACTGGTGCTGAATGACACTGCAAAAGTATCTATTGAGAGAAAGGTTTTAAATTATGGAAGGGCAAAGCACTAACAATCGCACTAAAAAGATTGCGCAAAAGGCCATGAACGCGAAAGAATGCTGATCCATGCGGTATACACGAAAAAATTATGTGACAATAGAAGTAGCACTTTAGCCATGCGAAAGAGGTGGGAATCACAAAGGTGATGAATCCAACACCGCATAGAAAGAAGGTAACACATCCCCTTACTACGCTCTGCTTACGAAGATTTGTAACATCTCGGATTGCTAGATGCGACCTCGGCTTTAGTCCGACTCTCCACTTTATCAACTACTACGTTCTATACCGAATCTTCTTCTTACATGATTAATTCGGAGAGTGTCTACAGTTCCCCTTAAAGGTATCCGACCACCGTAAACGCCAAAAAATCATAAGTATCAGGAGACTCGGTAGAGTCTCGCGCCAAGTAGTAGTTATATGTATATATACAGCGCGCGACTACCGAGGATACTTATCCCGAAGTGTAGCGGTTATCGTCTGCTATAAAACTGTCCCCTCGATTTCTGGAAAAGTTACAGCTCCAAGGATTTATGTCTGAATTCTGTATTTTTTCGTTGATTTTTCTGAGTCGAATGAGCAAAGAATCAAGCGAATCGTTTCAGTCGTTCAGGAGATATGAATTTCACCTCCTTATTTTTCTCGTAGTAAAGGCAAGGCGGATTAAGAGTCATGGGATTCATGCAGAATTTCTAAAAATGTAACTTTCACTTTTTTACCGACTTCGAAAAGGAGGAGGTACTCAATTCGACCGTTTTTTGTTTTTTAATGTTTGTCCGGCGAGAACTCTGAGATGGATGGACCCATCGGGATGAAACCTTGCCTATCTTATAGAGGATGCTCACAGTTTGGTCCGATTATAAATGTTTCCGAAATTATTTAACATTAACGACTTTTATTGCATAAACACCGATCTTTCGATTGTCCGGCGATAGCTTTGGGACGTCTTGGTCGATAGGGATGAAACTTTGAGTAACTTATAAGGGAAGTTCTCGCGGTACACCTTTTTGCATAAATTTCGGAATGTACAAGCTTTTCTTTCTTCAACAAATTTGGCTACATTTCTTCGTCTATAACTGTTACACCAATGTAACGATGAAATTCAAAATGAAATCGACCGCGAACCATCAATGATTGATTTCCTATACTAAAAAGCAACAATTTTTTTTTTTTTTAAATGTGACCGACTTCGAAAACTGACAGAGTGCCAGAGAGCTGAAAACTAAAATAGCTGAAAAGTAAAAAACAAGCAACACAAAAAATGCTCTGAAAAGTAAAAAATAACTTCTTGTTGTCATGGATACAGAAACTTGCATTAAGCCTAAATATTCTGTAACTTTTCGGAGGCGTCGCAAATATAAGTAAAATATTACAAAAGTCACGAAACCCTCACACTCAAATCTGGGAGTACTCGTGGTCTCTATGTACATATATATCTACAAATTGAAAGGGCGAAGTATATCCTACCGAATATACTAATATTGTTAACATTAACTGGTTAACATTAACTGCATACAAGATGGCAGCAATCCGAAATGCTGCAGGCTGCGGAGATGATACGGCTGTGCCGTGTTTACGTTACCGACACATTGGTTAAGCCGATTATGCCATGGCTGGTTATGTGACACAGTCCGATTTTATTTTTATTATTTGTTTTTCAGGTTCAATTCTTTATTTAGTTAATAAAAGAGCATACTATCCTTGCCCCTGTCCCTGTGATCTTGTGACTATTGAGAATTATGAAATGTCAAAAGTGTTAAGTGCGTAATTCACAAATCACAGTTCACTGTATTTGGTAATAAACGAATGCTCATTATCAATAGCTAAAATTTTAAAGTGTCTAGCATATGAATCTTTTAACTAATAATTAGTTAGCAATTATTTACAATTTTAGGGGAATGCTAGCTATTGGTAATCAGTACTTGCTTATGTAGACTAATTTCAGCACTTTAGGTTTACACTACGTCAGCTAGGCACCTGACTATCAGGATACATAAAAAAAACTAGACTGAGAATGAGAGAGCTTGCATATATAGCTTATCAAATATAACTTGCAAAGTATTAAATTAAATCATTTAGAATTTCAGCAGATTCTGGCTATTGATAATCTCCTTTGCTAATCTGAATCATTGATTGATTTAACGTTTTAGTGTTATAATATTAACCAAGCGATATGCTCATACGCAGCCTAATTTAGTGTAGTTGTATCGAGACTGTCAAGTTTGTTGCTCAAGGCATGCTTCAGCTAAAGATGCGATGCATTTGCTCTGGTAATATTGCTAAAAAACTTTTAAAGAAATTAAATTGTAGTATAGCCAGTTTTGGGTTTGAATCAGTTTCCCATTGTCTTTTTAGCTTGCAATGAAGCGTGCACACGCCAAGTTTTTTTTATTGTTAATCGCTAATTTATTATTAATTTATTATTAATTGCTAATGCGAATTAAATCGAGGTATCTTTGAATCAAAACTTGGCTTTCTTGTATATCTATTATTTTTTTTGTTATATTTAAATTTTGAGGGAAATCCAACTGCTACTTCGCGCATTTTCTTAAATTTTAATGTTTTTGGACGGATTGTATACTACAGGATATATTTGGGAGCAAGGTACTTTGTAAACACTTTGGGATTATGTGATTAACACGGGGGTGTCAGGATTACGTAATTTTTATTTAATATTAACAATCTGATCACCGGTTTCCAGGTCCGCACTCTCGGCCAAACAAAAGATGCGGTCGTTCGGTACTGCGCGATCGTCACGGAACGGAGTAATGAGGGGTGCGTCGGCTTGCCCCCTCAAAGGAGTCAGAATATAAGCCAGACGGAATTCTTAGTATCGGCAATTTCGCCTTACCTTCTTACATTACCATCTTACAACTTGTACTGTGTCTAGGTAAACCAGGGCAAAGCTAAAACGTTACCGGAATATGTGGAGAAAACGGCAAAGTATGGAAATGGCATAAAAAACTCAGTTTACAATTAACCTTGCCGTCGACATATCTGAAACATGGCGGAGAGACCGATCGGGATGGATTTTTTACTATATATGCGTCTGCACAGAAAGCTTGCAGAATGGTCATGTTATAAGAAATTTTGGGATTTGTTTAACACAAACCATTGTCGTCACATAGAAACCAATTTTTCGTTTGTCCTGACATAATTTTTGATGGAATGGTCGGATCGACACATGATATCTTTTGCATTTTGTGAATGACTCACACTTGTCTTCTTCGGAAGAAATTGTCCTGCACTAAAAACAACATTAAAAATAGTCTTTTAAAATAAATGTGAACTGACTTCGAAAATAAATAACACAAAAATGCGTAAAGAACTGGAAATCGTTTCCGGCTTATCTATGCTTACTAAATATTTCCATTTTCTGAGGTGGCGCAAAATAACCTATATTCTAGAATTAATGCGCCGTCGTCAAAAAGGGAGACATTTAGTAAGTATAAATAAAACGGAAATTATTTTGTATTGTACTATAACTTTCTTACTTCTACATTCCTATTAATGTCTATATATACCTATGCTAATTTATACAAGTCTATACTATATGTAGAGATACAAGTTGTTTGTTTGGATATAAATAATAATCTCGAAAATGATGGAACGGATTTGGAGAATTGTTTTACTGTTCAGCAGCTTACTTCTTCCTGACTAAAATAGACTGTACAGCTTCGTCTAACAGTCAATAGCACAGATGGAAGCAAGTGAAGCAGATAATAATCAGCGCCGAGGAAAGCAATTGAGCAGACAATCTAATTTATTAGCAAATACCTGTTTCCTTGGGACCGGAGTGCACTCCACCATGAAGTCGGTACGCTTAACGGGCAGAATTAAGGATAATCTCATTCCTATCGGATGTTTACAAGAAAGTACTACTGTAAGGAGGAATCTCGTGATAACATCGTACCGAGTAAATCACCCGCCTTCAAATTGGAACTTCATCTTCCACTTTTCATCAGATATTTCTGTATTATACTAGATATATTGCAGATATAATATAATATTATCTATGCTGGTATATATAGTTCTATGTTGTACATTGATACATAAAGAAAGAAAGATTGCATGTGTCTTTGTCGGAGGGAATCTCAGAAAAAACTGAACCCAATTGAAGAATTCTTTGATCATTGGAAAGTACATATCCTTCAGATAGAGGTAGGCGTAATATTTGATTAGGCTTACTCTACAGAGAACCAAGTATAAATATGACTGAGCAAACATAAAAAAAATATAACGGTCGAATTGAGTACCTCCTGCTTTTCGAAGTCGGTAAAAACACATTGGCACAAGACGGATTGAAACAGCTTTTTACGCAGGAGCAACTTGATCAAATCTGAAGAACTACTGAACAGATTTGAATGTATTTTTCACCAATATATAAAATATTACTTGAAGCTTCAGGTGCATGCAATATTGGCCTGTGACAAAAAGCGGCCGAGCTATGAAAGTAAACGTGCAGCAAGTCGAGAAAGGGTGGTATTGCGTTGATCGGCCGGGAAACTGCTCCCTGGCAGAGAGGAGACCGTAGTATATTCGGAAAAGCGTCATCAATAGAGTACAATAAGCTATAAAATATAGCAATATTTATTATTTATGGGGGATGTGCTGAAACGGGGAAGCCACAACTTGGAAATACTACTTTTTGACGGGATATGGCTCGAGCAGTCGGGGTTTGCGAGTACATGAACAACCTAGAATACCAGGTGTATATAAGCAGCCATTTTTACACAAAAATTGTTCAAATAATAAAATTTGAAGGTCGTGAAATCGACTTGAAAAAAATATTGTATTATAGAGCATGACAGGAGGATTGAAAAGGCTCTTCTGAGTATTTTCAAAAAATTATCGCCAAGAATAGTAACAATAGTATCGCCAGACAAAAATATTAGTTTGTTCAGTGTATCTCATAGCATATTCCCTAATTTTGTAATATCTTGTACCGGGGCTGATTGAGAATGTGCATCCTTTGAACGGCTACCGAGAAGTCAGGTTAGTGGTTCAATACAATCTTTTCTTTTGGTTATTTCAAGCCACATGTCACGTTCTATAACACAATATTTTTTTCAAGATGCTTCCCCGACTTCCAAATTTTATTATTTAAACAATGTTTGTACAAAAATGGCTGGTTATATAGATCTAGTATTCTAGGGTGTTCATGTACTCGCGAACCCTGACTGTTCGTGCCCTATCCTGTCAACAAGTAGCGTTTCCAGGTTGTGGCTTTCCCTTGTAAGACAGACTTCAAAAATTCAAAAGGAATGAGATGTTAAGCTATACATTATTAGAAGATATTCGTAACAAAGATAGACTAACGTACTGGTAACGTGCACACGGAACGTCACTCGGGTGAAGCCGGATAAGTCAGCTATAAGTATATTATAGTATATTATTTTAATGTATAATATAAAACATGGAATTTTCGTGTATGATTAAAATGACCATATAATTGATAATTATCCAATAGAGTAACATGTGTCTGGCACATTTAAAGGAACGCGAATCACCCGGGAGTTGTGACCAGATGTTCAATCGAGTGAGAAGTAGTAAATACGAATTCTGAAGGGAAGTTGATGCTGACGGAAATGTCGCATGCATACTTTAATAGCCGCATGTGGTTTGTACAGATTGCAGACATGCACGAAGAGTAGCGCATGCCCTATTATCGATTTCAGGAGAAGCAATTATTTTCTTCTCTTGTTGGGGAAATTTACCCCTGGTGCGAAAGCGCTGGTGGTGGGACTGTGCGCTGCTGTGGAGGAGTCGGAGCGAGGCCTTTTGGAAGGGGACTGTTTCTAGCTTTGACCGTCAGCACTGAAGTTTAGAAGTATTGCCATTCTGCAAATTCATTGCTGTGTTGGCTGTGTGACCTTTTACAATACTGAACCAGTAGCGTTCCTAATGTTATAATCTTTGAAGATTTGTTTTAAGTAACTTAAGTAAAGGTAATGTGTTGCATTGGGCGTGAATATACTTATACATTTTAGTAAACTTCAAACTAAGGTTGCGTATCCTTGTTTGAGTATTTTACTAAAGTCAAGACGATATATCTGCGATAGAGTAAAATAAAGTAACTTTTCTATATTTTATTAAAGGTTGCTTGTAGATTAATTGAATTTTCACCGAACCATAAGAGAGCCCGCAATATGTTAAGTAAAGCAAAGTTTTTATGTGTATACACTTGGCAGCGGTCATGCTTTAGGGCACCAGCGTTATAACGAATGTTGTGGGTTTATGATAGAAAGGTTGTTATTTTAATCACAATCCTAAAATCTAATTTTCACTTTTAAAATCTAAAAAACCACAGATAAATCGCAAAAATCAATTGAATTTTTTCGTCTTTACAAAATATTAATGAGTCAAATGAGCAGCTTATTCTCTATCCAAGACAAGGCCACTTGTTCTAGCGTTGAAAATACGGAAAATAAATGTGTGCTGGGCGAAGATCTGGAATTAAAAGACAATTAAAAATGTATATCTTGACCTGATTTTCTTTACGGTGCTTAAAGATGTTGAATGTACACATTATAACATTATATTTTGTTTAGAACTTTAATTCTAATAATGGCAGCTACTTTAAGTTGAATCTCGGCCTTCTCAGAATATGCTACACATCGACCGCAATTTTTAAATGATCTATCGCTTCTGCTTTTACCACGAAGATTGCCTGCTATGTTCTGACTATTTTTTATTTCAGCTTGTTTTTAAGATTTGTTCGCCCCGATTTTTTGTATGATTTTTAATGTACGGCATTAGTGAAATGTATAGTTGCGCTGAAAGCACACGAATAAATTCATTATAATGAGTGACTGTTTCCGTTTGAAAGATTGATGGTGCAAAATACTATTGTGACTGTAATATAAATTGCTGATGCTTTTGGATTCGGATTATTAGAGATGCGTATTAATTTACAAAGGGATGTGACATTTTATACAAGTGACCCTACTATATTTTTCCAGAGTCTGTGACACCGTGGTTGTGGCAATATTAAATACTAGCAATAACTTTCAAAATCTCCAAGTAGTTTGAGGCATAGCTAAACGTGGCAGTGAGTCTGTCTAGAATTATTCAAAGACTTTAAGAGTATCTTCTCACCATCTTCTTTTACTTTGAGAAAATAATTATCCTTTTCTCTAAAAAAAAATCAGCTACGTATATACATATGTAAAGAAATTCATAAATCAGGAGACTCGGTAGAGTCTCGCGCCTAATAGCTAGCTATATATACCAGCGCGAGAGCCGAGGCAACTTATCCCGAAGTATAGTGGTTTTCCTTTGTTATAAAATTTTCACTTCGATTTCGGAAAAAGTTACAGCTTGCCGGCATAACTTATGAATTAAGCACAGCCTAATTTATTTCGTCTGAATCTAATAAGCTAAAGAGTAAGGAAATTGGTCCATGCGTTCAAGAGATATGAATTTCCTCCTCTTATTTTCCGTGCGAAAACGATTCAGAAGAAGATTCAGACCAAAAATGTCGATCACATATTTTTCACGCTAGGTGGCAGAATGTTCATATATTTCTAGCTGCGAGATGATGTTATGTTAGAGAGAGAAGGCAGATGTGAGATGATGTTAGAGAGAGAAGATAGACATTAGAAAGAGACTAACTAACACAAGAAGGGTCGATGTCTTATTTCCTTGACGTTCGAGTGCTTGGTTATGTAGGTTATTTTATGACAGGAATATCTGACGCGAGGATATCTGACAAATTTAACAGTTTTATTCTCTTATTGGTACAGCTTTATGACCCTACTCAATCTAACACTGATAAGCAATATTCTCTTATTCAATACAATTATAGACTACCAAAGTTGCCAAGTGCATAACCAGGACCCACTTAAATGAAAAAGCAACAATTTGTTCACCAAGTGTTACTTCTGGTCTTTCGTGTAAATGATTTCTTAACTACGAACCTTACTAGTAATCAGTATTTGCTCAGTAAAGTTTAGATCTTTCACTTCTGTAGTTTTGAATTATGTATCTGTTCAGCAAGTTTGAAATCTACAACTGAACTGATTCTTGGGTACGCCCTTGTCAAATTTGACATTACAAATGTGTTGAATAAGAGAATTAATAGAACTTATTAAGTGTTGAGCCTAATCATAATATTAATTTAGGGGCATACTAGTCGTGGAAAATTAGTACTGCTCATCAAGTTTCAAGTCTGTCGCTTAAGTCGTTCTTAGCCTACACATTTGACAAGTTCCACACTTTTCACATGTGTCGAATGAGGAGAGGATGTATAACTTAAGGTACCACATACAAGTAAAATGTTGAAAAATGGTTCAAAATATCGTATTTTTTTTTTTACACATGAATTTTTTTCTCCAAAAATTATTATATACACATTTAAGTACACATTGCAAGCCATGTATTCTGTAAATTTCATTACGATATTAGCAGTTATCAGCGCGCCACAGCAAATTTCGTGATGTCATAATTAGTGAAACATACCTTGTGGTGACCAGTCTAGCTCCACCATTTTTTATTTGAAACGAATCACACTTTTTTTTTATTTAGAAGGCAAATAATCCTACTGCACTACGGAAAGGGATTTGTTTAATTTCAGTTTTAGCCGAACTTATCACTGTTTATAATTATCAGGGCAAGTCTTGTTATAAAATTAAGAACTATATATTGATGCAGAAAAAAACTGGGATGGATATTCAAAAAAATGCTTCGTAGTGCAGTAGGGTTATCTGTCTACTGAATGAAAAAAAAATTATGATTCGTTTTAGGTAAAAAATGGTGGAGCTAAACTGGTCACTGGAAAGCATGTTTCACTGACTATGACATCACAAAAGTTTCTGTGGCGCGCTAACCACTGTAAATATCGTAACGAAATTTACAGGATATATAGCTTGCAATGTGTACTTAAATATGTATATAATACATTTGTAAGAAAAAAATTGATGTGCAAGAAAAAAATAGGACATTTCGAACCAGTTTTCAACATTTTACTTGTATATGGTACCTTAAGCGAAGGACTCCAAATTTATTGGACGGATATGTATTGCCAGTAGATAGCCTGGCTTTGAATTCCATACAATCAAGTCCAACGCTTCATATGTTAGATTTGTTACGTCCTTACCTCCTGAACGTAACACATTATACAGATAAGCTACATCCTCCTCTTATTCGTCATATTGTTGAAATATTAAACATGTCAAATGTGTAGCTTGAAAATTACTTAAGCCAAAGATCTGAAATGTATTGAGCAAATACTGATTGGTAATGGCGGCATGTTCCTAAGTTGTGTCAGTATCAGTATCTACTCATCAAATTTCAAACCTGTCGCTTAAGTGGTTCTTAGCTCCACACTTGACAAGTTCCATACTTCACAAACTTAAGCGAAGGACTCCAAACTTGTTGGACAAATACATATGAGTTCCCAATAGAGAGCATGCCCTTGAATTGCATATAGTTAAGACCAACGCTTCATATGTTACATTATACAGATAAGTTGTACCTTCCTCCTATTTGTCACATTGTTGAAGTATTAAACTTGTCAAATGGGTAATAACAAATTATATTTTTATTTTACCGATTAACTTACAAAAAGAACTGAAATCCCCCCAAAATCATTAAAATGAAAAAAAACGCCAAGTATGTCCGCCCCCTCCCTCACTCCCTCCGCCATTCCGACCCTGTCACCCACCAACCTTGTCAAAATCATTTAAAAATTACCAAAAATAGAAATGGATATCATTG
The DNA here is from genome assembly GCA_964023945.1 of Ectemnius cavifrons. Lineage (NCBI taxonomy): Eukaryota > Metazoa > Arthropoda > Insecta > Hymenoptera > Crabronidae > Ectemnius > Ectemnius cavifrons. The sequence goes on from OZ030375.1 coordinate 9,182,230, forward strand.
GTAAACGAAAGTCAAGTTATAATTTAAATATAACTAATAACATACAAGAAAGACAAGTTTTCATTCCAAGATACCTCGAGTTAACTCGCATTAGTAATTAACAGTAAATTCACAATAAATTAGCGATTAACAATAATAAAAAAAACTTGGCGTGTGCGCGCTTCATTGCGAGGTAAGAAACCAATGAGAAACTAATTTAAATCTAACATTGACTCTACTACAATATAAAATCCTATGGAATTTTCCATTTACATTTCAATCATATATACTATATACTACATCGAAAAGGAGGTTCTCAATTCGTCTCGAATATATTTCTTTCAAAGTTTTCCAGCAATATTTCCAGAGCAAGTGCCTCGAATGAAGCGCGCACACGCCAAGTTTTTTTTATTTCTCTTTTAATTTAATTATTTAATTATTTCTCTTTTAATTCTCAGTTGATTCACTCGAGAGATGGGAAAGATTGGACACAGGATTTCTGAGGAAAACACATAACAGGATTTATTGAGGAGAGGACAAATTAAATGGTACAGGTGTAGGTGACAGCATAGTTTCGGTAGGATTTCTCTGACTCGATATAAATTTATCATTATCGAGAATAATTCTAGCAACGGCAGTATGAATTCGCGACTCGGGCGACCGGCTTTACTAGCCGTTCTCTCCATCCCAGGAGGCGACCAGGCGATAGTTCCCCGGTCTCTCCCTTGTATTCCTCAGGTGTTCAGGAAGCCGCCCTGTACTCTCCTCTGGAAGGCGACCGGCTTTACTAGCCGTTCTCTCCATTCCAAGAGGCGTCCAGTGTTTGGTCTCGCGGGCCACTGCCTTCTAATGTCCACTCACGGAGCATTGTCCCGCTCACGTATTTATATTGTAGCATTATTCTTTCTTTGACACGCCGTTAGGTCTTCAAGCCTCACTGATTTCTTACCTACATCTGCAGCCATAATTATCTTTTCAGTCGTTTTGTTCACTTTCTCTGTCTTTGCATTTTTATTGAACTCCTCTTCGACTCTGTTGCCCATCTGGCCTGCAAATGTCATTTTATCACCCGGCTGCTCTTACCCGGATTAACTTCCATATCTCTGAACTTCTCTTAATTTATGACCAGGTATGTCCAGACGGCGAGCGTCTCACCTCTTCCCCCGGGCGTGGGAAAAACCCTTTTGCCCCCCCTTTAAGGGTGCCGGAATTCTTGTGCCACAATCTTCATTTTCATACTTCTTATTCCTGGCTCACTTTTTCCACCACTCCTCGCCATCAGCCAATCAGCGCTATTTTCACATTTTTCCGAAGTCTATATACACTTCTCACAACAATTAATGCATCACTTTTTTTGACCGAAAAATTACCGATTTTTGAAGCGGCATAACTCGGCTCGACAAAATCGTACAGCAGTTCTTTAATACTCATTTTACAGCTTGAAGCTTCCTCTTTCAGAGCTTATATCACATTTTTATTTGCAATAATTTGTCTGTTATTAAACAAATGAAAACTGGAGCTATGTTTTTTCTGTTCGAATTACGCAAGTTCAAGAGAGTTCACGCAGTTGGAATTTTTTTTTGGTAAAATCACATTAATGTTATCTTGAGAAGGAAAGTTTCCTCTTTAAAATGAGCGATTGTAAAGTTGGGTACGATTTTTTAAAAGTTGTTTACCGCACTATTATTAGGAAGTGTGCCGCCGGCATTGGAATTACCTAAGTTACACCACGAGGAGGTTGCTCGGTCGGACTTGTACATCGCGCGCGCGCGCGCGTGCGCGTACGCGTGTGCGTTTAAAGGTTTAATACCGAGTGTTACCGCCACGCTGTCTTATGATTTCTCGGCATCTTTGCCGCATATTGATGCAGCGATGCATAATATCCTGAGGGATATCGCGTCAAATTGCCGAAAGGGCAGGCTCTAATTTCTGCAGGGTTGTTGGATGTCTTGCAAGGTCTCGTAGCTGCCGCCTCAATACGTTCCACACATGCTCAATAGGATTGAGATCTGGACTGTATGGGGGATGCGCGATTGTTTGGATGTCGTTACTCTGAAGGAACTCTCGCGTGTGCCTTGCTGTGTGCGGCCGAGCGTTATCCTGCATGAGCAAAAATTGCGGGCCGATTTGATTACGCATCGGCAATACATGTGGCTGCAAAATCTCCCCCGCTATCATGCAGGATAGCGCTCAGCCGCATACGGCAATGCACGCACGAGAATTCCTTCGGAATAGCAACATTCGAACAATCAAGCGAGCACCCACCCAGTCCAGATCTCAATCCTATTGAGCATAGGGATGTATAGGGTGGTAGCTACGACATCTTGCAAAACATCCAACAATCCTGCAGGAATTAGAGGCTGCCACGCACGCACGCACGCACGCACGCACACACAGACACACACACACACACACACGAGGTCCGACCGAGCAACATCCTCGTTGTGTACTTTGGGTAATTCCAATGCCCGCGACACACTTCTTAATAACAGTGCGATAAACAACTTTTAAAAAATCGTACCCAACTTTCCAATAGCTCATTTTAAAGAGGAAGCTTTCCTTTACAAGATAACATCAATGTGAACTCACTAAAAAAAAATTCTAACTTCGTGAACTCTCTTGATCTTGCGTAATTCGAACAGAAAAAACATAGCTCGAGTTTTCATTTGTTTAATAACAGACAAATTATTGTAAGTAAAAATGCGATATAGGCTCTGAAAGAGGAAGCTTCAAGCTGTAAAATGAGTATTACAAAACTGCTGTACGATTTTGTCGAGCCGAGTTATGCCGCTTCAAAAATCGGTAATTTTTCGGTCAAAAAAAGTGATGCATTAATTGTTGTGAGAAGTGTATTTTGCGACACTTAGTTTTAAGCTTCAGAACCACTATTCCTGTGCGAAGAACTATTCCTGTGAGAACGACTATTCCTGTACGAACGACGATTATTGTGTCAACTACTGTGCGAGGATTATGCATATAAGAAGCGAAGTTCGAACACGCATTTTCGACTCGCAGTATTCAAAACGTATCTCTACTGTGGACTTAATCGCACAGGGTTCTCCCGCTTACTATTAGCAGAGGTCCATCTTAACTCTGACCTTTGCAAGCGTGCATCCAGAGTGTTCATTACACTCAACAATTTGTATCATTTTAGTATCAAACACTATTGCCGATGATTAGCCATAGAGGCTTTTGATTGCTGAATAAATTATTAGTTTCACCTGAAACCATCAAAGCGTGTTCCGGAAGATTTACGACCTTCAATCAAGGAACCCTTAACATTCAGAAGCTGACTCCTGTACTCCCTGGTGCTATGCGAATACTCTCAGGCGGCCGTGGCTTCGTACCTCGTCCTTCGAGATCGCAGTAGAATAGGGCGAGCGCTTACGCGTCGCGATTTTATGTGGTGCCGTTGCTAAGTGGACCGAGCCGCCGTCGCCACGATCAACAACGCGGTTACTATGCAGGTGGCCGCTCGGTTCGGAGCTCGGGATCGCATGGGGCTCCCGGCATGTCCGCGGTGCGGGGAGGTATCGCGAACCTCCTTCGCTCTTTCGAATTTTGGAGTAGTTTGTTCGGGGTGCATCGTTACATTGTGAATTTATTGTTAATTGCTAATGCGAGTTACCTCGAGGTATCTTTGAATGAAAACTTGGCTTTCTTGTATGTTATTAGTTATATCTGAATTATAACTTGACTTTCGTTTACCAATGATATCCATTTCTATTTTTGGTAATTTTTAAATGATTTTGACAAGGTTGGTGGGTGGCAGGGTCGGAATGGCGGAGGGAGTGAGGGAGGGGGCGGACATACTGGGCGTTTTTTTTCATTTTAATGATTTTGGGGGGATTTCAGTTCTTTTTGTAAGTTAATCGTTAAAATAAAAATATAATTTTTTATTACCTATTTGACAAGTTTAATACTTCAACAATGTGACAAATATGAGGAAGGTACAACTTATCTGTATAATGTAACATACTAAGCATTGGTTTTAATTATATGCAATTCAAGGGCATGCTATCTACTGGCAACTCATACGTATTTGCCCAACAAATTTGGAGTCCTTCGCTTAAATTATATATTCTCCCTTCATTCAACACATGTGAAAAGTGTACAACTTATCAAATGTGTAGGCTAAGAACCACTTAAGCGACAGGTTTAAAATTTGATGAGCAGCACTAATTTTCCACAAACTAGTATGCCCCTAAATTGGTGAACAAATTGTTGCTTTTTCATTTAAGTGGGTCCTGGTTATAAACTTGGCAACTTTTGGTAGTCTATAACTGTATTGAATAAGAGGATATTGCTTATCAGTGTTAGATTGAGTAGGGTCATAAAGCTGTACCAATAAGAGAATAAAACTGTTAAATTTGTCAGATATTCTCGCGTCAGATATTCCTGTCATAAAATAGCCTACATAACCAAGCACTCGAACGTCAAGGAAATAAGACATCTACCCTTCTTGTGTTAGTTAGTCTCTTTCTAATGTCTATCTTCTCTCTCTAACATAATCTCACATCTGTCTTCTCTCTCTAACATAACATCATCTCGCAGCTAGAAATATATGAACATTCTGTCACCTAGTGTGGAAAATATGTGATCGACATTTTTGGTTTGAATCTTCTTCTGAATTGTTTTCGCACAAGAAAATTAGAGGAGGAAATTCATATCTCTTGAACGCATGGACCAATTTCCTTGCTCTTTAGCTTATTGGATTCAGAAAAATAAATTAGGCTGTGCTTAATTCATAAGTTATACCTGCAAGCTGTAACTTTTTCGGAAATCGAAGTAAAAGTTTTATATCGATCGAAAACCGCTACCCGTCGGGATAAGTAACCTCGCCGTCTCGCGCTGGTATATATAGCTAACTACTTGGCGCGAGACTCTACCGAGTCTCCTGATATGCTATAACTAATATTACATCCGTCAAATCATCGTTCTTCAAATAGCTTCTTAACCAATGAACCGATTTGGCCGAAATTTTCACCAGGTCTTCCTTAATAAGGCTTTTAGGTTTATTTTGTTATGTATAGCAAGTAGTGCTTTCACAGATGTTCCTTTAGTGTGTTCGCTATTGCGAATATTGAAGTCAAATCTTCAAGATAGTTAGCACTCATATTATTTTGTAACAACATCTTAAAACCACAGAAACTCTCATTGTATATTTTGTGTTTGTATTATTTGATCATTCAAAATATATTGAACATTATTCTAGTTTTCATTAAGAAATCAATTGTGTCATCATTACTAAGTTCCTGTTTAGTCAACCTTGTTTCAATTAATCACAATAAGGAAAGGAATAATAAAAGATCCCACGAGGATCCATCTTTACCGCTCGAGGTGTATCCGGCGAGCCACAGTAAGGTTTAACTCTAGCTTAGGGCATTCTTCCATGATCGATGAGCAGTCTTGAGTCTGGTTAAGGTGAAATAGCCCTTAGCACGATCTTAGAGCATATTTTAGGAATCACGAAGCCTGGCTCGTAACACCGAACACAACATTTCGAAAGCAAGACAAAAATTGGAAAATGTTGTCCTTTTCCCCAGTATTAACGTATCTACGAGATATGTTAATGGATGCCTTGAAACGAGAAACGTTTCATTTCGTTTTCGCCAGCTCGGCGTTTTCTTCGACATCGATACTACGAAATAACTCTTGTAATAATTGTATGTTATAAAAAAATACTCCCAAACGCATGGAACAAACACCTGGTCGATCCGCACCATAATACATAATACATACATAATACGCGTAAAACTAGCACCGCTTGAAAGGAAGGTTAAAGGTATAAAAAATGTGTGCATTATTTTATTCTATTTGTATTATAGCAAGAACCTTTAAAACAAAATTTTATTCTTTTCTGAACATGAAACAGGCAAAACATAATAATGATACCTGCAAGCCTGCGTATTGTTTGGTAACGGATTAGTCTGGTCATTTAACTTTCTAAATTTTGGGTGGTGAATCTGAGGAATTACAGAGGAGTTTTCTCAAGGTCAAGACCTTATAACCAAATCGTTTTCTCGCAGACGAGAATTGTAGATTCACCTCACTTCATCAAAATACTTAAGATCATTTTCAAGATAAAATTAAGAAATGTAGAAGGATTGCTCGTTTAATAGTGCAGGAAGGCCAGGACAGGTTATAGGATAGAATACATATTGCAATTTGTAGGAGAGAACGCGTTAAATGCCGGAATCAGTGAGGAAGGCATAGTTCTTTAAGATTAGGGGTGGGGGGTGCGGTTGATATCCGATCTCTCATGGAGGAGAATCGAATTAAGTTCCCGCAAGATTCTGTGCTATCCTGTTACACGTTATTATTGTTGCAACAGTCGATACCTTTCGTAATAATGCAGTGAACTTTTCTCCACATGGACGACCTTGCCGTTTAGTATTAGCATTGCTGCGTGTAGGTGTCACTTACTTTCGCGCCTTGAGAAACCTTTCACTGTCTTGCACCTATATAGACGAGTGGCAGATAGGCCCGCGCTACATACCACACGCAAACAGGCCCGTATTTTAATGTTAACTCTTTACGAGTTATGAAGAGCTATTTCGGGGTTAGTTGTACAAGTTCGTCAATAAAAGTCGGGCTACCGCGGCATTCTTTCGCTTAGCAGGTGGTAACCGAGCCTTCCTTTTATATGTATGTATGTATACACATATGATATATTGTATATTTGTTACGACGCGGGTGATATTTCATATGTGTGTTAACAATAACTAATTTTAAATAATAATATATTGTTGCACTTGTCGTTGCTGCAAAAATCGTCTAAAGATGTATAGCTCGTCCTCTCATTCCTCTTGGTGCTTTGGAGCTACTCCTGAAGCCTCTTGAGAGAGTAACAAATATTGAAATCATAACTCTATACAGGAATGGAAATCGTACTAAAATCGATTCACCAGTTTTCAAGTTCATTGCAAATATATAGACAGACAAACAAACAACCGTTTCCCTTTAGATTTATTAGAGAACTAATCGGCGGACATGTATGTTTGGATAAGGGAATTTTTAGATCATAGAACTGTCACATTCTTGACGTTGATCTCCATATATTTAACCTTTAACTACGCAATTAGTCTGATATTTCGCTCTCTCCACACGCAAAACTTTTAGCTTCGAAATTTTTTTATAGTTAATTTGTAAAACCTTGTAATGTAAAAGGGAATCTTTTTTATTATTATAAAATATCAGAGTTAAAAAGTTGAGCTTATGAATAATTAAAAATATACAAAATATTTAAATATTGTAATTAAATATTTATTGTGATACGTTCAATAATTTGTTACGTCCAGACTGTTATAAATTATAATAAACTACAATAGCCTAATAAATTTATTACACAAGAGGGAAAATTGTATAAAAGTTAATCTAACATGATCCCACCAGCATTCAAAATTTTACACCCATTTCCAAACATGGGTACTGGGAGAGTCTGTACCATAAATATTTCTGGTATCGCCGAGCAAGCAATTGCTCACATAAATTTACAGCTGGTCACAAACATAAAAGAGCATTTATAAAATTACAATCAGGTACGGTTACCAGAAAAATATTTATAGGGCCAATTGCCAATAGACGATGCTAGCAGTCTACTACGCAGATCGCCAATAGACGATGACAGAAGTTAAAGGGTTAAACGAAACGCAAGCATTAATCGTAGCAATCAGTAATGCAGAAATTAAATATGATTTAGTTAAAGAATTATAGGCACCAGATCTGGTTAACTACGAAAGCTGTGTTAGGACCGGTTGTGCTATTAGATGTGCACTGAACGGTATGCATACATACAAGACATATTCGAAACCGCCGACTCACCAACTCACCAATCTGGCCAGTCATTTAAAAATGATCAAAAATAGGAATGGATATCAGTGGTAAACAAAAGCCAAGTTATAATTCAGATATAATTAATAACATACAAGAAAGCCAAGTTTTCATTCAAAGATACCTCGATTTAACTCGCATCAGCAATTAACAATAAATTAGTGGATAACATTAATAAAACAAACTTGGCGTGTGCGCGCTTCATTTATTAAGTAATTCTCAAGCTACACATTTGACACGTTTAATACTTCAACAATGTGACAAATAAGAGGAGGATACAGCTTGTCTGTATAATATAATATATGAAGCGTTGGACTTAATTATATGTAAATCTCTCCTCATTCGACACATGTGAACAGTGTGGAACTTGTCAAATGTGTAGGCTAAGGACCACTTAAACGACAGGCTTGAAATTTGATGAGCAGATACTGGTTTTCCACGACTAGAATGCCCCCAAATTAATATTGCGATTAGGCTCAATACTTAATAAGTTCTATTAATTCTCTTATTCGATACATTTCTAGTGTCAAATTTGACAAGGGCGTACCCAGAAACCACTTGAGTGAGAGATTTCAAACTTGCTGAACAGATACATAATTAAAAACTACAAAAGTGAAAGATCCAAAGTATTCTTAGCAAATTCTGATTATTTGTAAGATTCGTAGTTCAGAAATCATTTACACGAAAGACCTGAAGTAGCACTTGCTCAACAAATTGTAGCTTTTTCGTTTAAGGGGTAGGCTAGGCACGTGACTTTTAGCGAGTTGGCCGTTCGCTGTGTTACCTACAAAATTTGACGGGCGAGATGGAGCTGCTCGCGATGTCTATCGCATGATCCAGCCTACAAATGTGTGTGTATCAGGTCTCACACATTCATATGTTCATCTGTTTTGATCCCCCTTTTTTGCAGCACTCGTTTATCGCTTTTACGATCTTGAACTGAGAAGCTCCCGAGGTTCCGAGACCGAGTCCGAGCCGAGTCGCAAGTACGCATACTATATACGTATAGTATGTACGTATGCGTACTATAGCATATTATACTATATATGGGGATCGGTGTGTCTCTGTTTCCTTTCGACTGTAATAGACTGTCTCACATTATACGCATGTTACGTATATGCTATTGCCAAAAGTATAGCCATACATAGAATTCATTGAATGTCGATTTTATAAAAACATAAAGTAAAAGGAAAAGTATAGGAAATATAGAAGTGGCGCGAATTGCGAATCTGCTCTATGTCTGTAATTACATTTTGGACAACCAAAAATTTATGAAACGCCGCAACTATTCTGTTTCATATTATACAACTGTGTCCAAAACGTGGCATTATTACCATTTAAACTGTTTTTAGTATGGCATGAACATATGAGATTGATGGAAAAAGAATATGATCAGACAAAATCTTGTAGATTATGATTTTAATGATTCGTTTGACGTTGAACGATTCGAATGATTACATGTATACGCGTATATACTTTTTTACAAAATCAATAACTTTTTTTATGAAATATTATTCTACGTGTAGAGATCGAAACTGTAGCCGACTATAGCCGTAGCTGTTCCTTTTTTCTAATAAATGGTGTTTGCAGTCTTTTTTCGGAAAGAAAACACGTAATGAGAATAGTTGAAGTAGTGCCTCAGCATGGCAAAGAGATTCGAATAGCAAGGCATGAGTTCGATTCCCAGTGTGAGATGTGTTATGACAGTTTCTATAGCTATACAGGACAAATAATATACATCTATGCGCTGGAAATGCATAGCAATTCTGTTGAGGAGGAATGTTATCATACGTCTGTGCTAGGAATATTAGGGTGTATGTATGTATTTGAGCTATGGGAAATATTTCTATTTTGCAAAAACCAATACAGGACTGCATTTTTAAAAATCCAGAAAATAAAATATTATGCCACTTTAACTTGAACCAATACATATTTGCACAATAATTTGAGGCCTATAAACCTTAAAAATTATAAAGGCATCTACCAGTGCTCACACGTATCTTTGGATTGAAATATTAGTTCTACGTAACAGTCCTCTGATTCTAGTATCAGATATAGCAAAACCAAGGATTTTTTACAGTGAAGCATTCAAGAGAATGAAGAGTACTTTGGCAAAAAGTATGCACAACTCCATTTCATTCCAGTTTATACTATAACGATAAAAGTAACTATGAAATAGCAGATCTCGATTAGACAATCCTTTTCACAAAAATCATTTGCAAAGAACTGTTACTCAGATCTAAATGCTTCAGTTCAAAGATATGTTTGCGGACCTATAACTTCCTTTTGGTTACTAAGATGCAAAAGTCTCATATTATTGAATAAATATCTATTGATCCAAACTCAAACAGCTGTATTTACCAAGCGTTTGGTTGTTGCCTCTAACTTTTTGGAAACACACAATAACTGGAATATCAACTGTTCATAATCATCTTATAGTATCAAAAACAACACAGTTATGTAGGCTCTCATTCAGAGTAGGAACGGCCCAAATTATTACAACAACTTAAGAATATTTAAATAACAAGACACTGCATTTGAGAAAGACATTGCAATATTGTTGCACTATTTATTAGAATCCTATAAATCCCACAGCTAAAAAACATAAATATAAGGGTAGGGCATTGTTGTAAAATCATATTTTCATGAAGTATATCCGCATCGCGCGTATGCCTAACCCCAGAACTTGCTGTCAAAGCTGTCAAACAGCGCAGACTAGCCTTCTCACTCAGGCGCCGGCTGAACTAAAGTACTCAGCTATACCGATCTGCATATCAACAACATGGCCACAATACGCAAGAATCATGCTTCCGAATTCCCGCTTTCATTCGCTTATATGAAATGATTTTGGGTTGGGAAAGGTCTCAATCGAAAGATAAAAGTCCAATCTAGCGCGCAACGTTGAGAGTTTCTTGAAAAATGCTATTACTATGTTCTAAAAAACCCTGTGAAAAGGTTTCCTCAGCACTGTTTTCACAACATTTAGCATATTAGTTTAACTAGAAAACATCGTAATTCTTGCAAAGTCTCAACGTAGCACGCTAGATTGGACTTTTATCTTTCGATTGAGACCTTTCCCAACCCAAAATCATTTCATATAAGCACACAGGATGTGGCCTCCCGAAGCATGATTTGGGCCATTTGGGCCGGTAAAGGAGCGCCTCTACCTTCCGGAGTCTAGCCCCTTGTGAGTCCTGGTTATGCACTTGGCAACTTTGGTAGTCTATAACTGCATTGACTAAAAGGATATTGCTTATCAGTGTTAGAATTTTGGTAGGGATGAGTTTAATAATTTTCATAAAGCTGTATCAATAAGAGAATAGAACTGTTAAATTTGTCAGATATCTCCGCATGCAAGGACTCGAACGATAAGGAAATAAAACATTCTGTGTTAGTTAGTCTCTTTCTATATGTCTACCTTCTCTCTCTAACATTATCTCACAGCTTGATCACGTCCTGCCATCTGACGTGGAAAGTATGTGAACGTTCTGACATCTAGCGTGGAAAATATATGATGGACATTTTTGTTCTGAATCTTCTTCTGAACCCGTTTTCCCTCGAGAAAATAACAGGAGGAAATTCACATCTTTTGATCGCATGGACCAATCTCCTTGCCCTTTAATTCATTGAATTGAGAAAAATAAATTAGGCTGTGCTTAATTCATAAGTTATGCCTGCAAGCTGTAACTTTTTCGGATATCGAAGTGAAAGTTTTATAACAGACAAAAAACGCTATATTTCGGGATAAGTTCCGTCGGCTCTCGCGCTGGTATATATAGCTAACTACTTCGCGCGAGACTCTATCGAGTCTCCTAATAACTGAGGATTTGGATAACGCTGCTCCGGATAAAAGAGGCTCTTCTATATGTATATGTATGTGTGTATTTGTATATTTGTGTCTACATGTTTAATGGAATTCAAAGCACGAAATGAAACTTTGTTTACATACCACTGACCAATAATGTGGTTTTACTTGTTGTCTCCCTATTTTTGTTGAACAGTTACGTGTAATAATGTGTATAATGTAATATGTGTATGTATACTTCAACCCAATGCTTGTATCCTACATATGGCCTACACTGGTCGAAATTCTTTAATATCAATATCTAAAATGTTTGACCTCAAAGTAAAAGCGCTTAAATGAATTTCGGCCACTGTATAAGTAAGATATTTCTGACAGATTCCCTTAAGATGATCGGATCATTTACGGTCGAACACTAATAAATGACGGAAAGTCCATTTTTAAATGTTAAATCTAGTATTGTGCGCCAAAAATTTTATATTATTCTATAACATCGTTTGTGTTTTAACAAAATACTGGGTTATTTTACTCAAATTATTTGTTTGAATTAGATCTTTAGTCTGTTCTGTATTGAGTATGCGTGTATATAGATTGTTGTAACATACAGATAAGGCTACAAAATAGAACTTTAAACCAATCGTACAAGGTAGTTTCAACGATGTTAGTACACTGATATAAGTTTTGATTATAACTACAGCTAGCGAATTTGGCCATGTAAACCTTTCACTAGTAGAAACAAGACTTTGAAACAAAAAGTATGCGCCTTTTCATATTGTATATTGTTCACTATCAGAATATTCTCTGCATCTACAAGAAAAATGAGTTAAAGGTTGCTTATGTTCATGTAGCATAGCATTATGAATTGGAGATTGAAGTTGTATGTATGTTTAAAAAATGTCACCTCAAACAATCAAGAAATGTTAAATACTTGGCTTATCACCCTTTAAAACAGTACTAATTCAAATAATTAAGTAGTAATTATGAATGCCTACCAACCATTTATTACGCCCTTTTGGGAGATATGTGTGTACATCCCGATTCCGAATCCCGTTTAAAGACTGATTATTATTTGTCAATTAAGTTTATTATGCCCCAATGCTTCTTTGTAACAACTGTTGCATGATTCCATAATTCAACATTATGACTGCGTACCATCATTGTTACCACGCTGTTACATTGATGTGCAGTCATTCATTGTCGGTTTCCTATACTCAATATTTGCTAATTCAATCTTGCATATATTGGACTGCAAAGGAATGTTTCAACCCTTTGGCTAAATTTGCAGTACGTTTAGAATGACTAAGTGGTGAAATTGTAATGCAGGCTGTTAGTCGTTTTTAAAAATCAAACTTTGTCAGTCTCCAAAACTTTTATGAAAGTAAATGAATTTCGGTGCACATATTTCAGCTTTCATCATATAGCAGATTTGATATGTCGTACGCATATATTCGATTGTGAATTGTTCTTGTTTCTTATGTCGCCAATTGCTGTTTACACATACATTGTGGCGTCATCGTACATTTGCATGCGATGGCAACCGAATAATTTTTTGAGGAACACTCTCATACTTATTCCTACTATGCGAAAATCACCAATACCACAACGATGACATGAGATTGATTTCATTTTCAAATGAAATGAATTATCGTCGATTATATGAATACACGCAGATACTAGAATTGGATTGCAATTAGCTTGGAGCGCGAACCAAAAAGCAGACCTCATCCTTGATCGATTTTCGAAACGCTATTACCACATCACTCTTGTTCCGCTATCTCTCCGCTATCTCTTTACCCCCGCCTACCTTTCCTCTATTAGTTTCCTTTGCTAGATAGCTCTACTGCAGATGAATATAGTATCAGTCAGTCACGTAACGGCCGACGAGCCATTACACTGCCATCGACCGTTTAATTTCGTCATGATTATAAAACGTCGTTTGAACTCATTGATGCCCTTTCTTTTTAAGTTGCTGGTCCCTACCCTGTTCCTACTTTCTGTTGCAGATCTAGAGTCGGTTAGAGTGCGCTAGGCGAAAATACAGGGTGCGAGCAGCGGGATGTAGCCGGAGAAGTGAGTTCCGAAAGAATCGATGAAAGCAAGAATGCAGAGGAGGGAAGCAAGGGATCAGAAGAGGATATGCACTATCGAGTTGTGGTGGTGGTGAGGACGGCGTCAGCAAGTGACAAGGACAACTCTTAAGTATCACTGCCACGATAATGCTGAGATAGATCATCTTTTTGTCCCGAGGCCGTCCGTCAAGAGATTTTTGTGATCGAACTCTTTTCTCTCTCACTTTCGTTCCCCCCTCGAGCTTTCTGAGTCGCGATCAAAGACTGAAGTTATCAAAGGGAAAAAAGATGCTGGGAGTGAGTCAACCGGGAAATCTGCCCTCGAGTCTGCGACACTCTGCGAGTTTCTCCTGTTTGCAACGAAGCTCCACCGGCGAGGGTCACCGAACACGCACCTCTACCTTGTTGCAGCAGTCGAGCCTGCAGCTGAGCGGCAGTGGGAGTCACCAGCAGTTCTCAGCTGGGCAGTCCTCTGGCTCTGGCACTAGCACCAACTCCGGAACCGGCAACGTGCAGCATCGCGTCGAAGCGCTGGAGTCCCTCCAGGATAGCAACGACTACGGCTTTGTGAGAGTGAGGCCCCGACTGCGTAGTACCAACGCAACGTTGTACCACGAGGAGGAGGTCGCACTCCAGAAGAGTGGCTATCGAGAGCGGGACTCCTCGGCGCTGAGCGATCGAGAGTGCGAATCGAGTTTCCGGGAGTGCTCCCTCAATCTCAAGCTGAAAGCCCAGGAGCATTCGCCGAAGGCGAGTGTCACGAACAAGAATCAGAACCCACTGAAGGGTGCCTTGATATTGTTCACCTCAACATCTTCCTGGTGGAAGGCCCGGCAGAGGGAGGAACAGTTGAATAGTAGGACGAGCAGCGGGGCTACTACCGTCCCAGCCAGCGGCGGCTCTACATCTGAGCGAAAGTGGTCGAATATTCCGATGACGTCACCTTCGCTCGAGAAAAAGTGGCCGCTCACCCTGACCTCGCCGACCAATGATCGGAAATGGTCAGTAGGGAATGCCGGGGCACTCGCGTCACTGGGTGACGAACGGAAGTGGGGCAAGTCGTCGCTCTCCTCGAACTCAGCCAGCCAACAAGACAGGAAGTGGCGATCTCTTGGGGCTCTTTTAAGGGCTCCCGCGGCTGGCAGTTCGCACGCTCCTCATGATTCACTCCCGCAAAATATGAGCGCCTCTATGATCGAGAACGATCACTATCGAGAGGATCCTCCTGGCTCGGCATCAAAGGCTAGCCGCTATCAGCAGCCGACCTCCTACTCGGCACGCGTCTCCAGAGTGAGCATATACCGCGAAAACGGCGATTACAACCAGAGCAATGGAAAATTGAAGGTCAACCGGCGACTCTACCAGGATAATGGAGAGTCCAGCGAGAGGGAAAGCGAGGAGCAGCACTCCTCGCAGAACAGACATCAGCTCGAAGAGGAATGTAGGGCTCGGTCCAATCGGGAGAACATCTGCAGGGCGGAACAGCCCGCAGAGAGCCGCACCTCTTCCACCAGATCGAATAGAGCGCAAAGCTTTTATCTGCTTGACGATTTCTTGCGGCCTCAGCCCCAACCGAACAACAAATGCATGCTTAATCTTTATCTGCCGTCGTCACACTCCAAATCAGGAAACGATCCTCGATCGGCTGAAGCGCAGCCAAAGCAAGAGGCGCAGAGCAACATCACTAACATTACGCCTCCGCGCCGACATAACTCGAGCTCCGATAGTCTCGAGGTCGCACAGAGTCCTCTTCCTCCTCCTGTGCCGCCCCCACCACCGCAGCTCACTACCAGAGACCGAGATAGAGGTGACAACTTCAAAGAAAAGGATTCCTGTCCGTGCAAAATGTGCAGATTTTCCAATCTGCAACAGCGATCTTTCGTCGACGAGGTAAGTACTCACAAGGGACAATACTTCTACACTTAGATTGCAACCCCATTGATTCTCCCGATTTCAGCTACTCCTGAACATTCTACATACAGTAAGCAGCGAAAATTGTCGAACACTGGTGTGTTCCTAAGGTCATCACTTGATATTTCAATTGTTGGTAGAGCAACGCACCTAGCTAGTTTTATTCTGACAATAACTGATTTACCCTTGTTAGCAACGATATATAATTTTGCATCTAAAAGTTCACACACGCAGAAAGAACTGATAAAGTAAATAATGCCTTTTTTTCGGGTGACAAATATAGTTGAACAGTAGGCGTAATAATTTTTCTTAGATTAATTATAATGATGAACAGTTGATTTGAATACATTGCAGCAAAACTAGTTTCTTTGATCACTCATTGTTAGAGAAAATAACCAAAGCGGTTGCTTTATAAGCAAATATAAAGAATGAAGTCTTAACATTAACTATACTATACTGGTATCCGAATAATTTTGTTACTTTACTCGACATACGCGACGTGTTTACTTAATTTGACTGAATCCTTATTCAGCTAATTGAGAGTAAATGTTACATTAAAATGTAAGAAAATGCGCCAAATAGTAGTTGGATTTCCCCCAAAATTAAAATATAACAAAAAAGATAATAAACCCGCGCAGTGGCTCAGGGGGATAAGTGCTCGACCCGTAATTAGCGGGGCTCGGGTTCGATCCCAACACCTGTCATCGCTGATTTTCAGCACGTTCACGCACTGCAGCGGGGGGGTGGTTCGGATTCCACCTTAAAAATAGTAGGTCCACCCGGTATGAGCATAAGTTTGGTGTCCCCCCCTGCCTTATGGACGCTCATACAGGGTTTGGTATGTGAATGCAGGAGGTATATTCCATACCCGTCGCAAACCCTGAGGGGAGTCGACGTTAATCAAGTGAAGAAGAAGAAGAAGAAGAACAAAAAAGATAATAGATATATCATACAAGAAAGCCAAGTTTCCATTCAAAGATACCTCGATTTAATTCGCATTAGCAATTAATAATAAATTGACAATAAAAAAAACCTTTCCGTGTGCGCGCCTCATTGCGTGGTAAAAAGACAATGGGAAACTGATTCAAACCCAAAACTGACTTTACGACAATTTAATTTCTTTAAAAGTTTTTTCGCAACATTACCAGAGCAAGTGCCTCGAATGAAAGGCGCACACGCCAAGTTTTTTTTTATTGTTAATCGCTAATTTATTGTTAATTGCTAATGCGACTTAAATCGAGGTATCTTTGAATGAAAACTTGGCTTTCTTGTATGATATCTATTATCTTTTTTGTTATATTTCAATTTTGTGGGAAAACCCAACTGCTACTTGGCGCATTTTCTTACATTTTAATGTTTTTGGACAGATTTCATGCCTTTTTGTTAGTTAATGCTTAACAATAAAGACAATCGAATTTCGAATTAGTTATCAATGGTTTAATTAATAAATTTAAAAGTAGAATTTTATTAAAATGTCAAGTACCATTTCTGTTCAAATATGCACCATCACCTATGTGAATGTTTATGTTATAATGTAACTTTAATGTTACAATGTATTTATAACTTAATTATGCACATAGGAGGAGATCTAAGAAATTGAGCTGAATGTGAGAATATAGATTCCCTACATAATATACCTTGCACTTGACAAATTCAATATTCCAAAGTTAAACAGTATGAGATTTACAGCTTGCCTAATGTAATTTAAAATTTTAACTTTAGTCTGTTAGAAGTTAGAAGCATGGTAGCCATTGGTAATAATTAGCACTTATGTATTTACTGATTCCTAATAGCTAGGATGCATTTAAATTGCAGATTAGATAAGCTATACCCTCATACGCAGTTTAACTTTGGGATATCTTGAGTGCCAAATGCATAGGTCACGAAGCACACAATCTAAAGTAATGAAATTTGCTAAACAAATACTGATTACTAATAACTATTATATCCCTAAATGACATGCGATTGGTTATTGGTGCTTGCTTACATCATTTTAGCTCCTTAGCTGAAGCGGTCCTTGAACAATGAACTTGACAGTCAAGATACAACTAAATTAGACTGTGTATGAGCATTTTGCTTGATTTATATATATACTATAATTGTAAAGCGTTAAGTCAAACAATGATTCAAATTAGCAAAAGGGAGATTCCCAATAGCTAGAATGTATTGAAATTTTAACTTATTTGACTTAATGCTTTACAAGTTATTCCTGACTGTCAAGTGGCTAGCTGGCCTAAAGTGCTGAAATTAGTCTAAGCAAGTACTGATTACTAATAGCTAGCATTCCCTTCAATTGTAAATGATTGCTAATTATTGCTTAAAAGATTCATATGCTAGACACTTGACAACTTTACCTATTGATAATGAGCATTCGTTTACCAAATGCAAGGGATTGTGAGTTACGTAATTAACACTTTTGGCATTTTATAATTCTTAATAGTTGCAAGATCATAGGGACAGGGACAAGGACAGTGCTGTATGTAAGGAGTATGCTGTTTTATTATCTGAAATAAAATAATAAAATCGGACTGTCTCACATAACCGTTATGACACCCAACCAACTGCGGCATAACTGGCTTAACCAATGTGTCGGTAACGTAAACACGACATAGTCATATTATCTCCGCAGACCGCAGCATTTCGGGGTGCTCCCATCTCGTGTGAAAAAAGTGAAAGCCACATTTTTAGGAATATCGCCTAAACATAAGGACTCTTAATCCGCCTTGCCTTTTCCACGAGAAAAATAAGCAGGAGAAATTCATATCTCCTGAACGACTGAACCGATTCGCTTGATTCTCGGTTCATTGGATTCAGAAAAATCAGCGATAAAATACAAAATTCAGAAATAAATCCCCGGAGCTGTAACTTTTCATAAATCGAGGTGAAAGTTTTATAACAGACGACAACTGCTACACTTCGGGATAAGTATCCTCGGTAGTTGCGTGCTGTATATATATATAACTACTACTTGGCGCGAGACTCTACCGAGTCTCCTGATGACAGGAATATCTGACGTGAGGATATTTGACAAATTTAACAGTTTTATTCTCTTATTGGTACAGCTTTATGACCCTACTCAGTCTAACACTGATAAGCAATATCCTCTTATTCAATACAATTATAGACTACCAAAGTTGCCAGGTGCATAACCAGGACCCACTTAAATGAAAAAGCAACAATTTGTTCACCAAGTGCTACTTCAAGTCTTTTGTGTAAATGATTTCTGAACTACGAACCTTACTAGTAATCAGTATTTGCCCAGTAAAGTTTAAACTTTCACTTCTGTAGTTTTGAATTATGTATCTGTTCAGCAAGTTTGAAATCTATAGTTGAACTGGTTCTTGGGTACGCCCTTGTCAAATTTGACATTACAAATGTGTTGAATAAGAGAATTAATAGAACTTATTAAGTGTTGAGCCTAATCATAATATTAATTTAGGGGCATACTAGTCGTGGAAAATCAGTGCTGCTCATCAAGTTTCAAGCCTGGCGCTTAAGTGGTTTTTACCATACACGTTTGACAAGTTCCACACTTTTCACATGTGTCGAATGAGGAGAGGATGTATAATTTAAGCGAAGGACTCCAAATTTGTTAGACGAATATGAATTGCCAGTAGATTGCATGCCTTTGAATTCCACATAATGAAGTCCAACGCTTCATATGTTACACTTGTTACGTCCTTACCTCCTGAATGTAACACATTATACAGATAAGCTGCATCCTCCTCTTATTCGTCATATTGTTGAAATATTAAACATGTCAAATGTGTACCTTGAAAATTACTTAAGCCAAAGATCTGAAATGTATTCAGCAAATACTGATTTGTAATGGCGGCATGTTCCTAAGTTGTGTCAGTATCAGTATCTACTCATCAAATTGTAAACTTGTCGCTTAAGTGGTTCTTAGCTCCACATTTAACAAGTTTCACACTTCACAAACTTAAGCAAAGGACTCCAAATTTGTTGGACGAATATGAATTGCCAGTAGATAGCATGCCTTTGAATTCCATATAATTAAGTCCAATGTTTTGTATGTTACATTATACAGCCAAGACGTGTCCTTGTCACATTGTTGAAGTATTAATTAAATCTTTTACTTTTGTAGTATTTGAATTATGTATCTGTTCAGCAAGTTTGAAATCTGTCACTGACGTGGTTCTTGGGTACGCCCTTGTCAAACTTGACACTACAAATGTATCGAATAAGAGAATTAATAGAACTTATTAAGTGCTGAGCCTCATCGTAACATTATTTATTTAGGGGTATACTAGTCATGGGAAATCAGTATTTGCTCATCAAATTTTAAACCTGTCGCTTAAGTGGTTCTTAGCCTACACATTTGAGAAGTTGTACATTTTTCACATGTGTTGAATGAAGAGAGAATGTATAATTTAAGCAAAGGACTCCAAACTTGTTGGGCAAATACATATGGGTTGCCAATAGATAGCATGCCCTTGAATTGCATCTAATTAAGATCAACACTTCGTATGTTACATTATACAGATAAGTTGTACCTTCCTCCTATTTGTCACATTGTTGAAGTATTAAACTTGTCAAATGGGTAATAACAAATTATATTTTTATTTTACCGATTAACTAACAAAAAGAATTGAAATCCCCCCAAAACCATTAAAACGAAAGAAATGCCAAGTAGCCCCCCACCCCCTCCGCCATCCCGGCTCCCAACCCACCAACCTTGTCAAAATCATTTAAAAAATTACCAAAAATAGAAATGAAAAGAAATATCATTGGTAAACGAAAGCCAAGTGTTCATTCAAAGATATCTCGAGTTAACTCGCATTAGCAATTAACAATAAATTCACAATAAATTAGCGATTAACAATAATAAAAAAAAACTTGGCGTGTGTGCGCTTCATTCAAGGCACTTGCTCTGGTAATATTGCTGAAAAACTTTGAAAGAAATATATTCGAGACGAATTAAGAACCTGCTTTTCTGTGTAGTATATATAGTATATGTGATTGAACTGTAAATGTAAGATTTCTTAGGATTTTATATTCTAGTAAAGTGAACTTCTGGGCGTTTTTTTTCATTTTAATGGTTTTGGGGGGTTGAACTACTTAGCGTCTTGTAATTTTTAGTATGTGGGACAGGGTTCAAACTTTTTTTTATTGTCAGTATCTCATGAGCTTACATGGTGTATATGATGACCTTATAGTCATTATTTCTATATCGATAAAGAACAAAATCTAGCTTTTATTTAAAAGAAAAATGGATGTATAATCAATATTCTCCATCATGTGTGTCCTTTAGGTAATCATAGTCTTATCGTAGTATATAATAATTAGTATAAATATCATAGTCTTTTCGGCATGTTCCCCAAGTAACATTTAGATCAGTCTGCCCTTAGGTACTATTATATTTAATCACGCCAACCTTGGTTACAATTCTTTATTTAACTGATTGTTCGTCATCCATGTAAATGTATAGTGCGCTTGCTGTTTTAGCCAATCGCAGCATGGTGATCCCATGTTAATCCCATACTATCCCCCGTACCGTCGTACTCGGACGTTAATTAATTTCACGACTTTTATCACGAGATTCACGAATTAATCTCTCGAGTTTTGGAGAGCACAGTAGGAAGGTTAGTTTCGCTTGTAATGATCGCCGTAACTGACGAACCAGTGAGATTGTTAATTTCGGTAATGGGATTTTGCGGTTGCGAGTTCGAACTGGTGCGCGAGATGGAAGGGTATTGCTATTATGCCGCACATTATAATTATAGTTTGCTAATAGGATTGAGTTACGGCAATTTCGATCACGTAATGGTATCTTTGATTGTTTGAAATTGAACATGCGAGATTTTATTTAGATAAATTTTCATGTATTTCTTTGTAAGTTAAACGTTAAAAAATGGCGTTTAAATGTATATAAGGAAAAAAACAACAATACATTACATTATTAGTACATAATACATAACGGCATAACATTATTTTGGAAACAGTAATACTTACTATCTGTACTTTGTATTTGTATTATCATATTTGCGAGCATTATACATACATATGTATATTCATTTCCGAACCATGTACGTTTTGATAACATGTTCGTGCCCCCCCCCCCCCCCTAACTCTGCCTCACTCACAGGTATCCTTTCTTTTGCCATACCTATTTAGATCTCGCCATATATAAAATAAAAGTACATGTGTGAGATTCTGCAGATAGGAAATAAATTTGTACAAAGGTCCTTTTTTTATCGCTTTTTTATTAGAATATGCAATTGCACCAAAATCCACGGGGCCGCTATCGCAATCTTACTTTAAGAGAGATTTCACTTGGCAGGATAGAGCGTTGTTGTTGCGGTATTCCCGTAATTTCGGGATTACTACTAATGCTTGCGGTAGTTGTCGCGCAAATCCACTTTTCTTACGAATTGCCTGAATTTTAATGACGTGTTGCGAAGATTATTACTCCATCATTCTATAAATTTAAAGTCAATTGACCGTCTAAGCGTATAATTTTAATTCACAGCAGTACTTTTTCACCGGTTGCCTATACATATGCGGCTTTGCCGGAAAATGGTACACTCTGAATTTTAGCACCAAAATGGCTCTTACAATTGAGTTGAAAGCATATGAGTAGGATATGAAAATTGAGAAAAATATTCCTAAATGTTGACCGCTTTGTTAGAGGGATTTAGCCCGGGAAGAAATATAATTTTCTCATGAAAGTGAAATTGTGCAAATGCACAAAACGAACTCAATGTGCAAAGTGCACAAAACGAACTAAAAATTTCGATCAGAGAGCATGAGCGGATAATAGTTTCTTGTAATTAGTTTTTAGCTAGATTGCATTAGTACAATTACCTTACAACAAAGATGTATGTGCTCACCACACGCTTACAGTCTTGTAGTGATTCCTCAAGGATCGTTCATCTAAAGCCTACAGTTTCTTACTAACAAGGAATATATTACCATACACACACCTGCCGCGAAAACATTTTAACAACTTCGAAATCTAGAAGCCACAAATAATACTACTATTATTTACTACTAGAATTTCAAAAGAATCTCATTATCAGTTTGCAGCAGTGATTTACAAAACTCTATTTGGATTTGACAAGGTTCTTCTAGTTGGTATATTACTATCGCGTTACTGCCAGAGTTTCAGAGCCGTATTGATTAGTTGGGGAGCTCTGGTGCGATTCCGAATTAAGAGCCTACCCATGACCCTTCATTGCGTTGGTCGCGTTGTGAATCAAACACAGCCCGTTATTCTTAGGCCTTGGCAGGGTATCCCATATCGAAGGAAGTCGTATTTCTAACCTTTCGCGCTACCTACTCTATTATTAGTAAGCATTTCCATGATGCAGATGGTTTAACTGGATTTTTCATTCTATACACCCCAGCATCTTTGCTTGCTTCTCTATCCTCGACCACTCGCCAGCAGCCTTTCATTCCCATTTCTCCACTCGCCACCCATTCTCCACAATATTATTCTACCTTATTCTCATTCGCAAATCCGGATGAATCAAATCAAACCACTTCGCTGCTTTGCTGATATTACAGATTGGCAACAGTATTCGATTTGCCTGAGCCCTAATGAATGTTTGAGTTTGGACGGTCACTGTTATATAATTAGCCTAGGTGTCTGTCTAACAATAAGTGATAAATGGACATATGTTTTCCTTTAATCAACCGGCTATGTGTGTGTAAGGTTTCATGGTGCGGTTCAAATGTGTGTGTGTGTGTGTGTGTGTAAACAGTTCTAAAAGCAGTATGTGCTGTGGCTTTGCTTCTCAGCGAGCCCTTAATAATTCAATCCCTTTCACGTTATTGCGGTTTGATGGAAACAACATGACACAGTTATTGAAGTTTCCCTTTGATATATTCTATTTGCAGTCAGTTGAAAGTACCTGTTGTTACGTGAATGTCTAGATCCGTCCAAAAACATTAAACTGTAAAAAATGCGCCAAGTAGCAGTTTGATTTTCCCACAAAATTGAAATACAACAAAAAACATATGGATATCATACAAGAAAGCCAAGATTTCATTCAAAGATATCTCAATTTAACTCGCATTAGCAATTAATAATAAATTAACAATAAATTAGCGATTAACAATATAAAAAACTTGGTGTGTGCACCCTTCATTCGAGGCACTTGCTCTCGTAATATTGCTAACTAACTTTTAAAGAAATTAAATTGTAGTAAAGTCAGTGTTAGGTTTAAATCTGTTTCACATTGCCTTTTTACCTCGCAATGAAGCGCGCACACGCCAAGTTTTTTTATTGTTAATTTATTATTACATCTTACATCCAAACGAACCCTCTATGTCTTTATACATATATGAGTATAAATTAGTATCCCCCAAAAAGAAATTCAAAATGTAAAAAAATTCGCCAAGTAGTTTTGTTCCACCCCCACAAAAGTGTTTTACTTTCAACAAAAATCATAGTTTTCTTTAATTGACCAAGAAATTAATGGAAATCATTCGAAACGAAAGCCAAGCCACTATTCAATTATAATATTTTTTTAAAAATACTATCAAACCATTTCTTCGTAATGATGATGAAATTACGGTAACACGGTCGCAACACAAGCATGAAACACTTTACACTGCTAAAACATCTGATACTTGGCGGGCACAAACTCCAAACTCCATTTGTGAATAACCGGGCCCGCCAAGTATCAGATGTTTTATTGATGATTAACTCTACTATACCGATTCTCTGCCTCAAAGATGCAACCAACTCTTATCTAGCAGCTTAACTAGCTTACCTAGCAGTGTAAAGTATTTCATGCTTGTGTTGCGACCGTGTTACCGTAATTTCATCATCATTACGAAGGAATGGTTTGATAGTATTTTTAAAAAAATATTATAATTGAATAGTGGCTTGGCTTTCATTTCGAATGATTTCCATTAATTTTTTCGTGAATCAAAGAAAAATATGATTTTTGTTGAAAGCAAAACTTTTATGGGGGTGGAACAAAACTACTTGGCGAATTTTTTTACATTTTGAATGTCTTTTTGGGGGATATCATAACTTTTTGATCAATAATATGTGAGAATGTACAAGAAATATATTAGTTTCTTGTTTATGGAGTTTATTGGTAAAGATAGTTGAAATAAAGAATTTTTGTACAATCTGTCCTGTATAAGGAGTGATGGGTCTGTGTGTAAGTGCAAAATAGTCGTCATAACATTAATTGCGCTCAAAAAAAAGAAATAGGCATCTTTTGCACCTCTCGGCCACGGTCTTTTTTCTATAATTTTGTCATCGTCAATGTAAACGAAATTATTTTTATTATCTCTTATGAAACACGAGTAATGTCCACTGTGATTGTCCTTTGTGTCATGATAGAAGATACAACTTATTGCTCGACAAGTTTTTTACGCTACTTGTATGTTTGTCGTATGTGCGCCTACAATACTACATTTTTTAATCTTTGGAATTTCCAACTTGGTTGTTGTAAAAGGCAACAGTTGAATTATGCATAATTAATATTGTAATGTTTAACAATTAATAACTGCCTTATTGTTTATTTGATTTTAAATGTTTTTATCTCAAATTACTCTGTACAAGTATACTAATTAAAGGTAAAATGACTGTGCTCACCAAGTGATTGGTTTAGTCAAACCAACATTTATACAATTTATAAAAATGTAAAGGTTAACTGTCCTACACCCCCTTAAACCGACTGTCAGAATTATCCTCTTCATATTGGTCTAAGAGTTTGTTTACACGCTTCTTCAAATACTCTGCACAATCAATAATGTCGCACGAAATCAATTGGATTTCATCATTGTTAATTCTTTTAAGCATTGCTGCATTAAGAACATCGCACAAATGACACGTAGGAAGTAAGCAGATTGCATCAGACGGTAAATTTTGTAAGTGCAGAGCTCATTCAATCTCGAGTCAACGTCGTCATATCGGAAAATAATTATTCGCGACTGCAATACGCGTATATCTGAATCCGTAAGAACGCCTAAGCGAATTCGTGATAGCATTTCACGATAAACATTATCTTCTTTTTGTCCCATATTTATACTTAATTCGTCGTAAGCGAATAAATCTACCCATAAGTAAGTTGCCAGCGCACGTAAACATTTTTCATTCACATCGCTTGGAATCTTAATAAATGCAGGCTGTTCACGAATTGGTGGCAATTGTAACAAATCTCCAAATAATAGGACCGTCCAAAATCATTAAAATGTAAGAAAATGCGCCAAGTAGCAGTTGGATTTCCCCACAAAAATGTAACAAACATAATATATAATGAAATATAACAAAAAAGATAATAGATATCATACAAGAAAGCCAAGCTTTCATTCAAAGATACCTGGATTTAACTCGCATTAGCAATTAACAATAAATTAACAATAAATTACCGATTAACAATAAAAAAAATCTTGGCGTGCGCGCGCTTCATTGCGAGGTAAAAAGGCAATGGAAGACTGATTTAACACTAGAACTACCGACGATTGTTATGCTGTTATAACGAACCACGTAAAAAAAAGTAATTTCGACTCGTTCGGTAGTACTGGTGTTAAACCTAACACTGACTTTACTACAATATGAGTAAATCCTAATAAATCTTTCATTTTCAATCATATATACTATATACAGCGGCCTTGTTATCCCATTTTTGCCTCCAATATATGAATTTTCTCCGATTTCATGAGCATTGTCCAGTGCCTCATAACTGACAAGAAGATCATTTTTCCCGATATTGATAAGAAGGAGGTTCTCAGTTCATCGCGTATATGTTTCTTTAAAAGTTTTTTAGTAATATTACCGGAGCAAGTGCTTCGAATGAAGCGGGCACACGCCAAGATTTTTTGTATTGTTAATCGGTAATTTATTGTTAATTGCTAATGCGAGTTAAATTGAGGTATCTTTGAATGAAAGCTTGGCTTTCTTGTATGATATCTATTATCTTTTTTGTTATATTTTATTATATATTATATTTATTATATTATTGTGGGGAGATCCAACTGCTACTTGGCGCATTTTCTTACATTTTAATGTTTTTGGACGGATTTCATGTCTTTTTGTTAGTTAATGCTTAACAATAAAGACAATAAAAATTCTGAGTATTTATCAATGGTTTAATTAATAAATTTAAAAGTAAAATTTTATTAAAATGTCAAGTGCCATTTCTGTTCAAATATGCACCATCACCTATGTGCATGTTTATGTTATAATGTAACTTTAATGTTACAATGTATTTATAACTTAATCATGCACATAGAAGGAGATCTAAGAAATTGAGCTGAATGTGAGAATATACATTCCCTAGATAATATACTTTGGACTTGACAAATTCACATTAGCAAAAGAAAAATTACTAATAGCTAGCATGCATTTAAATTGCAAATTAGATAAGCAATACTCTCATACACACTCTGACATTGGTGTATCTTGACAGCCAAATGCATAGCTCAGGGAGCGCATAATCTAATGTAATAAAATTTGTTAAACAAGTACTGATTACCAATAGCTAGTATGTCGCTAAATGACACATGATTGGTAATTATTGCTTGCTTACATCATTTTAGTTCTTTAGCTGGTGTTCCTTGAGCGATGAACTTGACTGTCAAGATACTACTAAATTAGACTGCGCATGAGCATTCTGCTTGATTTATGTATTATAATTATAAAGCGTTAAGTCAAGCAATGACTCAGAGTAGCAAAACAGAGATTCCCAATAGCTAGAATGTATTGAAATTGTAAATGACTTGCCTTAACACTTTACAAATTATATTCAATGAGCTATATATTTGCAGGCTCTCTCATTCGCAGTCTAGTTTTGAAGTATCCTGACTGTCAAGTTCCAAGCTGATGGAGTGCAAACCTAAAGTACTGAAATTAGTCTAAGCAAGTACTGATTACCAATAGCTACCATTCCCTTAAATTGTAAATAATTGCTAATATTGCTTAAAAGATTGATATGCTACACACTTGACAATTTTAACTATTGGTAATGAGCACTCGTTTACCAAAACAAGGACTTGTGCGTTACGCACTTAACACTTTTAACATTTCATAATTCTTAATAACTACAAGATCACAGGGACAGGCGCAAGGACAGTATAAGTCTTTTATTAACTACATAAAGCATGGAATCTGGAACAAATAATAAAATCAGACTTTGTCATATAACCATTATGGCACATAACTAACCATGGCATAACCGTCTTAACCAATGTGTCGGTATGACACAGATTACAGATTATAGATCGGTAACGTAAATACGATATTTCCGTTTGCTGCCATCTCGTATGAGAAAAGTGAAAGTCACATTTTTAGGAACATGTTCCCCTGAATCTTAATTTGCCTTGCCTTTTCCACGAGTAAAATAAGCAGGAGAAATTCGTATCTCCTGAACGACTGAACCGATTCGCTTGATTCTTGGCTCAGTGGATTCAGAAAAATCAGCGATGAAATACAAAATTTAGAAATAAATCCGTGGTGCAGTAACTTTTTCGTAAATCGAGGTGAAAGTTTTATAGCGGACGAAAACTGCTACACTTCGGGATAAGTATCCTCGGTAGTCGCGCGCTGTACTATATACATATACAACTACTACTTGGCGCGAGACTCTACCGCGTCTCCTGATATGTTTTCTTCCACACCATCCATCTGGAGTGTCATCTGTGTCGTATATCTCTGATTCAATTGTTCGGTCTGTTAATTATTACCTGACCGTACCTGACCCTTTTGGGGATACCTGAGTTGATACCTGCGTAGCACTGGTGCGCTTGGACCCCTCGTGCTCCGCGCGCCACTCATTTCCATCATGCTGGTCCCAGTAATAAAACAGAGCTACCTGACTATGACTTAACCACAAATTGCAATAATAAGAAAGATTCGGTAACGTGGTTATACTATTGAATCTTCGAATCAGCGTTAATTTACCGAATTTCTTATTGGACATTTGAAAAGAAAGAAATCGTAATGTTTTCATACATGTGCATGAAATTGTCGACATTTTGTTTAATTATACATATTATTAATATATTATGAATATTGTGCTCATTTCTCATTTTTTTAAGAATTGAAAAACTGTCACATACTCTATAATATTCACGTAGAACTTATAAACTGCTTAGCACCGAGAATCTACCCATTCTTCTGATTAACGCAGTACAACCTTGAGCAAAATTAGATATTTGTTTGACTATATACACCGCAGATGCAATCATTGCAACGTTATTAAGTTTCAAGAAATTTAAGTATAAAAGAGAATCAAGTATGCAAAAATGTCACGAACTTTAACAAGCAAATGAGTCACTTTTATGAAATGTTTATTATTAATAACTACGTTGACACTATGCCGTTGACCGCGGGAAAGACAGCGCTTAGCGCTATGTATCCGGTATAGTATCTGGTACCTGGTCGGTGGTCCGAGGCATTCTGATGCCGAGCGCCCGTCCAATCGTACACAGGGCGATGCCACCTACCTAGCGGCGAAAAATGGAAAGTCACATTCTAGGGCTTGATTATGAAGAAGAAGAATTCGGCAACTTTTCGCTACACGAGGAATATTTCAAAGTTTTATATCTCCTGAACTAATGAGCCGATTCCATTGCGCCTTAGGTCATACAAATCAGAAACAATCACAGGAAAATATAAGCTCAAATAGAATTACTTTGTGCCGCAAATCTCTGAGAAATTGCAGAAACAAATTCGGGGATAATTTTTCGCACAAGCTAAATCGTTAGTTATGGTTCGGGATAATAGAGCCTCGGGAGTCTCACTGGGCCATTCGGCTACGCCTTCACTACTTGGCGCGGAGACTCTGCCGAGTCTCCTGATAAATGTAAGGTTGTATATCGGCCATATACCCGAGTAGAAATTCTGCCTCGGTCCCGATCGGGTCCCGATCAGGTCCCCAGTTGCATGTTGTCGGGTCCTGGTCGGGCAATCATAGCGGTTTACGTCGGGTGTAACGCAGTTTCATCATCGGGTAGCGATCGGGTCCTGATCGGGTCCTGATCGGGTTCCCGATCGACTACTTCATCGGGTCCTGATCGGGTTTATGTCGGGTGTAACGCAGTGTCCTCCTCGGGACCTGATCTGGACCTGATCTGGACCTGATCAGGACCTGATCGGGTGCAGATTGAAAAAAACAATTTACAAAATTGAAAATCTCATATTTTGTCAAAAAAGGAACTGCTTAACAATAATGACTTTACTTGTGATTTGCAAATTGAATATGTGCGTGCTACTAAAGTTTTAATAATAATCTTTGGGTGCCATCAATTGGGATCGAACACGGTTCATGAAAAACTCTCCCCTGAGTCAGATTGGAAGTCCTGCGCCTTTAACCACTTACCTACGGAATTCTTATAATATTCGCATCAACTTTTGTATATATACGGAGTGCGGTTCTTATTGTGAAAGTGGATTATCAGAATTCGGAAAAAACTTAGTCATGCGGAATTTCGCGACGCGTACTTCTTATTATAGCGGTTTTTAAAAATTCGTTGAATTATAAGCGATTAACATTTTATCTCGACTGTAGGCAACGAACAAGGAATGCAAGGGATTGTACGAATGAAGTGTAATCTTGTGTTTCATAGGGTGAACGGAGCGCGGTTGAGTATGGAATATATATGTGGACAAATATTGATTTTTACAACATTTTCTACCTTCGGAAATACTTTTATATAAATAATCTATATACGCAAAGTGGAAAGATACTGAAATGGAATTGTCCTCTAAATAAAATCTACACGTGAAAATCGTAACCAAATAAGTTATAAAATTGCAAATGCTGTAAATCAATCAGCTACTCGTTACGATATATGATCGGGCTGTACTTTACTTTCTTTTCGTGAAAATTTAGTAACGTTGGGAATGAATAAAAGAATACATGTGGAAAATGTGTTTTTTAAAAATAAATTGTTCATATTTATTTCTTTTAAATATTGTTTATTGATATTAATCCGCCTATTTTACGTGTTCGCGAGTTCCCCTACTCCTGTTCCAACGTTGCACAGGTGCACTTATATATAAATACATATCTCAAAAGTATAAAATTATATATTTGTTGTCAAATCCCGGCTAAAAAGATCTCCTCGGGCTCTACCCGACGTGGACCCGACGTGGACCCGATCAGGATTTTATGTACCACTCGCGATCGGGCTCTACCCAATATCGACCCGACGTGGACCCGATCAGGATTTTATGTACCACTCGCGATCGGGCTATACCCGATCAGGACCCGACGTGGACCCGATCAGGATTTTATGTACCACTCGCGATCGGGCTCTGCCCGGTATCGACCCGACGTGGACCCGATTGGGATTTTATGTAGGTGCACTTATATATAAATATATAAATCTCAGTTATATACATCTCAAAAGTACAAAATTATATATTTTTTATCAAATGCCGGCTAAAAAGATCTCCTCGGGCTCTACCCGATGTCGACCCGACGTGGACCCGATCAGGATTTTATGTGCCACTCGCGATCGGGCTATACCCGATCAGGACCTGACGTGGACCCGATCAGGATTTTATGTGCCACTCGCGATCGGGCTATACCCGATCAGGACCCGACGTGGACCCTATGTGCCGTACCCCATCGGGTTATACCTGATCAGGACCCGATCGGGACCATATGTGCCACACCCGATCAAGCCATACCCGATCAGGACCCGATTCGGACCTTATCATGCATCGGGTTGATTTCTACTCGGGTAGTAGCAAAAAAAGAATTTCTCGCATTCTAAAGTGTTGAGATACACTGAACAAAATGTTTGTAATGAGCATGCGCGGATTGAGTATCCGACATGTCGCAAGGGGGCGCCCTTGTGACTGGTCCTTCCTTGCCCGAGCCATTAAACAAGATGGACGCACATCATTGCAGTTGAGAAAATAAACGTTTTGTTTAAACCTGGAGATTCGAGCCTTTACAATATTTAAAGGACCTAATTCCTTCCCACGAGACATTAATTATAACAACATAAAGTAACAATCACTTTGACTATCCTTAGTCAAGATCAAACAAGATCAATACTTTTGAAAACTTCAACGAGACACTCCAGGTAAAATGAAGATGGTTATCTAATCTATGGGTTGAAGACACAATCCGACATGAATGATAAAAGGGACGGGTGTATTTTGAATGGACTGGTAGGAGAGCGAACGAGAGGACTGCATATAAGACAGAGAAGCGAAAAGGTAGACCTCTCACGGCGATATCGCTCAGCGGGATCTTCAAGCTGGCCGTATCAGTCGTTACGTTGAACCAGGGTCATTTATCATTGTGGAAATATGGATAATTTGAGCCATCGCTGCCCATTCTATACTTCTCGAAAGAGGCCCGATGTTTCTCGTGTCTATGGAACTCAATTGACGAGATTCTTTCTGTCTTACTTTTTTTATTGGCTGTCCCCGTCCACGGTTGCTTATAGCTTTAAGTACACATTTGACGCTCTTGATTTACATGTTTTCTTCGATTCCGTTCGAAGGTGAATCTTTTACCGTCAATCGAGCGAATAAAATATTAATTATCATCGTTAGTATTGTAACGAAGGTTACTAACGCGCCCTACCTCACGAGTTGTGAAGACAAGAAATTCGATTAAATGGTTATCGTATAGTTTAGACTTCCAAGAATGCACGATTGAATTGGAGAAAATAACATTTTTCCTCTATACTTCGTATTTCAAAAAAGTTTTGATGAAAATGATTCATACTTTTACAGGCGTAGAAAATGTATTTTTTTCATTCCTACGCTTGGAAGGAAATAATATCTGCTTAAAGATATCATTTGTATAAAACGTCGGCCTCTTCCGAGGCAGCGGACGATACTCGTCTGTAAAGTCAATTTGGTCCAAATTGAATCTGGGCACGTAGTAACCTCCCGTAATAACGGCAACACATCAGTGAACAAGCTGACTTTCATACAATGTGATGAGGCATTGTCATCTGTAATGATGTATTGTCCTCACATCCAGCAGTATCATTTTTTTCGTCAAATTGAAACTAAACAAATTTTTAATTAAATGTACATTACTTCAAGTAATTTGTATTAAATATTTCGTCGTCTGTAAATCGCAATGTTCTTTTAACCAATTTCTCGTGAAATCGTGAATTTACTCTGTGCCATGAAAATTCTTCTTCACCGGCAAAAATTTAATTACCGACAAGAGGTGTCGACGATCTGGAACTCTCCAATGTGAACGTATTATAGCTCAAAATGTAGGATCGATACCAATAATTAGATCCTAGAGTAATAGACGTTTATAGCCAACCATTTGCCTCAAAACTGGCTTCAAAGACTGAAAATGCTTAAATTTTAATACATGCTCTGATCCACTTGCTGTTTTTTTTCCTTTTGTGTTATCGACCCAAAAAAAACATAATGTTAGATACGATTATTGCAAAATCAATATTTTGGGCAACAATTACAGCAAACAAAGGTACAAGCAAAATTACAGCCAATGCCGGCAGAAGTGTATTGTAAAAGAGAAAGCGAAACCAATATAAATAGCTACAGAATGACACTAGACCATGGGAGTAGATAAGTACAGAAATAAACAAAATTGCTGCCCAAAATATTGATTTTGCGATAAAATTTGGTACAACTTTTATATTTCTTTCCTCAAGGACAGCAAACAAGCAATTCAGCACCCCGATCGGACGATGTTAAAGTTCAGGTATTTTCAATGCTTGAAGCTATTTTTAAAGCAAATAGCTGGCTGTAAACGTCTATTATTCTAGAATTTATTTACTGGCGCCTTCTTACACATTTTGTGCTATAATACGTACCAATCAGAGAGTTCCAGGTGACAAGAGGACTCCCCTTGTGAGAGTGGAAATTGTCGTTAAGTTTCGGCCAGCGAAGTTTTCGATAGCTGTTGGTCTGGAGATATAATTATTTCTGTAAGCCCTGGTTCAGAGCTACCGGAATTAAGTCGGTCTGCGAGCCAGAGAACACAAAGAAGAAGGCTAAAGGGGAAGAAGGAATGCAGAGAATAGGAGGAAGGAGCATGGGTAGAACGGAATGAAGAATGTTAGCAACTTGTTCTGAGTAGTCGCTCTCTGCTTGAGCGTGTGAGCTCCGGACATCCTTTTAAGACTTTTTAAATTGCGGTTGCGCCCTTAATGATCTGTTAAACGAGCGCGGTCAAATTTCCACTTGTTAAACCGCAAGGAGTCAATGTCTTTCTTCTTCAGGTCGGTACCTCGTGCCGCAACACTGCTTTCAAAGACACCAAGGAAAACCAACTCTGTTTAATACGTCGCCAATTATGATTCCTCCTGTCGGTTGCTCGTCCGGGTCAACGAGGCTTATAACAGGAAATCACTTAATATTGATCAATCTTGCAATATTTTATAGTATACCATATGCATGAATGTTTGTTGTATTTTGTGTAAGACTATACGGTGTCTTGTGTTGGTGTGGATGCTTGAAAATAAATGCGACACGTTTGGAATTCGAGTAACGAGATGTAGACTATAGTATATTGAAATCTCAACAGTACAATGATATCGTGGCTGAAGTCAGTCCAAGAGTGATGCTCCTGGACATCGCTCGCCGTCGGGTTACCTCTGTCAGCGTGGCCAGGGTTGGGGGGTCATGACACCCAAGATTTTCCCCGAAAGGGAGTGGTGGCCTGCGCAACCTCTACGAGGCCTCTTCTACACGCGCATTCTCATGCCTATTTCTGATTTTCTAACATTTGGTAACGTAAAATATGATCTATATTTACTACTGGCAGGGCTTAGAGGTTAAAATGTTCTAGATCATTTGACGAAGTGGAGATACCACAGATATCACACATACTAACATTCACTGCAGCTAGAGTAAAAAGAAATGTATGATACTCGTACAAAATGTGTTCAGAAATATTCAGTAATTTCCAAGCGTATCTGAGCCTAATTAGACGTTAACTGCGTATTCACGGTTGAGGATGAGTTCATATTTTTTTAATTATGACGGATTGGATTTAGTTAATTCATTCAAAAAATATACTTCTTTAGTTCCATCACCGACACAGGAACACTTTACTGAACAGATTACAACATCGTCGGCGAATTAAAATGGAACAGTCTATGCTGGAGGTTATTGTTTCTGTTCCTTGACGTTGCATTGTAAGGGCTACAAATAGCAGGTCATTTGATTCTTGTCCGGTTGAGTTTACCGACCCCGGCCACTTTGTTGCTGTAGATGGAGTAGATTTCTGGAACCTTGCGCTATTTCGTGCTGGCAGGGTTCTGCATTACCAACATCGCACAAGAATGTTTCCCACTTTTTCGTACTCAGTGAGATGTCACCAGCAACTTTCTACTTTCTCCGATGATTTCTTCATTACCAAAGAGATTGCCATTATCGAAGTTCATTACTATTGGCAACTATTAATGAAACAGCTTCTAACGAATATGACTTTATCAAAATTAGTCCAAATTTCGAAAAGTGATATTGTTGTAAAAGTTATGCAACAATTAATACAATTTGCCGTGTATGCTGATCCGGTGTTACAGTATTATCGTATGCATGTATATAATATTACATGCATACTTAGGTGCTAAGGCAAAATCAGCTAAATATAAATGATTTAAGCTTTTTCAGAAATACTAAATGTAAAAAATGCGCCAAGTAGCAGTTCGATTAGCTTGTTAGCAGTTTGGCTAAATTAATTTGGTTTGGTTAGTAGTTTAACTAATTTAAACCTAATACTGCGATTTTACTTTAATATAATTTCTTTAAAAGTTTGTTAGCAATATTACCAGAGCAAGTGCCTCGAATGAAACGCGTACACGCCAAGTTTTTTTTATTCTTAATTGTTAATTTATTGTTAATTTTGAATGCAAGTCAAATCGAAATATCTTTGAATGAAAACTTGGCTTTCTTCTACGATATCTATATCTTTTTTGTTATATATTTTTAAGGGGTTTTATTAATATGAGATATTTATGAGGGGAATCTATCCATATCTTTTTTAGAAAACGAAATCAGACGAAGTAATTTTTGTAGGGAAATCAAACTACTACTTGGCGCATTTTTTACATTTTTTTGTTTTTAGAAGAATTTCATGTCTTTTTGTTAATTAATGCTTAAGAATAAACATAGTAAAATGTATAATTATTTACCAAGATTTAATTGAAAACTTTTATAAATGTCAATTGTCATTTACGTTAATATATTAATATTAATATTTCCAATTAAAAATTAAAACGAGTGTATCTAAATATGCTTTTCTTTCTATAGCTATGGGTCATTCTAAGCCAACTGAGAAGCTGGATTTTGGTGATATCAGAGATTTTGCTGAAAATTCAGTATGTTGTTCCTGAGATGACATAAGGGGGGGGGGATCCGCCTCATCGTTTCCCCAGATTCGTCTTTGGTTGGGAAATACAGACCGCCAAAGTCGGCGTTTTCGCGCATCGGCAAAAATAGACCATTGCGGGAAAATTTTATCCGAAGAAACTACTGGCCGTATCGATATGATTCACATTTTGTTTCACTTGGGAAAGGCCGCTCTATGTAACTATATTTTTTGAATTGTTTATAGATTAATTATTCAATGCAAGAAATTTGCATAAACTTTTGATTTTTAAATAAAATATCAAAGGCAACGCTCGCCGAATATGAAATGTATTTCAATATGTACCTTGGACCTTTGTCTATCGAAAACTCTTTTCTTTGGAATGGCAAAAATAGTCCAGGTATTGGATAAAGACAATTAACCGGGGACCCGACCGGTTGGACGCCTCACCTAATAATCCAACATTTTCGTTAAAATGTGATCCATTGCCGGTCTCAAGCCCGGAAAACACAAAGAGGAAAGGGTGTTTATGACTTTATAGATAGTCCGAGTTTCATTAACTTTACCATCCACGTACTGAATGATTAGTGCAGATAACCCCTAAGAGACTCTGTCTTGAATAGGTGAACAGGTACCGCGCGAGTCACGACACTCTTTGGCTGGCCGAGCGGTGACGCGCCCGGCCGGTCAGGTCCCTGGTTAATTGTCTTTATCCGATACCTGGACCATTTTAGCCATTCCAAAGAAAACAGTCAACCATTCAAAAAATATAGTTACATAGAGCGGCCTTTCACAAGTAAAACAAAATGTGAATCATATCGATACGACCAGTAGTTTCTTCAGGAAATTTTTTCCCGCAATATGGTCTATTTTCGCCGATGCGCGAAAACATCGACTTTGGCGGTCTGTATTTCCCAACCAAAGACGAATCTGGGGAAACGATCAGCGGACCCCCCCCTATGTTATCTCAGGAACAACATATTCAATTTTCTGCAAAATCCCTGACATCACCAAAATCCAGCTTCTTAGTTGGCGTGAAATGACCCTATAGAGCGCGAGACGCCGAGGTTACTTATCCCGACGCGTAGCGGATTTCGATCGATATAAAACTTTCACCTCGATTTCCGAAAAATGTACAGCTTGCAGGCACAACTTATGAATTAAGCACAACCTAATTTATTTTTCTGAATCCAATAAGCTAAAGAGCAAGGAAATTGGTCCATGCGTTCAAGAGATATGAATTTCCACCTGTTATTTTCTTGAGCGAAAACGATTCAGAAGAAGATTCAGACCAAAAATGTCGATCACATATTTTCCACGCTAGGTGGCAGAACGTTCATATATTTCTAGCTGCGAGATGATGTTAGAGAGAGAAGATAGACATTAGAAAGAGACCAATTAACACAAGATGGGTAGATGTCTTATTTCCTTGACGTTC
The DNA here is from genome assembly GCA_964023945.1 of Ectemnius cavifrons. Taxonomy (NCBI): domain Eukaryota; kingdom Metazoa; phylum Arthropoda; class Insecta; order Hymenoptera; family Crabronidae; genus Ectemnius; species Ectemnius cavifrons. The sequence continues at coordinate 9,219,511 of OZ030375.1, forward strand.
GAGTGCTTGGTTATGTAGGCTATTTTATGACAAGAATATCTGACGCGAAGACATTTGACAAATGCAACAGTTTTATTCTCTTATTGGTACAGCTTTATGAAAATGATTAAACTCATTCCTACTCAAATTCTAACACTGATAGGCAATATCCTCTTATTCAATACAATTATAGACTACCAAAGCTGCCAAGTGCATAACCAGGACCCACTTAAATGAAAAAGCAACAATTTGTTAATCAAGTGCTACTTCAAGTCTTTCGTGTAAATGATTTCTGAACTACGAACCTTACTAGTAATCAGTATTTGCCCAGTAAAGTTTAAACTTTCACTTCTGTAGTTTTGAATTATGTATCTGTTCAGCAAGTTTGAAATCTATAACTGAACTGGTTCTTGGGTACGCCCTTGTCAAATTTGACATTACAAATGTGTTGAATAAGAGAATTAATAGAACTTATTAAGTGTTGAGCCTAATCATAATATTAATTTAGGGGCATACTAGTCGTGGAAAATCAGTGCTGCTCATCAAGTTTCAAGCCTGGCGCTTAAGTGGTTTTTACCATACACGTTTGACAAGTTCCGCACTTTTCACATGTGTCGAATGAGGAGAGGATGTATAATTTAAGCGAAGGACTCCAAATTTGTTAGACGAATATGAATTGCCAGTAGATTGCATGCCTTTGAATTCCACATAATGAAGTCCAACGCTTCATATGTTACACTTGTTACGTCCTTACCTCCTGAACGTAACACATTATACAGATAAGCTGCATCCTCCTCTTATTCGTCATATTGTTGAAATATTAAACATGTGAAATGTGTACCTTGAAAATTACTTAAGCCAAAGATCTGAAATGTATTCAGCAAATACTGATTGGTAATGGCAGCGTGTTCCTAAATTGTATCAGTATCTACTCATGAAATTTCAAGCCTGTAGCTTAAGTGGTTCTTAGCCTACACATTTCACAAGTTGCACACTTTTCACATGTGTTGAATCAAGAGAGAATGTATAACTTAAGCGAAGGACTCCGAATTGGTTGGACAAATATGAGTTGCCAAGAGACAGCATGCTTGAATTGCATATAATTAAGTCCAGCTGTACTTTCCTCCTATTTGTCACATTGTTGAAGTATTAAACTTGTCAAATGAGTAATAACAAATTATATTTTTATTTTACCGATTAACTAACAAAAAGAACTGAAATCCCCCCAAAACCATTAAAATGAAAAAAACGCCAAGTAGTCTGTCCCCCCCAACCCACCAACCTTGTCAAAATAATTTAAAAATGATCAGAAATAGAAATGGTTATTATTGGTAAACGAAAGCCAAGTTATAATTCAGATATAATTAATAACATACAAGAAAGCCAAGTTTTCATTCAAAGATACCTCGAGTTAACTCGCATTAGCAATTAACAATAAATTCACAATAAATTAGCGATTAACAATAATAATGAAAATTTGGCGTGTGCGTGCTTCATTCGAGGCACTTGCTCTGGTAATATTGCTGGAAAACTTTGAAAGAAATAGACACGCGACGAATTGAGAACCTCCTTTTGGATGTAGTATATAGTATATATGATTGAAATGTAAATGTAAGATTTCTTAGGGTTTTATATTGTAGTAAAGTCAATGTTAGGTTTAAATTAGTTTCTCATTGGTTTGTTACCTCGCAATGAAGGCGCACACGCCAAGTTTTTTTTATTATTGTTAATCGTTAATTTATTGTGAATTTATTGTTAATTATGCGAGTTAACTCGAGGTATCTTTGAATGAAAACTTGGCTTTCTTGTAAAGAACTGAAGATGCATGGCCATTTTGAATTCACGTGCCCCGACTGCCAAGTCTAACACCGCCGGCAGATTGACCGCGCGCGCCCGGCAATACAAATTTATAACTCGGTCCCTAAGTCGTGTTCCCAAAAGCCCTTTCAATGGCGTTTGCAAGAAACTTACAGCAACGGTTAGCAATTTGTTTTTATCAAAATCGAAGATCCCCTTTGGAAATGACAAGCATTTGTTATAATCTTTTATCATTAACATTTGTTCCGAACAGATGACGCGGAATAACCCTACATTGAAATTCTAGGAAAAAACGTAAAAAAGAAGAACCAATCAATACAATTACTTCACTATATATTTGAATAAAAGTTAGGACATTTTTTATAAATTAAATTGTTTGGGAAATGAGTAATAAATATGAACAAATGTTAAACAAGTCTTTTTGACCCCGTTAGTAGTTCTAGTGTTAAATTGATAAGAGTATTTGCGAGAGTCAGATCGAGAATAATAAAAAGAATTTTTATATAGGTACACGTTAAAACAATTTACGAGTTCAATATCAGTGCACAACACTTACGACTATTTCATGTTACAAAAAAACTGTAAGAGAACGCATCAAATTTGAATTTACCAGGCTGTACCAGAATCCTGATGCAATATCCGAATTAGGCTGTTGGCCGTAATAGGATGAAGCGTGCTGACGCGCTAACATTTAGCTAAACACGTGTAGCACTGCACAAGGATCTAAGTGTTCCTGGCCAGCGGCTGACGCCCTTGCATTGCATTTTGTGTCACTCCACACAACGTATGGTAATTGTGGCTGCATATTTTGCAATAGAATTGCTCATTTGAATGAGCATTTTTCCTGGTCTGGCACACGGCGTCACTTTTCGAATAGACCTCCAGCAAACCAACTCCATTTGCGTGGTCGTACACGTCTCCTACCACTGGCGGTAGATCGTTATTATACAATATGCGAGTATCTCAACGACCTGTTTTGCCGATAAAGATATTTATAATCTCTATTACCCACATATAAACTTTAGTTTCTTTTCCAAACCCGGCGTGTGTTCTCGAATATCGTTTGCTATTCAAGTGTTTTGCAGTTCTATTAGTTATATTCCCGAATGGTTATATCTCTCATACATAGGAAGGATATCCTGGATATTCGCTATTCGTTATTTCACATAGCACAGCATAGCAGGCGTACGTGAAGCATCAAATCGTTATAAGCCATGATTATTAGCGATAATCACCTTAACTTTTAGTGCACGGCTTAATTCGCTGGCTACCCGAATTTACATTTGGCATATGCACCTGCAGTATGATGGGGTTGCCGTGAATAAATCATGCGTGAATCAGTAACGAGAGTATTACCGAACCCGTGGCTTAAATTATATAAATGTAGGATGTTCAGCAACAATGGTAATTTAGCAGCTCATGCAAAGAATAACACAGATAATAATAGGCAAAAATGAATGTGACCAAACCGTTTTATTTCGTTAAATTGGGTGTGTTTTCATTTTGCTGTAATTAAATCGATAGATGGGGTGTTCCCTAAAGCCACCGTAAATTTTGTTTTGGATCACATCAGATTTCCCGAGTTATAAAATGGTTAGGAGACTCGGTAGAGTCTCGCTCCAAGTAGAAGTAGCGCGTAACAGCCAAGGAAACTTATCTCGAACTGTCGTGGTTTTCGATCGATACAAAACTTTAAATAATAATGTATTCCCGGATACACGAGTCCAATATATTATACATACATATACAAGTTGTGCTACTCGGCTTCAACTGGGTAATATTTCGTGTGCACATTAGCAATAATTTAACTCAAAGAAAAATATATTAAATATCTTCTAACACTGTATAGTTAGATCGACCTCTCAATAAACTTGAAAGTTTACAATTACTTTTGAAACGACACTCTGCATAATGTAAGAGTGGTTAATAATTGAGATAGTGAATGGGACTGGGATCACATATAATAATTTCCTAAGTTAGGTTAACTATAGGTTAACTATAGACACGTTTATTTCGTCTGACTCCCAAGACACCGGTACCCGGACTGCCGTTCGAGATCGCCGTTGCCGATTTTCTTTTGACGATCGCACCGTCGTTCTTCCCTAGCAACGGGCTTCTTAAGTAAAACGCATTGTCGTACTTATATTTTTTTTTCTCGATCGCTTACAGTAAGTAATAAATATTACAATATTTTACCTGTATCGTAACTCTATACAGAAGAGAAAATCGTATTAAAGTCGGTTGGACTGCTTTCGAGATTATAGCGAAGATAAACACGGCAGGCAAACATTACCTTCTTACATTAGAAGAGAGGATAAGAGATAAGAGAGGCAGGAGGTAATCAGTCAAGTATTCTGCAGTAATATTAACTCATGCGCAACCGTTGAGGTAATTTTACACAACTCTTAATTACCTTCGAAAAGATGGTGCTTAATTGTATATAAATGTAAATAAATACGGCACTGTTTATTAGGATAACTACAGTCAATGGCATTTTTACTTTGCCAGCAAGCCTGTACGCCAGATGTTTTTTATTACAAATTCATCACCATTCGCAGTACCAGGATTAGCAGCCTCGGAATGTTAATCACCAGCTTTCATTCATTTATTTCTGGGACAATTCCAGTGGTCCTTCAAGAAAACTTATACAGGCACATCAGCGTCGATACTTTAAAACACTGTTCTTAAACGAGCCCAAATTGAAAAATACGCCATGTGCACGTTTTCTAAAAATTATTTTATATTTAATATAAAATTACATTTTACCCTTTTATATTTATTGCAGAAATGGATGGCTTTATGACTCGCATTTATTATTATACCAGCTATCTAACTTCAAGTTCATTTCAAATTTATCAAATTGAATGTCTAAACGGAGTTAAAAAATAATGCCGGTGCAAGAATCAAATGAACTTGTTTAACTTTTCTATGAACGGTTTCACTTGTTTACATGTTTTATAAACATTATACATAAGCAAAATAAGCCCCACAAACTTACAAAAAGCTTAAGAAATTCATCGATCAGCTGTTCTTTTCCTATACTCATGTTTCAACTGCAATAACGATGGAGCATTCCGATTGTTGGTACACGGCATTCAATAGGAACGTTATTATCTCATTCCACTATCGTCTTCTTGCTTTGCGAAGCAATTTTCTTTTCATCTCGCATACATCCATCTCCTTCGAGCAAACTTACGTTACCGCGACTAAAGAAATTTCACTTTAAAAATATACGTCAGAAATTGGTAAAATCGGAGAGTTGATAGGTAGTCGGAGACTAGAACCATATTAGGTTCCGGCCAGCAGCGGGACTGGAATTTTATCAAGGGTTAAGAAACTGGAACTACGACAGTTCCGATTGCGCCCTGGGTGTCGGATGGGCGGCAATATAATGTGCATCTAATAAAATCCGGCAACGCGTAAAGTCTTAAATTGGATTACATTGACTTGGTGATCTCCGCGGCCATCTCCGCGGCCATCTTCGTTTTCGTAGGAGGGCGTCTGCAAGGAGAAGGTTGCAAGGATGCAAGGCATAGTCAATACAGGGACTTCCGAATCCCGAGTGAGTAAGTCTATCAACGAGGGATTCCCACCCCGTGCATCTAGGAGAAACGTCGAGGACTTGCAAGATGACCACTATCGAGGGAGGCTCACTTCTCGACAAGACCCCGCAAAGAAACGCCGTGTCCAGTTTCGCTCCTTTTTGACACTTTGCTCGTTAGACCGCGGTAGATTACGTGAGTCTGCAGGTACAGTTTAGCGTTGATTGGCGGCAGCTCTGAAGATCATCAACGCTGTTGAAAGAGCATGTGTTCCAGAAAGTGTGCACAGTCTTATAACCAGAAAGTTCGCCGAATAATGAATCAAGTTGGCGCGGAAGCTCAACAGGATCAGATGAGCGATTGACAAACTCAATGAGTAGTTGCTTTGTGTCAGGATCCTCTATGCCAACGTCATCATCCCGTCCGGAATATAAAAAAAGAAATAAAAGAAACTTGGATCAGGGATGTCGATGGGATTGCAGTAAGATACAAGTGGAATGATAAAAACATATTGCTGCTGGTAGCCAGTCGGCTTCGTGGCTACGCGCGGCAATGGTATAATATACACAAATATCCTCCTGGCACTTGAAAGGAAACAAAATTACTGGTGATGGCAAAGTTCACAAGAACTACGTCCTTCTCACAATTATTGATGGATGCAGCTACATACAAGCAACAACCCGGTCAGTCCCTAGGTAGTTACTCCTCTGAGAAACTAAAGAAGCTGCGTTGCCAGAATATTCGCATCCCGAATAAATCTCTCATCGATGTGGTTATAGGAAGAATAGCCGATGAAAAGATCGTGCGGGATGTGCGATGCAGCATGCACCCGAACGTAAATGGTCTATGCACCTGCATGTCAAACCTGGGTCGAGTGCCGGCATATAAAGCGAAGAAGCCATCAGTGTTTACAGATCGACGGGCTTGCCGCACCAGGAAGAACAACACTCGGAACAGAAACTAACTCGACGATGAGAGTAGCACTCTGGTTGCGGCTTAGGTACATAAGTATATCTATGTAGTTGCATCCCTAAACATCTCAAACTCTTAGATATATCATGACCATTCATGTTAATAGACAGAATGGAGGAGCTATAGCATGGAAAGTTTTATTTCTAGACCCTCGAACGGTTCTACATTCCATTTGATTCTTATGAGAATGCACTACCTTTCGATTTCAAGATAAACTCTCCATTTCGAACCTATAAGCAAAAAATGCGGCGGATGACTTACTTACAAGGGGTAGTTGGATAACTTTGAATACACTGTTGAGTAGAGTCGAGTAGAATTGGTCAGTCTTTAGTTGACGAATATAGAGGGTCTAGCGACAGATCTGTTTGTAAGGTCATATCACGCCAAGCGGATCACTTTTTCCTGATAATATGGCGCATGGGCGGTAAATCCTGGTTTCTCAGAATTCTTATTAGTTGCAAAATTACAGTATCTATTTTTTGGAGCCTACACGCATAAATAACATTTTATCTCAGGTTTTTGAGCACAAGTCAATTGCGATCTTTATTCATTAGCAGTAGGACGAGACGTGCTCCTTGAATATATTTATTAGTTTTTTGTAAAGTTAATTTGTGACGTCGACAAACATTTATTAATGTTTAATTTGCGCTGCAAACTTTAAAATTAGACTTCGTGGATGCTGATGTAACGTAGTTCGGCTAGGAGACCAAATGTCTGAGTAAGGAGCCCCAAATTCTGTTCATATCGCATGGATCGTCAGCGTGCTTATTTTCGGGTACCCCGTTGCATTTCCTGCGGCTTCGGGCCAACCAAGATAGACTATTCGTCCGTCTTGAGCCGGACAAGTATTTATTCCCAACTTCGATTTTGTGTCTATATTTTGCTCATAAATAGTCCTTGATTGGCGGTAATTAAGCGATACCACCTCGGCTCTAAACTCGACATTTTTAACCCAGGAGTGAAAATATACATAATGTAAAAAGCAGGGCGATTTCGGCAACCTTATCCTATATGCGTGTGTGTGTGTGTGTGTGTGTGTGTGTGTGTGTGTTGTCTGTACATATATTATATAAACTCATTAACGTCTCACCAGGACATCGATGGCCTATTGGTAGCGACTGATAACGATTCCTCCGGCGAACAGTAAGCCACTTTCACCTTGGATATTGGATTATTCACCTTGGATCGGTGTACTCAATTCATAAACTCTGTGAGTATACAATGCAAAACGAGGTTCCGATAATGATTATTAAGCAGAGTCAAGATCTGCGAATGTAAAGTTGTTTTCTCACTGGAGTGTCCACTCTTTTTAAAAAAATTCTCGGCTCCTACTCAAAATTCCTTGAAAATCCTTAATGTTTCTCTCGCCAGCGACAAAAGTTGCTGTGCGTTGCGAACATGTCAATGGGTAGTATTGTCGAGGAGCGAAGCAGGTTATTTCAACGCCGCCAAACATACCGTTTGATTGACAGGACACATCGATCTAAAACGATATAAAGATCGGGAAAAGTGTGCTTGAAGTCTCGCGCTCTGCACTGAAACAAAGTCGGAGTTGGTCTGGTGTTTTTTTTCGCGAGCGAGCTGTGTTAGGTCTCGGGTTTGGATTTAGAGATAAAGTCCAACTTCGCCTTATAGTATGAAGATAATTTTTTACGAGCGAAGTAAGCCCGCCGAGTTTAAAAACATAATTATGTGATACACCAGGAGTGTATTGCAAATGTTAAATGCCAAAACAACCCGGTATAGAAATAATGTAGCATCGAAATGATCAAACGTCGAAACGAAACCAGCGTCGAAGCGGCGGCATCGAAATAACCTGCACCCCAATGGTAGTGTAGACACAAATACCAGTACGCATAATAATAGAATATTTAGTAACAAAGAACAGCAAAAAGTTTCTCCTTTTTCACCAGTAACTTAGCGAGAGCCAGATCAGCTACACTGTCCTGAGTCATAAAGAAATCACTACTCCTGAAATCCAAGGAAACATCCAAATATTGTATGAAGATCATGCTGCTAAATTGATCGGCATCGAAGTGGGCACAAGTCTCAACCAGGCTCCTCAAAGATAGTTGCATGAAGTAGTATGTCTATGTGTGTATACCAATTCTTTATCAGACTATATAATACTGTCTGATCCTTATTCAGAATCAATGTAATATAAACCGCAACAGTATGATCTTACTGTTGTAAATATTATATCACACTGTGTTGTACCGTACTTAGCCTGTTAATGTAAAACAGGCTAAATTAAAACTATACAAAAAATCTTTTGTCTTTTATCCGAACGACTTAATGCCACTTGCCCACCTAGTATCTTTTCTTATGCGTTGTTTCTTACATTCGGTAGTAGAAGATTTCTGTAATCTTGATCACTTTTGTATTTGCAATGTGGCCTTTACTGGATCAGAAATTATTGACTCGTGATGCCTACTAAATAAGTAACAATGTCAATGTCAATAAGTAATAAGTCAACAATGAGCTCCGCAGTCAATTTTGTTTCGGCTATAACATTCGGGAAACGAATATCTGACTACGAAAACTTGTTAAGGGCACTTACGCAACACCACTCGGCAAATGTACACCCCGAGCGACAACTAACTAACATTGGAGAATTTAAGTAGGTTTGCAGCTGTAATAGAAAAACGTTACATAAAAAAAGTGGAAGACTTGTCTTTCAGTAGACCAAAGTATTCGTTACTTTATGGACCACTAGATGATGTGCTTTGACGGAAATTTCCTTTTACGTCTCACGCAGGAGTGTTATTTATCTCGCCATGTATTCTACAAGAAATAGCTAGGAATACGTGCGTGTAGTCACTGGGGTGCGGTCATTGGGGATCATTGAGCGTACGCCGGGCTGCAACTGTGTCAACGGATGCATTCAAAATATCTTGACTATATTCCGCCTCACTCTTCCAAGGGCAAGCGAATCAATAATAACCCAAATCAATTGTCGGCGTTTCTGTGCCGTGATTAAAGTCTCGGTTATGGTGGCTAAACATTCATTTACAACACGAATTTTCCTTTATTTGGCTCAAAGGAGTGGCAAGAAAAGTTGAACGATAGAATAGATAGTGGCAAGTATCCGAGTGATGTGAGGAGCGGTAATAAGGAAAGCAGATTCAGCAATAAGGAAAGCAGAAAAAAGATTACATGTAAGTAAGATCCGACGAGTACTAGATGGGGATGGTTAGTGGTTAGATCTCGTGGACGAACGAGAGAAGCAGCAGAATTCTCTCTCACTCTACCTTGGTCGTTATGAAGGGTAGTGGAAGCTGAAACTTCAAAAAATAGTTAAATTTGTGGCGATGGATAGAAAGCAAGGCGGTCAAGGCGTTCGCGCGGATAAAGGTTGAGCCGAGAGCAGGATGCAGAATCAACAACGAAGTGCATATGTTCCTTTTTGAGAGAGAAAGGGAGCGAGCGAGGTAGAGTAAGGAATGTTAAGAGTAAGAATAAGTGTTAGTGCGAGTGTAGGAGTAGCGGGTGGTGGAAGATTGGGGGGCTGGAGGGTGGAAAAGGAGCTGCGCGCGAATATTCCCGCGTTCGGCCAACCTCATATTGATCCCACCCCAGAAAGAGGGGGTTGCTGCTCGACTGTGGCGGGGGAGTGCGGGTTGAGGGCGGGTCGAGGGCGTGAGGGGTTGTGGAGGTAAAGAGCGGGTGGGAGGATGGTGAGGTTCATCGCGGTATAGAGAGTAGGTGGGTGAGGACAGCTAAGAGAATCGTGGTCCGCAGACGGGCCTGCCGAATGGTCCAACGTGAATTAGGAGCGGGGTTGCCAGTCTTTCCCAGAGTTTCGCCTACACCACAGGAATCGGTCGACTCCGTGTTCGCGCAGCGCGCCGTGCCGTAGCCGTTGTTGCCTTGTGTTCTGTCAGAGTGTCAGATTCTCCTAGTCGGACGTCCGCGGTACAGATCGTTTTAGTGATTACGTTCGCGCAACGATTCGATTGTGATCGTGAGCCGAAGGTATGTGAAGCAGAGAGCTGTCTGGAGAGAGGAGCTACTACACAAAGGAGATAGGGATCAACGTCGCCGAGCATGCCGTCGAGACGCCAGTGCGTCGACGGACAGGCTCGCGAGAAAAGAGGAGGACGGAGAAATAGTTCTTTCTGGAAATTGGTCAATCCGGAGAGGCGAGCCGCTCGCGTCGAATCCGATCTCATTACCGTGTATTTCATTGGTCAATTTGTTTGCAATTAGCAGAGCTATTTGACGGGTTCGTGCGAACCAGTCGGGCGTGTAGGGGCTTGAGCCTGAGCCTAGGGAAAATGCAAGAGTGTGATAAGCAATGTTGGGGTTAGGCTGGGGTGGAGAAAGGGAGTAAATGCACGTCTCGTGAAATCAAAGACTGTAAGAGAAAGCATAACGAGAGGTGCGCTTTTAAACGTAATCTTTGATTCAGAAATTGTGCTGGTTACGCATTGGAGGAATTCTCTCGCCCGCAATGTGCAGTGCACATACGTATCGCGTCGTCCTTCACGGAGTACGTCTTCCACGTTGTCACGTATGTACGCCATGGCAACGACCGTGCGCTGCCTGACTAACTAGATTCCATTCCAACAAGAATGATCCTTTCCCAAGCTGAAGCGATTCACTTCGCACTAACTATTTCACGTCTAAACGCTCTAAATCCAGATTCGTGACTGTGCAACCTAATGACAATTCTAGTAAACTTGAGGACATTTCCGCATCTACCTTCACGGTGCTTAGGGCCAATCAGTTTTACCAAGTCTTTATAAATGCTGTTAAAAAAAGACATCTCCGTCTTCGTTCACGATATCTTATAACCCCGAGCGAGTCTTGCGCGGATCACCCTTGGTTCTCCTGATATTTCGAAACATTGCCTCAATTTACTAGAATTTGTAAGAGAGAGACCAATCGGTCACATGTATTTGGCATAGTCCTTATCTTAAATCTATTGTATCGGTTCCAAAGTTAGTTTCACATTACATTGATTTGCAATGGGGAGTAAAGTAGTCGAAGGTAACACCAGCTTTTGGTATTTTGTTGCGTTTTTACGCATTTAACATTTCGATATCCATTTTTTATTTCAATATAAACGGTCAGTATTAGGTTTAGTATGAAAGATTAGTCCGGGATATACTCTTTCTTTTCAGTGTCTACGTTTGCAAACTGCAACCACTCCTTCACTTATTTTATTCGAATTTTGCCCAAATAAAGCACTCGGGGTGCGCCAGTGACGAAAGGTGTTTAAGAATGTGGGCAGATGAAAAAGATTAATCTGCTTGTGAAAGGCGTTCGGCGTTACCGCAGATGATGTGGAACTCCTTCCGAAACACAGTCGGATAATCTCTCTTGGTGGTGATGCTCCCTCTTTTACTCTCTTTCTTAGCACACTGCGCCACTGCTCCAAACTTGCACCAAACTCGTTCTTATCACACCTAATCTCCTATTTAATTCAATCACGTTGAGGTAGTTTTTGTTTAAGATAGTAAAACCTCGATTATCCAAACTAATTTTTAGATATTTCAAATAAGAGAACAGTTCGTTTCTTAATGTTAATCTCCGTGTTATTAAACATAGGAACATAAATACTAATAATAGCAAGTACAAATATTGAAATTAAATATGTTTTAGTTAAAGATTTATGAGCTTCAATACTTTTTAGGTGCTAATACTCTGTTGTAACCGTTTACATTACTAGATGTGCATACACTGAGCTGTATGTATACATAGATACAAGAGGTGTTCTGGTAGTAAAGGTTTGAGATAAAAGAAGTTGTACTATATCACCAGATGAGAATACAGTCAACGAAGCATTTCGACTAGGCACTAACGAAGAGTAATGAATTATATAATTATTTATCCAGAGATGAAACTGCAATACTATACTATAAACACCCCTTGCAAAACTGAGTCATTCGAACTTCAATTAGATGGAGAAGTTAGTGAAATAACTTGCCATCACTTAATTGAGATCGTGAAGATATTTGATCGAAAATGATTCTATCGACAGAATCCTCGCAAGGAAAAGATTAAACAACAAGAGATTGAATATAATAGTTGAGAGCTACGAATGATGTAGGGATGGTTGAATAATGTGCTTGGCTCTCTACTTTTTCCTTCTTTTAGGATAACTAAAGAATAACTCATTCCTAAGCTTTTTTACAAACTAGCTACAAACGAACTAACAACCACAAACAGGATGTTAAGAAATAATATGACTCGTTACTCTACATACATGATTCTATGTGTCGAAAGAGGAAAAGTGAATTCCGATATAGTTATAAGCACACTTGTCTCTAAGTGGTGACTTGATCAATAACGAATGGTCGACCAAACAATCCAATTTTCGATAAGTATGATTATAAAGTTTAAACACCATTTTGGGTGGTGAAATTTGTATTAATAACCTATGGTTCCTTTGTGTCTTTTGTTCATCTCGATGAGTAGAGTCGTATTATGAAAAGCAAACTGCTGACCCCCGTTTTCCAGATTAATCGATTGTTTGATATATCGATTATGGGTTTAATTTGTTCGATATCGATGCGTAGACCTGTCACATACCTGCGACATATCATTTCTTGCCAGCCTATTTACTTCAGCCTGAAGGATCGGGTGCTTTGTAAAGGTAATGTTTTGCCGCTTCAAGTATAGCAAATTGTTAATTTAATACGAAAAGAAATGCACACAAATTTACATTTTCATTTTTAACAAGAACGTAAGAAACAAGTGCATCATAGAATCGAAGTTTAAAAGTGGTCAATTGCATCAGAATGTATACCTATGTATAGAATATGTAGAGAGTTCCCAGGGTTTAAAAGTATGTGTTATAAAGACAAGCAAAGGAAAGTTAATTGGTATGAAGTTGTTACCCTGGCGCAATGATCCGGCTGGGCCAGGGTGTGCCGTAGCATGGGGACTCCTTGTTAGTAATGATAGCGAACGTGAACGCGCCCAGTGTACCGTCTTCAGTTGAGGCGTTTTGCCAAGAAATCAGTCAAGCACATGTGTCCGTCTATAGGACGAGATTTGCCTGTAAAAAATCTCATCTCACGAACTCTTTTGCCAAATAATTCCGGCAGACTCGTAACTAGTCGCGTACAAGATTCCGAGCAGATCCAAACGGTTCGTTCGATTTCAGTACATGTATTTATGTATTATAAAATTATTTCACATTGCTTTGTCACATACCTAGATCATTTTAATTAAAACACAATGGATCTCGTCTGTGTATCATAGTATATAACTTCAATGGGTAGCATTATCTATCGAAACAAGTAAAGGGCTGGGGCCCATACTAATATAAACTCAGTGGAACTACTAAATCATATAAATCATTATATAAAACTTACTAAATGAATTCCTATTAAATTTCCGCTAGACTTGGCGTACAACATACAACTTATGACAATTTTAAATGTTCTAGTTCAAAAGCGTTAAGAAACTCAATAAGTAATCTAAAATACAGGTGTCTCATACAGAATGCAAAACAATACGTGTAATTAATGTAAAGTTTAAATCAATACCCAAATATATATTTTAAATTTTTATCCTGTAATTCCTGAGGCGGCTATGCCAAATACATGTATTAAAATATATTGTACGGTTACAAGTGTATGTTCGCCTATTTTTTTAATACTTTATTACTTCCAAATATGCGGATGGTAAAATCTTTCGAAATCCTTTCTTGTCGAAGGCTGAAAACTCTCTGATTCAAAATAATGAAAAAATATTATATCAGCTACTTTCGAACTCTGCTGCTGTTCAATATTATGACGAACACTTGGGAGCAATAACAAATTTGGATAATTTTATTGTGTTTATAAGTATTTAGTTTAACTTTCAGGCTGCAACATCGGACTGTAGTCGACTTTTTAAATCCTAAATAAGCGAGCAAATGCAAAAGTAAACCAATCTAAAAGTAAAAATGCAAAATATCAACAAATATGAAGGTGTGTACTACAATATTACACAAAAGGTGTGGAAAACTTGAAGATTAAACAATGTTTCTCCCTTCATAATGAACAATTTAAAATTTGATACAAGAATAGTGTCAAAGAAGGATAAACGAAAGCTTAGAATTGCTTTAATAATTAAACAAGAATTAGTCTCAACGAAGTTGAACAAAACTGATTGAGGTATCTAAGCCAGCCCAGACATGTCTTCCTATCTGTGTTGAAGACTATAATTTTAAGGTATAGGAGTACCGTTAGGGCCTCCAGTAATCGCATGAAAAAAATTACTCTTAAATGTGCCTGTATGAGTCATTATATACTCCATCCATTCTCTTCGGAGAGGTACCGTAAGAGACGGGAAGTGTACTACTACAGTGAGGCGTATACCATTCAGTTCACACATGATTAGATTCACTGCTCTTAGAATACGAAATGGAAACTTGGGTATTGTTTGCGGTTAGCTGTTGCACCAGAACATCGCTTAGTAATTGAGCACTATTGTGTTGTTAGCATTCATCGTGTATCACATATATGGGGTAGCTTTATGAGAAAAATTGAAATTAACAAAGGAGGAGCCTGCGTTAATGTGTTCTTTGACAACTCACAATTAGATTCCATCCAGCCAAATATCAATATTCCTATATATGTTCAATATTTCGTACCCTTCTATTGCGCATCACCAGATAATTTGACACTCGTAGTTACTCGTTGTGATAGTAGTTCGGATGTAAGTATATGTATGTTTTTTTTTTTAAATATTTACTTTGTGCTATCTGGGAGACGACTAAATTTGTTTTGGCATTGAGGTTGATTAACAAACATACTTATGATAAATGGAAAGAAATCGGTGCAATGCTCCTAAATTAGTATTGGCAATGTCAGAAAATTTGTTTTGCCACGATAACATATAAATATTTAAAATATCACTTTGTAAAATTGAATTAATGAGAGAGAAATGCGATACCGAAAAATTCATTGAAGTTTTAGTATGCGTCATGTTCACCCGTTATACCTATTTAAATGCAATAAATATTAGTGCTACTGGATACTGTTTCAAATTAAGTCGGGCATTCTTGATTATCTTGTTGCTTTCTAAAATTTTGGAATTTGAGAGTGATGAAGTATGGTTATATTGTCATATGTGATACTCTAAGACGATGAAATGGATACTATCGGCTATATTCATGGATAGTATAGACTAAACTGCATTTGAATAGAAACCTTAATTTTTAACCCTTCCAGCTTAAGCTATTGTTAGAAATATTCAGAAAGTAGCAAGGAACGATGGAAGAAAGAAAGCAAGGAAATTCTCTTTTCTTATATCAGTTTCCATACTGTCATAAATAACGATTATACTTCAAATTCGCAGAATTCCATTTGAACACATATTTGCGTTTAGGTGGAGTTTTTCAAGAGCTTATACTCCATTTGATTACATATATGAGCGTCTTTTCGAAACAGAAAGGAGAGAAAGACAGAAAAACAAGGAAAAAGGAAATAGATATAACAGATGGATATGACGTCTATTGCAGGCTTAGTAAAACTTGTTATACTCAGATTTCTTTTTCGTTAATTCAAATATAATCCCATTTTTTTAATAGATTGCATTTCAATAAGGAAACCTTATTCCTTACAAGGCAACAATGAATACAGTCGAATAACTTTTTTTTGTTATCATTTATTCAACATTGCTTGTAGATCTCATGTATTTACAAATAAAGATAATTTATTTTTTAAATCACGAAATTTTGGCCATCGCAACGCATATCAACATTTTGTCTGGGTTAGGTTTTGTCATATTTTATATTTTCAATCATAATGTGTTTTACTTAGTATACATACACGAGTGGGTTAATTTCGTACGAACTATTTCAATTCGGCTAATAACTGTTTGATCTCTTCGGTTGATTCCACATGGAAAGACATTCCATCTTCTATTATCTATACTTATTTTATAAGCATAAAGCTGTTTGTGCCGATCCGGTAAGCTCTCCCGACTCTCGCGTGAACCAGATGCCAGTACACGGCTCGAAGCGCCCGCCGGCATATTGTAACGTCGACTATGACTCAGAGGCAATGCAGCAGCCATTATGAAAGAAAGCGCTCTCTCTAACAACCGATACACACACTATATCCAAAAGAATAAAAGTATATGCGCGGTTTCAATCCTGCAATAAAGAACAGTCGCGTCTCTCTCTCCCTCTCTCTCCCTCTCTCTCCCTCTCTCTCTCCCCCTCTCTCTCCCTCTCTCTCTCCCTCTCCCTCTCCCTCTCCCTCTCCCTCTCCCTCTCCCTCTCCCTCTCCCTCTCCCTCTCCCTCTCCCTCTCCCTCTCCCTCTCCCTCTCCC
This sequence comes from Ectemnius cavifrons, assembly GCA_964023945.1. Taxonomy (NCBI): domain Eukaryota; kingdom Metazoa; phylum Arthropoda; class Insecta; order Hymenoptera; family Crabronidae; genus Ectemnius; species Ectemnius cavifrons. Next base: position 9,236,097 of record OZ030375.1, read on the forward strand.
TCTCCCTCTCCCTCTCCCTCTCCCTCTCCCTCTCCCTCTCCCTCTCCCTCTCCCTCTCCCTCTCCCTCTCCCTCTCCCTCTCCCTCTCCCTCTCCCTCTCCCTCTCCCTCTCCCTCTCCCTCTCCCTCTCCCTCTCCCTCTCCCTCTCCCTCTCTCCCTCCCCCCCTCTCCCTCTCCCTCTCCCTCTCCCTCTCCCTCTCCCTCTCCCTCTCCCTCTCCCTCTCCCCCTCTATGCATGACGGGTGCAAAATCCTAATAAATCATTGACCAACCATGTTTATTGGCCCTAGCCTTGACTCGGCTTGGCTCGGCTCGGCTCTCGCTGAATTTGTGCCCAGCCTCTTTTCTATTGCTGATCAATTACTTGCGATTCGCGAGTTAAGAACAATCTGCATTTATCAACACTGGCATTTCTCTCGGTTACACGAGCGTTGACACACGCAACTATTGTTGCGATGCTCGTTAAACAGAATATCTCCTTTCCCGTGTTTGAAAAGTTTGCTTTCGGTATCGGAGAATGCCTCTTCCAATAGCCGTTAGATTTTCCAGAACTTTCTAAGTGATTGCCATCCTAGTGTACCCAGTGCCATTTGCCCTCTAACAATCTGCTTATTTCCAATTACCTACAACTACAAAGGTCCTTGACTTTCATCGGAAGCGTATAATGCAGTAACATTTTCAAACTAACCTCGCTACACTTCTACTTCTGACCGCTGAGTCGTGCAATTTTGAAAAATGTTTCCAGCAACATCTATCCTATTGGGTATGAAATAGGCAATAAAAGATGTGGTTAAAGGTCACGTCAAAAGTGTGTAGTTTATAAATGACACTTTATAAACGCTAGCAGCATTACAATAGACTCACATACATGGCAATATGTATGCTAGACGTATGTACGTTACTAATAATGCACGATGAGAAAGAATACATGTAATCTATCTTCATTGTAACGACTGCAGCAAAATATGCTATTTTACTCGCGATACTGCTGCATACACACACAGGATCTAAGATTTCCCCCTAAACCTTTAAGTAAAATGGAAATCCCTCCCTTTCTCAAGGTGTACTTACAAGGCCTCTCTAATCGTAGCTCGAGCACCTTAACAATTCTGGGAAGTGTGCATAATATGAAAGTCCAAAGTTCTCACTTAAAATTGTGGAGAAACCCTTGCAGTCTTCTTTTGGAGTTACGACTGAACTAGAGCGTTGTGGCAAACTCAATTATCATTTTTTGCCTTTGCCACTTCCTACTCTTTGAGAAAAATGAGCACTTGACTAATTAAATCGTAACTTGTTTAGTCTGTTTGAAATAAATTAAACTTGTTTGGTAGCGTTAGTGAAAAATCAACGATGACAAAGTCAGAATCGAATTTGCGTCTCGCTAATTGCGGGTCACGTGATAATCTCCCTAAGCCACTGCGTGGGTTGTGTAGGTTTATTATATTATGTGCATTGGACATAAATATAATATGAGTATATAGTACAAAAGGAAGTATTAGTATGTCTACCCGTATGAACGCGAAAATGACACCCATATGAAGCCGGCTGGGACAGCTAGTTCTATATAATTTATAGGGTCTAGAAAAGGATTCGGAAGTGTCCGTGCACAATTAGAATTGTTAAATAATTTATAATTATCCTATGTGTATACTTATACATATCTCGCGCTGGTATACATAGCTAACTACTTGGCGCGAGACTCTACCGAGTCTCCTGATATAGTAGCCTATACCTATCAGTGGTGACTGAAACGCAAGTGAAAACCATCCAGTATAATACCAATTATTTAGGCAAATAGTAGTTGAGTATAGAGTCTACTATTTCCAAGACACAAAAATCTTTGCTGCGGGGGATCAAACTCTGAAAGTAGGTGAAGCTCATGTATTGTCTGAACGGCTTTTGCCATTTCGAATATATTTAGTAACAAAGATATTTGCCACATTAGGGCTATAAAATAAATGTTTTCCACGAAGCATTCCCTGACTTCTAAAATCTTTTGAGAGAGTCAAGTTGTGGTAGCGATATTTCTTAAGTTTTAGCGAGGTTCTACAGTATGTAAATGTCCGTTCAACGCGAATTATTTGAACAAATCCCTTAAAAAGCAAGGTAGAAGATGTTGAGAATAAATAAAATAAACATTTCCATCGGTATGGGTAATAATATCTCAATGAATGCGGTAATGGATAACAATCTATGCTACCTGATGATAATGGCGTCCACAAAAGGGTATTTCAATTCGTATTATTGTACACCGCAATGTATAATCACTAGAGAAACCTAATACATACTCTTCAGAGGTAACCGTAAATCCGAAGTAATCTCTCTGACCCTATATCCCTGTACTATTGCTAGTTGGCCGTAATTACGTCAAAGTGTAATTGTGGCCGTTTATAACCTTATTAAACTAGTTACCTTTTGATAGAGACTGTTTTCATTGTAACAGGCAGCAGTTTAATATAGTCGATATGTGTCTTAAACGTTATTAAACTAATGTTAGTCTTTCCTTTAGTTAGGTGTTGTATTACGGAATTGTCGGAAGAGTTTTTTGTGTGGGGTTAAATATTACTTGAAGCACGTGATTATACTGTTTTTAATGGAAACTTATAAGGGTTTGAACATTTGGACTTATGGCTCACTGCGGCTGTCCTAGCGGGCTTCATTCAGGTGACATTTCATTTGCTAATTAACTACCAATTTATTTAAACAATAAAAGTTCTCTATCTTCTAACGACACACGTACATGTACCACGACGATTTATTTGTTTTTAAATGTTTGAGTTGTCCTCAAAACGCCGTGTACAAGTAATAAATATTGCAATATTTGATAACCTATAATTTTCCTACATCATGACTCTATGTGTAACGGAAGGAACAGCGCTTTAAAATCCGCAGAGTGGTTTTCGAGATTACACCAAGTTTTCTGCCAAGTTTTCTGTGGGAAAGAAGCTCTTTTAATTCGTCTTTATTATGACGCATAAAGACGACGCATTTATACTCGCTGCTCGATTCTCTGAGAAGTAAATGTAATCAAATCTAGCTGATAGATTGTCCACCTGAAGGAAGCGTATTATCCAATGGCGGAAGAATTATCCAAATCGTTTGAGTAGTTTCTGAGATTACCTTGATATATATAAAGAGAGAAAGTTATATATAGAACTATAGATATACAAGTATAGATTGGCTTAAGTTTGGCTCATGTTTGGCAAACGCTGTAACTTCAAAACTCGATATTTCATGGTGTGGACGAAAACGGAAGGAATTCCAAAACACGTAACTCCTATTTTGGATCAAATACAGTTTCATCCAAAACTATCATCATTTTAGCCATGAAATTAGGCATTGCTGTGCAAGTGGCGCCCTCACGCCGAGTGTGTTGATTTCTGACAACTTGCACTAACATATTCTTAGAGCCTGTATTATTAGGCATACCTTTGCCATTGACACCCATTTTTCATCTCTATAACTTTAAGAGTTATTAAAAGTTTTCCCTCGAGACACCCGATTATTGGCCAACTTCAAAAAATAATACGTGTCGACTATTTTTGAATGTCTAACACGTGTATAAAGTTTCATTAATATTCGGGTGCACGGAGACGATATGATCCCTTGTAAGATAAATATGTCCACAATAATATTAAGTGCCCTTCGATTTTCTAATATTGAAGTACTAAATTATTCCACGTATAAAGTATTTCAGTTAGTTTAATACGCAGTCAGTAACCAAAAAATCGTTCATGTAAAATTAATTGCGTAATATATACCTAAAACGAAACAGAAGAACTTTAATTGTATGAATAATAGAAGTAATGTCCTCAACTACTAAAATCTAATGATTCTTTTGTTTCTACATATCATATATAGAAACAATAAATGAAATTCAATAAGGCCCAGCAGTATGTGCGGGGGCTGATTGTATTTCACTGGAAGGCCAATTATACCCGTATACAAGGCCAAATATAGCCGACGGGGCGTATTATGATGCATAAATGGATTCAATTATAGGGGGCTTAAGTTGAATGAAAAGGCGATATTTTCAGCGGGCTTTAAGTAAGCAATGGAAACATGAAAAGCGAGTTTTTGAGCGCCATTATCGCACACGCCATTCATGCGTTTCTATTTTTTTCTATTTTCAATTTCTATTTTCACTACTATAATACATTTTATTCACTTTTACGTCGGCAGACCGTACCTAAGAATACCAGAAATATGCGGACAGGATATATTCTTAACAGTGCTATTTATAAATCAAACTTTTCCATGAGATATGTAGGACAATCTAAATAAAATACACCAATCGTTGCTAATTTGAGGTTTCCGTATTCTTTAGAGTAAATGTTAGAACTTTTAAGAACTTGCAAAACAGATGACAACGTTTAAGCCATCCATTTGAATATTATACTAAAGTCCCATTGTCACTGGTCGAATGGTGTGATAGTAATGAAAATAGTTGCATATAAGATTCTAGGGTCTTTTTTCACCCTAAGTAATTAAGGCACCAATAAATTATGGAGATCGTTCATAGAAGTAAAATATTTTAAAATCATGACCTATAGTAAAGTCGAATGAAGTGATAAATAATGTAAATTAAGGACGATAGTCTTAAGTCTTATCATCCAAAATGTAAATTATTAATTGATGATACGCGAATTACGCTAGGACCCGCAGATTACTTAAAATCGTATGTTTTCATATGAGACTTTCTAAAGGAGCATTATATTGTGTATTTTTAGCGAAAGGTATTACAAAAGGTAAAATAAAATATCTCTATGTTTCCTTTAGCTTCTAGTTAAACCACGAATTTATAGATACGAATTTCACGTATTCGGATAAAGTTCTACCTAAGGGCCTTAAGTGTTTAGTTGAATCGGAGTCCGTGGGATGGTTAATGGAAGAAATTTCATTGCTTTGGTCGCCGCAAAGATATAAGACTTCATTAAAACTCAACAAAAATGCCGTTGGTGTTAGTAGGTGCATTCAACTTTCATGTTGTTTAACTGTACACGTGTGGTGATCGAGTTGTTAGGAGAGACAGTAAGTCGACACGTTATTAAATTAGAGTCCTAAATAGGCATTACCGCCTTCATTTATCTCTGGATCTGAGCAGCATCCTTTTCTCGGTACACTAATAATACATGCATCCTAGAGGTCAGAGCGTTTATTGTCTGGCCGGGAGTCTTTCAAGGTTCTTTGTTCTTGGGATTCTGACCGGGAGGACGGTTCGCCTTCGCCTTTGTCACCGACTTCACCGATCTTACTCATTGTTCACATCTTTTGCCATATCGCAGCTCGAGATGAATCATTACTTTGTCATTAATGTTAACTTCGTGATTGCATCGAACTTGCTATATCGACTAAATTTTATATATTAAGACTTTCCTATTACTCTTTCCACATCATGTGCAAATAACAATTAAACTATTTGGATTGGAAAATTATTGTAGGGGGTATAGATTATACAGAATATTCGGACGATGGTAGTTTGTCAATAGGATAGTATAATAGATTTATCCCAAAGTAGAGTTTTTTTCTAACCACTCAATGCCGTGCAATGTGTAAAATGAACTGCTTCATTAGTTAGATCCGTAGTTGATAAAAATTCAATATTACAACAAGGACATGTACCACCCAAAGTCATCGGTCACAATTCAAAGTGGAGATAGTCGAAATTTATCGGGCGCATTCAGAATGAGAAATGTGAGAATGGAGAGTCCTATCTAGTGAAAAATCAGTTCTGAGAAGAGAAAAAGGCGCACGAACACTGTTGGACAGGCGGGCAGGCAGACAGTGCCACCTTAGGAGGGTTCGCAGTAGAACAACTCTCGTCACGTGGGCGTTCCTGGCCTGAGCGGTATTTAATACTTTGTGAAAATGATTTTGAAACGGGACTGAACCATACAAAGAACGGTGAGGGTGCATTGACCGTCCTTTCGAGGCCCAGACCGATGGCCCCTGCCCTTGGAATTCCTTTCATGGAATACTCCTCCCACCTCCATTGCGCTAGCACAAAGCGGACTCTACTACTATATGCCCCATAAACTCCATCTGTACAATTTATTCAAGAAAAATAACCGATTTTGCCGGTGAGCGAGATCTCCATTGAACATGCACAGCCTAAGGATCGTGAAATTTCGTACGGCGCAATGTAAGTTTCGCTATGTCGCTGTTCCATACCTACTTTCTTATTTGCTTCTAGATCCGCCTCTTTATGCGATTCTATTGACTTTAATTCGAATTTATCGGTAGTCGTGCATTTTTAAGTGTTTTCCCAAGCGACGAATTACTGAGCCGGCTCCGCCTACGGACCCACGAGAAACAGACAGAGAGACAGAGAAAGTGAGAGGGACCGGGGTGCGTCCTCATGTTTCGCTTTGGGCTTGCCCAAAAAAGTAACGTGCCACCAGAGATGCTAATTTCCCAGATCCTCTATGTATATCTACACTGACTCGCATTAACATTCGGACATCCTCCTAATGAATAGATTATTGTTGTCTACATTTCTTTATAATAGCGGTAACTAATCGATTATGTTTCACTGAATTCAAACAATTATCATAATTTCTGGAGACATATCATTTATTTATTTAATGCGCATTACCGTTTAGTTAGTATGTTCGAAGCCACAAACTAAACTATGCCCGTTTCACACATCTGTGATTCGTTTGAAATAGGAGATACATACGTGAAAAGTACGGGTGTCCGAATATTTATGCGGGACACTGTATACGCAAACTGGAGCCAGCGCTGCTCGCCGGAAAGTATCTGTGTTATGAATTATGCGACGAGCAACAATCGCGCCTGTAAAACAGGAAACTCATTTTACCGCGCCTGTCTTTGCAGGAGTAATGAAACGCATTTTCTGTCCACGTAAAAGAAAAAGTAGGATGTGTTCCTTTGCCCAATTTTCGTTTATTTGAAGCGTACAGATATAGCGAGATATAAATGGAATTATTCTGTCTCCGTAACTCAGAGAACGATTTGCAGTTTGAATCAAAAGAAGGTTGAATCGAAAAATTCTTTCTTGGGAAACTTTGTCTATTAGTTATAAGTTAGCATTAGTGCTGCAGTGAAGACTCATCGGCTAATATTTTGGAAGAATCTTCAGTTGTTTATAACCATCCGATTTTGGCCGAGCATTCCAATCTGTACTATTTTTTCCAAATTAGTATTGTTATCTTGTGGACAAATATATTCGCAAACTGTTATGGATATTAAAAAAATAGATAATGTTGAACCATATAATATTTTATGTAATATTTACATAATGCCTTTGCACAATGTTATGTAAAAGAATATCGGAAGTTGATGAAGCAGAACAGAATCTCAATCAAATTTGCCAAAGTACGGGGACCTATTTATAAACTCGACACTGTACACCTTCGTGTATCACGGCATCCCGCATTCAAGATGTTGGCTATTATAGCAAAGAAAAAAAACTCTGTCTTCCATCGCGCTAGCTTGGCTTAAAAACTTCACGAGGCACGTAAAAACGCGTAGTCTATGGGCTCTATAGTTAAATGCAGCATATTCCATCTGCTCTTTTATTTATGCTTCATAATATGCGGAATCGCTCAGGTATAATCATAAATCGCAAATAAAGTTGGTTCTCTTCCTGACTGAAGATAGGCATAGGTGTGCTATCACGCGATTCAAGCAATCTAGGTAATAAAGACTCGTATGTTACTCCGATCGCCGCGGCAGCTAGGCAGTAACACGCACTGCTTAGCTCTAGCGGCGAGATTTTAATGCATAAGAAACCTCGGATTAAGGCTTCTGCGCAAAGCACTTGCATTGTAGAAGCCTCAGACATAGTTTCTAGAATGATGCAAATCAAGTGGTATGCTTGAAGTAAAAAGAAATGCGCTAACAAATGTTGCAGGTGGTAGAATTTGGAGTTGCCTGCCGTGACGCTCTTGTCATGGCATTTACCTGTAATATTTTCCGATTTTATCCTTTTCTTGTGGTGAAATTGGCATTAGTAGCGTGGATGTATTATTGTTAATTTACCTTAATCTGAAATGGAGCTATAAATATTCGGTAGTACATGCATTCTTCCCAGCTATATATATTCCATGGAATATTTAACTGTTTTTATGAGTCCTTCAATAACGTTTATAGTGAGAATTAAGTACTCTATACGCAACAAATATTAATTTCCATGTGGTATAGCAGGAATTATCGGAATATGCATAGCAAGGCTGTGATGTCTTGCAGAAACATAAATTTTATTTTACTACAACATTAATTGTAAATGGTAAGAATGAACTCGGCCTTGCTGGAAATATACTAAATTTTTGTTTGCAGTAACTTGTCTGTGTTATTACTATGCGTTTCATTGGAATGAACAAAGGCATATGTACATAGATCATTTGAGAAATTCCCTCATTCTGACGCATACCAAAGACGCGGGGTGGGGCCGCCTCCTATTCATACGTATATCGGCGAAAGGGGGCAACGTTCGGACTCGAACATCCAGTTATAATTAAGAGACCTAATACTCGATTATAAGCCGGTAAACAAACAAATAATTAGTTAACACGAGCACTTGAAAATTTAATCAATTGCTTAATGCTTCGTAATGCGCACAGCTTTAGTATAAATTTGATGTTAGATGGCAATTACATTCTGTTAAATGCAAAATAAACAATTCAAATGGTCGAACATCTTTGAAAGTACATATTTCTTTAAATCACCGCTTTTACCACTGAAATGGCTGTTATGAACAGACCTTTCGCTACCCACATTTATTAATTAAATGAATTGAAATCTACGATAATTATATTTCGTACTACCATTCATAATATACTCGTAAGTCGTGCTCCTCAAAATCTACTTTCACCTTAAAAGAAATCAATGAATGTTTCTAATCGTAATAAGTGCGATTTGATCATACTGTAATGTATGTATCTTAAATATTACTCGCATTGCCCTAGAATGTTGCTTACTATTTCCACTTACGAAATAGATCTAGTTTTCTATTGATCGTTCGCAAAATCTTTGAAGACGAGAAAAAATACCTGAAGCTCTCTTCGATGTATAACTTCATTCACAAACAAGAACACACGTGCAAACAATAAATACGGTAGTGGAGAATTTTTAAAGAAACCCATTGTTAATAAAAATCAGAGAGAATTGCAGTGTCGTAAAAAATGATAAATTACTGCTTTATAACAGATAGCACTCTAACTACAAGCTGCACTTGTGCTATTGGGTCCATCTAACAATATTCCCATATTATTTTTCAAACAATAGTGATTGCCGCAACAATGTGAAGACAAACAATTGTGAAGGACGCTATCATGAACTGAAGCCGAGCATAAAGTTTTTCTTACTTTGATTCATTGAATCAAATAATTCATTGCCGTTCGCCCCAAACTTCTCCTAATGTAGACATATTCTAGCGCGGTAACGAGATCGGAAAGAACCGAAATAGATTGGGCTTCCCTTGGAAAATTGAGAGAATATCGGAACGAAGAACCAGAACTGTAACGGGCAGTTATACTATTAGAGAAAGTAATATAGCGTCTCTCTTTCTTGACAGAGGAAAGGCGGAAGAGTTGTAGAGGGGGTACATGTATGTATATGCTTGGAGAACTAGGATCGCAACAAAGGAAATCCCCGACTTAAGTGACTTTCTGTGAATATCCGTAAACGAGCCTAGCAGACTGTAACCGTTAAGAAAAGTGGACAAGCTGAAAGATTCAGCAGCGGGTGAAAGCAGGAATAATCTGAAAAGGAAGGAAAGGCTATTGCGGAATTGAGCTTGCCAATAAAAGCGCGGTGGTCCTACCGAACCGTGAGGCCGCACGAGAGTAAACTGATTCGATGCATGCTGCCAAAGAATCTGAAGTTCGGACTAGTTTTGTAAAGAACTGGCCGTTTGTGTCTCAAAATACCGTTGTGAAAAAGGTGTTAGCAGCACGCAGCCGAGCCGATTACCGCTGAAGGGCTTGCCTTACCTTGCCACTGCGAAGGCCCTCGATATCCTCAAGGAAAACGGACCAACTCTTCGTTCTAGTTAACGGCGGGCTTCCCTTTTCTAAATACTAAGTCGACCGAGTGAAAATTGTCACGGACACAAACCTCCTGGCGAGTTGGTGGCTAGAGTTGCAAAGCGGTTGACTTACTAGTTACTCGGCAGAAAAGAGAGCTGGAATCGAGGCTGAGCCGACGATATGGATGCCTTGGAATTGCAGGCTGCCCTGGTGAAGCTCGACCCAGCCACCACTGTAACACCAATTGGATCTAGTGTTAAGATATTACCACACAATCGTATTGCCTTCGCCGTGAACGTCGACGAGAATGATCTGACTTTGGAGAACACCAACAAGAACGATGAAAAGCCAACCGATGCTGCCGCGGAGCAGCCGAGCGTGCCTAGGAAGTTGCAGAGTAATTGCACCGCCAATTTGACAACACCAACTTCGAACCACCAAAGCAGTCAGCAGATTAATTCGAGCAAGTGTGGCATGACTGAGGTCAGGTGACGCCAGCCTTGTTTCGGCGTGAATATGATCTATCATACTTACCCGCCGCACCGAGGCAGCAAACACCACGCGAAACATCACGTCAAGGAGAAAAGACATCATCATCATCACATTATGCATCATCAACATCATAAAGCTCATGTGGTGAGTCCCCGATGCTGAATGTTGTGAACGCTCGTTTGACGGTGTAGATTGCCTTGCAACATAACAATCATCCATAGTCATCAGTCTACATATACCTATGTTTGTAGAGGAGTGTATATATGTATATGTATGCGCCTAGTACACTTTGTGCGCGACCCTTCATTGATTAGGGGATAATAGTCGAGACGAAAAGTAGAATTCCAAATGTACTGTAGAGAACAGAGCGTATGAGACAAGTGTACCAACGTAAACCTGAACGTACGTGTCAATATTATATGTTATGAGAAACCACTATTTAAAGAGGCAACTCCAACCTCTAAGAATTTATCCTTCTTTAACCGTCCACGGACGAAGATGGCTCATCCATGACTCGTATTCATTTTCCATCATTGGAGGCCTGGCTCATAGGATGTATGCTTTTGATTCATCTCTCTCGCTTCTTCTCGATGCTTCCTTTCACTCACAGTCTTCATTGCATAGTTGGCAATAAAACAAACTTCCTGTGCTACGTTGTCGAATGAAAACCACTATGTGATTGATAGAATCTATTACTTTCCTGTTCACCATTGATGATGAATAACATTTAAAAAGGGAGCATATTGAAAAATGTAATATAACCTATTAAAATAACAAACTAGCCAAAGGATAGATTTTCAAATGTGTTGAAAAACACATGTTATGATGGATCATGTCTGATTTGGCCTGGCCTTGTACCTAAGTGCAGCACCTTCCATTCTCCAACGGTTGACCACAGTATTACCTAGAAAAAACTTATAAGCATTCACAATAAATCATTGTGCTATTTATTTGCTTTATCATACTTGAGGCATGTTACTTTCATTCATGGCTGCTGTAGTGTTTGTATATATCTGCACCTAGGGTACCCAGGTATACCAACTAGGGTACCTGGTACCTGTACTTAGGAAGGGGCACGGGACACTGTCTCGGGCACACAAGTATTGGGGTGATACACAGTCAGACTGTCACACATACACAGTCACAACATACGGGTGTGTTGGCGAGCCAGTGATCACGATGCAAAGGACGTACATTACTGCTGCTATATGTATGTCTAGAGAGGTACTTATAATGCCTTATTCATACTGCTGCATTACACTGCACAAAAGCTTTTCACGATGGAATAACGTGATTTAAGCAATTTTTTTCTTACGCTGTATTATCTCTGGTTGCTGAACAGAAGAAATAAACATTTTCTAAAGTTCATATTGAGCGACTTGTCCTGAACGGTAGTTTATGAATTGTTATTTCCCACGCTTTGCATGCCACAGCACCTGGATTCAGTGCTACAGAAAAGTAGCATCAGTTTGTGCAACCGCATTGGGCAAGCCGATAGCGATAGAAGATATACACTGCATCATAGTACGCACGTCAACATTTACATGTATGCTGACGGCCGAATTTGTATTTTAATAGGTCTACAGGTTCCCCCAAGCAGCTAGATTACCAAGTTCCGTATAATGATAATTTTGCCTTATATTTGGATGTTTAAATCAAACTATTACAGTATCCGCATTTAAGAGACTTCCACAGTAGTCTCAATCTTTTTGGAGCATTTCGTGCTTGATTGACAAACAGTTATCTATTTTAATCACTGCAACGTCTAATATGTTATGAAAATTCACAGAAATTTTACTAATTCACACTACATTTTCCTGATATGTTTATTATTTTTCAAATACTTGTCGAAGACTGATAAGTTGCACGTTCTTAACCTAGTTATTTAAGAATAATATGTACTATCCTTATAATTGTGTTAGAAGAAGGTCATTTCTTGATTTACAAATCACAAGAATGGAATTCGCGGACACGGAGGAGGTTCTCAATTCGTCGCGTATATTTATTTATTTATTTTTTTTTTAATGGATTATATTACCCCGAGTATTACAAGGTTCTAAGGTTGCATAAAAGAACATTTTATCTAACGGAGTTGATTAAATGTCTAAATGTAATTAGACATTTAATGACATTTTTTTGCAAACAAATTTAATGACAAATTGCTGCGTGAAATTGAACGAAAATCTTAGTACACTAGAATCAGCCTTCTTATTCGAGTCATGTTATCCGAATTTTCCACCATACGAACACGTTTTCTAGGGTGTTCGGTTAGTAAAAGAGAGAGAGGAGATCCCCGGGATTAGCTGTTCCACTAAGTTACGCGTTATACTGTAGCAATATTTGAAAGCAGAAAAGTACATTTATTTAAGCTAATGTATGCAACAATGTGATAATAGAAGCCGAGCGGTTATTTCCCAAGCTGCTCTACCTCCGTCTTGAAGCCTCAAGGTTGCGCGAGAGAGTACGCAGTCAATCCGATGCCGATTACAAAGAACTAGGACTCGACACTTCAGGCGTAACTTCGGCCTCTTATGGGATAAGTTATATATATAGGCTTAAATAGACGAAATCAGGAGGGTCACTAGAGTCTCGCGCCAAGTAGTAGCTATATATACCCGCACGAGAGCCGAGAGAACTTATCCCCGAATCATAGCGGGTTTCGTTTGCTAAAGAACTTTCACCTCGATATTCGAAAAAGTTACAGCTCGCAGGCATAACTTATCAACTGAAGGCAACCTAATTTATTTTTCTGAATCCAATGAGCTAAAGAGCAAGGAAATTGGCCCATGCGTTCAAGAGATATGAATTCCCTCCTGTTATTTTCTCGGACATAAACGGGTTCAGAAGAAGATTCAGACCAAAAACCTCTATCTCACATAGTCCATGGTAGATGGCAGAACGTGATAGAGCTGTGACATGATGTTAGAGAAAGAACATAGATGTGAGATAAAGTTAGGAAAAGAAGATAGACATATAGAAAGAGACTAAACAAGTAATAGGGTTATGTTTATTTACTTGACGTTCGGATGCTTGATTACATAGGCTATTATGTAACAGTACTATACGAGGATATCTGACAAATTTATGACTTCTATTTTCTTATTAAACACAAAATAGAATGGTCAAACTTGTAAAGTGCATTGTTCGGGTACCACGAACGCGTCAGACCTGATTTCTGAGCAAATATTGATTGGTAATGGCTAACATGTCCCAAGTTGTATCAGTATCAGTATCGTGGTTGGGGTATTGGGGTAGATTGAACTAGATTATATGGACTATTAATATTTCTTAAGACAAACCATTTAATCTGCCTTCCCCTTAATTCAGAAATTATTTTTTAATACCCATTTGCTGAACAAACGCTCTGCTTGCCAAAAAAAATCTTATTTGACATAATGCAAAAGAATATTGATGTACAATATGATATAATTACCTATTCGCATTCAGGTTTTTTCCGAATGAATCTTTCAAGGGTCTGCAATTTTTTTTACAAATTCTACTGCATGGCTTTACCGTTCGTTACGGAACTTATGGCAATATTTAATTCTGATTGCTCGCATTCATCGCACTTGAGAGTTGCAAAGCAATTAGTCGCATACACCCGGAGATTATTTACACGTTTCTACGAACAAGAATATTTACAAGTGTGTTGCAATCTATATTATAGAGTAAAATTCTCAATCCGAGACGGTTCTGGGGTAAGTGCCGTGCTGTTCCTCACAGTCCTCTTACCAGAAAGCAATTATGCCTTCCCCAACTCCGTGGCCAGATTCATAAGGTACCAGATTCCCAATTTTACGATTGTTGACAATACAGCTTGGGGTATCTATCGTACCTAAACTTTCGGTCTGTCAAATTACTACCAGACCCTCCAGCGACCGGCCCTGGGCACCATGCGTGCTCTCAGAGTCTCCGGCACCGCGGGTCCCTGCCACAATCCGATGTTTTGCCCGAACATCTGACCTGGGTTCCATCTCAATTCTAAATGAAATGCCTCACCGCTAACATGTACGTCAGGATATTGACCTGTTTACTCCAGTTACAGCGACAAGCCACAGATTACACTCGAAAGCAAATTGTAGAAGGAAACTGCTTCGTATCATTTCTCTTTGGTGACTGCGATCTGGATAATCAGCCGCGCTGTGGAGATAGCAATGTAATCCGCATCATTGAAATCGAAACCAACTTCCAACTTCCGCAACCTTACAAATGTCACGCCGTTCACTTTCAGTAGGATTTCCGCTTAAGCTTTCTGATTAACCGTGGCGTAAAGAGACTTGTCTCGAGTTTGTCACTACGAAATTAATAGTGGATTAATACATAAGCTCCCTCTTTTCCCTTAATCTAGCGTAATTATTTAGACTTTTAAGATTATCGAGAATACGGTAGATACGTTATTGCATAAATTCAAACTTTTACTATAACCACAATTCATCGTGTACAATATTGTATTTCCAGAATCTTAGTCCCACTCGAACGAAATGCACAGATTAATAGAAATGTGTACTATTTCGTGTAAACTGGTGAGCATATACTGTATAGAAGTTAGAAGTAGTGCCGAACATTTTTATTTTCTATTTGTTAAGTTCAGATATATCTGTTGCATAACATTATACATATAGTTCAATACGGTCCTGCGAATATTTCGTTCCTCAATAGAGCTATTGTAATTTAGAGACATGTAGCACATATTTCGGCTCGTTCAAAGTTTGCTAATTATAAATAACTTAAGCTTTCTTAGAAATATGAAGGAAGGTTTCTTCACTGTAGTAGTAATGCAAACTTACAATTAATAGATGAAATGTTTTGAACAGTATAACATTACCTGAGTTACAAACGCAGTACATCCCTATGCAGGCTAACCATTGTATAATACTATATGCTTTTGCTCCTAAGCTAATTAAAAGAAAGTTTTATCTTTTTTTTAAGGAGTTGAAAATAAGTTATTCGGTAATATGATCACTTGTTATGGGAACCTCGTGTATTTTAATGTTGTGGACATATAGGGTGTCCTAAGAATGTAAGAAAAATTAATCCCCAGGATTTAACCCCACTAGTCGTCAAAGAGATTTGCGTCAATGTTGTTGATAGGTAAAAATCAAGTTTTTTAGACACGGTGATTCTTCTGATAACCTAACTCCAAATGATTTGAAATGATCGGCTCATTAAGAATGTCGTAATATGCAAAAGATATGTCAGAACTCTTTCAACATAAAAGAAGCAAATATATATAGCTATTCAAAAAGATAGTCAGCACAACGCAAAAATTTATGATTTTTAGCTATTCAGGAAGATAGTCAGCATAACGTAAAAATGTGTAATGTTTATATCTTGCAGAATTGCATAAGAAGACGTATATATGAAAGCAGTATATTTTTGTTTCGAAAACTTGCTCCAACTTAACTTCCACATGCGGCAAGTAGAGAGCATTACCGTTAGTTGTGAGAAAAAGAAAGCGGAATTTATAACTTGCGTTTTCTCGAGGCTTATCTTTCTCGAGTTGTGCCGGTTTCCTTGCAAGAACGTACAGCGGAGTGAATCTTACTCCCATCTGAAGAAAGGCGGATGTAAATAATCCATGCGAGCGCTGACCTGCCGTTAACAGCATGGGATTGAATAAGGAAATTAGAAATAGTAACCCGATATAAACGCTTGTTAATTATAAATATCTCTCTAAAGGCGTACACCTATTAATATTTATGGATCAAATAGTCTAGATTCCTTTCACATGCAACGCAAGACCACGTATGCGTCATTTGATATACTCTATCCTCTTCACATCTATAACCTGCATTCACTCACGTATCGGTCTAACAATCAGTGAGTGTTGTACTTATATAGATGTACTGATACATAGGTAGCACGATGTACGTCTCGGACGTCTCATGTGTACCGGGTGACCCGATCGATACCACCTCCGCCCACTACATATCTACCTCACTTCTCAACCTCGGGCTCGACCCCAGCCCCGGCCCCACCACTTTTCCCTCTCAGCAGTTAAATCTTTTCCTTCTCGGCCAACAAAACCAGTTCATCATCTTCTAACACAACTTGTAAGCAGTTACAGTTTTAGAATCTTCATACACGCCTATCGGCAAATTTTTTGTTAACCCCTTCCTAATAGAATTCGTTTCTTCCTTAAATGTCAGAGAAAGTGTTTCGTTTGTTCTGTTGCACTTGCGAGATGGTCAAATGCAACTGCTTACCAAAATATTATATTACATGCGATGTAGACTGAGAAGCATGTAGAAAGGAGCGGGAGCCGTACATAATGGAAAGTAAAGTGGCGAGGTCAGTCTTTCAAGCAGGGATTAAACAGAAGCTTTATAAGGTTTAAAAAAGGGATGAAAGTATAGTACAGAGACGCGCGAACGCTTATGTAGCGCAGAGCTAAGCCGTTCCGACCATGGATGGATATACATATGTATGTATGTCTGCTTATAGATTTCTATTGTGACCACTGTAATATCATGACGGTATACTAAACCCCCCTGTCGTATACCTAACGAGGAACTCATATCAAGCACGTCCGATGCCGGAGCATCCCGCTCCGAAAGTCAATAAATGGATTAAGCTATTTTCTTTGTCTGAATACTTTACGAACACTCCACAGAGTAAGAGTTGGTGGCTTTGGATTTTGCGGTGGCACGACAGTTATGAAGTGTGGCGATGAATTCATAGGCATCAATAACTTCAATACTTCCAAGATCTACATATAGGATTACATTGATTTATTGTTTACATGTATTCGCATTATAATTCAAAAACAATGGTAGAAAACTCTGTTTTAGGCAGACATCAATTTGTTAATAACTTGGAATAAATCATAAACCGATTTATTTTCAAAGCAACTTGCATCATCTGACATTATATAATTAATCTGCGGATCATGAAAAAATATGGTTGCAAAGTACGTTTCTTTCCGAGTAAAATACGAAAAAACTGTCTCGATGTGGCCAATGGTTCACGGGAAAATATTCTTCTGTAACTGTCTCATTTTACAAAAACATTAAAGTTACCGACTTTGACGGTCTGTGTTTTATGTCAATCAATAAAAACTTTTTATGAAAACCCCTAAAATCAGGTGATTTGTGGTTGATCCTGGTAAAAGATGAATTTTTCTAGCAATTACGAAGAATCGATCCACTTTCGAAGTGTCCATTATCGTGACTCAAGGCTAAAGTGAATTCTGGATTTGCATGCAGCATATCCTTAATGACCAAGTTGCGGTTACATAGTTGATGCCATGTTCGTGAGCACTATATGAATGGCCGTACCAGGCCCATTATAGATATTATGCACCTAAGCATTTTTCTATTCCTCCTTTTCCCTTTCAGTCCCTGTGTTTTTATAAATTCCCTAAAAAAATATAGCGGTCGAATTGAGTACCTCCTCCTTTTCGAAGTCGGTAAAAATTATCCTTGTTCTGTACAAAGTAGGGTAAGGGAGAGACGGTATGAATCGGAATGCGTGCGTGTATATACTCTCCTCTCCCTCCCCCTCTCTCACGATGCCCCTCACACTGTTCTACACGTTCCCTTACTATATAAACACATATACGTGTCAAAATGTAATTTTTCAGATAGGCGAAATTCCATTTGATTGCATATAAGTGGGTTTTCGAGACTGAAGGGTTAAATCAGGAGACTCGGTAGAGTCTCGCGTCAAGTAGTTAGCTATAGCTATACAGCGTGAGACGCCGAGGCTACTTATCCCGACGCGTAGCGGTTTTCGATCAATATAAAACTTTCACCTCGATTTCCGAAAAAGTTATAGCTTGCAGGCATAATTTATGAATTAAGCACAGCCTAATATAACAGTATATTATCAGAAAACTTTGGATCTTTCACTTTTGTAGTTTTGAATCATGTATCTGTTCAGCAAGTTTAAAATCTGTCACTGAAGTGGTTCTTGGATACGCTCTTGTCAAATTTGACACTACAAATGTGTTGAATAAGAGAATTAATAGAACTTATTAAGTGTTGAGCATACTAGTCGTGGAAAATCAGTATCTGCTGATCAAATTTCAAGCCTGTCGCTTAAGTGGTTCTTAGCCTACGCATTTGACAAGTTCCACACTTTTCACATGTGTTGAATGAGGAGAAGATATAACTTAATTAAGCGAAGGAATCCAAATTTATTGGATAAATATGAGTTGCCAATAGATAGCATGCCCTTGAATTGCATATAATTAATTCCAACGCTTTGTATGTTACATTATACAGATAAGCTTTACCTTCCTCCTATTTGTCACATTGTTAAAGTATTAAACTTGTCAAATGGGTAATAACAAATTATATTTTTATTTTACCGATTAACTAACAAAAAGAACTGAAATCCCCCCAAAACCATTAAAATGAAAAAAACGCCAAGTAGTCCGCCCCCATCCCCTCCGCCATCCCGGCCCCCCAACCCACCAATCTTGTCAAAATCATTTAAAAATTACCAAAAATAGAAATGTATGTCATTGATAAACGAAAGCCAAGTTATAATTCAGATATAACTAACAGATATAACGCACACGCCAAGTTTTTTTTATTATTGTTAATCGCTAATTTATTGAGAATTTGTTGTTAATTGCTGATGCGAGTTAAATCGAGGTATCTTTGAATGAAAACTTGACTTTCTTGTATGTTATTAATTATATCTGAATTATAACTTGGCTTTCGTTTACCAATGATATCCATTTCTAGTTTTGGTAATTTTTAAATGATTTTGACAAGGTTGGTGAGTTGGGGGCCGGGAAGGCGGAGGGAGTGGGGAGCGGACTACTTGGCGTTTTTTTTCATTTTAATGGTATTGGGGGGTAGTATGTGTCAGTTGTTGATACCGCAGCACTTGCAAAAATATTCTGCTACATACATATGCAGTTCGACGTTCATAAGAATGGCATTATAGTATGATGTCTTGTTCAATGCAGCAAGCTTACAAACTATAACGACGCTGAATTCGATAATGTTTGTCTTATCTATATGATATTAGTCCCCCATTTTTGGAATTTGAATATTTATTCTGTTCTTCTAAATTGTCCCCAACTGGCAAGTCAAAAAATCAAGAACATACCGAGAAAACGGGGACAAACTGTTTATGTTACTGGCCCCACTGTACTTTTTCATTTTTCATCTGCTCCGGTGCCACTGTACATACGAGTTTCCGCAGCATTGACAATTAAGGGGTGTGCGAACTATCAGACTACCAATTAGATTAATAAAATCAGAACGTACTCAGAAGAATTCTATCCGACATTCTCTCATCAATAAAAAATCAATTGTATCGATTAACCGAGCACATATTACAGTCACTAAAAAAAAGAGCCCTCACACCCAGTATCTTTAGAATACATTTTCCAAAAAAATGTCTCCCGTAAGGAAATGTATTTTTTCTTAGGATACTTTCTTTTTCAATAAAATGTATTTTTGTTTAGAGAGAAGAGTTTTCTTCTTTCAAGAACAAATCTATCCAAAAACACTAGGTGTGCGGGTACTTTTTTATCCACTGTATCTATATGGGAAGTATCTTTACTATCCATCCAAGTTATCGAGATTCAGACTCAATTTGGAAATTTATAATGAAGCTTTGATCTGTAAAAGATTGTGAGACGGTGAGCATCCCAATCAGTTTCTATGCGGTCTATGTATTGCGACAAAAGTCTTCTCAAAGTTCCTCGAGGGGGAGTGTGGGTGAAATGGAAGTTGGCGATCACGGGACGCGTATACCAGCAATCATTTGGTGGCTCACGTGCTTCGTCGTTCGATTGAATACGATTGAAAGCGCATTAGGCAAACGGGATTGTCGGAAGCCCAGATCTCAGCGGACCACGTGTTCCAATCGGCCTGGAGAACCACGGCTTTGCTAGTATTCGAGTGTTACATTACTAATGATTCTACAAAAACACCTGTCGAGTATCCTGTCTGATCATAAACCGTTATGCCGATATATATAAAATTTAAGGAAGCACATGCACCTGGAGTGCAAAAATTGAGGCTAACTTCAACATTATGAAAAAATATAAAAAACATTTTTATTTTAAGCTTATAAAACATATATGCAAGTGCATAATTTACGGTATATTATAAATTAATTTTATTAATCTATCGGTCATAATTACAAAATTATTGTCACGGATGTTGTTATGGGAAGCTATTAATCATCTGGGAAAGATTCAGGAAGGTTTTTCACAATAACTTGAACAATTGAGGGGCTGGTTCCTTTGAGTTTTTCCTTTATTTTTCTTACACTTCTGTACTCTGCGCTTGACTATTGCGATCTAGCCCGATCGCCCAAACTTCGCCTCCTTATATCCATTTTCGGATTCTTTGTTTGGTCACCCTACGCAGTGGTTCTCCACTGCTATCCAAATGAATAGTGGTGTTCATTACAACGGATGTGGCAACGCTTTTTTTTACATATTACGATTTACGGTACCCATTGTAGGTCAGACAATTTTTATCTGAAATAGATGCAACAATACTTGTCACAAATGCAAAATGGCCGCCGGGCAGAAAGTGAAAGTTGAGTAGTCGCATCTAGGTTATCGCATGGTTGGTGGCGCTCGAGCGGTAGAAATAGGTAGCCGCCTGCCAGCGCGCTGAAAAAGGCTCACATATAGGGTGTCCGTGAGAATACCTAACCGCAAATACGAGCATACTCGTGCACTACTATGATATGGATGGCTTTAGGATACAAATAAAGGATATATCTGAGAGTAATTAATGGAAATAAATTATTTATTAAGATATGAAGGTTAATTATGCAGCAGACAGCCATATCGTAATATTCCTATAGTTGTTATTCTATTGGTCAGGAATTGGGAAAAGGATAAGAGGGATGAAGAAGAAATGAGAATTAACATTGATGAAGCTCTGATGACATTTATTATTAGTTTGCATGGGTTTACAATAAATACAAAAGTTCAAACCGGACTATAATGGCTCACGTTATCGGTAATTAATATAAAATAACATGCATGGCTACAATATAATATGGAATTATTACAATTTCCTCCTTTAACTATTAGTAGACTAATTAAGTGACAATTTTTTACACTTTCAGCCACTACTACTTGCTATTCGCAGTAACATATTCGCAGTAAGATGTTTGAAGAGTATTAGTTTTAATTGTCTTCGCTGTGAAGATATCACTGTCTTGCTGCGAATAGGATGCATGCGATGGGATGCAAAAAGAATTTGCTTCTCGCTTTGCTACCAGACTAATCAAAGGTGTTCGCTACAGAGACAGTCACTGGCTTAAAGTGACCAACTATCATGGGAACGTATTCTACTACTTTTGTATTATTTGGCTGTTCTGTCATCCCAACACTCTGTGCTATTAGTTGTGATGGTTCGTTTCAGAAAGACAGGGAGACTAAGATACAGAAGAACTATAAGCACAGTGTAAAAAAGTGTTCGCACAGCAGAATTGTGGGGAACTATTATGTATATATATATAGTCCTACTATGAAAGTAGTCTGCACCTGTCCTGAAGTCCAGCACACTCCATCGCTGTTCTGAGCGCTTCCTATAGTATAGTATTACCACCAGTAGAAGTACTAAACACTTTGTTTTACTTTCATAGTAGGACAGTAGAGATATGCACTCACATTCCCCACAATTCTGCTGTGCGAACACTCTGTTACGCTGCGCTTATGGTTCTTCTGTATCTTAGTCTCTCTGTCTTTCCGAAACGAACCATCACAACAAATAGCACAGAGTGTTGGGATGGCAGAACAGCCAAATAAAACAAAAGTAGTAGAATACGTTCCCATGATAGTTGGTCACTTTAAGCCAGTGACTGTCTCTGTAGCGAACACCTTCGATTAGTCTGGTAGCAAAGCGAGAAGCAAATTCTTTTTGCATCCCATCGCATGCATCCTATTCGCAGCAAGACAGTGATATCTTCTCAGCGAAGACAATTAAAACTAATACTCTTCAAACATCTTACTGCGAATATGTTTAGTAAAAGCGTTTAGAAAGTGTCAAAATCTTTTGCTAGGTCTATTGTCGATAGCAGTCACCTTTACTTAAAGCAAGTAGTAGTGCCTGAAAGGGTAAAAAATTGTCACTCAATTAGTCTACTAATAGTTAAAGGAGGAAATTGTAATAATTCTATATTATATTGTAGCCATGCATGTTATTTTATATTAATTACCGATAACGTGAGCCATTATAGTCCGGTTTGAACTTTTGTATTTATTGTAAACCCATGCAAACTAATAATAAATGTCATCAGAGCTTCATCAATGTTAATTCTCATTTCTTCTTCATCCCTCTTATCCTTTTCCCAATTCCTGATAAATAGAATAACAACTATAGGAATATTACGATATGGCTGTTTGCTGCATAATTAACCTTCATATCTTAATAAACAATTTATTTCCATTAATTACTCTCAGATATATCCTTTATTTGTATCCTAAAGCCATCCATACTCATAGTAGTGCACGAGTATGCTCGTATTTGCGGTTAGGTATTCTCACGGACACCCTATATGTGAGCCTTTTTCAGCGCGCTGGCAGGCGGCTACCTATTTCTACCGCTCGAGCGCCACCAACCATGCGGTAACCTAGATGCGACTACTCAACTTTCACTTTCTGCCCGGCGGCCATTTTGCAATTGTGACATGTATTTTGTCGGATGCTGTACATCCATTTCAATAATTTTGTCATTATGACCGATAGATTAATAAGATTAATTTATAATATACCTTAAATTATGCACTCGTACACATATTTTATAAGTTTAAAATAAAAATGTTTTTTGTTGTCAAAATGTTGAAGTTAACCCGCAATTTTTGGGCTCGAGGAGTATGTGCCCCCTTAAATCATCGCGTTTTTGAGCTCGCTCATAATCGTAGATACCAGTAACTTGGAAACAAGCTAGCACAACTCGAAAAAGGTATAGTTTGAGGAAACACGATTTAAAAATACCAGTTAAATTATGTCTTTTTTTTTTAAAAAAAAACTCAACTGTTCGCTGCAAACTGTGTGTGTAACCTAACATTATGAAACTTTTTCGTAGAAAAATATATCATATTCAAGGACATTTTACACAGAACAATCAAAATCTCGAACTTTTGCATTTTGAAACTTTTCTTTCACTGTAACGATATATTTGTCAACGTATGTGTGTTGCATACTCACTCTTATCGGACTATTTTTCTCCTTTCCTTCATGCGTAGGCTCAATAATTTTAACTCACTAAGAGTCTCCCATATACAATTTCCCTGCGTATTTTTTGAGACTTAAAACTCTGACTCACTTTTTCGGTCCACGTTATCTCTTTAGCATTCAACCGAATTCTTAATAGGAGTGCACTATGCAACTGTGCACTCTTTCCCCCATAAAGTCTTAGACGTCAAACGTAAATCAGTTCCGAAGTATCATCGACGACAAAGCTCTGTCTCTCGGACCAACGACGAACATCGTAGTAGATCGAGCACTAGTCTCTTGGGTCAGTTCACGCCAACTGAGAAGCTGGATTTTGGTGATGTCAGGGATTTTGCTGAAAATTCACTATGTTGTTCCTTAGATGACATAGGGGGGGGGAGTCCGCCTCATCGTTTCTCCAGATTCGTCTTTGGTTGGAAAATACAGACCGCCAAAGTCCACGTTTTCGAGCATCGGCGAAAATAGACCATTGCGGGACATATTTTTCTGAAGAAACTACTGATCGTATCGATATGATTCACATTTTGGTTTACTTGGGAAAGGCCGCTCTATGTAACTATATTTTTTGAATTGTTTATAGATTAATTATTCAATGCAAGAAATTTGCATAAACTTTTGATTTTTAAATAAAATGTCGAAAGCAACGCTCGCCGAATCTGAAATGTATTTCAATATGTACCTTGGACCTTTGTTTATCGAAAACTGTTTTCTTTGGAATGGCAAAAATAGTCCAGGTATTGGATAAAGACAATTAACCGGGGACCCGACCGGCTGCCCCCCCCCCCCCCCCCTATTTCATCTCAGGAACAACATACTGAATTTTCAGCAAAATCCAGCTTCTCAGGTGGCGTGGAATGCCCCCTTTCAAAGCAATTATAATTACCGTACGTACATTGTGAATAACAGCGATCGTTAGACAAGTCACAATTCTTTCGTTTGTTTTCTCCCCGTTCAATTCGAAACGTTAAACGAACTCACAATAAAATTTCTGTAACAACATTTCATGTCCACTGAAACTCTCATTGTATTTTGTATTATATTATTATCTAGAATATATTGTACTTTATTCTAGTTTTCAATAAGAAAATCAACTGTCTCCTCATTTCTCAATTCCTGTTTAGTCAACCACATTTCAAGTATTGATAATAAAGGAAAAGAGTAATAAAAGATCCCACGAGGATACATCTTTACCGCTCGAGGTGTATCCGGCGAACCATAGTGAGGTTTAACTTCATGTTTAGGGCATTCTTATTGGAGGTCACTAGCAAAAAAGAGTTAATTGGGGAATAGGAACCTGAGTAGGACTGAATTGAAAGACACTCTGTGCTATCCCAGAATTGAATTAGAGCCGATTGGGTAATACATAGGCTCGAGTCATACTACGGAGTAATAGCCCTTAGCACGATCTCTGAGCATATTTAGGACACACGAAGGCTGGCTCGTAACATGTGTATATCTAACACGCCCGATTTTCGCCTAATCTTCCGCAGTCGTCACCGTTTTAATATTTCACTAACTTGTATGGTCTAAAAAACCTTTACCTTTTGCGTTTAATAATTCTAACAGTAGGCGATTCCTGAATTTTCATGCAACTGCATCAATAATTTTACTGAAAATCGTTAACAACTTGTTCGCAGGTTTACCAGTATTGGCATAATATTATAAAAGGAAGTATCATATTAATTTGCAATTAAAAGTGTTTCTTTTTCTAGCAATTAACCATTACTGATTTACATTACATATTAGTTATATAGAACTGATTAATCGCAAAAATAATTAGAGCTTATTAAGGGAGAATAATGTATGAAAAACAATGTAATCGGCATCGCTGACTGGAGTATTCAACACATAGTTCTTCCAATCATGACAATGATCAATTTTATAACTGGAAGCATACCCATTGGTAAACACAGAAATACCACTTTTTCCAGAGATGTAAGTTATTTAATTTAACAAACAAACCTATACTTATGAATAAGGTAAATATTATACGTACAGAGTTGTTAAGTATATTTAGTGTTAAAGTCAAATTATTCCGACAGTCCACCATTACTAGACTGTGAATATTTATACAATTATGGCATGTTTAGATTCTGAAAAATTCCCAATATCTGTTTTATGTTAACAGAGTGGTGAATACTCTTGCTACAACAACCATATTTTAACCCTAATGGAGCAATGAAAACGCATATTTGCATAAAAATCCACAGCAGAATCGTAGCATGGAAACTCTTTTAAAATACGAAAAGTATTCTTTACAATATGAATAACAAATACACTATAAACAAAAATAACTTAAACAGTTCAGAAGCATCAAAAATAGTATGGTTGACCAATACTATTAAAAGCAATAGTCCCTATAACGTATTTTAAGAAGAAATGAAAGTGGGATTTTCTGACAGTTAATCGTGTTGTAGCGATGTTTTAAGCGCTTTAAGCATACAACCGTTCCTTTCGCACTGTTGGTCGTCTAAGTGAGCAGAACGCTGTGGGATTGAAACAAACTTGACCTTGAAGATTCGAGGTCAAAGTTTATTTTGCGTCAACTTTTATCAATGGGTTTATGCCAACTCAAAGATGTGGAATCCGCGCTGTAAGTAATAAAAAAACCCAAAACGTGTTGCAAAAAAAATTACCGTTTTATATTGAAGGAGTTGCGGATTAACGTTTATATTTATTGACTAAGTATATATTATTGATGCTCTGAATTTTGTTCACATTTTTTGATTAGGTACGCCATAGTTAAAAAAATTATAAACCGATTGTTTGTCGCTTTTAGTAGCGATAATATATACTTACTCAAAAAATATACACGTGGATCCGTGATGCCTTCAATATAAAATGATATTTTTTTCTAGTACGTTTCGGGTTCTTTATTTTTTACAGCGCGGATTTTCAATTCATAAATCTAAAAATATATTGTAGTGTGCCTCATTAATGGAAGAGCCACTGATTTTTTTCTTAATTTTTCATTCACTGAGATTGGAGAAATTAAAATGTGATGTTTAATTTTTTCCCTTTACCCCCCCCAGTCGAGATACAAAGTTGAAACTTGGCACCAAATGTTTTTCCTTGATATGCTATCCGATGAGCAATTGCAAGTCGAATTTAGTTTGGGGGCACTTTAGACTCCCTTATCCGGCTATACCCTTTAACAGTTCTTTTCTCTTATTCAACACAAAATAGAACTGTCAAACTTGTGAGGTGCATTATTCGAGTACCACGATCGCGAGAGACCTGAAGCTATTCTGATTATATTATCAATAGTTGGTACAGCTTTATGAAAATAATGAAACTCATCCCTACTCACATTCTAACGCTGATAAGCAATATTCCCTTATTCAATATAATTATAGACTACCAAAGTTGCCAAGTGCGTAACCAGGACCCACTTAAACGAAAAAGCTAGAATTTGTTAAGCAAGTACTATCTCAGGTCTTTCGTGTAAATGATTTCTGAACTACGAATCTTACAAGTAATCAGTATTTGCTCAGAAAACTTTGGATCTTTCACTTTTGTAGTTTAAAATTATGACAAATTTGATACTCTCGAGAAGTTTGACACTACAAATGTGTCGAATAAGAGGATTAATAGAACTTATTAAGTGTTGAGCCTAATCGTACATTAATTTAAGAGCATACTTTTAAGTATACCCCTACATACATTTCAAGCCTGTCGCTTTAGTGGTTCTTACAATTAGCCTATACATTTGACAAGTTCCACACTTTTTACATGTGTTGAATGAGGAGAGGATGTATAACTTAAGCAAAGGACTCCAAGTTTGTTGGACAAATATGAATTGCCAATAGATAGCATGCTCTTGAATCGCATATAATTAAGCCCAACGCTTCATATGTTATATTATACAGACAAGCTGTATCCTTCTGTTATTCGTCACATTGTTGAAGTATTAAATTTGTTAAATGTATAGTTTAAGAATTACTTAAGTCAAAGACCTGAAATGTACTGAGCAAATACTGATTGGTAATGGCTAGCATGTTCCTAAGTTGTATCAGTATCAGTTTCTACTCAGCAAATTCCAAGCCTGTCACTTAAGTGGTTCTTGACTATTCACTTGACTTTGACACTTTATAATTGTGTTGAATAGGATTACTAACAAAACGCCCCCCCCCCCCCCCACGGCCCCCGCCCCAAACCACCGACCCACCAACGTTGCCAGTCTTTTAAAAATTATCAAAACTAGAAATGGATATCATTGGTAAACGAAAGCCAAACTATAATTCAGATATAATTAACATACAAGAAATCGAAGTTTTCATTCAACAATACCGCGATTTAACTCGCATTAAAACACACTTGGCGTGTACGCGCTTTATTCGAGGCACTTACTCTGGTAATATTGGTAAAAAAACTTTGAAAGCAATATACACGCGAGGAATTGAGAACCTCCTTTTTTTCGATGTACATAGTATATATGATTGAAATGGAAATGTAAGATTTATTAGGATTTCATATTGCAGTAAAGTCAATGTTAGATGTAAATTAGTTTCTCATTGGTTTCTTACCTCACAATGAAGCGCGCACATGCCAAGTTTTTTTTATTATTGTTAATCGCTAATTTATTGTTAATCTATTGTTAATTACTAATGCGAGTTAAATCCAGGTATCTTTGAATGAAAACTTGAATTTCTTGTATGTTAATTATATCTGAATTATAACTTGTCTTCCGTTTACCAATGATATCCATTTGTATTTTTGATCATTTTTAAATGACTTTGGCGAGGTTGGTGGGTCGGTGGTTTGGGTGCGGAGGCCTTGGGGTGGTGGAGGAGGGGGGAAGCTACTTGGCGTTTTTTTTAATTTTCCTGTTTTTGTGGGATTGACTTGTATAGGCCACAAAACACCATTCTTGTAGAGGCCGTAAAACACGATTGATTGTGGATGGTGTGCCGTCCTTTGTACAGTTGGTATAGCTACATGGCGGCGGTGAGAGGTGAGAGAGGACAGGTAGAGGAGCCAGCAAGAATGGATGCTGCGCTGGCTGGGATCTGTGGCCGCTGTTCGGACGAGGGAGCGAGAGACGCGGCGTCGCGCCGGCCGGGATTGAGATCCTACGTACGCCCGTGTCTGCCCGCCCGCACGCCCGGTACGCAACGCCAACGCGATCAGTGCCTGCCGAACCATCTGACCTGTAAGATGCGTGCCGGTGACTCGGGAAAAACTCTCCTTTCCTCCACTTCTTCTCACCTTCATTCTATAAAGTAGAATCGATCTATGGGGTCTTGCCATTCCCTCCGCAAATTTATCTCCAATACTATTTGACGAGTAGTCATTCGGCTGGTGCGCTTTCAGCCACCGCCAACTATTTCTTTCTCCCCCCCCCCCTCTCTCTCTCTCTCTCTTTCTCTCTGTTAGTGAATTGGTGCTGGGTACGAAACGATAGCGTGGTGATGCTTGGTGAAACGGGAAAGAAGCGTGGCCTCGTAATCAAAGCTGGTTAGCAGACTGGTTATTAGTGGGCTGGCGTCGGACTCGCTCGAATTCTAGCGGGACTCTCAGTGTCGTGGTGCCGTCGTCGTGTGTGAAAGTGTTGGCCGTTACAGATATTCCCGGCTGTCGTTTGGCCTCTGCTTTAATGGAGCATTGAGAACGCACAGCTGGCGGTGCTCTATGAACTCCAAGTAGATACTACTTTTCCTTACTCCGACAAATTAGAACCTATTTGAGCGGTACGCTCGATTCTCAGATCCTCGCCTACTATCGCTGTAGGGAAAGTCTTTGTGTTCGTTTGATGCTCTTCGAAATGATGTGGGCCTCGTTCGCGCAACTATAATCAACGACATTGCTTGGTACTACTAATGATCAACTGCTCTTCCGCGCCTTATACGATTCGGCACTCTCAGAAGACTTCACACATAGTTATTGTTAATGTGAAAAGTTGTCGTTCTGCCCTTACTAGTTAAAAGATTAGTCAGAGTGTTGTTAGTCATTGTGCCAAGAGTTTAGTAAATACTTTCCTTGTTGCAAGAATCATTCTAGAATTCACAGTGAAGGAAAATGTTCTTTGAATCTATTGTTTGATATCGCCTGCAGAGCAATACCTTGACTACGCTAGTTGGTTGTTTTACATTGGTATTTCTGTTACCGTGTTTCACCTCTCATCTCGCTCAGGGAGGGAATTCAAAAGGAATTTTTGAGGTAGGACCGGTTGCTTGAAAGGCAAAACTTCTTTTTATTCTTATACCTCTGCTGCAGCTGATGGTAATTTTGCTGCTGCTGCTGCTGCTGCTGCACGCAGAAGTAAACCGAGATCTTTAACGGCAGGAGTCTTTAATTGCTCTTAAATCGGGCTATCGTTACTCCCAACACATTCGCGATAAAATTCCGCGATGAGTTTTCCTTACGATGCATAAGTATCTCGATATCAGGGACGACATTATCGTTATCTTAGAAATGCAGTGAGGATAATTTCCCGTATAAAGAGGCATCGTTAAACTGTAGGCCTTCTTCTTAGCCCTATTGAATGTTCCATTAAACAAAGTCTTTCAATCTGAGGGAGATTTGTTGCAGTGCAATTGATTCAACTACTGATAATTCTCATCTAGTGTAGTTCCATCTAAGAATGATAGAATGCTTAGTCAATCAAATTCAGTTAGATTATAGAGGAGGAGTAAATATATTATCGGCATGAACGAGCTATTTGTACTAAAATGTGCTGTATGCTCAGAGTTTCGAGAACAACTGGCACGTAGGCACGTTTCTCTTACTTACTGTATCGTCTCCATCCCTAGATTACCTTAGCTATATTGGATTATGGTCGCCCGGAATCTACACCAGCCTGCTCTGTAGTTTAATTGAATATAGTCCCGAGAGGTCTTCCGTGGAATCGGGACAAGCCAGTGTCGAGTCAGCTTTCAGATCGCTAAGAGATCATCAGTAGAAATGACACTATGTTGAGTGTCGCATCGGTGCAGTTCAATTACTCTTTGTCTTCCTAGCCGACTAAGTAATAAAGACTGCATCGACGAGAGGAAGGTGCTGTTAATGCTGTTAGGAGGCCACGCTTGTGTTACCATTCTTAAAGAAATTCGACAGTCGCGCTCCGATCGCCGATTTGAAAGCTTCTGTAAAGCGCGATTCGCGGTAACTCACCTTTTAAGGCCTTTGTGATTGGTAGGGCGCAGCACTCAAGTTCGCTACACTGAACTCTCGAAAGCAAGACCAGGATTCCTAGTGGCGATCAGTGATATCGCAATCGCACTCCTGTCAGCTCAAAAAACTATTTCTACACATCCATCTTCTCATTGAATATGTCTCTCAATTAAGTTTCCAACTGTGACGAGACGTGACATCTTCGAGCCTGTGGAAAAACGTTTTACTTCTCACGGATATGTCGACTTGTTCAGTGATGCCAGTTTCTCTGCAAGATATCCTGGTAAATATTGAGAACCCTCTTATTATCCCAATGTTTACCCCACTGTATAGTGCTATTAAAATTAGCCCATTGCCATTACGATGCCTGGGACAATCAAATTGAGAATCATCGAGCGTACCAAGTATTATCCATATCTTTTTCACAATTTTAATACAGAAACTTCCCGGAAACTCTCACTTTCAGTTCTTTCTCTTCCAATTAAACTGTAGAAGCTTATATAATTCACACTTCTTTTAACACTTTTAGTGTCTTTTTATGGGTGACGTAGAGTCAGTTCAATAACACATCTGTACATACTTATGCCTAACACCCTTAGAGCTTATTCATTGTTAGTACTGTTCCCAGAAGTAAGGATTAAAAGGAGAATATCTGCTAATGGGATGAACTACTATACTTGTAGGACCGACAAAACAGCAGTAGATATTTCACATAGATATTCATATGTATATGTTTATGTAATGGTTGTAATGATGGTACCATTGTCACAATGTGTTTCTACACTTTTCCGCAAACAATTATTAAAAGATATAGGGGAAGGAAATGTAAATTATCAGTTTTATTCTTATGCTTTGGTCTTCTTAGAGGAAAGCGGACTAAAAATTATGTATAGAATGATGAGAAACTGAACGAGTAATTAAGGAATATAATATACAATGTGCACAAATATTTTGTAATTATATTTAAATCTACACGAAATGAGATTCATGCTGTCACTGGAAAAACTCACTATTTACCTATTAAGTGTGGTATTAAATATAGATTTCTTCAAAATCAGTTATATGTATAAATATCGAACCAACAACATTAGTAGATTGAGTTATAATAAAATTATTATGGCAAAGTTATTTTATTGAGCTTATATATAATTTGTTTTAAAAAATTACATGTGACATATAATAACAATTAGTAAAGTAAATAATGCTTTTTTCGGGTGCCAAAAATATTTGTAACAAGTTTTGTTTGATTAATTATAATGGTATACATGTGATTTTAACATATTGTGGCAAAAATATTTCGTTTGGGGAGTCATTGTCAGAAAATGAGGCAAAACGAGTGCTTTATAAAGAACTAAAATATTAAGTGGTAATGTTTCTTATACACTAGTATCTGAAATTTGTTACTAATCACTATATCCATGCGAAAATCTTTATGCGACTGTTTTGACGCAAATAGAACAACAATAGAACAGCTGTTGAATACAGCTAGGTTACTGTGTAATTTATTATCAAATACGACATTGACACTGTTAGTATCCAAGAATTTATAGAGTAAGAGTGTTTGCCAGCTCGGTCCCCTTTCTCGATTAGAGATCGCTGAAAATGTAGCTTTTTCCTATTATGCGCAACCGTGAGGTACATAATTTCTGGTGCCACTTTGATAGTACAATCTAAATAGCGTCACATTCCTACGAGACAACACCTTGTACGAAGGTAATTGTTGGCGATTTATGCATACGAATTTCACTTTCCTTCTTTCGAGTACGCCGATGCAACGACTCACAGCTGATAATGCTAGAATGAACATAGTATCAGAGTAATAGCATCTCCCGACGAAAAGTGGTGTCGAATGAAATAAATTGAATGGCTGAGTGTCTGGTGATTGGCATTTTTCTCTGTCGGTATCTTTCGCAAATGGGCCGAGGAATGATAGGCGATAGCAATCGTGCACATACGTGTACGGGTCTATCGAGGCGAACGTCATAGGGTTCAGACTGCAGACTGTACATGTCTATTGGTGTATGTATGTTTGGCGGTGGTAGGGTTTCGCGGTTAAACCTATTAGGTTGGAGCCAACCGACTGGCAGCCGACTCTCTCCCAGCGAGACCTTCCCAGATACCGACGCCGAGGTCTCTCTGCGGTTAATTCCATTACATGCCGACGGATTGTAGCCCGCGTTTTACGCCCAGTACTGTTTTGGCCACTGGAATGCGCCAGGACATACCTACACCTAGACGTTCTACGTCTCTAGATACGCAAAGTAGTCGCCTGCCCGATTCTTCAGCGAACGCTCCTGCGCATGCACTTTATTCCAGTTTTATCGAGCGACCTCTCTCACGCCCTCCCATCTCCATTCCTTCCTTCTCCACATCTTTCGCGCACAACTCGCCATTCAATATATATTTCCAGCGATAAAACAAAACTGTTAGCACCACTTCGTTTAGTTAATTGGTTTTGAATTCGCTGACTTCGTTACCGTTGCACATCTATATCACCTGCAATTCCTGACTTTTATTACTAATTCTACTAGCCGGTTTCGCCCGGACGGTGTTCACGTGCACGCTAGAATGATTTAATTTAAAAAATAATAGGTTTGTTGCGCCTCGACCATCTGGTCCAAATCCGCTACACTGGCGTGCTTTATTCAACATTTTCCCTGAGGTTATCCCTTGTGTAAAAAGCATCCTGACCGTCGTAATGTTTTTCAACTACGTTCTATAGCTCGATCCTCAATTCTGTTTGAACTTTTCCAATTACTTTTGGAATAACCTTTATAACTAATAAATATCGCAATATTTTATAGTTCATAACTTGCTTGCGTGATCGTTACATACAGAACATAAAACTGCATTAAAATCGGTTCAACCGTTTTAGAATTTATCGCAAAAATAGAGACAGACAGACTATAAACGTTGTGCTTTGTGTTAATAAGAATTCCATGTTCTCCTTTTGTGAAGAGCATCCGTTACATGGCGCCAATGTTCTCCAGACCACGGGATTGGTCCTAGTAAAATCCGATTTCGTATTTCACATTATGGGAAGGTTGTGTATGTGATCTGATTCTCTCGAAACAGAAACAACCTGGTGTACTTGTGAGTAATCTGACCCCGGTCACTAGTTTCAGAGATCCGTGCTGCCTCAATCTCGAGTGCTTTTGTCGGCTCGAAAATTTATAAACTTCAGTTTTATGTAAAAATGTTCACCGTGCGATTAGGGTCTGATTGACCTGCTTGTGCTCCTTGACCAGTCGTGGAGTGTACTTCGAAGCTTACGATTACTGCGCACACTCCTGACTCAACTCAGTGCAGGGATAATCCTTAAATTTCGTTGGTAGCTATCCAGCAAGTAAGAGTAACTTGAAGGCAAATCTGTCATTCATCCTCGCACTTTGTCAAATTTTGATTAAACCCCTGAAATTTATGTTATGTTCTCTAGTCACCATTGAATAATTTAAATAGGGACTTAACTAATTATTTTCCCCAATCGTTCTTTAACGAGAAAAATACAAACTCCGCACAATTTGCCTACCTGACTAATTTTTCCAAAATAGGGTGTTCATATTACTCTTGATCTCAGAAAAAGTGATTAGTCCTATCACGAATTAATTCGTTCCCCCTGGAAATGGTCGGTCTTCGAGCCTACCTTTTATTCACTTCAATAAACAATTTTGCCGACAACACAGAATATCATATTCTCATTTGATTTCGAAACTTATAGAATGTGCCAAATTACTACCAATACGGAAGCAACCTTTTTAAAAGTATTCACTTCCAACTCGATACCCATGGAAACTTGTCATAACCTATCAGAAACTTGCAGATTTATATAAAATTAATCCTAATATGTCAAAACGGAAGATGTTTGTTTCTATATGTATAAGGGGTAGTCTTTGAAATTATTGAAGTTATTTGAAAAATTCGTTCACTATATAGAAACATACTTACAATATATATTAGTAAGTTATAAAGTACAATAAATATAGGTATAGATATAGGAGTACAGATTAGTATAAATTGGTATAGGTTAATAGTGCTACTTTCAATAGCTTAAACTGTGAAAGTATTTCGACGGTTGCAATAGCTTTTGCAGAAAGGAGCAGATATCAGTGAAAAGTTTTACCAAACACCCAAGTGACGGTGGAATTGTAGTTGAAAGGAAATGATTGTTAGCGTCGAGAGTAAACGCCAGCCGGACAAAGTGGGGTAGAAGAACTAGTAAAAGAATAAGAAGAAAATTGCCGGTTACCGGTTACCAGTTACCGGTTTCCGATCCGATTGGTGGGAGATGCTCTCTGAGTGAGTGAAGAACGGCCGCGATTTTTGGGCAGAGTGTCGTTTAACCCCGGGGTATTTTTGTTTCTGGCGCGTCGCTGAGGCCTAGATTGCGGCTCGACTTGCAGTTAACTGTTCGGTTACGCAACTTACTCGGCAAGAGAGAGTGCTAGTGTGTTGCGTCGGGTTCGGGAGGCCGCATTAAATCCATAATTGCTGGTTTAAGTCGCGCTCGCGGATATCCGTGGGTGGTGGCAGTGGTGGCGCGAATATTCTCGGCCCAACCCGGCGAGAGTCAGTGAATATTGAAGCACCAACAGCTAGCGCGATAGTGAAGGACGTGAACGACGTTTCTCCATGTGCCGCGCCAACGATTAAGTGGCATCGAACTCTTCGCTCCCCCGACTACGTCCTCCCTGCGGCAAACTTTTACTCGCTTCTCCCCACTCGCAACCGAAGCCCCCATACTCTACTTCTCTACTATATCCCGATTCCCTATCCCATCATACTCCAACTCGAAATGCCCATCGAAACGCTTGCCATCTGCGAGTCGGTAGAACCGTTCAAGCCGAATGGTAAATCAGGCTAAGTACCGACCAGCTCCCACCAATTCTTTCCAAAATTCAATTCTTACTTTTCGTATGTGATGCATTTTCTATTTGCTCAAAGTGATAATGCTCTACGTTTTGCTAAAATTATTGCAATATGAACGCGTTGCTACGTGAAAACTGTGATCAGGTGTTCTTCAGGAATATGTGCATGTATAGATGGGGAATGTCTCGTGCTCAGCGATTAGTAATTACAATTAGGAGAACGTTTTTCTTTCCTTCCAGTATATTCAATTTTGTTAAGCAGGATTTACGTTAATCACGTCAATTGATCAACTTACTGGAAGTCAAACAACTCACAACCAAATTCAACCTCAAAACGCAATGATCCTCGGCACATGTTGGTATAAATCTCATATAAATGTCAAATGAATTTAAATGAGTTCATCAACTCACATGACAATGTGAACCGACCTTAAACTAAATCAATTCAATTATCTTCGAATGAACCATAAACTCCCAAGTTCTTGTTTCTCACCACCACGTGAATTCTCGTTTCCGCTCTCGCAATCGAGTCTCGATGCTCGTTCGAACTAACAATAATCCAACAAAGATTGCCAAGTGAAATTGCAGCCGTCGAAGTGGAGTCGAAACAGGTCCCGTTATTTGTGTCATGCCGGGCCATGCGTGTTTTTTCAACGTTTGGAGCGAGCATTTTACAAACGAGAGCAGCTTGGCTTTCGGCATGCGGGCCAAGAGGGATCGCGGGAGGGAAGGCTGGCGGGAACAGGGGAGAAGTTCCCGTAAAAATAAATGCAAATGCTCGAAGAGATCACGGCGGAGCTTCGATTGCGTAAGTGGTGTCCACGCACTAGAATTCGTGGACCCGATGAACCGACGTGAACGAACGGGGAGCGAAACGGGAGACGCATTGCGTAATCGAAATCGCACGCACTTCTGCCGGTCAGCTGTTTGCTCTGCCAAAGCGTTTCCTACTTTCGAAAGCACCCTTCATCCAGCTAATCTTCCTTGTAATATTTTAATGCATGACTTTGGCGGTCAAGAACTTCGGTAACGGATCCTTTTCTTTTAAATTGATTTATTTATAAAGTCCCATCAACACCGGGGTACTAGCGACCACCATGTCTAACAAACTAGTGAAGACTATGATTCTGATTACTAAATTATACATTGCTGACAATGGTAAACGCGTCTGTACACTTGAATACGTTCGCTATTATTCTTGCGTTGGGCAAAGAATTCTTATTCGTAGTGGAACATGTGGTACTCTAAAAATGTATACATATTGCAATAACGGATATAAACGGAGACAGCTGGGCATGAACAGTCTCGTCTTTGCGAATACTTCAACGCAGAATACTGCAGTGCTCTTCTAGTAATATGATACCTACCTGGAAATTGGAATCGTAGAGCTTGATTAAAGACAGTCCTATTCCATGAGCTCAATTCGTTTTATTGTCTCTCAACATTGACAGTTTGTACGTATCCTGTTAATTAGATGTGAGCTGATATTTAAATCTGCAATTATTAACCTTACTCTAAAACAGTGTGGCGTATACAGTTGATAAAGGAACAAATGATTGGCTCGATTGATTCATTTCAATACTGGGAACCGCCGAGTATTCTAATTATTCAGCGTGTGATAACACGACTAGAAAGTTATTTAAGGAGCTTCAGTGACGTAGATAGAACCTTATTTTTATTAATGAAACTTTTATTAATTGGAAGCTATGCACTAATCGGCTATTAGCTTTAATTTTTGTGTGCTTTTCGGCACGTGGACGGGGGGCAAGTTACAAGGAGGAGTTATGCTTCTTACATAATTTATCGACAGCTAATGGAATATTAGAAATTGGTTTCTAAAGCAGTGGCTCTAAAAATGTGGTATTATATCTTTAAACCATCAAATAGTAACATTGCTTCGCTTTTTTTGGAAACTACAACAGCTTCTTTACACGATTTGTTATGTCAAATTGAACAATGAAACTACGAATGCTAACGCAGTTCCCATTCCTCAGAGGTGGATACTCCATTAACACGGATATGGATGAATAAGTCTTAACACTAACTGTACCGGCACTTCACATATACCTAACCATACCCTAGCCGGTCATTTAACCGGTTACCAAATAGACGTTGTTTTTATAAAACGAATTGTCAATTTATTGTAGGAAATGGTGCACAGCATAACTTTAATGTAATAATAAAATAATCAGTTATATAAAGAATTTACGTAAAGGTAGATAAACAAAAAAAATAACAACGAATATGCAATTTTAAATCAAACTTTGAAATTGGTAATTTGACCGGCCCCGGTACGGTTAGTGTTAAAACCCGTAACAGTCCCAAAATGTGGAACGAATATCATCCCCTAACCCACGTATGCCTTGCTTTGCGATATAAATTAGGTGAAGAAATAACAGAACTGCACTGTCTTGTGTTAATAGTTGATGCCTTACGATATCTTTGGACTACGGTACTATAAAATTATACACATATTTGAAACAATACAATGTACGCCTTAAAAAATCTTCATACCTTTAAGTGGGTACATACACTGTTGCATATTCATTCTTATCGGACTACTTTTCTCCTTTCGTTCACGCGTAGATTCAATCATTTTAGCTAGCAGTGCTTTACTAATTTTAGCAATTTTAGTTTTTTAGTTATTTTTAATTTTAGTCATAAATTGTATACAAAAAATTATAACAAATAGCTAAAATTAGCTAAAAATAAAAAGCACAAGTACTGGAGATAATTAGCTCACTATTATAGTCTCCGTCATAGAATTCCCTTGCGTATTTTTCGAGTCTTAAAACTGTGACTCACTTTTTCGGTCCACGTTATCTCTTTAGCATTCAACCGAATTCTTAATAGGAGTGCACTATGCAACTGTGCACTCTTCCCCCCATAAAGTCTTAGACCTCAGAAGTAGTCAGACCCCTGGCGCTTATACTCCCACCATACCCCCTTTTCACTGGGTTTTCGGGTATATAAACCCTAAATTCTCGTTGAAAGTGGGGGAATTAGTTGCGAAGTGTCATCGCCGACGAAGCTCTGTCTCTCGGACCAGCGATGAGTAGATCGAGCACCAGTCTCTTTCAAAGCAATTACAATTACCGTAGGTACATCGTGAATAACCGCGATCGTTAGGCAAGTCACAGTTTTTTCGTTTGTTTTCTCCCCGTTCAATTCGTATCGTTAAACGAACTTACAATAAGATTTCTGTAACAACATTTCTTATCAACTGAAACTCTCATTGTATTTACATTATTCTAGTTTTCAATAAGAAAATCAAACGTCTCATAATTTCTGAATTCCTGTGTAGTCAACCACATTTCAAATATTCACATTTAAGGAAAAGAGTAATAAAAGATCCCACGAGGAAAGATCTGTACCGCTCGAGGTATATCCGGCGAGCCATAGTGAGGTTTAATTTCAGCTTAGGGCATTATTTCATGATCGACGAGCAGACTTGAGTCTGGATGAAGTGAAATTGCCCTTTAGCTCTTGCTATTATCCCAAGCTTTGTTCTGAGTTATTGGAAGTAGCTAGTAAAAGGGGTTAATAGGAGATTAAGGATTTCACTATGGTTGAGTTGAAATACTCAGCAATATCCCAGGATTGATATAGTGCCGATTGGGAACTAAAAGACTCAAGTCTGGCTGAGGGGAAATAGCCCTTAGCACGATCTTTGACCATATTTAGGATTCGCGAAACCTGGCTCGTAACAAAATCTCGAACGGAAGAATTGAAGATTAAATTCAACATTTTGAAAAACATAAACTAAATTTTTGTTTTAAGCTGATAAGCTATATGTACAAATACATGATTTAGAGTACATTATAAATTGATTTCATTAATTTATCGGTTATAATTACTAGGTTATTGCCATGAATGTATGGACGTTTTTACAAACCACGATTAGCAGTATTGATTGTAGCTGAGTACATTTTTACCTGCAACAAATGAAACAATTTTTTCTATAAAGTAAACACTTGAAACTAGTGCAAAACAGCAGCTTTTTAAACTCAAAAGTAGCTGTAATAGTATAGTTTTCCAGGGTGAAAAAGCTATTTTTGAGTTTAAAGGACTATCGTTTGTTTAAAAACTAAAATTTTGAATTCGAGCTAGTTACTTAAGACGTACAGTGTGCTACTTCAAAATAGTCGAAATAAAATTCGAAAATAAGAGTAAAGAGAAACTATCCGACTTCATACAGTTTTTCCCGACTTCGAAAAGGAAGACGTACTCAATTCGACCGTTATATATATATATATATATATATATATATATTTTTTTTTTAATTTTTGTCCGACGATATCTCTGCGATGGCTGGGCCGATCGGGATGAAACCTATTCTAACTTGTAGAGGATGCTCCCCGAATGGTCCCGAAAACAGTAGTTATATCCGTACTTGCAGTATACGTATTACGATAAAAGTACACCAACAAAAATTTGAGATTACCACATTTTTGCATCGACAATGGTGCCGTTGGTATTAAGACAGAAATTATTACAACTTACACTCATTGAACTCACTCATATCCATTTAACAATCTTATAACTATGAGATATAATAATCCATTAACTAATGGATTTTGTCACTATTTGTGACTTTTTGCCGAGAATGCTCAATCGATATTAGGCTGTGCTCTCACTGGAGGAACACCAAGGAACTTTTTGTTGCTCACTGTTGCTGAATATGTTTAGTATTTTATCCGTATTCGTACATTATCCATAGTATCATTAACATTTGAGTAATACGCACTAACTTTGTTGGTGACAACAAAAACACTGATAAACCTTAAGGAACTTTCAATAAAAACATAATTGTTTCAGGAAACACAAACTATCAACAAAAAGTTTTTCAGTATTCCTTCAGGGCGATGTAATAAATGTGACATGTAGAGTTATTTCTGTATTACTTAATGGTGGCAGCGATAACAAGTTTTCTCGGATGGTGAAAGACCGAGGACATTTTACCGTTATAGCAGTGCATTGCAAATACGAGCTCGTTAATAGTAAATCGATTACCCGATCACTCTGTTCACATCGCAACAAATAAGTGTTACACAATGTGTCGAAGCTAATTCGGCTACTTTAATAGGGGAAATATCGGTGAACAGATTTATATTGAGATGCGACTGACATACATGACAATGTATGTAAATTTTTGTAAAATTTTACACAGACAATACTTTTCCGTCTATGTCCGACCTTGTACATTGTAAATCCGAAAATCAAACTGCTTCCGAAGAGCGCGAAAGTTGATTGTAATTATTTAGTAATATTTCAATAGACTCTGTTTCAGTTTTCAATCTTGAATTCAATAGGCACTCAACTAGATAATATCCATGTAATCAATCGAATGGGAAAGCTACCAAAAGTCAGAGTATTTAGATCCATAATGGCATATATAATGGCATTATAATCAGTAAGATGTCTTCTCAGATTATTCAACTATACATGCGAATAATATGAAACTAACAGTTTCAACAAGCGCGATAAAGTGAAAGCTTGATGTGTCTGACTCCGATTAGATGCGTGACTCGCAGCATTTCTAAACGTTATAACACAATTCCCTCGGAAGACTTCCATGAAACTAGTCTTGATGCATCTCTCTGTGCTAATACGTTGTTATCACGTCCTATTGACTAACTCTTCAGACGCATTTCTGATTTTCGTATTTTCCATCCATTTCCATATGAGTGTTGAAAGAATTTTTGAAGTGATCCACTTAACAGAAAATGAGCTTGTAACATAAAGAGGATACGGTCAGGGCGGAAGGCGGGGACCTTGTTGAACCAAAATTCGTTACGCAAATCCTATTTAATCAGTCGTCCATTTCTACGTACTCCGCAGACGAAAGCCACTCCCGGCAAGTAGGAAACGCACCGCACTGTTTAACCAGAGCCAATTATACAACCTGCATAATGAAGTTCCTGGTGGAATACTACGACTTCCTAAGCGTCAGGTTTTCCACGGTGAGGTTTCCAGCAGTAAATACTATTTTAGTTATCTTAGTTCGCTGCATTTCGTGAATCAGTTTGATTCAGCATCACGTAGGCACACCTATTTTTGAATCCATAGCCACCCACATGCAGTTCACCATCTCTCCATCCACGGCCTTCTCTCACCATTCAATAAAATAGAACGCGCACTATCATTTTCCTCTCACTCGATCCAAGAAGATTGTCAATGAACACTTTAAATAGAGAGTTGGAGTTATGTCATCGCGCCATTGTTCACCGACTCTGTCTTCCAATGGGGGTTTCTAGTCACGCAATACCTTCCTTTAATTCGGCATAATGAAAGTCCTGCTTCTGCTTTCCTGCGTTCATCAGTTCTATAATTGAGCTTCCTTGAGAGAGATGAGAGAAAGAGAGGGGAGGGGGGTCTAATGAAACTTACGGGAAAAGTACGATCATTATTTGCAGACATAACCGTTAAAGTCTATATCACCTGAAAGAGTTAAAGAGTTTCGGATTTGCTAGCTGGGTCATTCCGCGCCAACTGAGAAGCTGGATTTTGGTGATGTCAGGGATTTTGCTGAAAATTCAGTATGTTGTTCCTGAGATGATATAAGGTCCGCCTCATCGTTTCCCCAGATTCGTCTTTGGTTGGAAAATACAGACCGCCAAAGTCGACGTTTTCGCGCATCGGCGAAAATAGACCATTGCGCAAAAATTTTTCTGAAGAAACTATCGGTCGTATCGATATGATTCAAATTTTGTTTTACTTGGGAAAGGTCGCTCTATGTAACTATATTTTTCGAATGGTTCGTAGATTAATTATTCAACGCAAGAAACTTGCATAAACTTTTGATTTTTAAATAAAATATCGAAGGCAACGCTCGCCGAATCTGAAATGTATTTCAATATGTACCTTGGACCTTTGTCTATCGAAAACTGTTTTCTTTGGAATGGCAAAAATGGTCCAGGTATCGGATAAAGACAATTAATCAAGAACCCGACCGGCCGGGCGCGTCACCTATACTTTGAATAATTAATCTGCATTGTATTGAAAAATTAATCTACGAACCAGTCGAAAAATATAGTTACATAGAGTGGCCTTTTCCAAGCAAAACAAAATGTCAATCATATCGATACGACCAATAGTTTCATCAGAAAAAATTTTCCCGCAATGGTCTATTTTCGCCGATGTGCAAAAACGTCGACTTTGGCGGTCTGTATTTTCCAACCAAAGACGAATCTGGGGAAACGATGAGGCGGACCCCCCCCTTATGTCATCTCAGGAACAACATACTGAATTTTCAGCAAAATCTCTGACATCACCGAAATCCAGCTTCTTAGTTGGCGTGGAATGAACCAGCTGTCTTTTATTAGAACAAGTGCCCTGCAAATACAGAGAATAAGTAGATCTAGCCGATAGTATGAGAGACAAATACAAAGGATTTTCCAAAAAGGATTAAACTTGGTGGGGTCCCGTTTCTCGTTAATAATTAACAGGGAAGATTAATAGGATTACTGGTAAAGGAGCCAAGAAATATCGCCGAAATTGAATGAAAAAATTAGCAAGAGACCCTTACACGGGCAGTGCTCGATCGTTGTACGTTCCAATAAAGCGACAGCAAGACTTTACAGGCGGGATTCTCTTACGCGAGAAATCTGGGCGTAATAATTTCGAGTATAAATTGTATGAAGATTCTAATCGTTAAACGCATAGACATGCTTCTTTGTGGCAAAGTAAGATAAACCAGTGAGAACGCAGTGGAAGCGCAACAGCAGTTCGCGCAATTCGCGACGATGATGAATTGCAGGATGATTCCAGTGTCTAGTGGAACATTCGAGACTATGAGAGATTGATTGGCCTCTGAGTGCAATGGAGAAAAGTCCGCGCGAGAGGAAACAGTATCGCGCCGGGATACAACGAAAAAAATCGGTGAAATGCTGCGACCTTTTACAGATAACGGTATAAAAGAGTAGTATTATGAAAAGACGGGCCGAGAGAGTTTGTAACTTTTAACGGGATATGTATTTACACGCTGGCACCGCGTTGAACTCCTTGGATTTATCGACAATAGTTGGACTTCTCTGAAAGTCACAGATTCTACAACCACCAAAGACAAAGAAGCGCGCTTATCGCATTGCGATTAAAAATTTGTAAAAATCTGCCACCCGCTTTCCGTGCAGCCTTGCGAGCTTACGGGATGCAGTAACGCTGCAAGGCTAGGCGCAACTGCCTTTCGGTTGGTGAAAA
The DNA here is from genome assembly GCA_964023945.1 of Ectemnius cavifrons. Taxonomy (NCBI): domain Eukaryota; kingdom Metazoa; phylum Arthropoda; class Insecta; order Hymenoptera; family Crabronidae; genus Ectemnius; species Ectemnius cavifrons. The sequence continues at coordinate 9,279,923 of OZ030375.1, forward strand.
ATATTTACGGGTCATTAGACTGCACGCTGCTCAAGGATTCTGGGTTATCGAACGCTACTGCCAATAACGCGGTCATTTTCACTTTCTCGCGCGCGCCGAAGGAAAGTCGACTATCATCAGCACGCTTGCTCATTCCTCACTCAGCAATGTTATAGCTTTGCATCTATCAGACTAATCGCACAGTTCAACTCTCTTTAAGGAGGTTGGTGCCGTCATTTGGTGCAGGGGTAAAAGGGGGACATGTGAGCGCTTACACAGAATTCTGAGGCCTTTTCCAACTACAATAAAACCAATTTTTGAATAGCAAAAATCAATTTGCAATAAAGTTTATGTTATTTCTCACCTCTTTTATAAGCGACTTTTATTTCTATACTCTCTATCACGTTATTTCTACAAATGAAATCATTTCCCTTTCACTCTTTGCTCAAATTCTCTCGAACCGGACAGACGAAGCTTTTGAAACTTAGGTTGATTGTTCATCAATGTTTCATTTGAAATATTTTTTATTCGCGTGTCATAATTGTATCACATATTTTTAAGCCATAAGCGTTAATCTCTGCTCTCGTCGTCATAAGAACCCATGCATAAGAATGGATCTTTGGACATTGATTACTCGAAAACTATACAGACAAATAAGTTGAGATTTTGAGGAGAGGTGCAGTGATTATTAACTACCATTCTGTGTAAATTTCAGACCGGCCTCACTATTTTCATTTTCGGCATCAACCTCCTTAAATGTCAACACACCCAGGAGGGCTAAATATATGATTTTTTACAAATATTTTTGTTCGCTAGTTCCATCCTTTAAGTGTATTCTCACAAGATTTTATGACATCAGTTCTACAAATAGTTCAATTTCCAGCCTCCAATAGGCGAAGATTCGGAGTTAAACTAATTTCGATTAGAAACTTTTAATGCGTTATTCTGGAAATTGTTTTTATATACGGTTCACTGTCACTTTCACAATACCGCACTGATTTGATTGAAATGTTCGCAATGGGTTTTAACACAATAATCTAGCCGGTGTCGGTGAATTTGCTTTAAACATCGCTTAGTTTTTGTTGTGAAATGAAAATAATCTGTTTTTATATTCTGGATATAGCGAGGAAACTGATGGCCGATCTCTAATCATTAAAAGCTTCGTAAAAATTAAAAAACCACTCGGTTTTGGACTGTAATTTCACACCTTCATTTTAAAGAAATGTTTTATTTCCGTCCAAAAAACATTGATCGAACAATAGTGGGTAGACCAATTGCTGTTTTAGAAAAAGTCTACAACTTCGTTATTATCACATACCATCTTCTAATGATATGCACGAAGTACCATATATGTATAGCCCATATTTTGCGGTTTACCCTTAAAGTAATTAAATAGAAAATAAAGGGACATATAACTATAATCTTAGCGTCTAACCAGACCTGTCAAGGAAGACCTATTAATAAATAAGAGTCGGCTTATAATCAGTAACCAGTACCTACTGCGGCGATTCCCGTCACTTTCGCATACTAATATTCTCAACGTGCAGAACTCAGCACACATATACATAGTGTATGTAAGAATAGTTGTGTGATGTATAATTCATGGAACGCATGCTTTTCTTCTAACGTCGACAACCAGACACAATAAGCAATCAACCATACTTGTTTCTGCCTCACCAAAAAAATTCTAAGATTCATCATTACCGACTATTCTCGCTATGCACTGCAGCCTCCACACATACGCGTCATTGACACTATCGCAAATGAGTTTTCAGTTTCAGGATAGCATGATGCCTTGTAATCGTAAATTGTGGAATGCTACAAAACAATATGTGGAGATAAGGATTCGCATGCAATCTGAATGTTATTGGTACGCTTCGTCGTCAATTACTCTTGCGTGTATTTTTACAAAGCTCTCTTAATCAATTACAATGCCTTCAAACAGAGCGAAGAGCATTTATGCTCCTCGGACCTCATTCGCCCTGTAATGCTCTAGTAATTCAGTGCTTTAGTAATATTTCTATTATTAAATGAACTATGATGTAGGTTCCGCTGAATTCGTATGAAGTGTGCTGAAATTGGCAAATTACAATCATATCTTATATAATAGAAAATACTCTGTAACTTACCTAGAACTACTGTAGATTTAATGCAATTACAAAATAGAATATTTCTTTGTTTTAATTTGTATGGTATTGTATCATGTGCGAACTAACGAAGAGTATTACCAGTTTTCATACAATCGAATTTCTATGTACACCAGCAATACTAAAATATCGAGAAATATTAAACTACCTATTTAACAGTAACCGTAAACAATTGATACTTCGAAAGTCAAATCCATGATGGAATATTTACTTCCCATACTCGGCAATATTGCCAACTGTTCGCTGCAGTTTCGTAATGCATAGTTTAGTAAGTACAAGAAGATTCTTTCTAAAATTGAAATTAAAATCGCATTTGCACTAGTGAACATAGAAACAGGTACAAGTTCTTGGGCAAATTTAACGAAGCTTATTTTTTGTTCCTAAATTTGAAATACTGTTTTAGAGAATACGAAAGAGCTAAATGTTATCTATTTTTTGAATGCCCAAAGCAATTTTGCGAATATTCTCTCCCACACCATAATTATATTAATTTAAAAATAAATAGTAAATACTCAAATGCCTGGTCAAAATGAGATAGGTTTAAAAAACTTATAATTTCTTAGAAATAGTAACCACCAACTCTTCACTGTAGGAATAATGCGAACTTAAATCTGACAGAGAACACATTTCAAAGGAGCATTGTTCGATGCAACTTTTTTATCCTTGTAAGAGTAAAACATTGTTTGAGTTATGAACACAGAATTTTTCCATTTGCATGCCGGCCTTTGTAGACAAAGAAGAAACAGTATAGAGCAAAGCCAAAAGAGAGTGAATTTTCACGCTCGCCGTCATTTGTAGTTTATATAGTAGTTCATGTAGTTTGGCATTTGCAGTGTATAGCTTCGGTATCTGCTGTCTTTGGTGGACATCAGAAAATAATTTGTCGAGAGTTGGAAACTCGACTCACCCATCGGGATCTTGCCGATTCGTAACTCACTTTTAACTCAACTCTTATCCCCAGTTTAGTTTCAGTTGGATGCTTTCATTGTCTGTTTACCCAAGTAATTGCTGGATAAATAAATAAGGTAAAAGTGTCACGCGTAGGTCTCCTGACAACTACCGCGTAATCAGGGAACACTTTCTTTTAGCATCACTACGACGCAAAATATACGCATCGTGCAACTCGGCCAACCTTGCGGCTGCTAGGAGAAACGTAAACTGCATACAACCTTCGTGTATATCATCTAATAATTCATGTATAGCTAAATACAGTACAAACAGTACACTACGCTTATTTGCAAGAAGAACAATGATGATACTTTATCAAACCAAAGAACATAATCGACATTAAACTTTACGCCGTGTAATTAGTTTCTCCAATTCTAAAATTCTTAAAAAGTGTTAATTATAGAAGAAAATAACAGCTTTAACCTTCAACTCGTTTTCCATTTTCCAATTGTATTAACTTTAGTCGTAAAAGTTAACGGTAGCAATTATTTTACTCGTTTTCCCAGCAAATCTCTTTTATCCACGGATGTATTCCCTCGCTTATAGCACCGATATGACACACTACCTCATTCAACTCATTTAAGTTTCTTAAATCGTTACGATACTAGGAGTTCGTATACGACAAGATATACGATTTATTTAAACAAATTTAATTTACATAAATGCATTACATAATAATAGTTGACCAAGCACAGAATTTTCAGGTAACAAAAAAATTCCACTATACAAATAAGTATTCTTGGATTAACTATAGTGATATACATTTGATTTTAATACATCGTGGTAAAAGCATTTTGTTTGACAACTAATTGTTAGAAGAAATAACAAAGACGATAACTTGAACTTCTATAGATAAATAAAATATCATTGGAGGGCCGTTTATCGGAATGAAGACCAACGACAAATATAAAAGTCCTTTCAAATTATTCCAAGAGAGGTAAATTTTTAACTGCACTATTTGCTTCAAATATTACTTGATTAGGATTGAAATTGTATCTAGAAGGTGCATTAGCGCATTTAAGTCTGACAAACTGTTAGGAACTTGAGATACGGTTTATCAGCGGGATGCCGAGTGCACTGACACGTAGTAGGTAGATGTAATTTGTCAGTGGTTGTGCGGCGCCCTAAGAAACATTACTCTATCAAAACTATCCGATTGGAATATAGCCAATAGCGTCCCGTAAAAGACATGTCTTCCATACAGAAAGATCTGGCTAGCAAAAAAACATTGGACTCATAAGAATTTTAATTTGCACAAGTACTGTTTTCCCGTAGATTATAAATAAAACTACTCATAGAGTGTGTACAAGTATAAAAAACAGCGAAGCACACTGTATAGATGCATGTCATTTACCAACTTTTCTCCAATCAATTCAACTATCAATTTAATTATTCGGGATTCATATAATGAATCCCGGGCACATGCTACATAAATATAGCTAATACGAATGAACTGAGTGGTAAGAAAGCACGATTCAAAATTCTAGCAAAATTGTCCCTTTATTTCAAAGCAGGCGCAGCAACTGCTCCCTGCTGGTCTGATGTGCAAATTATTGTTATGAACCTTTACATATTAAAACTTAACATACGTCTTATGTAGAAAAAACAAAGTCCCAATGTTTCAAGCTGTGCCAGTTGTCTTTTAAAGTAGCGATGCGTCTATCTAAAAAATGGTCCATAATATCTAGTTATAATATAGTTTTAACATCACTTGTGTTATATGGATTCCGTGATCTACGTACTGTGAAACATGATGTATAATTAAGTAGCGCAAACTAACATTCCATACGTTTGTCAAAGTGATCCAATTTTGATAAACAGCGACTGTGCTAATCTCGACGAACACTGTTATGAAAGAAAGTAATCGTAAACAGAATTTCCCGGACTCAGACAACATGTGTGTGTGAAATTAAATTGTAGAAACTAATGCAGTTTTACTAAAATTCTTGACTCTGCGAACGCTAAATCATTCTGACGGAGTAGAAACATTCATGATTTATCTATACCACGTCGCATTCTCGTAGACTTTCGGACTTTCACATGAAATGACTATCGTCTTACGCCTCACCCCCATTTTTTCTACATTTTTAGAATTATTGAAGCACGTGAGATGATATGTAGAAGACATACTACTTCATATAGTTGTGCGTACGCATCAAACCATCTCAATTCCACGATGATAAACACAAGAACGCAAGTTGTATTGCGAAATGCGCATTAGTCCTGATTCAATTACTTTGCGATCCTGTTCATTTTTTAGCTTTGCTTAATAGATTGACAATTTATATATTTCGCACATGTACAGGGTGATTCAGTTGCCTTTGTATTTAAACTGTCTTACTTTTTACAATGGAAAAAAATGTCTTATAGAAGAAAACTCTTCTCTCTAAATAAAAATACATTTTCTTGAACAAGAAAGTGTCCTTCTTAACAAAAAATAAATTTCCTTAGTGGAGACTAAAAATACTGGGTGTACCAGTACTTTCTTACCCAATGTACATATGTATAGTATATTACAATGTATGTATAATACGTAGGACACAGAAGAGATTTGGGAAACATATCGAGTGCAATTAAAATTACTTGACCATTTATAATCATCCTGTATACATTAACATGTACTCGGCTGTAATACTTCATGTCGAATGAATCACCCTGTAGTTTTGTACATATGCATCCTAGAAGTTAGTGCATTCATCATACTGTTTACAGCGGCATATTAAGAGAACTTTACATATTACGTACCATGGATATAAAAATAAAGCTCTCAGAATTGTTAGCAAAAATTCATTCATGCAGAGCTTAAAGTGGCCGATCATTTATTTAAATCTTTTGCGATTGGTTGTTTCAGGTGAGTAGGCGCTCCAAAGAACGTGCATCCCTCTGTCAAGAAACTGCGAGGGTGAGTTCATTTTAGTTGAAACCGTAGAGTTAGTGGGGTTAGACTTCTTCATTGCCAATTACAAGCGGTATTATCCACACACTGGGTCTGATGCACATGTACTTTCACGATAACTACTAGCATACGTACTTTCTTCCATTGAATAGGTATGCGATTCTCACCGTCCAATCAGTGTACCTGGCCATGCACGACGCTTTCCACCTACCTACAAAACACTCGATATAGACTTTTACAACTACAGTCAATTAAATTGCGTGATGCGCCGTGTTGCACACACAGGCGAATAGAGCGAGATACCTCGTACTGCGATTTATCTCTTTTCTGTCATTGAAATTATACCGTTCCCAATAATCAGATGCGGCTCGTGTGATCATTTAGCTATTGAAATCATTAGCAATCTAAAACTATCTGTCAACTACCAAGAAAATACTTCATTTTTCAAAATGTTTGCAAATCTGATAGAAACTTTAATAACCATGCGATTACGGACATCATCAAACACAATCCAAAGCGTAATCTTACTTTACCGACCATTGAGATTCAAGAAAATCTCTCATAATTCATCTATACGATTTCATGAAGAGAGAGTATGCAGTGGGGAGTATGTATATAAATAGAAATTCTGAATATATTTTTACGTAACAATATACTATAGTTCAACGCCATATACACATATACTCTTTGTTCCTATGACAGTCGCGCCAATATTTCTTTTTACAACATAATAATATTAATTTAGAAATAAATAGCGGATATATAATCGCAGGGTCAAAATTAGTTGGTTAGCAATAACTTAAGTTTTTTTAAAAATGTAAATCAAGGCTTTCTCAGTGTGGCAGCATTGCCAACGTAGAACAAATAGACAAAGCATTACATGAGAGCGTTGTTCGACAAATGTCTTCTCTTGTTTTCAACAGTACAACATCATTTAAGTTATGCCGCTTTTCTTTTAATCTTTTATTTAAATAATAATTTAAAGTGTCTATTAATATCTATACACGGCGTCCATTCATTTCAATAAGCAGAGAAATGCTTGTTTCTTGAAAACATCTTTAACGTGTAATTATTTTGCTGTCATGATTACTTGAAGGACTGCTTTTTAAAGTAGATGGAGAGGGTTAAGTGCAGTATCGTATCGTGAGGTTCGCCCATAGTTAAGGGATACTTCCGTTCAATTGTTAGGATAGGTCAAGCATGACTTATCTACTTTTACATTGCCGACTGTCGTTGCATCGTCGTCAGCGCCCACTCAAGATAAGGCCAGGTAGCAGGGCTTGGTCGACAGGATATCTTCTCAAAGATTCCACCTTTCGTCTACTCTTAGCCATGTAAATACTGTCACGTTTATTTACATCATTTCCATTTGTCGATCCGTTACATACATCCCTTTTCTCTTCCTTTACAATTACAGACTGCAAAACAATACTAACCCCCCAAAAACATTAAAATGAAAAAAACTCCAAGTAGTCCGCCCCCCCCCCCCCCCGCCGCCGCCGCCGCCGCCGCCCAACAGCCCAAACCACCGACTCACCAACCCACCAATCTTGCAAAAGTTATTTAAAAATTATCAAAAATAGAAATGGATATCATTGGTAAACGAAAGCTAAGTTATAATTCAAATATAATTAATAACATACAAGAAACTCGAGTTTTCATTCAAAGATACCTCGATTTAACTCGCATCAGCAATTGGTTAATTTATAGTAATTTATCCATTGTACTTATTGGATAGCTTTTGAATTACTAATGTCAAATCATAAACTGTTTGTTAATGATTAATGTTTTTCGTTGTTGTTAATTGATCACATATTTTTATTATGTGTCAAGATTTTATGGAAGATCTGTTGAGAGCATTGCCAATCATTAACTCTGTTAATTTAAGCATATACGTAGCATTGACGAAACGCCTTATTATAGTATGTTTTGCGCTGGTTACAGGGGGGGGGGGGGGGCGTACTACTTGGCGTCTTTTTTCATTTTAATGTTTTTGGGGGGATCTCAGTTCTTTTTGTTAGTTAATCGGTAAAATAAAAATATAATTTGTTACTACTTATCAACGATTTAGTACGAAAGTTTAAGTGAGTAATGGTACAAAACGTCGACAGTCATATGTTAGAATTAAACTCATATACATATACATACAAATAAATGAAGGGAGGGACTCCGTAACATACAGTATTGGAAGGAAACTAGCTACAAAATAAGAACACATTTAATGTATACGAAATGCTTTTATTCAACTAAATCGACGAAGAAGAAATTCCACATTTTATAATCTTGGATATGTTGAATCCGGATGACGGCAGTTTCTTTAGAAAACTCTTACTTGATGCTGACAACGGCCGTTTCGTTACAGAATTGTCGCTTGTGCTGACAACCGCCATTTCTTTACAGAATTGTCGCTTAATGCTGACAACGGCCGTTTCTTTGTAAAGCTGTCGATTAATGCTGACAACGACCATTTCTTTCTACAATTATCGCTTAATGCTGACAACGGCCATTTTTTTTCATTTTAATGGTTTTGGGGGGATTTCAATTCTTTTTGTTAGTTAATCGGTAAAATAAAAATATAATTTGTTATTACCCATTTGACAAGTTTAATACTTCAACAATGTGACAAATAGGAGGAAGGTACAACTTATCTGTATAATGTAACATACGAAGTGTTCGTCTTAAATAGATGCAATTCAAGGGCATGCTATCTATTGGCAACTCATATGTATTTGCCCAACAAATTTGGAGTCTTTTGCTTAAATTATACATTCTCTCTTCATTCAACATATGTGAAAAGTGTACAACTTGTCAAATGTGTAGGCTAAGAACCACTTAAGCGACAGGTTTAAAATTTGATGAGCAAATACTGATTTCCCACGACTAGTATACCCCTAAATTAATAATGTTACGATGAGGCTCAGCACTTAATAAGTTCTATTAATTCTCTTATTCGATACATTTGTAGTGTCAAGTTTGACAAGGGCGTACCCAAGACCACGTCAGTGACAGATTTCAAACTTACTGAACAGATACATAATTCAAATACTACAAAAGTGAAAGATTTAATTAATACTTCAACAATGTGACAAGGACACATCTTGGCTGTATAATGTAACATACAAAGCATTGGACTTGATTATATGGAATTCAAAGGCATGCTATCTGCTGGCAATTCATATTCGTCCAACAAATTTGGAGTCCTTCGCTTAAGTTTGTGAGGTGTGAAACTTGTTAAATGTGGAGCTAAGAACCACTTAAGCGACAGGTTTACAATTTGATGAGTAGATACTGATACTGTCACAACTTAGGAACATGTAGCCATTACCAATCAGTATTTGCTGAATACATTTCAGATCTTTGGTTTAAGTAATTTTCAAACTACGCATTTGACATGTTTACTATTTCAACAATATGACGAATAAGAGGAGGATGCAGCTTATCTGTATGATGTGTTACGTTCAGGAACAAAGGACGTAACAAATATAATATATGAAGCGTTGGACTTCATTATATGGAGTTCAAAGGCATGCAATCTACTGGCAATTCATATTCGTCTAACAAATTTGGAGTCCTTCGCTTAAATTATACATCCTCTCCTCATTCGACACATGTGAAAAGTGTGGAACTTGTCAAATGTGTAGGCTAAGAACGACTTAAGCGACAGACTTGAAACTTGATGAACAGTACTAATTTTAACACTTAATAAGTTCTATTAATTATCTTATTCAACACATTTCTAATGTCAAATTTGACAAGGGCGTACCCAAGAACTAGTTCACTTATAGATTTCAAACTTGCTGAACAGATACATAATTCAAAACTACAGAAGTGAAAGATCTAAAGTTTACTGAAATCATTTACACGAAAGACCTGAAGTAGTACTTGGTGAACAAATTGTTGCTTTTTCATTTAAGTGGGTTCTGGTTATGCATTTGGCAACTTTGGTAGTCTATAATTGTATTGAATAAGAGGATATTGCTTATCAGTGTTAGATTGAGTAGGGTCATAAAGCTGTACCAATAAGAGAATGAAACTGTTAAATTTGTCAGATATCCTCGCGTCAGATATTCCTGTCATAAAAATAGCCTACATAACCAAGCACTCGAACGTCAAGGAAATAAGAAATCTACCCATGTTGTGTTAGGTAGTCTCTTTCTAATGTCTATCTTCTCTCTCTAACGTCATCTCACATCTGCCTTCTCTCTCTAACATCACATCATCTCGCAGCTAGAAATATATGATGAACATTCTGCCACCTAGCATGGAAAATATGTGATCGACATTTTTGGTCTGAATCTTCTTCTTCTGAATCGTTTTCGCAGGAGAAAATAAGAGGAGAAAATTCATATCTTTTGAACGTATGGACCAATTTCCTTGCTCTTTAGCTTATTGGATTCAGAAAAATAAATTAGGCTGTGCTTAATTCATAAGTTATGCCTGCAAGCTGTAACTTTTTCGGAAATCGAGGTGAAAGTTTTATATCGATCGAAAACTGCTACCCGTCGGGATAAGTAGCCTCAGCGTCTCGCGCTGGTATACATATATAGCTAACTATTATATACTTGGCGCGAGATTCTATACTGAGTCTCCTGATATATCTTTCTAAGACTTTGATTAGATTTATGTTAATTTGGGGTTAATTTTAAGTTAATTTTGTTTAAATTCGTGAGTTCACTCTCTTACAACCTCGCTAAAAATGAGTCATTTTTACGTAACTCACTCACAACTGTTATGGCTACAACCATTCTCCGTTGAACGCATCGCGATCACCCTTGGAGAATAGTGTTGTTTCAAAGCAAATGCTAACATAGAACGAGATTCATAGCATTTATTTTCAAGTAATTTTTCAATAATTTTATGTTAGTACGTTTAAAGCACACTATTTTTCAAGGGTGATAGCAATGTCTCCAAGAAGCAGGGGTGAACCCATCAATTCAAAGTTCCACATTTTTAATAAGGTTATAAGAATGTGAAATAATAAAATTAAATAAATATAATTTAAGATTAATCCCAATTTAACATAAATATCTCGAAAACTAAAACTGAGTGGCGGTAACATGTATATAGAGAAAAGTTGCTCAGAATTATGTCCCCGAAAACATATTTCAAGGTCATCGAAATCAACGATGAAGCCTCTCTTGTAAATAATTACCGATACTTGCAACAAAGATAGTTGGAACAACCTATTATTCTTTAAATTAGATCTATACGAACTGCCACTCGGTTGAAGCCAGCTAGGACAGCTAGTTATTAAAAATAAAATTTATTACAAAATGCCAGCTACTTCAGGTAGCTGCATGCCGACGAAAGGATCCTCCAAGTATGCACTGTAACAAACGATACGATGGAAACGAAATGCTCATCAAGAGTGAACAGATTGTGAGTCGCCTACATGTCCAAATCTTTACAATATCATTCACAAATTTGACTTGGAAAATCTGTAAAACGCACATGGAAAAGAAATTTGCAAATTAAAGAGCAAATAAATATCATTGGAAAACCCAACACTACTCTTCCGGTATTACTGCTAAGTCTTTGACCCACCAATATAGAAAAACACCTTAGTTTACAGCAGTCAATCATTTGAAAAGCAACAAAAAATAAATATGATGGTAATATTTTAATCAAAGGAATCAGGTATAATTCAAATATGTCTGTTTATTACAAAGTTTCTCAGGAAAATCGAAGCATTAAATACACAGTTGATACAACGTTCAACCTTTTCTTTTTTTATTTGCATCTTCCGAGCTGTAGGTATGGAATTACAAGTGAAAGCATTTCTTTTATAAGCTAGCTTAGATTGATATCATTGATACAGGCGATGCATAGAAATACCATACCAATCCTTCACTGGCCGAAGAACCAAGCGTGAGTGCGAGGACAAGAATCTGTATTAATCACTGAAGCACGGTGCAAATCATGCCTGAGTTTTACGTCTTCTAATAGCTTCAAATTAGATTAACGTAGATTAGAATGTCCTTTCTTTTGAAAACTAGCCGTAAAAGAACGCGATGTTTCTTATTATTATAATATACTTTCATAACACACTCAGCAAAATAAACAGAGCCTATAAGAAAGTCAAATAAACACAACGAATTAGGCTTAAATCTTGGCGGTATGCATAGAGCTTTTGTAATTGATAATGTACGCTGGTACGCTGATGTACACGCCGCGCTGTCTGTAACCTCAAGTCTCTCTAATTAACATGTAAGTGCTACAAATCCACTAGTTGACCGTAAAATCCTGTTGATGAAAGCAGTGCATCCCGAGCGTGTGTCCGTCCGGTAGAGCCTTACCAGTAATGGAATTTACAAGTGCTAGCACGCGCTATAACAAGGTATTCAGTTCCCGCGGTTTAGTTCCACAGAGTAGAATTACTTGCTGCGGGCTTTTCATTATTTTCCACCTGCTGATTATGCTTTCAGCGTAGTAACACCTTTGATGCGGTGCAATCCAGTTCAGGTATTATAATCAGGTAGTGTGGTTTGCGTTAATAAAAAAGCGGTTAATGTAACGTGGTTTATTAGACTGTTAAAACTGGAAAACTCTCCAGAAGTGGACGTCTCTCATCTCGCACGCGTAACGAGTAGATGAGAGGGAGACTTCAGGCAGAGGATTCATCAAGGCCGTACTAATATGTACATATATGCTTAATACTTGAACTACCAAAGACTATCCTATCCTATATCTATTTCCACTGATAGGGTCAAAATGGCTTGTTTTGGAAGAAAACACGCTATTCAACGAGCAGATCTATATTGATACATATTTTTATACTAGCTTTGTGAAAATACGAACTGAGATTATTATTCTAAAAATTCAATCATATACATGTAACCTTTTCCGTACTGAAAAAACGCAACGATAAAAGTATATGTGTTTTACTTTTGAGTAACTCATAATTCAATCATTTTTCAGAAGTAAGTAATAATATTTCATCTTCGACATGAAGTATTTTTGAAAATTTGTATGTTTTATTCCCAGTATTCCAGTGCTGGCAAAGTCCGACAAGTATAATCGAGATTCACCTGCATTTGGTGATGGCACAAAATGACCCTGTCCGGTATACCACCTAAAAATCTTATAAATTAAAATGTTATAACAAATGCATAATAATTCTGAATAAATGTTAAACAAGTAATTTGGATCCTATTAACAGTTTCAGTGTTAGAGTTAAGAAAATAACAGTATGTCGGAAAGATTCAGAGATCCGCGGTAACGATATACTCTCGATGATCACTCGCTGCCGGGTTGCCTCTACCAGCGGGGCCAACTTTTGGGGTGTGTAACATCCCGGGTTTTCCCTCAACGGGAGAAGTACCCTGCATGTACCTTGCCCGCTCTATACTTACACTTCTTGTATACTGATTTCCAGTTTTGTCCATTACTTTCTAGCTAAGCTACGCACTCTTTCGTCTTACGATTCGCCCTTTTTCGTCTTCTTCCAAAGACTCGCGGTCACATAAAATATATCCAAAAATGTCAAAATGTAAAAAAATGCGCCACGTAGCAGTTTGCTTCCGTCACAAAAATTGCTTCTTGACTTCGTTTTCTAAATAAACATAGATACCCTGAAAAGATGTCTCATATTCATTAAACTCCTAAAAAGCTTTACTAAAAAAGATATAGATATCACATACGAAAGTCAAGTTTTCACTTGAAGATACCTCGATTTAACTTGGATTAGCAATTAACAATAAATTAACAATAAGTTAGCGATTAACAATAAAGACAAACTTGGCGTGTGCGCGTCTCATTCGAGGCACTTGCTCTAGTAATATTGCTAAAAAAACTTGTAGTAAATTGTAGTAAAGTCAGTGTTAGGTTTAAATTAGTTTCCCATTTCTTTTGTACTAAAGGGCGCTACGCCAAGTTTTTGTTATCGTTTCTGGCTATTTTATTACTAATTGCTAATGCGAGTTAAATCGAGGTATCTTTGAATGAAAACTTGGCTTTCGTATATGATATCTGTATCTTTTTTGTTATATCTTTTTAGGAGTTTTAATGAATATGAGACATCTTTTGATGGAATCTATATTTATTTACAAAAAGAAATCAGGAAGCAATTTTTGTGGGGGAAGCAAACTGCTGCTTGGCTAATTTTTTTGTATTTTAATATTTTTGGTAGTATTTCATGTCTTTTTATTAGTTAATGCTTAAGAATAAAGATAATAAAATTTGTAATTATTTACCAACGGATTGATTAAAACATTTAAAAGTATAATTTTATTAAACAGTCGACTACCATTTGTGTTAAAGTATGTGCCATCGTCTATGAGCATGTTTAAGTTGTGAATACATCGTAATATTAAAATTAAGTCGAACAATAATTCAGATCGACTTAACATTTTACAAGTTATATTGGATATGCTATACCCTCATAAGCAGTCTAATTTTGGTGTATCCTGCTTATCAAATGGGTAACTCAAAGAGTGTATAACCTTTAGTACAGAAATTTACTAAGCAAGTACTGATTACCAATACATTGCTAGAACACCCCAAAACTATATATGATTGGTAATCATTGAAGCGTTTCTTGAACTACGCACTTGACAATCAGGATGCACTAAAATTAAAGTGCGTATGAAGATGTTGCTTGTCTAATATAATTTGTAAAGTATTAAGATGTATAAGAATTCAGATCAGCAATGACACATTACCAATAGTATATTATAATTGCAAAGCTTGAAGTCCATCAATGATTTAGATTAGGAAAAGAGAGATTACTAATAGCTAAAATGTATTGAAATTGTATATGATTTGACTTAACACTTTACAAGTTATTCTTGACTGTCAAGTGCCTAAGCTGACGGAGCGCAAACCTAGAGTGCGGAAATTAGTTCGCGCAAGTACTGATTACTAATAGCTAGCATTATTCTCTTAAATTGTAAATAGTTGCTCATTATTGTTTGAAAGATTCATTGTTAGGCATTTAACACTTCTGACATTTCGTAATTCTCAATAATCACAAGATCAGGGACGGCGGCAAAGACAGTTGCTCTTTTATTAACTAAATCAAATTGTGTCACATAACCGTTATGACACATAACCAACCATGGCACAAACAATGTATCGGTAACGTAAACATGACACAGCCATATTGTTTCCGAAGCTCGTAAAGCATTCAGAAAACTCAGCAATGAAATACAACATTCAGAAATAAATCCTCGGAGCTGTAACTTTTTCATATATCAAGGTGAACGTTTTCGAGCAGAAGAAAAGCGCTACACTTCGAGATAAGTATCCTCGGTTGTCGCGCGCCGTACTATATATATATTACTACTATTTGGCGCGAAACTTTACCGAGCCTCTTGATCCCACTAATTCGTCCTCACCATCGTCTTCTCTTCATCGTATGTCCTTCCTACACGCACTTCTACATCGCACTCTCACGCCCTCATTCGCACACGTCTATCCGCTTCAAATCGTTCGCCCGGCACACCCCATACATTATTGCATTCGTACTCCCTCTCTCTCTCCTTTTCAAATACGTATACTGCACAATTTCCACACTCTTCAAATAGATCCTGATTTATTAGCTACATTTGCACAATAAGGAATGCTTATTGAACAAAATGCTCAACTGAATTAAACAACTGTGCTCCGAAAACTTTCTAGCAGCAGGCCCTTGTTCGTCTCGCACACCCTTCTTATATTTTAAAGCCAGTCAGTCATTCACATTCACACATCCTTCCATACACCTCAACCAAATATTATGTTGCTCTGTCTCCTCTTTTCACATTCAATTCGTACGACAGTCGATTCTTAGTTGACAATACATACAAGTAGTCTTTCCTTAATTCTAAGTAGATGCATACTATTGTTATAGTTAATTAACGACCGAAGCTTTTTCTTTGGATGTTTAATCCTTATTACCGCGCCTTGCTTCTCGCAATGTATCTACGTTTTCAGTTCTGCGAACAGCCATAGATTTATTGAAAAAGAGAAATTTTTTAAAGGATTTTAAGATGTGTATGTACTCTTCAAGGCCTAAGAGTCGAGTGGTGAATGAGTGGAAGTCCAGCTCTTCTCATCTAATAGTAGAGTTATAGCCGAGAGTATATTCATTCATACCGCTTGACGCATTGCTCGCCTCGCTAGACACATTTTTCCGTACTACGTGTGTACCTATCGTACGTGCTAAACATGACTCATCTTTCCGCTATAAAGCTGTATCAGTGTGTACAAGAAAAAGACAGCGCATTCTAACTGCCAACTGTTCTTACGCCCAGGATCGTGTACAATCTCTGCCAGTCCAGTTGCGCAACCTCCCGCATTCTAATCCTAGTGAATTTTGCGAAGCGAGACGAACGTCTAACACTTAGGAAAGGCCAAGTGTGCGTTGTCAATGGCGTCTAAATAACCTCTCTGTAAAATTCTCTTTTATAAATTAAAGTTTTTATCTGAATATGGTGACCGCCAGCAACTTTTTGGGGGAGTAAAAAGTATTGTCGGAAATTAAAAAGTTATCGGAATAGTACGGTCCGTCTTGAAAAGAAAATAGTGTGGCTTCCGATGAAACGGTTCAGTAAGGTAGATCGTATAGATGGGGATTGAGTGGCCGTTGATTCCACCGTTGTGCGCTTGCATGTGGTTAGGATAGACTTGCGTGTATGGGTTAGTGTTAAGTAGACAGAAAATTCTGGTGCGAGAGAAGGGTGGGAGTAGGTATGAAGGACAGTATTTTGTTTCTAAGAGTGTGGTGCGAATGCAGATTGGGTGGGCGAGAGAGATGGGAAGCAGCGAGGAGCGAAATTGTGAGAGCTGTGAGAAAAAGTGGAAGAAGTTAATAAAAGAAGTATTTCTTTACAACACAGGTGGATTATATAAAATACCTATCACAACAGTTATTCAGTATATCAAAATATATATATTCCAAGAGATTGAATGTACTCAGAAGCGTTTTTAAAAGTTTCGTTTCTTAATCACAGAACTAGATGCCGAATGAAAAAGCAAGCATATACAACGCTCATACCAACCATTTAGCGATAAACTTGCAGCAATTTGGATATCCAATAATATTTTAATTGCGCAACTAAGAAATTTTTATTATTGTATATTGTACAGTATACTTGTCTCTGGAATACGGAACTATGTGTTGCCTCTTTATCTCAAGTTCGTGTCTTATGCAAATCTTTTTTACGTCTTAGTTATGTAGTAACATTGTTGCAAGTATTTGCAAAGTGTAAAAGTCATCTAAGCCTTAGATCTTAGGTGAAGCCTGAAATTGCCTTTCCTCTGGCAAGCCATACGCTGTTGCGTAAAGTTCATTAAAGTATGACTCACTTCCGTAAGGAATTGACTAAAATATATGACTGGGAAGTTAATTAAAGCAATGGTCATAGCTTCCGAATCTTTTCAGTATCGTTGATCTGTACTTTAGGTGCGATCTCTTGCATCTTACTTGGTATTATGATGAATAGTCGTGTATGTACTCTTTTATACTCGCTATTATTATCATTAAAACATAAATTAGCCGCAAGATTAATTCTTTTTCTACTAAGTCTCACTTTGTTATAATCTGTCAAAAGGGACTCTCATTATTATCCCGAGTAAAATATACATCATTTGAATACAATTTTTCGCAATTTTCGCTACTATCCAGATACTCGGTTATTTAAACGCTCAATTATTCACAATTAATCAGGAGACCTGGTAGAGTCTCGCGTCAAGTAATAGTAGCGCGGGGCAGCCACCTTAATTTCTGCAAAAGTTACAGCTCAAAGGATTTACTTATGAATTTCCTGTTATTTATGTTCTTCTGTTTAAGTATGTGGGGATCAACATCAAGAAGCTAACTATTCTACTATCCGATAATTTCCTTATCCGAACACAAATGTTCCCTGATTAATTTCAATAACTAAGGTTTTACTGTATACAGTATTTATGAATATCGTAGAATTGTGGATAAATTGCCGAAAATTTGCCTTATCGAATTAGTTTTCGAGCGGTTCTTACTTTACGTATTAAGATTTCTAGCCATGCACGATTTAATTTAAAAATTCGAGTATAATCGAAGGTCATGGCATAAAGGTTAACTTATATTGAAACTCTTGTTCAGGCTGAGCTAAACGAGACAAAGTAGTGAGCAAATATATTTTAGAAACATGACGAAATTTCAGTCGTTAGCAGTTCATTTCAGTTCGCAGAAGGATAATTATCTATACCTTTGATCTATATCTCGTCAATTTGAATAAGGAGTAAACGTCTTATTCTTCCCTAACCTAATTTGGTTTGTTGGCGGTTAAAAATGAAAGTGTATAGTAAGTAACATGGTCATTTGGTGCCCTGAATTAAAGAAAAGGATAACAATGTACACATGGAGATTCTCGTAGTTCGCAATATCTGACAATGAGTTACTCCCGCCGATCTGAATAGTGAGACTTTGAGCAGTGGGTTTGCTCATTTTGCCAAGAAACCTTTCGGTTTCGAACAATGAATGCAAGAGCTTGCCAAGCGACTACTCTGAAACAATAGATTCAACAGACCTTTTCATTACTGTCTAGTCTCTGCCAACTTCGAATGGACAGATGGATGTAAAAGAATCCAAATAAACGTTAATCGTCGACAAATCTTCACAATTTTTGCCAGGAATATTTATTAGAGGGAATATTAGAAACAAATGTTGTTGCTTTTTCTACATTATCTTCGTGCTAAACTTGTTGAACCTTTGGCCCTTTTCGAACATAAACAAAATATGAAATACATGATTCACTTTACGTTGTCCCTCATTGACGCAATGAACTTTGACAGTCGTCAATACTGCATACTATATTGCTTCCTTCGAAGAAAACCGGCACAACAAACTTTAGGCAGGTACATATTGAGGAAACGTCATTTAAACATTTTTCTTCCCTTTTTTCAAAGCGAAGACAACTGTTATCTAGTCGTCAGATGTGCAAGTCAACCCTGTCAAATTTTTGCACACAATAATAGGGCACTTTCATATAGGTTTTCTGTAAAAATAATATAAATCACACAATTTCGTGTTGCGGAGAAATACGTAACTGTTCAAAATGAACTTTTCTAATCATGTACGTACAGTGGCAATCGCATAAATAGGGAGATTCTATTTTCATAAGTCAAATAATGTTATAATAGTAAAAATGAGACAAATTCGGATCAAACGATTCTCGTTTGGCATGTTTTGTCTGTAGTTTTAAATTAGCATTGCTACAATGAAGAAGTCTTGGTTGATATTTCTAAAAAATTTGTAATATTATGTTGTGGACGAAAATATTTGCCAAACTCTTATGAACATTCAAAGAATATATATGTATCATTGAACTCTAGAATGTTATCTATAACTGTATTTGAAATTTGCAAACAAAAGATAAATTTAAGTAAATTTGATTTTGAACATTCTTTTGCTCAACCTATCTTTCCAACGTTATCTTATCAACGCATAGAATTATAATATTATCATTTTTAGCACATTCTATTAGCACATGACGTGACAATAAATATATAATTTATTTCAAAACTTATTGACATCTTAAAATTCCAAGAAATGAGAGCGACATTCACAATTTTTCATGGAAAGTTCAATTATTTGATTTTTCTGTTTTTTTCAATCTTATATATTAGTCTCAAAAATTACATTTTCATGTTTCCAATGTTCGGGAAACACTTTGTTCTCAAGAGCATTTAAGTATCAAGTACATTTATTTTTTGATTTCAAACACACTTTTTGAATTCTACAGTTTTTTGCTACGATATTACGATTTTAAATATGAATACTTAAACTTGTTGGTCAACATTTACGCTGCGACGTTCGACTCTATAGTCTAATTTTCCAATCATGAGTGAGGGGGAAAAAATGAAAGTATACTAATGCAAAATTGGCAAATATGTACAGGGTGATTCACTTGCCTTTGAATCGTCAATGTTGGATATAGACCGTTGAAAATGGTATAATTATACGATGTTCAGTAATTTTAACATAAAGGAGTATTTACCGAGTCTTTTCCACGCACTGACATTTATTTATAATATCAAATTGTACCAATAATAGAAATAATTGTAACTCAAGTGTGAAGGGGATGATTAAAAGGCAAGTGACTCACCCTGTACATGTAACGTATACGTACTCTAGTACTCTAGTACTCTAGTACTAGTAGACAGTAAAGTTGAGGACTAAAAAATGTTTCGTTTGGTTTAAATTTGACAGTTTCAGAATTAACATAAGAGAAATAGAAATTAATTATACAGCATGAGGATTAATTAAGCATTAATGCTCACAAAGCGAAACATGCTTCTGGAACGGGTGGAAACTCGTTCACGAGAGTATTAGCACAGGCTACACATTCTACATATAGTGAGTCATTGGTAGAGCCACGTGCGCCGAAACAGTCAGAAGTGAAATCACAGTTCTCTTGTGTCTTTCGATATAGCTATTGCGTTTCTCGGATTCCAGATAAACTCTCGATTCAATTCACTCGATCTTGGTGAACGTCATCCATGACACATACCCACGGAGAAGTTGCCCGTTATCAATGACGTCAATGCCAACCCGGTATTCCAATCAATTGTATAATAGCCTCCGTCACCGGTATCTCCGAATCACTGAAAAATGAGCATCAATAACTTTAATTGGCAGGAAAGGTGAATCCACTGAATAAATGGCGCGGCCACGCATTGTATCATTATTCGTTCTTGTATATATACTATAGGCATTTATAGATACTGTTAGTAGATCCTTCGTCAGAGTATTTATTCATGACGGATCAGTCGCTTTCTTTGTCATTGTGACTGTACGCCTCTTTGTTGACCACGGTTTAGACAGCTGTCCGTGCCTTCTTCCCTGAGAAACTCTTTTGACCTTCTTTCTTTATTCTCCTCCGATTGTATAACAAAGCCTGCCGTCACAATTACGTGTACACCTGCTTCTTGTGCACTGCACTCCCAAACATTAAAAAACATTTGTTTCTCTCTATTAACTAATTATAATACGCTACCACAACCACTCACACGTTCACCGGTTGGTAAACAATCACTTTTCAAAGTCACATACCCGATGTAGAAAATAGACACACGTTAAAAAGCTATATTGATTGCCAAATTTTAAAAGAACAAAACATACATTTTTCTCTGAATTTTAAATATGCGAGAAATGCAAAGAGTTTGGATACCAAAAATATTTTTACAACTTTATGGCCGCGAAAATAGTTTAATGGAGTAACTGCGAAATGTGTCGTCAGAACGCCGCGCGCCGCCGCCAGCGGAGGAAGTAAAAAAAAGTTTATTCACGAAGAATTCTGTTTACTTGAAAATGTGCTGACTTCTGACTTTGGATTTTGTACACAAATTCAAATCGGAATAGATAATCACTTAAAAGTCGATCGAAAACACTAACTACTGACAAACGCGCATAATATCAAAGTTAATATAGAATTATAGCATAGAATTATTATATTAAAATACATCTATGGTTTACAAGTAAAAGTATCAGATGTTAAATTTTCCCAAGTACTTCTACCTATTTATATGGTCACCACTGGGATTTTCATCACTGAGATCAAGTATCCCGTTTTCCCTTTTCCAGGGAGTTGCTTTTATTCGATGCCGCTCACTCGATCCGTAACAGCTGCCCGTATAACAATATGATACTGAACATTCAACACATGTATAGATGGACTTGAAAAGTGAAATTTCCTATCATGTGACAACATTTCATCTATGTACAGGGTGATTCACTTGTCTTTAAATCTCTACGGTCGTACATACAATGCTGCATATTTATCTATAGGATAATTGTACATTATTTACATGTTTTAAATGATATAAAAAATTATGTAGTTATTTATATAAGGAACGGAAGTTGTAAACGATCAGCAGAACACCAATATTGGGAAAGATTATATAATATAACTCGACAATATAAGTACAACTAAGAACGTTAACAATTGAATTGGTCAGAAAGACACAACAACGACTTTAACGACTACGGCAAAATACGACAATTCGATAGATCAACAACAATGTCCGTTATCTTTCGGCTTTGTATAACGACTGACGACTTGAAGACACTTTTGTTTATAAATGAATATAACATAGTATGAATAGTATACATAAATACACCGCGATATCAGACACTGGGTGCCCCACAATTACACATAAATGTTTGCCAAGTTTTCTCTACATCCTATACACTACACATATTATTTATGATATTGGACTCTAGGCACAACGCATATTGTATAATGTACATATATGTCAGGTGAAAAATAGAGTTCGACAGTGCCGATTCAAAAGCAAGTCAATCACTTTGTACAGTATGTACCTTGTATATAAAGTACGTTCCATATGTATAAGTCAGTAAGACCAATTTTCTTCTTATGAAACTGGCAAATCCCACAAAATTTACTCCTTGTTGGTAGATTATTTATGAGACTTTGATTCAGAAAAACATTAAACAACATAGAAGAGCAGAGCAGACTACAGTTGCTATGTGAAATAAAAAAGAATGAAGACTGAGTAGTATCTGTGCCACTTGGAGCGGCAAAACCGTGATACGTACGGAATTTCGAGGGACCGGATATCGTTCAGAATCCGTTAGGTACTACTGTTGCCAATCCGTGACTTGAAAAAGGTATCATGAAATCGCTCATTTTGATGTCGTCAGTGTCTTTTGGGAGCAATTACGCACCCACTGCTATAATGGCAGGATCCGAAAGCCATAATATGAAGGGAATCATTGCACAAATCTCTATCAGTAAAACTCCAATGGAAAACATTTTCTCGGGTACCGTTAAGCTGCAAAGAGATTAAATTACTTATGCCTATAAAGCATTACGCTTCATTTTTTGTTATGACTATAGTCGAACTTTACCCTTTGCTATTCTTACATTAATAGTATTCTACATATTATTCATAGGAACATAATCGAACTGCTCTATTATCTTTACCATCCGAGGACTAGCTGAAGAGCCATTGTCATAATTTTATTCTTTAAATTTTATTCTAAAAATATACATCATTTGCATAAAATGCATTTCAAATAAACCGCTGGGGTTAATTTAATAATATCCATTTCACGGCGGGTTAACGTGGTTGTCGCGCGATAGTCCCATCAAAAAGTTTGTGGTGAGTTTTATGCGGGGATGCTCAAATAATATGAGACAAATGACGGTAGACTTTTGGTGGTGTACAGTCATACCACGCATTTATACACGCAAGTTGTGTATACGACTATTATGCGTACTCATGCCAAATGTGGAGCAAAATCACTCCAAATTTTCTAATGTAAATTCTTGTACCTTTTAAATCAAACAGAGACCATTTTTGATTTTTGTTTTGTTAATGTTTATATCATGTCCTTCTACTAGTTGATAGTTTTTTATTCGCATCCTACCAGTAGATAAAACTGTGTAATTCAATAACATCAATAGCTGATGTTTAGTGTAGGCGATACGTACAAAAAGTGTCAACTTCGACAGCGATAATCACAAGTTTGGAACAAAGAATTTTCTTTAGATTGCACCAGCTTGCAGATATGACTTATAAATATTTGTAGCCCGAATTTTACAAAATTCTTGAAAAAACAAATCTACGCGATAACTACCTTGATAATAAAAAGCGCAAAAGACATTGTAAACAATTGACTATCTAAATATCCGGGAGTGTAGAGTAGTGACCATACATATAAATAGGTGGGTACAAGTACTTAAAATTAAAAAAATTAATTAAATAAAAATTAATTAAAATTATTTATTCATACATTTTAGATATATCTTTACACTACATTATATATACAGTTAATATTTCTTTCCGCGACGTACTAATACTAATGAAAAAACAGGTACCGTATATGTTATATGTATGTTCGGCCAAAACCAGCTAGTTATACAAAAACTAATCATTTCTTAAACATATTAACCAAGGTTTCTTCACTGTATCAATAATATCAGTTTACAATTAACAAATAAAATATTACAAGCTATTATCTGTTTCATCTAACTTTCTGTAGATGACTTGACTGACTTCTGCGTATTCAGAACTGGCTTTGTTCGAGACTGTAAAAGATTAGCAATAATTCCAAGACAAAAAACAACTGCAGAATGCAAATGGAACAATCGATTAAATCGAAATATAATTTAAAAATTGGATGATACCTTTTTAGGGAGAGGAATAGGAAGAGAGTCCGCTAGGACTAAGAAACTTAATGAATACGACGTAAACACAAATGTTATCTGGCTGGGAAGATTCACCAGCGGCATGCAAGGCCCACCAACGATAACTCATAATCACATGTTCCGATAGCAGTATCGCATTTCTTCGAGCGAGCGGTGCCATATAAAGCTCTCGGAGCCGCGTGCTTAATTCATTAGCTAAGACTCGTTTCATTGTAGTTCACACATACATAGAGAGGAATTCACGGCAGTTAATAACGTTTAAGCATTCATTAGGCGCGCCGAGGGCACGCTTCCGAATCAGCAATGCTCGGAGCGAGAAGTTCGCTGCACTGCGAAAACCTGCAAGCCGAAAGCCGCCGACTCGCTACAGAGATTAATCTATCTAGCTGTTGTATGACACCAATCTCACCAGGAAAGCGATTGTCTCGTTTGTGGTTTTCTCTCCGATGCGGTAGTTGGCTAACGCTCACCTCGGATCGCCTTCGACACGAATGCGTGGCATAACTTTTACACGTTGATCTTTAAATCGATAAAATGTGGTATATGTGCATACCGTGTGGTCAGGACTCTCCTGAAAAAATGTCGGTTCAATCTGCCCCAGCCACTTCTTCCTGCATTGTATGCGCCAGCCGACAAGTATTTGTACACCTGTCCTCTTACCACACTTATCGAAGTAATCAAGACAATAACTTTCGCACGCTATCATTTTCTCTACCCTCACAAGCAACAAGTCTTCTCTAGTAGGTGATAATAGCGACATCTTTCTCAAATAATATTTTTATTTGATCAAGATATTCTTGTAGTCCTGCAAATGAACGCTTTGGAATTTGGGCATCCCAGAAAACTCACAATGGTACCCTTTGTGAGGTAGAATTTAAATCGGAAAGCATCAGGTATTGTTTCTAGATTGTATAAATACAATTAATAAGTGTCACTAGTAGTGGATACATTGGTATTTTTACTTGTACACAGGAACACCGCCCATGCATTTAACATGTGTTATAATAATTCTCCAAACCAAAAAAGTAAAACTTAATAAATTATTCAATTGACAATATTGATATTATGGACTTGCATCGTGGAGACACGTTGCATACTAGGGAATTTTGTATAATCTCGTTATTTCCTAACTGAGATTAACGATAACGATAATGTAAAAGATAAATATTAATGTTCCCATTCATTGATTTTGCACAACACTTTTGATGATGTTAGCCATACGCACTCATCCTGGGAAACTATATTCGTACCTTAACCTAAATACATCAACATTTTTTACCACTAATAAGTAAAATTTAGTTTTGTAGTAAATTAGTAAATACTTTCAAACCTTGTCTTTTGCGCAATAAATGAATGTTGATAAACTTAGCTAATTTCAATTATGCTTTTTATGAAAATAAGCACAAATACCTACATTGAAAGCATAACTATGTTTAAACTAAGTCATACCAGAATATTGTAATTAATAGGAAGCAAAATTATCTACCACGATTCACACGTTTCATATATTTTTCTTCGAAATAATATTGATCGCGCAACTACTTGCTTATACCTGCTAGCAAGATATATTGGTTATGTAAATACTTATAAATACATGACTTATTACAACTGTTCATGAAAAGTAACTGCTATATTATATATGTATATTTACCCCAATAATTCAATACTTCTTTTACCAACTTCGAAAAGGAGGAGGTACTAAATTTTCAGCAAATTAATTTTTGTAAACTTCTATTGTATATTTTCGTATATTCGTAAACCCGGCCAAAGGAAACAGTCTTCTGCAGTCTAAAGAGAGCTAGGGAGAAAGAGGGCCGCTACTTGAAAGAAGGCTATTCCCATTTACGACCTGCTTTTTTCTAATAAATGCAGACTTTCGGGAAAGGACGTGGAGACTGAGTGTTCTTCCGAAAGCAAACCGGAATGCATGAAAGTACATAAGTAGAGTGTCCTTCGTAAGAGAGTGCGTGGTAATAGAGTGACAGAGAAATCTTGAGCGGTGCATCGGATTTAGCTATAGCAGGTTATGGTAGTGGAGAGTGCAGCGAAACGCATTTGCAGAGAGGGCGCGCGAGTGACAGACAAGCGAGAGCGAGAGCGAGTGCGAGTGCGAGAGCGAGAGGAGAGCGTGGAGAATGTATGCGTGGAGACGCGTGTGCGTGTCGGAATGATGGTGATTGGACAGGAGCGGTTGCGGCGGGGATAAAAGAGGCTCGTTGGTGGGGTAGGGTGTGCTTACAATTCTGTAGGACCTAGTGTTGTGAGTGAAGAGCAGTCCAGTCAGTGAGTTACGGACAGGACAGGGATAGGGACAGGGATAGGGGTATGCAGGAGTGTATCGATATCTGAGGCCCGTGTCCCGCTTTTGCCTTGACGCGATCGAACAGTGATATGAATTGTAGAGTTCGGCGAGGCTGTTAGCTGAAAACTTAGTGACAAGAATTGTGTGTGTTCAGTACGATATCGTGTACGACATAACGGTGCACTGCCAATACCTCCACTGCCAAGAGAAATTCCGTACGAGCTGCGAACCCGAGAGATAAGTTTACCTGCCGATCCTTTGTGTTCCTCTTTACGGCATTTACTGGCCTTCCTTCCTGGAATCGCACTCGCTACGGTCTACCGTCAACTCGCCAGGCATCCGACCGACCAACCGCCAGCCAGTCAGCCAGCCAGCAACCCTGCCGGCCAGTGCGCATTTGGCCAGCCAGGCATCGTGCATCGTGCATCGTCCGTTCTTTCTCACTCCACGCCTCGCTGCTTGGCGGCAGTCTATCGTTACCTTGAATCTGCTAAGCCGTTCTCTCGTTACTGGAAACGCGGGCATCAATGCTGATTTCTCACGACAGTGACGTGTCCTCTTTAGTTGAGTTCGTTCCTCAAGAGACTAGAAGATTATGCCCAGCCAAACAACGACCATTCTGCTGAAATGTTCAATGGTGGATGTGCCGGCACTGAACCACGTGAAGCTCAAGTCTCCCTACGATGTGAGTAACTGCCTGCCTGACTGTGCGCCTGCATTTATTGTGTGAATAGGCTGCGAGCTACCGTCGAACAACCGATACCATCCAATCCCGCGTGGCTGCTGCTGCTGCCGTCTCCTTCTCTCTCTCTCTCTCTCTCTCTCTCTCTCTCTCTCTCTCTCTCTCTCTCTCCTCTCTTCTTCTCTCTGTCATAAAGACCAGCTGAACTCAAGTGAGACACGCTGTTCATCGCGCTCTATCCTCTTTCGCCTACTCATTCGCGTCGTATTGGAAATCGCCATCAGTTGACTAACAATCGTCCAAGTTTTCTCACCAAAAGCACATATTGCATTAAACAAATAAATATCAGATTACTTTTCGTGCTTACGTACAAACTTTACATACAAACACAGTTGATGACATATTCCAAATATGCCGAAATGCCTTTCTACAAATGAAACAAAATGTTTTGGTCCATGAATATTGGTCTCGCTGTCGTGATGCTCACTGTTGCGATGTGCATATGTAAAGTATTCTTTATGATCAATGGATACAAATTCCCTTGTTAATGGACACTGAGTGGGTTAGGGCGAAATCATCGCCTATTAAAATTGCATACTACCGCCAATGGTTGGTCACTTTTGGAGAGTAGGCATCACCGGAGCAGAGTAACTTGACTCCTATCGTCTGGAGATCGTGATTCTCGCATTGGTTTGAGTAATTAGTGTTTTCTCATGATTTCGCGTTCTGAAAGTCATTGCCGCCGCAGTTTGGCACGTCGGCTAAGAAGGAAAGATGGCTTGAGGGCGAACATAACGGTATGAGAGCCGTGCCTCTCGTGTTTATTGTGTCCAGCGAAGACTAACTAATTGTGTATGTGTTGTATGGCGATGCCGCTTTAAGAAAATATGGATCCTAACAAAAACACGCGTGTAAAAAAGACCAGGTTCTTCTATAGCAAAGTGTTTGGCAGTCGGAAGGAATGGGGTTTAAACTACGACCAAGTTCAACGTCACTTTAAACGCCCAGTTGTAGCAGGGTCATTCGACGCCAACTGAGAAGCTGGATTTTGGTGATGTCAGGGATTTTGCTGAAAATTCAGTATGTTGTTCCTGAGATGACATAAGGTCCGCCTCATTGTTTCCCCAGATTCGTCTTTGGTTGGAAAATACAGACCGCCAAAGTCGACGTTTTCGCGCATCGATGAAAATAGACCATTGCGGGAAATTTTTTTCTGAAGAAACTATTGGTCATATCGATATGATTCAAATTTGTTTTACTTGGGAAAGGCCGCTCTATGTAACTATATTTTTTGAATGGTTCGTAGATTAATTATTCAATGCAAGAAACTTGCATAAACTTTTGATTTTTAAATAAAATATCGAAGGCAACGTTCGCCGAATCTGAAATGTATTTCAATATGTACCTTGGACCTTTGTCTATCGAAAACTGTTTTCTTTGGAATGGCAAAAATGGTCCAGGTATCGGATAAAGACAATTAACCAGAAACCCGACCGGCCGGGCGCGTCACCTATATTTTGAATAATTAATCTACATTGCATTGAATAATTAATCTTCGAACCATTCAAAAAATATAGTTACATAGAGCGGCCTTTCCCAAGTAAAACAAAATTTGAATCATATCGATATGACCAATAGTTTCTTCAGAAAAAATTTTCCCGCAATGGTCTATTTTCGCCGATGCGCGAAAACGTCGGCTTTGGCGGTCTGTATTTTCCAACCAAAGACGAATCTGGGGAAACGATGAGGCGGCCCCCCCTATGTCATCTCAGGAACAACATACTCAATTTTCAGCAAAATCTCTGACATCACCAAAATCCATCTTTTCAGTTGGCGTGGAATGACCCAGCAGCGTTCGCAACTATAGTCTGGTGAGCCAGATAAATTAGGAACTTCATAAATTCTGCGGTTCATTGCGATATAACTACCATTTTACGCAAAATTTCGAGATACAAATACAAGGGAGTGAAAAGTGTGACGAAAGTTGCTTTCCATAAAATATACTGTGCGCGGTTAAACTTGTATGACGAAGAACTTCTTTTCAATTGAGCGACAATATGACCACGCAGCGCTCGTGTGGAATTTAACATATCTTGTTCGATTTTGCAAATTTCATGACGATGAGAGCATCAATGGCCTTCGTAAATTTGTTCCAAGTTATGGCCGAGCTCCTTTGTTGCTTTGTGTACCCATGTCGATTTTCCATATCACTTCTTCGTTATACTGTTATTCTTTATTATTGTGCACTGTTGTATCACTCTGATATAATGATTTTTAGAAAAACATTCTCTTTGTTATGCTGAATTGCTAGGTTATATACGAGATGCAACTGCGTGTACATAATTTTCGAGGTTATTCTCTTATACGAATGTTTTTGCCACGGTCATTTAACTCACTGGTATTTTTCTGTTCGCCGTGATATTAAATTAATGAAAGCTAAAGTGTGAACAAATTCTTAAAGCATATTTGGATTTCCTTGATAAAGAACTTTTCTGTATTTTTTTGAATTGCATTTTGAATTCATATTATATAACACTGAGATGATTTTAATGCACTTTACTACCCAAGGAGTTCAATATTATGCCAAAAAATCTACATTATGTGTCCAGGGTACATTCACATTAAGAAAAACTGCGGTTGAAGCTCTTGCTTAGCTGGATTCCGCAATTCTCAGAAGTACATTGAGTCGCAGTGGCCAAACAGAAAACATAAGGAGTAGCCAATCGTCGCCAGCTGATCCGGCGACGAGTTCACTAAAGACTAGAAAGGGAAAGGAAAAGAAAGGAAAGAAAAGGAAAGAGATAAGATGTATGGATGCGGTGTGGTGAGGTGCGGCGGCGTATGCGACAGGTCAGTAGGGGTGCGTGCAGGAAATACAGAGAGTGCGTTGCCTAGAGGTGTATTTATGCCTGATAGCTGTTAACCTCATTTGACGCGAATGCAGATGCATTCACGTGGCGGTGCCCAGACGTCTCTTCAGGAGTCTCACGCTTGTCTATTTGTCATACGTGACTGCACACCCACACTACGTTTGTTTGCTGCTCGCATGTCGGCATGGACACCAAACCTAACCAGATTCAGAAACACCAAATACACTCTGATCCGCAATTGTCTTACCAAAATTGCTAATTTCCCTTTTGCCATTAAGAAAGAGATGGACACAATATAAAATGTTGCTTCCGATGTATAATAATATGCGGGGACTGAAAATGAGATAGTGAATTTAAAGTAGTTTGTGTTGCGAAAATCGAGTTTTCAAACAACACCTTTTGTACTCGTTTCCTATACCCGGTGAGTGCAAATGGTTGATTTTAGCGTCAAAATGGATCTTTCGCTTCAGACAAAAAACCACAGAAGAGTGTGATATGAATATTAGAGAAAAATTTGAAACTTAACTATTTTGTTAAATAATTTCGAAAGGAATGTCATTTTCTCGTGAGATTGAGACTGCAGCGTTGCCATTATTATCGGGCTACTTAATTCGTTTTGTATGAGTGTATCGATATTTTGTGACGCTTCTGTGCGTTAGAGTCCGAAGTGTACAAAGTTTGCTGAAAGTTTCAGTCAAAGAGCATGGGTGATCCATTTGTTATATTTAATTTTTGGGTTGTTTGTACCATGAAACTACCTTAACGACAATTCGAAGTAGAATTGTCGAACACGATCTCTCACTGAAAGCTAAACATATATTGTCCAGTGTGCATTTATCACGCCATGCGTGATGCGACACGCAAGACATGTGTGCGTTGAAAAGCTGGCGTGTTCTCATTGTCCTGTACGTGGTATGCGCAGAGCTCGTCTGCATCAATTGACAAACGAACAATGAACTCTGCGATGTTAAACCGCACGACCGTGCGGGAGGAAAATGCCCATTGCACACGCAGCACTACACTTACTTTTGTGTTTGCGCACTGGTCATATAGCCAGCCACCCCGAGTGGATCAAGTTGTAGCACCATTCTAGGAGACCGTAAAAATACGCCAGTCAAAAGTCAATCAACCGCACTTAAATACGAACGCATAGAGTATGGAACTAGTATATGTATGATGGCAAGAAACGTGAATAGACGAACATTTGTTCCTCTTGTCTGCAGTTTTACTGTGCCAACTGAAAAATTTTATTAATTAACTTTGACGTTCTCAGGGTCGTTCACAATCAGTTTTTCACTCCTAAATTATAATATAATTGTTAAAACTACACTAAATATACATATTGCTATGTAATAAACCCGTGCTAATCCAGGTAGAGGCAGACGCCTTCTTTCCAGAGGCGAACAGTACTTGTCGTAACTCTAAAGCTATCACTTGTACAGTTTATGTCACGTTTACTAGGAAAAGGCGAGACTAATTTCCTTTAAGTAATTCTATATACTCGGCGGCATGATCCGAGTATTTCTTTATACGCATACGTTCGTATGTATCTCTGCATGCTTCGCAATCAATGACAACAATGGGCTATCGGTATCGAAGAATAAAGAGCGTCCACTATCAGTTATCAGATTAATGGTGTTTGATTGTTGGCTGCCACTGGTGGATAGCTGATTACTTGGAGTCATCCATAATGTGATAATACGACTATTTCACCAGAACAGAGATATCCCCATTTGTAAGTATAAACGTGCGCAGTAAGTCTCGGTTGAAGCCTCAGCGCTAATGCGCCAGGGGAGGTAGGAGTGACGCTAGTAATAGGAGTGGGACCGAACGCACGCAGCTCATGCGCTCGAGAGAGTTTGAAAATCTCTGGAACCCTTGAGACACGTGCAGACACGTGCGTCCGCATACATGTGTTCCCGCATGGATTCACATGTGCAGCCCGTAGGCATACTTTTCCCGCGCTTCTCTTGCCGAGATGGAGAGCATCTGGAAAATAAGAGCAATCTTGTCCGCAAGGGAATACGCAAACAGATATAGTATACGAATGAAGCCGCGATAGCTGCAGATAGCAGATACATATAACCCGAGTTCTCTGGGACACGATGATTGTCTGTCTTGATAACATCAATTCGCGACATTCTCATTTCAACACGCGGGGAGACACATTTTGAAAGAATTTTGCTGACTGCTCTTGAGAATTCATTGAGTGACGTGGATATGTACATTCTTTTTTATTGGGAGTTTTTGAAGTCAATTGTGCAATCGTCTTTTGTATTTGAAACGGTCATTCTCGTAACTGACCTTCAACAGAAATTGTTTTGCGCGAAATTTAATTTTACCGCATATCATGTACGTCAAATAAGTTACTTTTTGACAGGATTTTGCTATAAAAAATGATTTGATGAAATTATAATAAGTTGCATTCTGCAAAGTGAGGAAGATTTCGGTTGTGATTCCGCTGACTTTTAAGTTGTTCATAACCTTTCAATAAATATGATTTCCGCCGAACATATCTATATACATATATACATATAAAACAAATTGTGCCTCGTGCGCTATTAGGCGTGTAGGTACATTTTTTTTAACTTCCTGTCACGAACCATAAAGAAAACTTGATCCCCAATTTTCCACAGTATCATTCAGGAAGTTTAATCAATAGCGGAGGACAGGACTATTTGTATCCTTATCGTCACCAAGAAATATGAATTCCAAGCAGTTCATTCAAATTTTCGAATGTGATTGTATGGATTGTGATTACCTTTTGCGTCAAAATCACTATACTAATATAGACATCAGAACAAAACAAAAACAAATGCGTAACAGTCATGCTGATAGGAAACAAAGAGAGACGTCGGTTCTTTTACTGTTTACAATCACTAAAATATATATGTACATGTGTGCGATAGAAATGTAATGCCTTTCAATTAGTAAACTGCGAAACAGATTAATTCGGTGCATCGATTCTTGTCACAAAAAGAAATTTAGTATTTGGTAATATCGGTAATATTTCCATATTTTAATCTCCATGTGCACTCACACTCATTCTGTGGAGCTGAAGTTGTTTTTTTACTTATCAACTTTATGTAATTAAACATACAATCCATGTAAGTACAAATGCTTTTTTGACAGTTGTTTATATTTGTCAGTGAACAAACTAACGTTGTTTATAAATAAATGTCATTGCTCTGTGCATATGCACCTTGTGTGTAACACATTGCCCACACACGCATTCTGCAATGCCATAACAGCTTTCTATTGTTTTTCTATTATCATTTATTTATCTTTCCTTCCATAACTCCGATTTGTATTAAGTAATATGTATGTATATTGTACATATAGGTATGTGTATAGATGTACAACACATATTACTTACTCATATTTCGCAGTATAAATTAGTACTTTGTCAATTTTGAATGAGTACCGATAGATTTTTCTTTAATCTCATTATAGTAAGAAGTCATTACAGTGATCTATATATGTTTTCTCGTGTAATGATATTTCACACATTCAATTGCAATGAATTCTACTGTAACCATGCAGTGTTATTGTTCATATTTTGGGTTTTCGGAACGGCGAACTGTATAGAATAAAGTTAATCTTATATAACCTCTTCTAATTTGATCGACAACAGTTTGATCACTTTAATTAATTTTAAGCTGAAGTACTTTCTATCTTTTTCCATTTATGCTTATTTGGTATTTCTGCAGTATATTTCTCTTTAGTTATGTATAAGAGTAATTACTATATGAAAAGTTTTAATGTCCTTAGATAAAGATAGAAAGTGGTAAGTTCATTACGTGCGTCAATAGTTACCAGTTTCGCAACAGGGTTATGCATTGTTTTCTTACCGAGGTTCCAGCAAGTATAACGAAAATTGCAAGCTGTACACGAATCGAATATTACGGTACTATAAGTATCCCGTTGCCTCCAAATATCCTGCACTAGCCCCCGGGATAGGAATTATACGGGTTCATGCCCATACGAAGCGCTGGTATCGCTTTAATTCGATAACCTGTTTCTTTTTTATGCGTCGATTCCGCTCCCATGGATGGCGGCCAGTGGCCAGTATGTTTTGCTCAGTCCGGCCGTGTCCGGCCCGGTTCGGTCGGCCCAACCCGACCAGCTCCCTGTTGTATACCTGGTGGTGAGTGACCAGGTCGAACCCGCGGCCGTGAAAGTTCTGTTTCACTTCCACACACGCCTGCCTATGTTACGATAGCTCACTGCTCCTCTCCCGGGCTTGCTCGCCCCTCTCCTATCTCATGCTGCGATCCTCAGCGTTGGCCTCGGCTCCCGGCATCTCCTTACTCTTGACAAAAGGGAGAAAGATTTTCGAAAGCGTTGACGAACCTTTTCCAACGGTTGCATCTTCTTTTCCTGCCTCTTACAAACACCCGCCTTCCTGCATTCTAGTCCTTTTTTTATAACAAGCCTGGAACAGCGCTGGTACTAGTATATGAGAAATCTCTCTTCACATGCCCTCACTTGGAAAATACTACCTCTAGTTGGTTCTTCGTTGTTCCTCAGTAACGAGTAACTTTTTGTCAGTAGTTTCATCTGTACTGTAAATAACGAGAGAGTAAAAACACTGTAGTGCTACCGCTAGCTAACGAGATATTTCTGTGTCTGATACGCTAAATTCATCATATTCGACTTGATCTATTAGTCAATATGCCTGCCTTCAAAATGACAAATGGGTAGGTTTAGATAACTTAAACAATTTCGTACTAATAACAAGTTCTCGCTACCGATTTCTCCTCAGCGAAAACGGTAGATCATCTCTGCTTGAGTTCATGAATAATCTATCAGCATACATACTTGTAAATATGTGGCGCATAACCCGCGAATATAATAGACTACACTTTACTTCTGTGTCACATCAGCAAATGCATACACAGATAGAGCAGTCGTTTATAGTCGTCTTTGAGTCATAAATCTCAAACACGTGTATATACGGATGTATGAATATAGCTCATCTTATCAAGTAGAAATATACTGCTGCTTCCTTCCTTTATTAACTTAACGACTTTTTTCGAAAGTGTACAAGGCTAGCGAAAAGTTTCAATCAGGCAGCGTGGTTGAGATATTTATTTCTTATATTCCACTTTTGAATAGTTTATAATAGGACAAGAAAGAAGTGTTTTGTCAAATGC
The DNA here is from genome assembly GCA_964023945.1 of Ectemnius cavifrons. NCBI lineage: Eukaryota > Metazoa > Arthropoda > Insecta > Hymenoptera > Crabronidae > Ectemnius > Ectemnius cavifrons. The sequence continues at coordinate 9,315,037 of OZ030375.1, forward strand.
GTATAACTGCCTGGTTGGTATGCGATGGCCCAATTTAGATGTGGGTTCAGTCAAGTTACACACAATAGGGGGACCGTTATATCACAAGTTAATGAATCAGTTGCGGGCAGCGTACAACTCACACATATTAACCGATTTGCAGCACTAATTGAAGGTACGGGTTGTTCTCATCATACAAGTTGTTCACGCGGACATTGCGCCCTCAATGTCTTTTATTTACATCGCTGTCGTACATCTATATGTACAGGAATGGGGAAACTAGCTGCAGTTTATAGTTTGCCGACTCCGCTTGGGTTATTCTAAAGCTTACGCCGATTTCTAAAGAGAGTGTGAAAAAAGATTTACAGAACCGGGGAACGGCGGCAGTGTTTTTTTGTTGGATAATGCTTTAGAAACGTCGTATTAAACAAGTTATTTCTTGTTGATATAATTCGCTAATAGCAACAGTTTCACTTCTCTGCCTCTGCAAGCTAATTGGCTTTCGAGGAAATGTTTTGACTAGAAAATTGCCGTTAGCGTAGGCATGCGCTTAGCTCTAATTTACAAACGTCCTGGTCAGAGCTGCGGTTTCCCGCCATTAGTCAACGCATGCACGACGAGCGCGACAGTTTTCCTCACCTTCAGAAAACCAGTAATCGTTGAAAGAAGTGCTGAGACAAATCAGTAGAAAGTAATTTTCATATATTCGAAACACTTTATTCAATTATGCATTTACTACTGGAAACGAGTTCCGCATATGCAGTCTCTTACATAAATCATCTGGGGAATTGAGGATGCTTGCCTCGCTCTATCTTTTTTTTAGAAACTGACCCAGAGGAGTTTCTGTTTTAGAATTTTATCACGTCACCAGAAATCGAAGATTTTAATGTACTTGTGGGAATTCTTTTATCGCAAAATATCAGCAATATAGCATTCATTTGGAGCTTTTACCATTGTTACTCGGCACGTACTGTCTGTTAATTGGCCGGATGCAGCAGTGACGATAATTAACAACATGTACGTTGTCATTATCAGCAGTTGAATCGCACGCGTGCTCTATTCTAGCGCGACTAGCAAGACAATTGACAACTGACCCAGATCTAAAAAGTTACTAGATTGCTGTATTCTCTGTGTTTTAACTTTCCTCGTAGGCCCATTTCACCGTTCGTTCTTATAAAATATTCATGTGTCTTATCTCTTTTCTACATGAGCAATTCGGGGTCGCTGCGACGTTATCACGCTGCGTTACCCACATCTAGAGCGGTTCATGCGCACAATGAGCTATCGATATACATACTAGTCGAAAAGAGTAAAATTGTGACTACGGTCGCCTTATACACACACTATTCAGATATTCGATTGGGCTCAAATTACTAACACTTCCTATTTATATTCAGTCTTCATAACTAAAACGATGTTGTATTGTTACAAAGAAAAGAAAGTTGAATCGAACGATGCTTCCTTGTAATGTTTCCTCTGTTAGTTTTAAGGTGGTATTGCTACAGTGAAAAAGTCTTGGTTAATATTTCTTCAAAATCTTAAGTTATTTATAACTAACTGATTTTGTCGAACATTATATCGACGATATAATGTTATGTAAAAATACGCCGAAACTTACAAACAAAAAATATTTCATAGTTAAATGTTCCCAAGTGTTTGATCTTATTTATAAACTAACCACTGTAGGTCCTGCAGCTAAAGTAAAACTGAGGAATATTCTTTGGAAAGTTGCACAATTTCACGATTGCTATCGACAAAGAAAGTGGCGACTTTTAAAATGACTAGGTAAAATAGTTATTTCAGGTTCCGACAGTCATCGCGGTTATGTGCGAAATATAATGGAGTGCGAATATTTTTGTACTATATGTACTATGTGAATGCCTTTCCACCTTTATAGGCGGCAACATCTTGCACCTTTCGCACACCAAAAGTGAACCACTCATCAGCCGGTCCCACCGGTTGGTCAGCCTGGAGAAAAGCGACCCAAGGATCATTGACTGCCTCACTGACATCATTATACACTGGCTTGGACGACGAGAACTTTTCTCTTTGCAGTAACTTCTTATTTTTCCCCCACTTTCAATTATCTGCATCTCACATTTTGTTCTTCTAACAACACATCGGGATTACACTAAAAGTTTAATTATCATTTCATTCAATTACAAAAAATATGAAATTTTATTAAATAGATAGTATGTTGTAAAGCATGTAACAAGGTTTTGTTGCTTGCACACTTTTGCTACATACTTATCATTAGTAAAATAGTTCTGTTGCCTTTATTCTTATGGTGAATCATTCACAAGCAAGATAAGTTGACTTTTAAAATTGATTAAGTACAATAAGGAGTATCTATCATTTTGTTGCCTTTCTGAATTAAAATTGTGAAACATTGCTGAGAGTTGTTACAGCATTTTATCCTTTTCAATCAGAATTTGATATCCTCCAAATGATCACCGGTAGTTTATCTCTCTTAAGCTTGGCGCTCTGAAATTCGATCTGAATTTTCAAATCATGAATAAGTTAACAAAAATGCAAAGAAATCCAAAGTTCAAGATTAAAGTATTTTGTTTCTCTCCTATAATTGCCTCTTAAAAAATATTAATGTTGAAGAAAAGAATAACGCCGCGACAGATCTATCTTATTCCCTAGAAATTTATTTTAAAGATTTTGTTATTTATTTTGAATTGAAAAATGCGATATTTTATGTCAAAAGATTCTCTAAGTATTCTCTCATTATTGTATACTCGAATACGACTCAAATCTATAATGTCTACGGTACAGTTAACTTCCAAATTTTTGCCCCTATTGGCTGTTTCCACTCTGACGTTAATTCACGCTGCAGGCACTACGAATTTCGTGAGAGTGATGATGGCAGTGATGCGAAGGATTTTAGGGCTCTTTCTGCATGGAAAGGTCGCAGTGTATCCTCGTAAGAGCAGCTGCTGCAGGCTAGCACCGCTCTTTGTATTCCTGAAGGTTAGCAGGTGTTCCAACGAAGTACACCTGCTGTTCTACACGTGGCCGGCGCAGATTTTTGTCTGCCGTTCCAAATCCAGCGCAGATATGTTCTGCTCACGAAAAATATCAATTTCACTCTCTTCACTTTCTAAACCAAAAGTGATGCTTGCTTTTCTCTCGGAGTGTCCAAGTGAATTCAATCAGAGAAATCGTACAATCTTTATTTTCATACACATGCATATAGTTAAACACCTAAAATTCAAAGAACCGCCATCACTTTCTGTGTTACTAAAGCTTATTTATACATAATTAATTCTCCTAGCCGGCCTCAACTGGGTGATATTTTGGGTGCAGGTTAAGAATAATATAATGTAAAGAATAATAGGTTGTTGCAAATATATTCTAACGATGCATAGCTCGACTTCCCATTTCTTTATAAATTTTTTAAACACGCTGTATACGTAATAAGTATTGCAATATTTTATTATAGCCTATAGTTTACTTGGATCGTAAATCTGTGCAAGGAGGAAAATAGCATTAAAATCGGTTGGACTGTTTCCGTCAAGTTTACCAGAAACATACAGATAAACAGACATACAAACCTAGTCCTTTACATGTATTGATAGAGAAGAGAAGAAACTAGTTGTCCTAATAAAGATTTGATTTAATGTATGACAGGTGGTTACTTTTTCACTGTTATCATTATTTGTGCAAAGGATATCGTTACCCTTAAAATACCTAGAAAATTTAGAGTAAGATTCTTAATCTATACGAATTATATCTTCAATTCTTGTACTCATAGTATACAGTCATACAGTTTTGGTGACTGGTCAACCCCTAATTGATGTAGCGTAGTGATACATAGCCTATGCAACTTTCAAAATCTAAAACGCTACAGCCGTGAAAGATTTATAAAAGGTAATTCGATATTAGTTTCAAAGATTACCCGTTACATACGAAATAGCGTTGCTTAGTATGGTGTATTTTTGTTTTCTATTCATTTTATACAATAAAGACATGACATTATACATTTTCTGCACAAACAGTTCCGCCACCCTCATACTACTAATCTTGTATCGAGGAATAGAGGAAAATTGAGTTCGTGAACTTAATGATTATTCGAGGTACACACAAAGTATTCCATGTAAGAGGGCAATGAACAAACAATGTTAGAGGCAAATCTGATTATACGCAGTGAGTTCTACGGTCTACGGGTGTGTAGCCAGGTGTTCCACAAGAAATAATAAAATAAAAATTCGATTGGAGAGATTTAAAAAAGCGGGTCGTTCGCCCTGAGCCTGCATCGTGAAACTGATGAGGTTGAGGCTGTAGCAAGGCTTCAGCCGCACACTTGTCGTCCCCCCACTCGTCCGCCGCAATCCTCCTCTTACTGCTGTCCAAAGTCCACTGACGAAGAGCATTAAACGCATCTGGTGCCTTTTGATTCTCAGTAGGAGATATCGGCCCTTCCGATTTCATGCTGATAATATAACCTTCGACGTTCTTTATCTCATGAAAAAGAAAGGACGAATATGTATTAATCCTCTAATTAATTAGGCGCTCTACTATGTTACATTGTATGTATCTATAACTCTATTTCAATTCCCACCAATATACATAGGAGTTCTATCCTGGCTACCGTGGTGATAAGACGTGTCTGAGTGAGCTCCGGTCGACTGTGTTGTTTACATACAAGCATTAGTGAATCCAACTCTCCATCCGTCTCACCTACAGGGTGAACACACTTACGCGACCATGTCGCTGGCTTCTGAAAACAGAACCATGCCTCTCCTCTCAAATCTAACTGAACAGTCTACTAGCCGAAACTATGCCAAAGCCGCTCAAAAGATGAACTTTCCGAAGAAAGATCAAGCTATAGTAATAGAAGCTATAAGTGGAATCCCTTTCGAGGAATATATCTACGCACTAGGAACTAAAATTGATCCGGAAACAATAAACTTTGCATCCAGAGTATCCAACCAAAGAATATGTGTCTACCTGTCTACCAAAGAAGTTGCAAATGAATTAACAGACAAAATTAAGTCTATATCTGTCAGAAACCATTCATGCCTACTGAGACCATTAATCGACAAATATCAACGGATAATAATTTCAAACGTGCACCCCGTGATTCCACACGAGATTATCACGAATAAACTCAAGGAACTCGGGATCGGTATAATGTCAGGAGTTAAATGTTTACGCGGTGGATTATCAAAACCTGAATTTGCTCATGTGATGAGCTTCATAAGACAAGTCTTTATAAATCCGGAAGATTTAGCCAAAGTGCCGAAGACTATCCAGATCATATACTATGAGGAAGCTACTCATTGGATCTTTCTATCTGAAGACAACCTTTTCTGTTTTCTCTGTAAAGAGAAAGGCCACATTATCAAAGACTGTCCTAAGAATACTGAAGAAAATGTCAATAGGGAGACGACCTATATGGAAAATAACATAAACAAGTGCCCCAATAACATTGAAGAAGACACAAACAGCTCGAAAACCAATACTGAAAACCCAGACAACCGGAACGGTGAAGACAGCATTGCACATTATGACAATCCTAATAACCGAGGTCTCAAACGCGAAAGATCCTCATCCACTATTTCGGACACACAGAAGGTACAAAAAGGAATGATTCCAAATACTTTTAGCACCGCTTCGTCACAGGACGAGAATCACATCTTCCTCAAGCCAACCGAAAATTCTTACAATAACGAGCACCTAAATACCACAAATAGTGACGATAGCGAAGACTCAACGGGTGATAACATTTTACCGGAATCTATCTTAAGTCCAATTCAAAACGAAATTAACTCAAATCCCGACAATTATGTACTTAACTACACACAAGTTAAGGCATACATGGAGAACATGAAAGGAAATCGCAATATAATCGAATTAAGTCTACAATACTGCAGCAACATCCCTAAGCTAATTAAGATTCTACAGAAGATCCATCAATTCATCGCTAATCGATCTATAAGGAATAGATGTACCAGAGCTATAATCAAACTTACCAACTTCATACAAATAGAAAACAAGAGGAATCATAAACGTAAGATGACTGAAATACAAGATGCACAACAGGATCGAATGACATTATCAACGCCGACGGATAGTGAAGCATTCAGCCAGTGACACTCTTAATTGTCAACAATGAGTACTACAATAATACAGTGGAACATTAACGGTGTAGTGAGGAAACTCGAAAATCTACAGTTATTAATTGCGGAACGAAAACCTGATATCCTGTGCCTACAAGAAACTAACTTCGGAGAAACCTTTGTCAAAAACATTAGATGTTTCACTGTATACCACAAAAATCGCCTAATCTCTAATCGTTCAAGCGGAGGAGTAGCTATCAATGTTAAAGATAACATTCCATGTCAAGAAATTTCTATCCAAACCAATATGGAAGCGATTGCCATTCAAATTACTGCTCCAAAAAAAATAGGGATCTGCAATATCTACCTGCCAAATAGTTACGATTTCTGCCTACAAGAATTGCTAGACCTTGTTGACCAATTACCTAAACCATTTTTGCTAGTTGGTGACTTGAACAGCCATAACACTCTTTGGGGATCATACAAGATTGACCGTAGGGGCCAATTAATTGAGACCTTGCTTGATAGTCCAAACCTTGTGTTATTAAATACTCTACTCCCTACACACTTTAATACTTCTAACGGCACATTAAGTACAATAGATTTAAGCATATGTTCCAGTTCGACAGCCCATCTTTGGGAATGGGAAGCCATGATAGAACCATACGATAGCGACCACTTTCCCATTATAATAAATAAACATGAAGCGGATTATAATCTCCCATGCGAATCAAACATACAACAAAAACAGAACTGGTCTATTAAAAGGGCGAACTGGACGCTGTTCAAAACCACAATTACAGATAAAATAAAAGAACTCCAAGATCCAGCATATGCAAGTACCGATATAGTTGACGAACTTGTTAACAAATTTACAGCAGCCATAATAAATTCAGCAAACACCTCCATCCCGAAGACTAAATATACAAAAAATCTCCGCATTGTTCCGTGGTGGAACTCCGACTGTGCTGAAAGTATTAAGGATTACAAGCATGCCTTTTATTAATTTCGAAGATATCCTACAACTGAAAATCAAATCACCTATAAAAAATTCAGGGCCAAAAGTCGGCGCGCAATTAAACAAAGTAAAAGAGATTATTATCAACAGAATGTCAATTCTATGACACCGAATACCCCAATCAAAGGGATATGGAATACTATAAATAGAATAAGACGGCCTTCTCGTACTTCTAACATACATAGTGTTCTAGACAAAGACTCAAACTGCCTTACGAATCCGATAGATATAGCCAATGAATTAGGTAAAACGTTCGCTACCAATTCAAATGACTGTAATTTTGATGAAGAATTCATTCCGGTAAAAGTGGCCTTCAACCGAGTCTCTGAGAATGACATCTTCAAAAATTCTGTAGATTCGTACAACGACCCAATTTCCCTTCATGAACTCAAGACGGTTCTACTTAACTGCAAAAATAGTAGCCCTGGATCTGATAACATCCCTAACGTCCTTCTCAAGCACCTTTCCGAACAAGGTCTTCAATATTTAGTCAAACTTTACAACTATATTTGGATCGGTAAAACATTTCCTAAACAATGGAATGAAGCTATCATAATTCCAATATGTAAACCGGGGAAGAACAAACAAGTAACAAATAGCTATAGACTCATCTCTTTAAGGGGGTGTAGGACAGTTAACCTTTACATTTTTATAAATTGTATAAATGTTGGTTTGACTAAACCAATCACCTGGTGAGCACAGTCATTTTACCTTTAATTAGTATACTTGTACAGAGTAATTTGAGGTAAAAACATTGAAAATCAAATAAACAATAAGGCAGTTATTAATTGTTAAACATTACAATATTAATTATCCATAATAGTACTCTGCGGAGGATTTCTTTGGTACGGTTGGTCCAGTGAAGATCAGTTTTTACAGAGTTCTTTTTTAAGATCATAGCTAAGGCAGGGATCAAAATCATGCAGATAAGTCATGTGGAAGTTGGTTAAAACCAATTGTTTATATTGTTAACCAATAAATCTCTATTTTCTGTAACTATTTGGTTATGCTAAATGTACTAAATGATTGAATATAATAACAACTGTGGTCCCCGCTGTAACAGGTGGTACAGTGAATAATTGTGCAAAAGAGGAACCCATTTGAACCAATAGTTTTGGAAAAATCATCCGCAGAGTACTATTATGCATAATTAATATTGTAATGTTTAACAATTAATAACTGCCTTATTGTTTATTTGATTTTAAATGTTTTTACCTCAAATTACTCTGTACAAGTATACTAATTAAAGGTAAAATGACTGTGCTCACCAAGTGATTGGTTTAGTCACACCAACATTTATACAATTTATAAAAATGTAAAGGTTAACTGTCCTACATCCCCTTAACCTGTACTCTTTGCAAACTCCTAGAAAAAGTAGTTAATAAACGATTAAAATGGGTTCTGGAGACTAGAAACCTAATCTCTGACGAACAGTTTGGCTTTCGACAATCCCGATCCGCCCTTGATCATCTGGTAAACCTTCAGACAGCAATATGTGACTCTTTCGCAAACAATTGCCACCTAATTCCAGTAGCTATAGATATCGAAAAAGCCTATGATATGGTCTGGAAAGACAGAATAATCCATATATTATTCCAAAATAACATTCGTGGTAATATGTTAGCCCTTATTTATAATTTTCTAAAAAATAGATACATAAGGGTTAGAGCCAATGGAGCCGTATCAGACCGCTTTGAACTTACCAACGATGTTCCGCAAGGGTCAGTGCTAAGTGTGACAATATTTCTAATCGCAATCAATGAAATAACTAGCACAACAATCACACCGACAAAATGCCTATTGTTTGCTGATGATTGTACCTTCTTCTGCTCGGGGAAAAATATCTTATACACCGGACAAGTATTACAAATGGCCCTAGATAATTTAACTAAGTGGACCAAACAAGTAGGGTTTAAAATATTCCAAACTAAAACTACTGCGGTAATATTTAGCAACAAAAGGAAAAACCTAGGTCAACCTAAGTTATATATAAACAAACAAATCATAAAAATTGATAAAGACTTGAAACTATTGGGATTAACTTTTGACGAGAAATGTAACTGGAAGACTCATATCAAAGCCATTAAAGAAGAGTGTAAAAGAAGACTATTAGTTATAAAAGTCATTTCATCGACAAATTGGGGAGTGGACTATCATATTATACTGAATACTTACAAAACATTGATTAGGTCAAAATTAGATTATGGCGCAGCAGTGTACGGATCTGCGAATAAATCAATCCTCGAATCCTTTGATGTGATCCAAAACAGCGCCCTAAGACTTTCAATGGGAGCGTTCCACACTAGTCCCACAATTAAAATTACAGCAGAAGCAAATCAGCTCTCCTTGGAACTCCGAAGGATAATATCCGCCCTAAACTTTGCAACAACCATCAATTCAAACAAATCTAACCCTGTATACAATAATATCTTCACCGATCGGTTTACCAAAATCTACGATAGACTTTCCTTATCACCTAAACCCCTATATTACAGAATTAACAAAATATGTGAGGCAATCAGCTTTTCCTTCCCCGATACATACCAAAATAAATTACCAGTTTTTCCACCATGGACCCTTTCCGAAGTACTCAGTGAACCAATTCCCAGTAAACCTACTGAAATTTTACAATCGAACCCCCAAAACCACCCAAACCAGGCTCGAAAAAATATCACCGAACCGTGTAATATAATAGCTTATGGCTTTAAGAATAACCAAAACACAGGTTACACTATCAAGACCTCAAATATAATCAATACCAAACGAATTAATAATATACATTCAATAAAAACAGCTCATACTGTATCAATTAAAAATGCTCTTGAACATATCAATAATTCACTAGGAAAAGAATTTATAATAACAACCACCTCTCAAGGAGCAGTTGCGGCTATTAAAGATAGTATGTCCACCAACCCCTTAAATCAGGTCACACAAGAACTATTTAGGAAGGCAACAAATAGAGGAAAGAAAGTAAACATAAGAGTTGAAGCCCTTATCCCCGAAGAGAATACGTCAAATATTGACGAACAAAAAGAAATTATCGGTATTCCATGTGTTCTTAAAAATATCAAGACCTTCATCATAAATACATATAACAATTATGCCTCATCCAAACAAAAAGAAAACATGTTCCAAAAGTACCGAATAGCCATCGACGATAAAAGATGGAACATATTTCCAAGTAAAATCAGTAGGAAGGACCAAACTGTTATTAGCCGAATTAGAATAGGACACACAAAACTTACCTACTCGTACTTATTAACTAGGACCGAAAGACCGAAATGCCAACAATGCGACTCTACACTAACGATAGACCACATTATATTTGAATGCGCAAAATATGATAACACTAGAAGAAGAATCGATATGTTATATGATTCTCAAACGCTAATGAGTTCCAAAGAAAACCTAATTGTGCTACTTGAATTCCTACGTAAGACCGAACTATACAATGAAATATAAAACTGTATAATATATCTAAACACTTAATGATACTGTATGATAATACGTTGCTAAAGACCTGAGATGTTAAAGCAACGTTAAGTAAATGTTAATAAATAAAAAAAATATACATAGGTCGTAGGACAGCCGATTTTCAAAGTGTTTGCACCTACTGATTCTTCAAAGGTTTCGTATTCTAATATTTTTGTGGGTTTTTCTCCAATAGATACATGATTAATCTTATAAACATGTTTTAAGTTTTCCACTTCCATTTTTAATTGTATATTTCTGTGATAGAAGCACATTTACTTTTAGTCTTTGGTAGTTTTATTGCTGTGGAATTCCTGCACAAGGGAATAGAAAATTTGTGTTTCACAGTGACGTTATACTTAAATACCGTGCGTATGTATAGGTACAATACTTTTCGTTTCATTGTGCGTTGTTTCAGCGCGATGATAATCTTCGAAATCCATTTCCAACACCGGCTTCTCGAATTTGACATATGTATTAATGTTGTCTAGTTGCATGTTTACTTTCTGCTACTTTTGGTTTTTGATGCCGTTATTTGAATCAGAAAGAACAGTTTACCCTTTTTTAAAATCAATCTTTATAAATTGATTGACTGCAGCCACATACTACGTTTCCTCGGTGATGTGAGTTGACATTCATTTGCACTTTGAACTTTGCTTAGAAACTGTGCAACTGATAAGCAGATAGGAAAGGGAACGCGTAATAGGAAAGCTAATTCGAAAAGTGATGATAACGATGATAACGATGAGCGAGGTATGAGTTGATGAGGTAAAGTGTGTCACGTGAGTGACCGGAGAAGAGGTTGAGAAACTGGTGCAATACTCTTCTGGTAAAGGTTAACATGACTAACCTTGCAGCTTACATAAATGTCCTAGAATCACGAGAGCGTTGAAACCAAACGTGATACAACGGAACGCTCGTTATTCCTGTAATTTGATGATGAGCCGAGCTATAAGAAAGGGAGTCTTTAACCGACGAATAATTGTGAGCCATACGCGAAGACAATAGCTCGTGAAAGCAATCTAAAAGGGTTGTCCGAGCCAGAGCATTAATTGGAGATCATTAAGGAGAGAATGTATGGCTTTCTGCTGCGCCAGTCAGCCGTTAAGAAATGTCGCCATCATTCTCGACCTTGTATATTCTACAGTTACCGTTTCTCTTCCTTGCTCGCTCTTAGTTATTCACAAGCGGCTTCGTAACATTACGTTAAATGTGCCTGTAATTTTTTGAGTCTGATCTCAACACCTTTTTGTCAAAATATTGATAAATTAAATTTCTCGTCCTAATCCACCTCTATGAAGTTAGCCACCCATTTTTCGATTTTCAATATTTGTTTAGTTGTTCCAGGTTGTTCTATGTTTGTTGTAAATTGTTCCAAAGTAACGAGTCAACAAAACCGAAAACGTGTTGGAAAAAAAACATTTTTTGGTTGGTCTCCCAACCTAGAACAACTTTTAAATACACCGGAACAATCATACAAACAATCATACAATCATAAAAATCCATCCATATCACCTTAGTTGAATGTTTTATAAAATATAGTTAATAGTTAATACTGGTCATTATCGACTGTTTAAAACCTCCAGGGAAGGTAACTGTGCAGTTTGTACCTAGGTATTATAACAATTGTCCTGAGTTGTGCAAAACTAGTGAAATTCAAATTGTCGCCGCAGCTTCTCGCTTACAGCAGCTTGTGACAGCAGCATATTGAGTAGCATATGGCTACTTTGTAAATTATGTTGAATTCAACAACTCCAGGACGTTTTGTTACGCCAGTAGTACCCAAGTTTTTGTCATCAAATAGACATGCTCACTTCGAAATGACGCAACAAGCAATGCTTCTCCAATTCCACGTTACAATATTTAGAAGATTATTCAATGGCTGAAATAACACTCGATGGTACGTGATCGTTTATAGTTTATGGCCTAAGAATGCCTAGTAACACTGCTATTTTTTGAACTAGTATTACTGGTTTGTGATGACTCTCATTTGCATTCGTCATTCATCTTTGTAACAATATTAACAACCATGCCTTCACCATACTTGTTCGATTGAGACTGGCAATAAAGGTATAAGAAGCACTGTGAGATCATACAAGGATACCTCACGAATTTTTAATCGCCAAGAACGCTTTTGCATAAATGTACCTACCATAACGCACGTCTAATAGTAGCAAAATACAATATATCAGAGGACACGCAGAAAAGTATGAACAACTCAAACACTTACAAATACCAATATATTAAAATATTAGGAGACTCGGTAGAGTCTCGCGCCAAGTAGTAGTTATATATATAGTACAGCGCACGACTACCGAGGATACTTATCCCGAAGTGTAGCGGTTATCGTCTGCTATAAAACTTTCACCTCGATTTATGTAAAAGTTACAGCTCCAAGGATTTATTTCTGAATTTTGTATTTTTTCGTTGATTTTTCTGAATCGAATGAGCCAAGAATCAAGCGAATCGGTTCAGTCGTTCAGGAGATATGAATTTCACCTCGTTATTATTCTCGTAGTAAAGGCAAGGCGGATTAAGAGTCATGGGATTCATGCAGAATTCCTAAAAATGTAACTTTCACTTTTTTCATACGAGATGGCAGCAATCAGAAATGCTGCGGGCTGCGGAGATAATATGGCTGTGTTGTGTTTACGTTACCGACACGTTGGTTAAGCTGGTTATGCCATGGCTGGTTATGTGACACAGTCCAATTTTATTTTTTATTATTATTTTTCAGATCAATTCTTTATTTAGTTAATAAAAGAGCATATTATCCTTGCCCCTGTCCCTGTGATCTCTTGTGACTATTGAGAATTATGAAATGTCAAAAGTGTTAAGTGCGTAATTCACAAATCACTGTTCACTGTATTTGGTAAACGTGTGCTCATTATCAATAGCTAAAATTCTCAAGTGTCCAGCATATGAATCTTTTAACCAATAATTAGTTAGCAATTATTTACAATTTAAGGGAATGCTAGCTATTGGTAATCAGTAGTTGCTTACGTAGACTAATTTCAGCACTTTAGGTTTGCACTGTCAGCTAGGCACTTGATAGTCAGGATACATAAAAAAACTACACTGAGAATGAGAGAGCTTGCATATATAGCTTATCAAATATAACTTCTAAAGTATTAAGTCAAATCATTTACAATTTCAATAGATTCTGGCTATTGATACTCTCTCCTTTGCTAATCTGAATCATTGTTTGATTTAACGTTTTATTTAACGTTTTAGTGTTATAATATTAACCAAGCGATAGGCTCATACGCAGTCTAATTTAGTGTAGTTGTATTGAGACTGTCAAGTTTTTTGCTCAAGGCACACTTCAGCTAAAGAGCTAAAATGATTAAGTGATTGTTGTGCTACGCATTGAACAATTTTCAAACCTTTAAATCAAACTAATTTCAGCACTTTAGGTTTGCGCTCCATCAGCTAGGTACTTGACAGTCAGGAGTAACTTGTAAAGTATTAAATCAAATTATTTCCAATTTCATTACATTCTAGCTTTTAGGAATCTCTATTTTGCTAATCTGAATCATTGTTTGATTTAACGCTTTACAATTAAAATATATAAACCAAGCAAAATACTCATACGCAGTCTAATTTGTATCTTGACTGTCAAGTTCATTGTTCAAGGAACGCTTCAGCTAAAGAACTAAAATGATGTAAGCAAGTACTAATTACCAATCACATGTCATTTAGGGATATAATAGCTATTGGTAATCAGTACTTGTTTAGCAAATTTCATTACTTTAGATTGTGTGCTCCGTGATCTATGCATTTGGTACTGAAGATATACCAAAGTTAAAGTGTGTATGAGGGTGTAGCTTATCTAATCTGCAATTTAAATGCATCCTAGCTATTGGGAATCAGTAAACAGGTGCTAATTATTACCAATTACTAGCATGCTTCTAACTTCCAACAGACTAAAGTTAAAATTTTAAATTATATTAGGCAAGTTGTAAATCTCATACTGTTTAACTTTGGAATATTGAATTTGTTAAATGCAAGCTATATATTATGTAGGGAATCTATATTCTCACATTCAGCTCAATTTCTTAGATCTCCTCCTATGTGCATGATTAAGTTATAAATACATTGTAACATTAAAGTTACATTATAACATAAACATGCATATAGGTGATGGTGCATATTTGAACAGAAATGGCACTTGACATTTTAATAAAATTCTACTTTTAAATTTATTAATTAAACCATTGATAAATAATTAGAAATTTGATTGTCTTTATTGTTAAGTATTAACTAACAAAACGGCATGAAATCCGTCCAAAAACATTAAACTGTAAAAAAATGCGCCAAGTAGCAGTTTGATTTTCCTTAAAATTGAAATATAACAAAAAAGATAATAGATATCATACAACAAAGCCAAGTTTTCATTGAAAGATACCTCGATTTAATTCGCATTAGCAATTAATAATAAATTAACAATAAATTAGCGATTAACAATAAAAAAAACTTGGCGTGTGCGCCCTTCATTCGAGGCACTTGCTCTGGTAATATTGCTAAAAAAACTTTTAAAGAAATTAAATTGTAGTAAAGTCAGTTTTGGGTTTGAATCAGTTGCCCATTGTCTTTTTACCTCGCAATGAAGCGCAAAAAAGCGCGCACACGCCAAGTTTTTTTTATTGTTAATCGCTAATTTATTGTTAATTTATTATTAATTGCTAATGCGAATTAAATCGAGGTTCAATGAAAACTTGGCTTTCTTGTATGATATCTATTATCTTTTTTGTTATATCTCAATTTTGGGGAAAATCAAACTGCTACTTGGCGCATTTTTTTACAGTTTAATGTTTTTGGACGGATATAACTGAACTGAACATTTTCAATAACATACAATTAACTCACAGTTCACACTAATATTCAAACTATTATAAGTATAAGCTATATAATATTATATATTATATAAATCAAAGTCGCTAATGACCTCAAAGTTGATGGGATAGTTAGTTGTAAATAAACCAATGAAACAACAAAACATCGTGGATTATTGTGCGAAGATCAGCGTTAGAGTATTTTTGTGCGAGTTTAAATCGCAGCAACCTAATACGATTATAACAATAATTCATAGGTTATAGACATAAATTTTAGTAACCATAAGTTAGTAAAATTATTTGTTATTTGTGTGATACGCTGAGGCTCCAGACCGACGATTATGACGCACTACAATGCACATGCGTGAGAGATAGATAAGTGACTGTTCGAGTCCGGCTCATCTTCCTGTTCTAGATTATTAATGCGTATATTTAGTCTGGAGTAATTAATGAGAGTTTAAACGAACACTAAATTCAGTGAACTGTCACAATTTCTGCGATTTTTTAACCTACTTTACTGTTAATTGATATTATACAATTACATATTTCAGAATTAGTATTGGTTGCCCCAGTAGCGAGCACATAAATAGGTACAAATACTTGGGGAAATATAGCTAAAATAATTTTTGTTTTTAAATTTCGGAAATGTTTTTGAAATGTTCGGAGGTAATCAGGCAGTTTCAAATCATTTAAGAGTTTGTAGAAATGTTAACGAAGACTCCTTCACTTTAGCAATAATGTCAGTTTGCAACTAACAGACCAACCACTTCAAGCGAATATCACGTGTGTGTGACTGAGGTAATCTCAGATACTACTCAAACGATTTGGATAATTCCTTCACCATTGGATATCTATGAAGTTAGCACCGTCACTTTCCGGCTGGCAAAAACAATGATTGTACTGCGTTGTGCTCCACTATTGTTCTTAAAATTACAGCTAGTATGTCAATATGATTGCAATGTGATTATGAAATTTCCGAACTGTAATTCTCGTCGCGATTGGTTAGAGATGTTTTCAGAACACTAATGAACACCAATATTTCTTGATTGCAGAGTCCTGGAACGCTGCACAAGGATGTTGCTGGAGCTGGTACCAAGGTCAGTGGCAAGACTGTTGGCGATGCTGCCACGGCAACCCTTACCATTCTTTCGTCCATTAATAAAACAACGAACACCAACCGAAGTAAAAACAACCCCGTATCTCAAGAGGTAAGTCAAGTAATTCGCAAGAACGGACTCGTAATCAGTAACTCGACCGATCAACATTCATTGCGGCTATCATGATAATTGGCGGCGATTGCTCTTTCGTCGAATCGTTTGCCTTCGTATTGATGCCTTCGCTAAATCAATACATCAGTTCAACCTAAAGGTCTATTTAGTATCACCTCTATATCTATATAGATGTAGATTTTCACTGCGCATTGATCGGTATATGTATGCAATCTATACCTACAGTTGGTCTCACAAGCTTCCGGCCACCTTAACTACTGCGGTCATAAGTCCCCCTCTTATCTTCGCCCGTCAGATTTCATATCACTTCCAAAGAACCTTTCCAATTAGGAATCAACGAACCGTGTCATATCATTTAATGAAAAAAATTAATTGTTTAATAGTTTCGTGACCGCCTGTCTCTCTGTAATAACCCTAAAGGAACTTAGTGAATCTACTATTACGTGAAGAGACGTTATGAAACTTAAGTCAGGAATGGGCGTTAAGAGGAGGCCTTATGTTCTTTTTTCGCTGGTACTTTTAAAATCGTACGTTTTTTTGAAAAAAAGAACATATGGAATAAATATTACTGCAAATGTAATCTTTAACATGTAGTATCATCACACTTTTCCACGTAAAACAAATCATAATTGAGATAATTAAGAAAGCGTTTTTCGAAAAGACGGGGCATCGTATTTTCTAGGATTCCACTGATTTCGTGTATCAACATTCAAGTTTAAACATTTATTCCCAATGTCTTTACGAGATCTCATTGCTGCCCTCATCGGCAGCAGTGCACGCCTTACTGACGCCTGTATTCTCTGTACCCATTTGTCTACGACGAGTAATACGGTTAGTGTTACATACTAAAGTTATAAGTGACTCTTATAATAGTACGTCGTGGTAAGAATTTTTTTCTTTGGAAACCTCTACTTGAACACATATTTGTCTTTATCAACTTTATATGTAATCGCAATTCTTTAGTGTGTACAGAGTAAGAGAGTAACAGAGGCTGGAGAAAGGAATGAGAAAGTGAGAAGTGTTATACGTGGTTGATGCCGTCTTCCTCTTTCACACGGTTTTATTTAGGTTGATATTCCTGTTTGTTTGTTTTTCAATGTTTGCCGATTTTCTCGGAATTTCCCACATTTTCATATTTGCGATAATATTAGAATATTTCATCATATTTGTGTCGATCTCTCCCGGATTCTTACATGTACATATAGATAGACAGTCCCAGCAATATGGTTACCTATGAACAGGTCTTAGTAAACAAAAATCAACGCGGATTATGGAGTTTTTCCCTTAAGTTATATCCTCTCCTCATTCGACACATGTTTAAAGTATGGAACTTGTCAAATGTGTAGCCAAGAACCACTTAAGCGATAGGCTTGAAATTTGTTCAACGGATACTGATTTTCATCGATTAGTAACGCCCCTGAATTAACATACGATTAAGCTCAACTCTTAATAAGTTCTATTAATCCTTTTATTCAACATACTTGTAAAGTGTCAAATTTGTCAAGTGCGTACCCAAAAACCACTACAGGGACAGGTTTCAAACTTGCTGAACAGATACATAGTTCAAGTATTAGAAAAGTGAAAGGTCTGAAGTTTTCTGAGCAAATACTGATTACTTGTAAGATTCGTAGCTCAGAAATCATTTACACGAAAGACCTGAAGTAGTACTTGTAGTCTATAATTGTATTGAATAAGAGGATATTGTTTACCTGTATTAGAACTTGGGTAGGAATGAGTTTAGTTATATCCACAATAAATTGTACTGACTATTGATAATAATCCGTATTTGCTCAAAAAGCTTCAAGTCTATCGCGTTCGTGGTACGATGGGGCCCCAGCATCCCATTACCATTTCAGTGTCACGTACCGTGTTACCAGTGATCCGAATCTTAATACGGATGGAGTATAGAATTCCCTATTCTACACCATGTTCGTACTAATAATTGATGTCGACAAAAATTGAATGTCGGATGTTCATGATGCACTAATTATTCTATTTTTCTATTTTCCAAATTTGCAATTACTAGCGTAAATATATTTCATAATCCCCCCAAAAACATTAAAATGAAAAAAAAAAACGCCAAGTAGCCCCCCCCCCCGCGCGCCCCGCCGGCGCCCAACAACCCAAACCACCGACTCACCAACCCACCAATCTTGCAAAAGTAATTTAAAAATTATCAAAAATAGAAATGGATATCATTGGTAAACGAAAGCCAAGTTATAATTCAGATATATAATTAATAACATACAAGAAACCCAAGTTTTCATTCAAAGATACCTTGAGTTAACTCGCATCAGCAATTAACAATAAATTCACAATAAATTAGCGATTAACAATAATAATAAAAAAAACCGCGTGTGCCCGTTTCATTCGAGACACTTGCTCTGGTAATATTGCTAGAAAACTTTGAAAGAAATACATATACGACGAATTGAGAACCTTCTTTTCGATGTAGTATATACTATATATGATTGAAATGTAAATGTCATATTTCTTAGGATTTTATATTATAGTAAAGTCAATGTTACATTTAAATTAATTTCTCATTGCTTTCTTACCTCGCAATGAAGCGCGCACACGCCAAGTTTTTTTTATCTATCTTTGAATCTTTGAATGAAAACTTGGGTTTCTTGTATGTTATTAATTATATATCTGAATTATAACTTGGCTTTCGTTTACCAATGATATCCATTTCTATTTTTGATCATTTTCAAATGACTTTTGCAAGATTGGTGGGTTGGTGAGTCGGTGGTTTGGGTTGTTGGGTGGCGGCGGCGGCGGGGCGGGAGGGGGGGGGCTACTTGGCGTTTTTTTTCATTTTAATGTTTTTGGGGGGATCTCAGTTCTTTTTATTAGTTAAGACATTTGTGAAGTGTGGAACTTGTCAAATGTGAAGCTAAGAACCACTTAAGCGGGAGGCTTGAAATTTGATGAGCAGATACTGATACTGATACAACTTAGGAACAGGCCGCCATTACCAATCACTATTTGTTCAGTACATTTCAGGTTTTTGGCTTAAGTAATTTGTTGAAAGCTAATGGATCGGGAGAGCTAAAGTTCACAGGAATAAATATGTTAGGAATAATGTAAGGACAACAATGATATTTGAAGAAGGATTTATTAAAGTAATAGAAATTATATTTCCGTTGACGATGATCAACGGCGAGGAAGTACCTCTATATTAATTTAATTCCATATTTCCGATAGACCGATGGTCTATCGGCGAGATATGCACCTCTAAAGATATATTTCCATCAGCCCCCTGGAGCTGATGGCGAAGCATGAGCTTCTAATGATGTAAGAAATGAGATACATCATACTTACGATTATAATTGAATCCAGATTCTTTAATTGCAATGTCCTTGCTTTTATAACCGCTTGGGCACGTCCGTCTCAGACAGGACTCTTTTTAGAATTGTTATAAAACACGAGAGACTCTGTCGTCGAGGTGATAGTAAATCAATATGTATGTGGCACTTAGGCCTTATTCATACGTTCGAACCGTCATGCAGTTCGGAACATAACTCTCAAGCTACACATTTGACATGTTTAATACTTCAACAATATGACGAATAAGAGGAGGATGCAGCTCATCTGTATAATGTGTTACATTCAGGAGGTAAGGGCGTAACAAATGTAACATACGAAGCATTGGATTTCATTATACATATATAAACTACTACTTGGCGCGAGACTCTACCGAGTCTCCTGATTTCCTCTTGTTATTTTCTCGAGCAAAAACGATTCAGAAGAAGATGCAGTCCAAAAATGTCCATCACATATTTTCCACGCTAGGTGGCAGAACGTTCATACATATATTTCTAGCTGCGAGATGATGTTATGTTAGAAAGAGAAGGGAGATGTGAGATGATGTTAGAGAGAGAAGATAGACATTAAAAAGAGACTAACTAACACGAGATGGGTAGATGCCTTATTTCGTTGACGTTCGAGTGCTTGGTTATGTAGGCTGTTTTATGCCAGGAATATCTGACGCGAAGATATCTGACAAATTTAACAGTTTTATTCTCTTATTGGTACTGCTTTATGAAAATGATTAAACTCATCTCTACACAAATTCTAACACTGATAAGCAATGTCCTCTTATAATTATAGACTACCAAAGTTGCCTAGTGCATAACCAGGACCCACTTAAATGAAAAAGCAACAATTTGTTAATCAAGTGCTACTTCAGGTCTTTTGTGTAAATGAATTCTGAACTACGAACCTTACAAGTAATCAGTATTTGCTCAGTAAACTTTGGATCTTTCACTTTTGTAGTATTTGAATTATGTATCTGTTTAGCAAGTATGAAATCTGTCACTGACGTGGTTCTTGGGTACGCCCTTGTCAAACTTGACACTACAAATGTATCGAATAAGAGAATTAATAGAACTTATTAAGTGTTGAGCCTAATCGTAACATTATTAATTTAGGGGCATCCTAGTCGTGGAAAATCAGTATTTGCTCATCAAATTTCAAGCCTGTCGCTTAAGTGGTTCTTAGCCTACACATTTGACAAGTTGTACACTTTTCACATGCGTTGAATGAAGAGAGAATGTATAACTTAAGCGAAGGACCCCAAATTTGTTGGACAAATATGAGTTGCCAATAGATAGCATGCCGTTGAATTGCGGATAATTAACTCCAACGTTTCGTATGTTACATTATACAGATAAATTGTACCTTCCTCCTATTTGTCACATTGTTGAAGTATTAAACTTGTCAAATTGGTAATAACAAATTATATTTTTATTTTACCGATTAACTAACAAAAAGAACTGAAATTCCCCCAAAACCATTAAAATGGAAAAAACGCCAAGTAGTCGCCCTTCCGCCCCTTCCACCACCCTGGCCACCCAACCCACCAACTTTGTCAAAATCATTTAAAAATTACCAAAAATAGAAATGGATATCATTGGTAAACGAAAGCCAAATTATAATTCAGATATAATTAATAACATACGTGTGCGTGTGCGTGTGCCTGTGTGTGCATGTGGGTTGTTTGATTTATTAAATATTCGAATTGACGGCCCTCAACCACCTAACACTGTCCCAATTGTGCGTAAAAATTTAATAGTACATTTCTAATTTGGTCGCCTGTGACACGAGTTATTTCATCCTCAAATCGATTTTGGAGATCTTACAGACTTCGCGGTTTCGTTCCGTATACTTTGCTCTTTAAATGACCCCAGAGAAAATAATCCAAACAATTCCTTAAAATAATCCAGCAACAATTTCCTTAATTTAATAGTCTTCTCGGATGAAGGCACTATCGAACTGAATGGAAATGTGAATCGCCACAGTGGTAAATACTGGAGTGATGTAAATCCTCATTGGATGAGGGATAATCATTCGCAATATCGTCAATAATTAAATGTATGGGCAGAAATAGTTGGAAACAGCATAATTGGCCCCTTCCTCATTGATGGTAATCTGAATGCCGAAAAATATCTTTAATGATTAGAGGACTGGATTGTTCCCGCATTTCAACATTTATTCGACGATGCGTTCAACTGGATTTGCTTCCAACAAGACGGGACTCCTCATTTTGGTTTGGGAGTACGCGCGTATTTGAATCGCACTTTTCCAAACAGATGGATCGGAAGATCCTCTGGGGTCATTTAAAGAGCAAATTTTAGGCAATGCAATCCTAGAGTCTGCAAGATCTGCAAAATTGGATTGGGGACGAAATAGCTTTTATCATCACACGCGACCGAATTAGAAGCGTGCTCATCAATTTTTACACACGATTCTGACTGTGTTGGTTGGTTGAAGGCCGTCAATTCGAACATTTAACAGATTGAGCAACCCACACGCACACTCACACACAGGGGTTGTACCGAACCTCATCGTTATACCATCGCGATGTAAGACACGATCGAGAGGACTAGAGGAAAACAACATCGTGTTTTTGACGAAACCACTTTTGGAGGATGACTCGCTAGCATGTCTCCTGTTTAAGACAGTTTCGTTCGTGCTATCGAACTAGTGCTCTATGTGCACGCACCCTTGCCATCGGGTATGAAGAAGTCGAGAGAGTACAGTGGACTGGTCATCACTCCTATGTGAGCTTGAGCTTTAGGACATTTCAGGGCACTTTTGTGTTCGCTAGTCACCCTCCTCGTGATCCTCGTGATCCATACTGAATTGAAGTATTTGAAATATATAGGAATAGGAATTGGCGCGTTGGTAACAGGGGTGTACCCTGGATAACGCTGACGCTGGCGGCACTAGAACTCTGAGAGCTCATAACTCAAAGAATTCTAATCATAAAAAGATTAATAACCAGTGTTTTGAAAACGTCGTGATGTTAGCTTTAACTTTCCATCGTAAAAGATATGGTGTTCCATTTTAAAAAATTGTAGGAATCTTAATTTGACCGTGACCCCTAGACCCACGGTCATGGGGATACACCGGTTCTTTAGATCTTTTAAAACAGTACAACTTTTCTCTCGAACGTTTTTTTCACAAATCCTCCGTTATTGAAATATTTAACCGTTTCCAGACTTATGGAACACCCCGTATAGCTGGTACTTGGCTTTGTGTAGAATAAATTCTTTGGTATTTATAAAAATGTCGAGACGGAAACGGTTAATAAGTACGTAGATGGTTCTTGCGTATCATCGCTGGCAAGACTTGCACCCGTTGTGATTTATCTTTGCACTTTATCACCGACCTAGAGCAATAAGTACAACAAAGGGAGAATACATGTAGTATCGTTTTTCTCTGTACGCGCGATACGAGACTCAGAAGCTCGGTGTGTATCGTGTTCGATTTCAGATGCAACACGTATACTTTGCCACTATTCCTGCGTTCTCTAACAGTCTTACTAATTTCAGCTTTCAGAACAATGCCAATGGCTAAGGATCCCCCCTGACGATTTTTTTTGCGTGTCACTTACCGAATAACCTGAAAATGTTACGCAATAGATAGTTTGGTTAACACTATAACTATCGCAGATTCTGACGTATATATACTTCTATCAGAGAAATACATATAAATCTGGGGTAAAGAGAGAGGAAAGCGATAAACAACTTTACAAAAGTAATTATGTATGTATACATATTGTGATAAAAGCGAGGAACAATGTCAGAAATTAAAATCCGTGAAAAATGAGTTGTCAGAACAAAATATCATTCCAGTCATTTTGACTGTCTAGTAAATCTAGTGTCAACAGCGTCTATTTCATTCAGTCCTTTCATTCAATATAAATACCAAATGGAGTTTAGTTCTGAAAAACTTTAACTGAACAATAGATTTATGTTTAGGTCGATTATTCCTTAAACTTGAAATACGATTCTCATGAAATGTGTAGTGTAGAATAAGATGGAATAAGAGATGTTGTGCGGAGGAGTGAGTAACATATGTATACACGAGCACACTTACATTCCCATTTTAATTCATTCCATTTCTTTCTTTTCCTTAGTTTTCCGACTGTGCACTCTACGGAACAAACGTAGCTCTTGGTCATTAAAAAACAGACGGCACAAACTTCATTTTCGATTGTGTTCAATTCCCCAACTTTATTCATGCGAGGTCTTCATTTTGTCTTGCAGGATCTTGAATCGATTGTTCCATTTGCGTTAAAGTCTAAAAGCGCAACTAATGAAGCTATCGTGTTTATTACAACTAACTAAAAAGGCAAACCTAAGTAAAATGTACTTGGAATGTAAAATATTGGAGTTACAAAATTCTTAAGAAAAAGAGCTCGGCTATTTCTGGTTTGGACAGTTGGAAAATGACAGCGTTCACATCCTGCTTATATAATAATTTTAATCGCTATTGTCGCTCGATCGTCTACGTCTACAAGCATACGACCATTAATATGAAAGCCAGTACATATTTGTATTCATACCATCCAAGTCCGTCATGAGCATGCGCCCGCAAAGAAAAGTCCCTAGGATTGCTTATGTATGCTACGTGGCTTTCGCTACTTATTGAACCATTGACTTATTGAGCATAGGAATGGTGGCGCTATAGTTCCTTTATTAGACGCAAACATAATTTAATTGACACCGTTGTCCAGGTGTTTACTTGTAACATTCTTTGTATATATACGGATGCTTTCAGGTATTTGCAAGTAAATTGCAGGTTGAGCTCTTGTTAATATTATTGTTATGTCCAGTTACTTCTTGGTTTTTTTATTTCAAACTAATAACACACTTTAATGTTGTTGTAGACCATTCATTAATTCCTGATTCAATATTAAAGCCAACAACTAATATTTTTGGCAAACTTAATTAGTTGATGTCTTCCACTAATCCACTATCTTCCCACTAATAGTTATTGATTGTTGGGAAAATTATATATGTCCCACCATGCAGACTTAATCTGCTGTTTGACACTTGCTCAAAATCTCACTAAGATTTGAAAACGAGAAAGGATTCGAAATGCTATTGTGTTTTTTGCACACAACAGTTCTTTTTTATACATACAGTGCATGGCGATAGATTCTGCGAAGTAAATTTTCTTAAAGGAGAAAACATTCTGGTTTATATTAAAATTTATAACCCAGAAAACGAAGGGCTCGCGTTACAAGAATAAACTTGTCGAGTAAAGGGACATTAAAATAAATAAAAAAGATTCTTGTGAAGAGTATCGTCGGTATACAGGTTATAGTGCTCGGTTATATTATTCATACAGTCTCATTGACTGAATACTGAATGAAATGAATACAATTACGTTTGCAGGCATGTTTTTCTTTAGTGTGATCTATAAATAGAACCTAATTTATGCATCCAGATGCATATATTGCACGACCCCAGGTTCGTGCAATAAATAACAGAATAGCTTTTTGTTGTGAAATTCTCAGATGTACAATCATACACTATAAAGAGGTAGAGAGGAGACAGGCAAAGGTGTTTCGCGAAGGTTGGTGAGTCAGAAACGTAATTTCTTCAGCGTCATGTTCACCGCGTGATTGCCGTGTGCTTGAGTGCATTAAGTAGGAATTGTAAGAAAGAGCTTGATCCGAGAATCGTGTCGACTTGAAACGCCAACGGGCAGGTAACCCTCCTTTGTTCGCTCGTCCTCAGATTGCAACGCACAGTACACTTATGTAAAAGCAGAAATAATATATCTACACCGCAGGGAAGCGTTCCTCCGGCTAGACTTACCCATCGTGACCACCGCCTCTACAGCTTTATATTCTTCCAGTCCTTAAATCATTAAGATTTTCCAGGTCCTACTGGCTACATTTGTCTACTCTTCCATTCTAGGTGCACCAAGCGCACAATCAATGTCTCGATGATACAAACGTCGGTCTTTGAATACCTACCTTTATTTAGGAAAATGTTTATCATACAGTGGAATCTCACTAGACCAAAATGCAGATTAACAATTTTTCAATTATCCGACATTTTAATTGCCAATACATATATATATCGACAATACCCCTGATGATAACTACTTTATTTTGTTGTGATAGTGACCTTTAACTACGTTTAACTACTTAATGGATACAGAACAGTAGGATGCGTGAATTTTTTCTGAATGGTCAATTATGAACCGCACAAAACCTAATATTTTAACTCGTTATATATATTCTTCGTCGTTACATAAGAACCTTCAAAAGTATGCAGTTGACCGAAAACCAGGGTCAGTGATTGGCAAAACTTCGAAGTTACCTTCCCTACTGAAATGCCAATCTTCGTTTGGAGAATATTTATTTTATTAACAACAACAGCGTTTTATGCAAATGATGTTAATTCCAAGGATTGAAGCCGTATACATATTACGCAATAATGGATTATTTTATACATAGGATAGTGAAGCTGGTATTGTTATAGATTCCTCTCTAACGTGTATCGATTACCTGAAGCCTTGCCTTCATTGGCGTTGTCACGGCAATTACGTCGTGTCCGGGTTTAGTTGCGCTAGCGGGATTGGTTTATGTTTATATAAACAGTTCTTTTTAGAATGATTCCGATTAATACTGAAAATAGAATGTTGCAATGATATCAGAACAATCGTTCAGATATATGATTGGCCTATCAAAAAATATGAAATATCATTGAATCAGGAAAATAGCCAAATGACGTATCGTATTTGCATATGTCTATATGTATATGTAGTGTACTATGCGATATAGTACATATAATTTGGATTATCCGCACCATTATATGCGTTGTACTATTAAAAGAGCATGCAGACTGAAGAAGGATAGCTGTATAGGCGCATATGTGAGAGATCGTTCCGTCTCAGCTACGCGTCAAAGTACCGTTGTTTCTATACGCACTTTGACTTTACGCGCCTGTGCATATGTGGGTCTTGGCTAGTAGCAGTTCTACTAATGGAGAGATATCTATTTCTCCACTCGATTATACATATCTAAATATATGTATAAAAGCTTCGTTCTGATGTGACACAGATTTAGTAGTCGGTAGTTGTCGAAATGTTGTACATACTTTCATTTGGGCAATGCAACATATGCGCAGAATTCATAGATACGTCCACAAGTTTTTCATGGCGACTTCTTCTATATCCATATTCCTACCACAAAGACATATTTCTGAATATCGACGTTCCTCCGTTAAGCCCTCTCCTCACTGGAGGAAGGAGTAACTTGTAGTCGATGTTCCGTGTTTCTTGAAAAAGTTGCTGCTTTTTACTGAAAATGTCCCAAAACTTCTTCTTAATATTTGTGTTGCCAGTAGCAAAAGTTGCTACGTGTTACTACTCAGACGTCAATGGTAATATAGACAAAATACCAACACGGATAATAGCAAACTCATTCAGCATCAATATGTAACAAAGAGTTACTAAACGTTTACGATAGTACCAGTGTTGGCCGATAGAGTTATTATCGAACTACTATATGTATTTAAACTAGAGTAAGCGCGAAAGTACGACCTTGTTAGTGTATACTTGATTGTAGAGTATGAATAGAGCATCTACAGTCTTGTTGCTGTTCTTTGTAGCAGTTGGGAATACAATTATCGTGAATAAACACGATGTTTAATAGAAGGTATTATGAAATCATTTGATGTTATGAATCTCGCGTTAGATGATATTTGGAGTTCTGAATATCGATCGACCGATAAATTTTAATTTAAATTAATGGCCGAAAATTAAATTATTCAAAGAGTTACAGAAAAAGTTAAATTATGCAAAGAGAGAGGAGGGCCTCACAGTTGAGTTACACGGTAACGGCGAAAGTTAACACAATTATCTCTTGCAATGCTTATGACCATCAACAATTCTTAAACGTCTTACCTTATTTTCGGAGATTAGTTAGTATGGTTTAGGAAATAGCGAATACTTCGCTCTGGATAAGTTATTGTTTATTTTATTTAGTATTTCAAAAGCAATTGAAACTACAATCGCATTATCATTGCTGAAGGCTGAGTTTTTCAGAAGTCATGTAAGTTGACCATTTCAATTCAAACGAGGTAGTTATACATAGTTCACATGAGTAATGTAAACACAAATACCATAACATAACTAACAGACGCTGTACATATTGAGTATGAGCAATATTATCATAAACCGTATATTGTACGATATCTTGTTGCACTCTGCAAAAAAAAAACAACAACAATAACAGTAGTTTAATACGTGGCAGTTATCGATTTGTCAATAATGTTATCAGACCTTGTCGGTGTGCGAGAATGAATGCATGAGCCTATAAGTTTAGGTCCCAAAGGAATATCTGTTTCCACGGACACAGAATTCCATCAAGCGGACATATCAAGGAATCTTTCAATATGAGTATTTATTTCGATTATTTTTGTACTTGTACTGCAAGTGGACGCCAAAGGCAGTGGGGCATGAAAATGTCTGACTTATTTTAATTTAGGAAAATTAGTTGGTAATTTAAAAGCACAGCACAATTTCTTATATGATCAATGCTAGTTCCGTGATACAAGTAATAATAGTCTGTGAAGAGCTGTTAATTTTCAGTACCAGTATTGAAACACTATTCTATACAATTGTAGAGCGACTGGTTCGCTATATGGATTCTCTCAAGATGTTGCGCCCAGTTTACAGGCAGTCAGTGAATTAGAGAGTTTAATTACTTTTTACCGACTTCGAAAAGGAGGAGGTACTCAATTCGATCGCTATTTTTTTTATTTTTTTTATTTTTTTTTAATGTTTGTCCGGCGAGAACTCTGAGATGGGTGGACCGATCGGGATGAAACCTTTTATATCTTATAGAGGATGCTCGCACTTTGGCCCCAATATAAATGTGTCCGAAATTCTTTAACATTAACAACTGTTATTGCATAAACACCGAACTTTCCATTGTCGATTGGTAACTTATAAGGATAGTTCTCGCGGTACACCCTCTTGCATAAATTTCGGAGTGTACAAACTTTTCTTTCTTCAACAAATTCGGCTACATTTCTTCGTCTATAACTGTTACACCAGTGCAACGATGAAATTCAAAATGAAATCGACCACGAACCATCAATTTATTGATTTCCTATACTAAAAAGCATTAAATAAAAAAAAAATGTGACCGACTGCGAAAACTGACAGAGTTCCAGAGAGCTGAAAACTAAAAGAGCTGAAAAGTACAAAACAAGCAACACAAAAAATGCCCTGAAAAGTAAAAAATAACTTGTTGTCATAGATACAGAAATTTGCATTAAGCTTAAATATTCTGCAATTTTTTGGAGGCGGCGCAAATATAAGTAAAATATTACAAAAGTCACGAAATCCTCACACTCAAATCTGGAAATACTCGTGCTAGCTAGGATGCATTTAAATTGCAGATTAGATAAGCTACACCCTTATACACACTTTAACTTTGGTATATCTTGAGTGCGAAATGCATAGGTCACAAAGCACAAACCTAAAGTGCTGAAATTAGTTTGACCAAGTACTGATTACTAATAACTAGCATTCCCTTAAATGGTAAATAAATACTTGCTAATTATTGCTTAAAAGATTCATATACTACACACTTGACAATGTTAACAGTTGATAATCAGCACTCGTTTACCAAATACAAGGCTTTGTGAGTTACGCAATTAACACTTTTAGCATCTCATAATTCTTAATAATCACAAGATTGCAGGGACAGGGATAAGGGCAGTATACTGTTTTATTAACTAAATAAAGCATGGAATCTGAAATAAGATAATGAAATCGTACTGTGTCACATAACCAACCGCGTCATAACCGGCTTAACCAATGTGTCGGTAACGTAAACACGGCACAATCATATTATCTCCGCAGCCCGCAACATTTCGAAGTGCTGCCAGCTCGTGTGAGAAAAGTGAAAGTCACATTTTTAGAAATTCTTGAATCCCATGACCTTAATCCGCCTTCCCTTTTCCACGACAAAAATAAAAGCAGGAGTATTCATATCTCCTGAACGACGGAACCGATTCGCTTGATTCTTGGCTCATTGGGTTCAGAAAAATCAGCGATAAAATAAAAAAATCAGAAATAAACCCGCAGAGCTGTAACTTTTTCATAAATCAAGGTGAAATTTTTATAGGAGACGAAAGCCGCTACACTTCGGGATAAGTATCCTCGGCTGTCGTGTATCGTATACTATGTATAATACATACTACTACTTGGCGCGAGACTCTACCGAGTCTCCTGATATATACATATACGACATTGACAAAGCTGGTTGGAATTAGTCATAGAGATCTCTCACCGTACACTGTTTCTTTCTTACATAACAGAACTTGAGATATTCACTAATACTGATAGTGCTTCCGGTGGCTCACGTGACTTCCGTCTCTTACAGTAAGCAGTCATTATCAGAATATTGAATAACTTGGAACTAGAGAAGCGTCCACGACAAGTTTACTGTATTTCGTACAATGGTGGGAATTTTTGTATTAACGATCACATAAAAATACTTTTAATCCGTAACTTTACCGATTCAAAAAATATAGAATGAAGGACGCGGGAAAATTGATTGTACACTATTTTTCTATAAAACACAACAATGTGAGTAATTAGTTGTAAGACTATACGGTGTCTTAAGTTGGTGTGGGTACTCGTAAATAACGTAACTCGTCAGAGATCCAATTAACAAATGTAGAGTATAAATATATTGATGCGAAGATCAGTGATACAGTGGTGTCAGGGCTGAAGTCAGTCCAAGAGTGATGCTCTCGGACATCGCTCGCCGTCAGGTTACCTGTGTCAGCGTGGCCAAGTCTGGGGGTTTATGAATATCACTTCTAGATATCTTCATAGAAGAAGTGTTTCTTTTTTAAGTAATTATATTCTAAGTAGTGATATTCATAGATATCTTCACTTCTAGAAAAGTTTAACAAAACTCTTCAATGACAGTGCAATAACCTATTAATTATTTAATTAAATGATTGTGAGCGTGCAGACAAAATGCCACCGGGGCCTCGCCGGGTAGAACAGCTTCCATCATATTTTGCACACGAATATTTCGTGTTGAACTAAAAAAAATAAGTAATAAATAATACATTTCAACTACTATAGTATATCTATGCAGTGTTAACCAAGTATTTTTTGTTTTGTTTTGTGTTGCACTGCAATCTTTGTGAACTTTCACTCGACGAAGTGCGTAATAATGGAGCAATCTTCCATTCTGTGCTTTCGCCTTTCACGGGCTCGAAAGTAGTGATGGATCTAATTTGTTCTGGCTCTTGGATTACAAACATATTGTAATTCCAACCACTTTCCGTTCAGAACGCTCGGTGCCAATGGTCCACATTATCGACAGTAAGCGGTGCTGACATCTTGAATCGGCTGCCGTGTTGCGCTCTTGGCGCATTACTAACACCATGAAGAAGCGAGCATTTGAATAGCTGGGTGTGGAGCGGAAGTTGTTTTGTCGCCGCTGGCGAGGTGTGTGATGCCAACTAAACTATTCAAGTACGGGATGCACGCGGCGTCGTTGAATGACAATTAGGCAAGAGCTAGACAATGAAAGTCTTTCGTGGGTACGAAGGCCAATTGTTTATGCAGTCACCATTGTTATCGATCGGTTCCTCGCTGCGACTTGTGGGAGAGCAACATTCCAATTGGATGCCCGACTCGATCGTTAATAATAGCCACCACTTGCGGGAGATCGTCTCATCTGGTGGAAATCCCAGTTTTTAAAGTACTTGACGCGGAAATCCACATTTCTCTCGAATTTTTTCACAATATTTATGACGTTTTCACGAAAAAAAAGTAAAGAAACAGTTGGTAAACGAAAGTTGGCCCAGGTTTGTGTACGAGATATTCAAGCACTGCGCATTGATCATATAAACAGATTTGGCAAGGACATTTTAAGATGGAACAATGCATTTTTGAGTCATTGAAACTACAGGTATTCGCACAGATAAACGTATACAATAGATTTTTTTCTTCGATTCCTGCTCTAGAGCATCTGACAACATTTGTTTACTTCATCTACGTGAATCAAGAAATGGTTCGCATTACAGTCGACAAAAGAAATTTAGTTGTTCATTTCGTGATGATGCTGGCTCAGATTGTCAACTTTCATGCCGCATCACTTTACCCCCCCCCCCCCCCTGCCTGACATAATGTTGGATAGCTGTACAAGAAAATTGGAGGTCTCATTTGGGTAGAGAAGCCTGACCCCTTCCCAAAGCAATGAAGAAATAAGAGGGAAATTGACATATATGCTCTAAAGCCTGAAATAAAAATTCGTTTAAGCTCAAATTGAACTTTACGAACATAATATTTAATTTTCATCAAAATCTGCCACGTGACCCGAAAAAAGTGAAGTAACCCAGAACTGTTTGATAATCGTCAACCAATAATTCTGGATTCAACATCCCAGGCTTTTTTCTGGTAAATATCTCCACATATATAAATCTGTAGGCGTTTTATGTATGTTTGTTTGTTCCGACTTGGCGCAAAAACTACTGACCTGACTTCGACGAAATTTCCACTGTTTGGAAGCAGAAAGTCTTGGGAGTAAACTGGTGTGTGTATTACAACATTGTGACGTCTGAAAATCGGAAATGAGCTACATGTAAAAATGATGAAATTTATCCTATACGAACACTCATGGGGTTGCATCGGCTGGCATCGGGTAACGTTGGTCGCGTCCGGAAGCGTACGAGGCCGAGGGAAGGAAGCGCGTAGTCGAAGAAAGCTAAAAACAAAAGCAGAACTGTGGTGCGACTGGCGTGAGCCCGGATACATTTTCAGTAACGTTTCAGTCGACAGGAAGAGGACAGCTCCTTCTTTTTAACGATGTACATACAATCGTAGACAAAAGTACGCGAAATTCAAAATCCTTAAGGTACCATATACAAGTAAAATGTTGAAAACTGGTTCGAAATGTCGTATTTTTTTTCTTGCACATCAATTTTTTTCTTACAAATGTATTATAGACATATTTAAGTACACATTGCAAGCTATATATCCTGTAAATTTCATTACGAAATTTGTAGTGGTTAGCGCGCCACAGCAACTTTCGTGATGTCATAGTCAGTGAAACATGCTTTCCGATGACCAGTCTAGCTCCACCATTTTTTACCTGAAACGAATCACAATTTTTTTTATTGAGTAGACAGATAACCCTATTGCACTACGTAGCATTTTTTTGAGTATCCATCCCAGTTTTTTTTCTGCATCAATATATAGTTTTTAATTTTATAACAAAACTTGCCCTGATAATTATAAACAGTGATAAGTTCGGCTAAAACTGAAATTAAACAAATCCCTTTCCGTAGTGCAGTAGGGTTATTTGTCTTCTAAATAAAAAAAATTGTCATTCATTTCAAATAAAAAATGGTGGAGCTAGACTGGTCACCACAAGGTATGTTTCACTAATTATGACATCACGAAATTTACTGTGGCGAGCTAACCACTGCTAATATCGTAATGAAATTTACAGGATACGTGGCTTGCAATGTGTACTTAAATGTGTATATAATGATTTTTTGAGAAAAAATTCATGTGTAAGAAAAAAAATACGATATTTTGAACCATTTTTCAACATTTTACTTGTATGTGGTACCTTAAATATCTACTCGCCACGTGCAGGAAACATAGGCACAAATGACACAAATGACAGCTAACATTGCATATTTACTCGTAGAAAGCTATTTTTCACTTTCCCAACGTTTTTGTAGTTAAATTTTCGATTTTTCTGATTTACACAACGAAACTTTTAATGGTGAATGTACCTTGAATCCAACTTAGCAACTTTCTCGAATCGACATCCAAAATTATACGTCGTACGAAGTCAGTGACTATGTTCGTATGCTATGTTTCTCTCTTCCACTCATGAGCTACAGGTTAGTCTCAGTTCTTTAGCTGATTCCAACGATACCCCACTTTCTGTCAAGCTTGAGACCGTTTGGGAGAAGTTTTGGCAGGTAATAATTAATTTCTGCAAAACGGTATTGTGAAATATGATGAATGTTTGTACAGGCTTTCGGTTGTTCATAAGCTATACGTACAAAAATATCAGGAAGTTAACACTGTTTTTTCAACTTTTTTTTTGCTGTTTCGCGCAACGAAAGTGCTTTCCCCATAAGAACGCGTGTAAAATCAGTGGAATTTCAAATCGTAATAACTCAATAACGGTTCGGCGAATCACTTTGAAACTTTTTGTGGCACTTTGAAAAGGGAAAGAACAACGTCACCAATTTTTATCAATTTGGCACTGTTTTGGAATAGGTCCAATACGTTTAACCATCCAGTTACTGTACGCACAGTCACTAAACATGCATGTCCACTCACACTGTCACACTACTACACGTAGCGCCAAGCGTACAGAATTTTACACTGAAGTTGAACACATTGGCAACTTTTGTAAAACCAGTTACAGCAATCGAAAATCTGGATTCCAAGGAATAAATGCATAGGGGCTAGACTCCGGTCATTCGCGGTATAGTAGACGCGCTGTTTTATCGGCACAAATGGCCCAAATCATGCTTGCGCATTGCCGCTCCTGTGGGCTTATATGAAATGATTTTGGGTTGGGAAACGTCCCAATCGAAAGATGAAGGACTAGTACAGACCGGATGATACCTGATTTTGCACGATTTCGACGCTTTTTAGTCATAATAATGTGTTGAAAGTTATAAACTCAGCGTAGTTTTGACAACTTTTAGCCCATTAATATCACTATAAAAGCATCGAAATCGTGTAATAACAATAAAAAAAACTTGGCGTGTGCGCCCGTCATTCGAGGCACTTGCTCTGGTAATATTGCTAAAAAAACTCTAAAAGAAATTAAATTGTTGTAAAGTCTGTTTTGGGTTTGAATCAGTTTTCCATCGTATTTTTACCTCGCAATAAAGCGCGCACATACCAAGTTTTTTTTATTGTTAATCGCTAATTTATTGTTGATTTATTATTAATTGTTAATGCGAATTAAATCGAGGTATCTTTGAATGAAAACTTTGCTTTCTTGTATGATATCTCTTATCTTTTTTGTTATATTTCAATTTTGGGGGAGATCAAACTGCTACTTGGCGCATTTTCTTACATTTTAATGTTTTTCGACGGATTATACTATACATATATGGGGATCGGTGTGTCTCTGTTTCCTTTCGACTGTAATAGACTGTCTCACATTATACGCATGTTACGTATATGCTATTGCCAAAAGTATAGCGATACATAGAATTCATTGAATGTCGATTTTATAAAGACATAAAGAAAAGGAAAACCAGGAAATATAAAAAGAGACGCGAATTGCGATTCTGCTCTATGTCTATAATTACATTTTGGACAACCAAATATTTATGAAAGGCCGCAACTATCTTGTTTCATATCAGGAGACTCGGTAGAGTCTCGCGCCAAGTAGTTAGCTATAGCTATACAGCGCGAGAAGCCGAGGCTACTTATCCCGACGCGTAGCGGTTTTCGATCGATATAAGACTTTCACCTCGATTTCCGAAAAAGTTACAGCTTGCAGGCATAACTTATGAATCAAGCACAGCCTAATTTATTTTTCTGAATCCAATATGCTAAAGAGCAAGGAAATTGGTCCATGCGTTCAAGAGATATGAATTTCCTCCTCTTATTTTTTCGCACGAAAACGATTCAGAAAAAGATTCAGACCAAAAATGTAGGTCACATATTTTCCACGCTAGGTGGCAGAATGTTCATACATTTCTAACTTTGTAGCTGCGAGATGATGTTATGGTAGAGAGAGAGAAGGCAGATGTGAGATGATGTTAGAGAGAGATGCTAGAGATGTAGAAAGAGACTAACTAACACGAGATGGGTAGATGTCTTATTTCCTTGACATTCGAGTGGTTGGTTATGAAGGCTATTTTATGACAGCAATATCTTACGCGAGGATATCTGATAAATTTAACAATTTTATTCTCTTATTGGTACAGTTTTATGACCCTACTCAATCTAACACTGTTAAGCAATATCCTCTTATTCAATACAATTATAGACTACCAAAGTTGCCAAGTGCATAACCAGGACCCACTTAAATGAAAAAGCAACAATTTGTTCACCAAGTGATACTTCAGGTTTTTGTGTAAATGATTTCTAAACTACGAACCTTACTAGTAATCAGTATTACTAGTATCTGTTCAGCTTGTTTGAAATCTATGACTGAACTGGTTCTTGGGTACGCCCTTGTCAAATTTGACATTACAAATGTGTTGAATAAGAGATAGAACTTATTAAGTATTGAGCCTAATCGTAATATTAATTTAGGGGCATACTAGTCGTGGAAAATTAGTATCCTGCTCATCAAGTTTCAAGTCTGTCGCTTAAGTCGTTTTTAGCCTACACATTTGACAAGTTCCACACTCTTCACATGTGTTGAATGAGGAGAGAATGTATAACATAAGCGAAGGACTCCAAATTTGTTGGACGAATATGAATTGCCAGTAGATTGCATGCCTTTGAGTTCCATATAATGAAGTCCAATGCTGCGAATGTTACATTTGTTACGTCCTTACCTCCTGAACGTAACACATTATACAGATAAGCTGCATCCCCCTCTTATTCGTCATATTGTTGAAGTATTAAACATGTCAAATATGTAGCTTGAGAGTTACTTAAGCCAAAAACCTGAAATGTACTGAACAAATACTGATTGGTAATGGCGGCCTGTTCCTAAGTTGTATCAGTATCAGTATCTGCTCATCAAATTTCAAGGCTCTCGCTTAAGTGGTTCTTAGCTTCACATTTGACAAGTCCTACACTTCACAAATGTCTTGAACAAGGGAGAATATCACTTCAGCGAAAGAGACTTGAAATTTGGTGAGCAAATACGCTTTCGCAATGTAATATCAGCTACAGAATAAAAAAGAAAAAATAATTTTTACATTATACAGACAAGCTGTATCCTCCTCTTATTCGCCACATTGTTGAAGTATTAAACTTGTCAAATGTGTAGTTTGTGAATTACTTAAATCAAAGATTATATTTATATTTTACGGATTAACTAACAAAAAGAACAGAGATCCCCCCAAAAACATTAAAATGAAAAAAAACACCAATATAATTTGGGACTAGACGGCTCATAACTATAGCCGTTATCATAAAATTGCGTCTTTCCGTTGCTCCACACTGTTTTTGCTATAACTTTGTCAAGTGTTTCCGAAAAGAATTAATACTTTGGAACAATATTCAAAACAACTACAGCAACCTGGAACAGGAAAAGAAGGTTAGTTCGCTGTTGGTTGCACAAGGCAAACCATATATGTACATATGAAATTGAAATGCTGCAAATAATTATACCAGTACTGATTTCTCCGAGATATTAACACGACATACAAACGACACTTTAAATTCTGATGGATTTATAAGGTTTTGTGTGCTGTTTTTACCATACAATAAACGATATACGTCACAAATGGGACTATGGAAAGACGTAGCGTTTTTGGCAATATAATTACATTCTGGATATGAACAATTTAAAGGATTTATATCAATATTGCTTTTTGCCAACACAAGAAAAAGGCTCGAAAATTGTAACCTTATTTTATGTATAATCTCTTGCTTCTTTCACTAAATATAAGTGTTTTTAAATGCAAAAGATGATTAAATCCGTAAGTGACACTTAATTAAGTTGGTGTTTGTTGTAAGCATTTTGCCAGTAACTTTTACTGTTTAAAACAGACTTGTTCACATTACAAAGTGTTGCATTACTGGATAACATATTGGGTTATCTAGGTTTCACCGAAGTCGAATTTGTGAAATATTAATTCGAATCAAATCAGAAAGACGTTGAAGTGAATAAGGCGGTGCTTAAGGAGACGCGATTAGGATTTGAATTTTATTGAGAATATTTCCCATACAGTACCAGTTGTTCTCCTAGAATACTATTTTTTATTTTCATGATTCAAAGCAGGTATATTCAATTGTATTAATTATCTTCTCAGCGTTACAATATTTAATAGTCTAACTCGCCACTTGCCGTCTCTAGCCTATTTTGCATTCCGAAATTATGCAGTTTATGGTTGTTTCCAATTCGAACTAGCAGAATCCTGAAGAAGATTTGCGAAAGGAATATGTACTACGTTACGATAACGGTTTCTATTTGTTCAAAGAATTTGAAGTAAAGTCTACTTTTCATTTCTGTTGCAGAAATTACTCTCCTTCTTTCATCCTAAGCCGACACGAGTGGATAAGTCGGACAACAACAATGCGAATACCAATTCGAACTCAAATAACATTCACAGCATGCCAGTCCAAGAATCCATCAATACATCCCACGAAACTTACAGTACGTATACTTTCCGTATGCAATCCACCTGATAGGATACTTTATTATACTTCATTAAATCTGACGTGTGGCTTTGGGAAAAGAGCAATTGTGCAGAAAGAAAAGTAGTGATTTCCAATTATTGCACTGTACTGCTTTCATATACCCTTTAAATCAAACGTCATCTAAACACAATGATTGATGTCAACTTTCATATGTAACACATATAAACGTCAAATGAATTCAAGTGGTTTGATCAAGTCAAATGACCAATTGGAATTCACAATCAGCCTAAAGCATCGCGGATGCTTTCTCTTTCTGACAATCCGTCTTGGAACTCTCTTTTATGCATAGATCAGAATGATAGTGAAGACGTGACATTTGATCTTGTTAAAATTTTTTAATGACTGAAAATATTAGTGCATGCGTTTTGTTTTATGCACGGGCCGAATGTTGAACTTCTAGAAACACACTAGCATTTAATGCCACAAAGTAAAATAACACCTGCATGATATGAGCGATGCATAATACTAGAACTACTAAAAGTGTGAATGTGATCCACTATCGACGTGGTTAGTATTAGAAATATTTTAATCGTTGGTAGTTCTACGGTTAATCATTCTTGGTTGCAACTTTTTGGGTCAATTTTATGTTTTCACTGCACGGTGTGATGGTGAAAATCATCGTGGAAATTATCGTGGAGGCAGATATATGCTACAGAACAAAGTGGTCCTTTTTTGAATCGAGATCCGATTGCGTACATATGTACATGTATAAATCTTATTTGTGCTAGTCAAGTTGAAAAATCATCGGGGTAATTGATATAGGTGGATTAAATCAAAAAGTGATATTACATTGTGTTACGTGGTATTATAAGTCCGGCCATAAAGCTCGACATGGAACTGGAGATTTAGAGAACAAGCTGCAAATATAGAATGCAATGCACTTTCTAGGGCATCCGACAAGGTAAGGTAAATTCATTCAATTCACTAGTGTGGATTTATCTGAGTACGGAATCACAGTTTACATAGTATACATAGATTGATATAACCTCGCTATCCACTTTAGCATTTTATGTACTCTTTGTATGAATCTACTGATTAAGTTTAGGAAATACTCTCGAGATGAGGCAATTTGATATTTGCCATAGAGAGTACGTTGGATTGGATGGATGATGATAGTAGGTAACATTTACTAATTTGTTCGTTCATTTTGATCATTAGCTGGGCGATTGCCAATGACACCCCAGGAAGCTATAAAATACTATGGCTCAAGACTCACAGAATTCGAGCTGGAGGAAATCGAACAATATCCAGAAATTTGGTACTTGGGTTTGACAGCTCACAAAATTCACGGAGAGGAAGGTGCCTCCCAAAATGGTGGATACGACGATGAAAATGGCAGCTACAACAAGGTTCTGCACGACCATATTTCGTATAGGTGCGCAATCTATTCATTCAATTTTGGCGCCGGACTTTTTTTTGTTCCTAATCACAGGTCTGTTCAAACAATTCTGTGCAATCAATATTTTCGGCCCATACTCTTCAGTATATAAAAGTTTATTCGCGGGTCTGATTCCATATTACAGAAATGTTTCTTCAACTTTTGTTTTTTGGGAAACGAAGAAGCAAAAATATTATGCGTCACTCACACTACCGACCTCAATATATTATTGATTTTGAATTGTATTGTGTTGATGATAATACCGACGGTATCCGAAAAGTTTCGTATGAATTTTAAATCTTCGTTGGTAAATCACACAAAATGATCACATTTTCCCTAATCAGTAATACAAAATGGAATGCCGATCATTAATCTAGATGTTTGACTGACATAGCATAAAGATGAAAAACGAGTGTTATAAGAACGTTATTATTTGCATTTAGGTATGAGATATTGGATGTGATTGGAAAGGGAAGTTTCGGGCAAGTGATTAGAGCAGTGGACCACAAAACAGGACAGCATGTTGCCATTAAGATCATAAGGTAAGTAAGATGCATGGAAAAAGCTATTTAATTCTGTGACATTCAAATTAATGACATCTTATTGTTGGAATCATCCTTCCAGAAACAAAAAAAGATTCCACCACCAGGCACTTGTCGAGGTGAAAATCTTGGAACACCTTAAGAAAAAAGACTTGGAAGCGTGTGCATCCCACAATGTGATACACATGTTAGAATTTTTTTACTTCCGAAATCACTTGTGTATTACTTTTGAATTAATGAGGTATGCTGCACATTTTCTCCCTCTGTAAATTACGAAGTTTTTATACAATCTACTCGAAGCGTGCTATGTATTACAATGTATTGATTAAATATTTGCAAAATACTTCATGATAATTTGTAAAAAATATATTCCTGTATATACATAAAAATCGTGGTGTAACATTTTAATGCACTATGCATTTAACTTTGCATAATGTCTAAGTATGTTGGCATATCCTGTTCTTTAAATTGTAATGCATAGCGCGGTTAACATTCCGACGTGCTATTTCTTCATTTCAATAATTTCAACATTAATTTAGAGGAATGTTGGCATAGTAGAGCTTCTTCTTTTCTTTGGACATTATGTTTCAGTATGCAGCTATTCCAGTGAACTAAATAATAATAATGAAGAAGTTAGGAATAGGTTTCTGATATTTTGTTAATGATACGCCAGCTAAGGTGCGTCTAGGGCTTATGTACCTGCGTAACAAGGTGGAAACACGCGTTTTTAAGTATATATACACATTAAACATACACTAAAAATACACTAAGTCAAATAAGCGTCCAGATCTTAATTTGGACGCACATTTACATAACATACATTAAACATACACATACACATCACACACGAGGTACAAGTCTGACCATGCCACCTCCTCACGTTGTACCTTGGGTTATTCTAATGCCGGCAACGCACTTCTGATTCAAGTTGGGATAACATGGTCTTAAAGAATCGAAAACCAACTTTATCGTAGGTCTTTCTCATGAGAAAGTTTTGCTTTACTAGGTCCTGTTAATGGAAATGCAAGAAAATAAGCTAGAAACTCCATAGAGTGCCTTGAAGTTATGAAAGTTCAAAGAAAAAAAGGGACCATAAAA
The DNA here is from genome assembly GCA_964023945.1 of Ectemnius cavifrons. NCBI lineage: Eukaryota > Metazoa > Arthropoda > Insecta > Hymenoptera > Crabronidae > Ectemnius > Ectemnius cavifrons. Next base: position 9,356,315 of record OZ030375.1, read on the forward strand.
ATTTTGCGATTATATAATTGTAATCTACGGATTTTAAAGTAGAAGTAGTTCGTGTTTTTTCACGAAGTTACAACTGCTCAAACATTGGGAATTTTTTGGAAAAAATTTAATGACCCGCTAATTTTGTGGAGTATTGTATATTCTTTACCTCCCGCAGCAACAATGTACTTCTGTACACATAAAGTCTATTAATCGAATTAACTAGTGTTTATTAAATTAGTTCAAGATGCTGTTGTTATTATTCCGAGAAACTCGCTTGTATAACTCCCAGTTTTTCATTACACTGTACGGAGATACAAATATTATTGCATGTGTTAATCGCATATCAATAAACGTGTATATCCATTTTTCAACAGCTTGAACTTGTACGAGTTAATCAAGAAGAATAACTACCAAGGATTCAGCCTGAGTCTAATACGGCGTTTCGCTCAATCACTAATTAACTGCCTAAGATTGCTGTATCGAGAGAATATAATTCATTGCGATTTGAAGCCTGTGAGTATCTTAAAATCATCTGTAAGTTTACTATCTACTAGTAAAGTACTGACATGTGGATATTTTTATATACATTTACATTTTACATAACGGAAAAGGGCAACACAAGTACTGTTAACAACCTTAATCATCCGAACTAATCAAGGGACATGTTTGTTGCCGTAAGCAATTTTTTGGATAATATAACAGTTAATTACAGGATGTTAATATCCATGTACTTAAACTCAAGAACGTAAAAATTAATAATAGCAATGACAAATACCGATGTTAAGTATGTTTTGATTAAAGATTTATGAGTTTAAATTAACAGATATCAAAACTTTTTAGCAGCAAAAACTGTGTTGTGATCTGTTGCTTTACTAGATTTACACAGAACTGTCTTCTGGGTGATTCATTTGCCTTGGAATTACCACTATGTAGTATATACGATGCTGTATATGTATAAATAATTTTACATAATTAGGGAAGAGGGAAGGCAGAAGGAACCTAACGGAATTTGACTCTTTTCAGTTAATCCTGGGGTATTTCTTAGGCTTACTTTCCCTCTCGCGCTTTATCTGTATTTCAGTTACGCTGACCCTATTGGGTCGCGCAGCCAATAATAAAGTGACAAATCTGTAGTGTTGGAACGGCGACGCACCCAAAGGTTACGGAAAGTGGCAGTGGCTGCACTTGGGAGATGGAAATTTCGAAACATTCTTTCAGCAACCCGACTACAGTAATTTTTACCGACTTCGAAAAGGAGGAGGTACTCAATTCGACCACTATATTTTTTTTATTTATTTTTATTTTTTTAATGTTTGTCCGGCGAGAACTCTGAGATGGGTGGACCGATCGGGATGAAACCATACCTATCTTATAGAGGATGCTCACGGCTTGGTCCCAATATAAATTTTGTCGAAATTGTTTAACATTAACCATTGTTATTGCTTAAAAACCGAATTTCGCGCTGATTTCACGTTTCTACTACAAATTTCGTTTGTCCGGCGATATTTCCGAGATGGATGGACCGATCTTGATGAAACCTTGAATATCTTATAGAGGATGCTCACGGCTTGGTCCCAATATAAATTTTGTCGAAATTGTTTAACATTAACCATTGTTATTGCTTAAAAACCAAATTTCGCGCTAATTTCACATTTCTATTACAAATTTCGTTTGTCCGGCTATATTTCCGAGATGGATGGACCGATCTTGATGAAACCTTGCCTATCTTATAGAAGATGCTCACGGCTTGGTCCCAATATAAATTTTGTCGAAATTGTTTAACATTAACCATTGTTATTGCTTAAAACCCAAATTTCGCGCTAATTTCACATTTCTATTACAAATTTCGTTTGTCCGGCTATATTTCCGAGATGGATGGACCGATCTTGATGAAACCTTGCCTATCTTATAGAAGATGCTCACGGCTTGGTCCCAATATAAATTTTGTCGAAATTGTTTAACATTAACCATTGTTATTGCTTAAAAACCGAATTTCGCGCTGATTTCACGTTTCTACTACAAATTTCGTTTGTTCGGCGATATTTCCGAGAATGATGGACCGATCTTGATGAAACCTTGCCTATCTTATAGAGGATGCTCACGGCTTGGTCCCAATGTAAATTTTGTCGAAATTGTTTAACATTAACCATTGTTATTGCTTAAAAACCAAATTTCGCGCTAATTTCACATTTCTATTACAAATTTCGTTTGTCCGGCTATATTTCCGAGATGGATGGACCGATCTTGATGAAACCTTGCCTATCTTATAGAAGATGCTCACGGCTTGGTCCCAATATAAATTTTGTCGAAATTGTTTAACATTAACCATTGTTATTGCTTAAAAACCGAATTTCGCGCTGATTTCACGTTTCTACTACAAATTTCGTTTGTCCGGCGATATTTCCGAGATGGATGGACCGATCTTGATGAAACCTTGCCTATCTTATAGAGGATGCTCACGGCTTGGTCCCAATGTAAATTTTGTCGAAATTGTTTAACATTAACCATTGTTATTGCTTAAAAACCGAATTTCGCGCTGATTTCACGTTTCTACTACAAATTTCGTTTGTTCGGCGATATTTCCGAGAATGATGGACCGATCTTGATGAAACCTTGCCTATCTTATAGAGGATGCTCACGGCTTGGTCCCAATGTAAATTTTGTCGAAATTGTTTAACATTAACCATTGTTATTGCTTAAAAACCAAATTTCGCGCTAATTTCACATTTCTATTACAAATTTCGTTTGTCCGGCTATATTTCCGAGATGGATGGACCGATCTTGATGAAACCTTGCCTATCTTATAGAAGATGCTCACGGCTTGGTCCCAATATAAATTTTGTCGAAATTGTTTAACATTAACCATTGTTATTGCTTAAAAACCGAATTTCGCGCTGATTTCACGTTTCTACTACAAATTTCGTTTGTCCGGCGATATTTCCGAGATGGATGGACCGATCTTGATGAAACCTTGCCTATCTTATAGAAGATGCTCACGGCTTGGTCCCAATATAAATTTTGTCGAAATTGTTTAACATTAACCATTGTTATTGCTTAAAAACCGAATTTCGCGCTGATTTCACGTTTCTACTACAAATTTCGTTTGTTCGGCGATATTTCCGAGAATGATGGACCGATCTTGATGAAACCTTGCCTATCTTATAGAGGATGCTCACGGCTTGGTCCCAATGTAAATTTTGTCGAAATTGTTTAACATTAACCATTGTTATTGCTTAAAAACCAAATTTCGCGCTAATTTCACATTTCTATTACAAATTTCGTTTGTCCGGCTATATTTCCGAGATGGATGGACCGATCTTGATGAAACCTTGCCTATCTTATAGAAGATGCTCACGGCTTGGTCCCAATATAAATTTTGTCGAAATTGTTTAACATTAACCATTGTTATTGCTTAAAAACCGAATTTCGCGCTGATTTCACGTTTCTACTACAAATTTCGTTTGTTCGGCGATATTTCCGAGAATGATGGACCGATCTTGATGAAACCTTGCCTATCTTATAGAGGATGCTCACGGCTTGGTCCCAATGTAAATTTTGTCGAAATTGTTTAACGCTAACAATTGGTATTGCATAAAAACCGAACTTTCGATTGTCCGGCGATAGCTTTGGGATCGCTTGTGCGATAAGGATGAAACTTTGAGTAACTCATAAGGGAAGTTCTCGCGGTACACCCTCTTGCATAAATTTCGGAATGTACAAGCTTTTCTTTCTTCAACAAATTCGGCTACATTTCTTCGTCTATAACTGTTACACCAGTGCAACGATGAAGTTCAAAATGAAATCGACCGCGAACCATCAATTTATTGATTTCCTATACTAAAAAGCATTAAATAAAAAAAAAATATTTAAAAAAAAAATGTGACCGACTTCGAAAACTGACAAAGTTCCAGAGAGCTGAAAACTAAAAGAGCTGAAAAGTACAAAATAAGCAACACAAAAAATGCTCTGAAAAGTAAAAAATAACTTCTTGTTGTCATGGATACAGAAATTTGCATCAAGCCTAAATATTTTGCAACTTTTCGGAGGCGGCGCAAATATAAGTAAAATATTACAAAAGTCACGAAATCCTCACACTCAAATCTGGAAATACTCTTGATCTGTATGTACACATATATGTACAAATTGAAGGGGCGAAGTATACCCTATCGAATATGCTAATATTGTTAACATTAACTGATCTGGTATTCGACAATTCCGAATAATTCCGACATCTCATAGGTGTAGGTTAATCTAGCAAATACGCATATACGTATAACAGACTGCAGCCAATAGAACTATCGTTACTCTCCTGTGTACCATTTTGTTTTCGTCAATCATTAAAGTCGTCCTGTGGTTGGACAGGTAGATATATAGGGATAGAGATAGATCGAAAGAGAGAGAGAGAGATTGAGAGGCGGGAGGAAGAGTACGAAAGCAAGAGTGAGAAAGCACGGGTAAGAAAGAAAATACGGATAAGCGCGGGTAAGACACCAGTATTTGCCAGTAATATTTTACTTATATTTGCGCCGCCTCCGAAAAGTTGCAAAATATTTAGGCTTGATGCAAATTTCTGTATCCATGACAACAAGAAGTTATTTTTTACTTTTCAGAGCATTTTTTGTGTTGCTTATTTTGTACTTTTCAGCTCTTTTAGTTTTCAGCTCTCTGGAACTTTGTCAGTTTTCGAAGTCGGTCACATTTTTTTTAAAATATATTTTTTTTTAATTATACACGAATATTTGCCAACTCATCTTTATACTCTACATATTCTATGTATCACATTGCATGTATAATGTATATAATAAGTATGCAGACATTTGTGATTAAGAGTGACGTCCGATGGTACACATTTAAAGCCAAAAGTCAATTACCCAATACATACAAAACGTGTTCGTGTAACGGACTTTCGGGTAAAAGAGGTTCTTCTGTATATCCACATGTCACTGTTATATGTTAAATAAGAGAGTTTATACCTATTATGGCAGTTAAGCCAGCATAAATACATACTACAATTGTGTCTTCTTCATCTGGTCTAATGTGTTTCAGGAAAACGTACTCTTAAAGCAACGGGGCAGCAGTTCGATAAAAGTTATCGATTTTGGATCCTCATGTTATAGTCATCAGCGTGTTTATACGTACTTGCAGTCTAGATTTTACCGAAGTCCCGAAGTAATTCTGGGCCTTCCATACGGAACACCAATAGATATGTGGAGCTTGGGATGTATTCTGGCTGAACTTTATACAGGATGCCCATTGTTCCCGGGCGAGGATGAAATGGAACAACTTGCCTGTATCATGGAAGTGTTAGGATTGCCACCGGACTATATTATCAATCACGCGTCTAGACGCAGACTTTTCTTCGGTAAGATACCATTTTCGAATCTTACAATGACAATATATAATAAGAAATTTGCTATTATCTACTGTTGGTATGGGTTATTATTCCCTATTATTATTATTATTATTATTATTATTATTATTGTTATTATTATTTGTAATGCGTTACTATTACTTCAAATAAGGCGTTGTGCTATATTCCTCTTTACTTACAGTACTTATATTTTATAAAATGTGTTCAAATTTTCGCCCTAAGAATATACAATTATATATTATTATGAAGTTTGAAAATTTCAGTTCAAATAAATGGTCTGGGTGCGCCGCTGTAGTATTACGTAGCCGATCAACTATATATGTGGTTCTAAACACTATAATTTCAGATCCAAAGGCAAGTCCCCGATGCATAACAAATAGTAAAGGCAAAAAAAGATGGGCTGGTACGAAAAATCTTGCCGTGGCTCTTCAATGTACTGACACACTTTTTGTAGATTTTGTCAGCAGGTGTCTCGAGTAAGTAAATCATGTAATTACAGTTTTGTGTTATGACTATTGCAAAAAAGTATTTCACTAATGCCAGAAAATGCGGGAATGCATGCCTATTGAAAATCAGGTTACAATCTACTGTAGTAACGAGCGTGTTTCATGTATACAGGTGGGATCCAAAGAAGCGTATGACCCCTGACGAGGCAACGCGTCATGAATGGCTAAACTTGCCATCCTCGCATGTTAGCTCCTCTTCCACAGTGAACAGCCCCAGTGCAAATGCTAATACTGTAGAAGCCTCGCAATCGCTGCATGCGCAAACCGTGAGCGTCACTGTGAGTGCACCGCGTCAACGAGCAACAACGGTCGAAGATCCACCGTACACTACGTATCGGCTGTACAAGGGGCGAAAGTATGTGCAGAGGGTTACCACGACTGAGAATACAGATAATAGTGGTTTAGTTGTGAAAAGCAAGTTGAATGGAAGTGCGAGCAGTCATGCTTTAGCAAGTAGTACACAATCAACTACGTCAAGACATGCTTCGACCGGCGACATTGTCGCAAGTTTGGATCCGAATCTCGACGACTCCGGCACATTCCTGCCGCCCATATTGTGAAATCGGGTCACTGCTAGCCATTTCTAGACGCTTGAGATATAATTGCGACGTGATCGAACTTGCTCTCGTACGTATGTCGAGTAAGAATCCGATTTTTGTTAAGCCTGCCGAAGATTTTAGCACGGATAAATCACTCACGCCAGTGGATTTGAGCGTAACAATAAAGTAGTCTGACAGACAACAACACGGCCAACCGCGAAACTAAGGCTAATATCCCCATAACTCTCATTACTACTAACAGGCTGTAATATCGTCAGTGCTGTGTGGGGTGTTGTGCGTCGTGTAATGCAACGGACGATAGACAAGGAGAGCAAGAAAGAAAGTTTGTCCGAAAGAAATTAATGTAGTTATATAGAACTGGTTGGTTATAGAGACCCGATGTTTTCGGCGTTCCTCTATGCGCCTTGTAACTAGTCTCGGTATGCATCGAGTTCTAAGGCCAAAATGACTCGATAGAATCCAAGATTTGTGACCTGGACAGATACTTCTAAAAAATGTGATCGCTACCCCAAACAATCTAGCGCTCTAATGTTACTCGGGTAATCGTGACATAAAGAGTTAGTTTGTGACATGTAATGCTTCCTTTTAAATACATTCAAAGATCAGAAGTGGGCATTAGTTTCTGCTTCGAGTGATAGAGGTCGAATATCAATGGATTATATATCCGTATCACCGAATGCCCGAATATTATTTTTATGCCTATCTATCGATGCGTCATTTGCATCAGACAAGTTGACTTTTGCATGAACAGGAAAGGATATATATGTATGAGAAGAGGCTGCAACTTTACCAGGAAATCGAAAATCTATTAAAAGTGCACTACAACATCGTCGTCGTAAGAATATGCAACAAATCAAATCACGGTGTTTCGAAATAATTTCGTTGTACGAAATATACCATGAACCTAAGCCTCTCATCTTCTCAATGCCAATATTTGCGAAACCTGTATAGCTATTATTGAGTTGTGATTGTGTCCGGAAAACTTGGATTGTAACAGAACCGTGACAACAGGGTCATGATCAGTAAAACTTAATGGTTAATACAATTTTCAAAGCGAAATAAGCCCCAATTTCATGAGGCCTGAGTAGTCTTATTGTGATATTAATCTACCACTATCTAATGTAGATCTCTGGTATTAAGAAATAACAAATGCTAGTAGTTTCGTCAAAAGTAATGATTATTTTCTTATTTTGAGTATGCTGTCGTTACTATCACAAAATTATGCTTACAATTAACAATGTCGTCATAAATAATAAGTGAGATAGTATTATGTAGGTTTGTACAGATTTTGATTAGTTGATCGATATTTACACCATGCAATCACTTGATTTATAAGTATCCAACTGAGCAATAACCCTTATACACTGGGGTACAAGCCGCCCTTCCCCCCTAACGCTGAGTCAAGTCCGCAACGCAGTCCTGTAGCTCAACCCTTCCGATGTTAAAAGATATCAAAAGAGCGAAACCTTTTTGGGTTAACCGTACTTGCGAAGTAAATCCATTTTTTAAACTAACGGTCAACATTTTGAATGTTATCTTGCTTGTCCAATCTCATTCTTACAGTTCTGAATACCACGCAAGATTATACATCCGTCACTAACCAAACCTCAAGATTTACCCGATAGTAATCATTATGTTATACTAACTACGCGGACTGTGCGTTATTATAATAATGTACAGAGAGGAATTAAAGTATTCGTACAGTATAAGACTGTGAAATCAAAACGAACTGCAGTATTGCGGTTAAGTTTTTTCTAGTTGCATTTACTACTATTAATATTTGGCCCGATAAATCTGGGAAAATGCTACTGAATACATACCACTAATGTTGCTGTATAATCGCTATCAAATATATCTTAGTGTAATCTGTGGCGAAGAAATTGCACTTCTTTTTGATTTCACGTTCTTACCGTAGGAATACAGTTGACCTTCACTGTAGATACAGTAATCTAAATTTTTTTGTATTCGCTGGAATAACTCTTGACGCTAACCTAGTATCGATTTCCCTAGATGGATTCGATTGCAAAATGAAAAACAAATTGAAACTAAACTACGATGCCAAATTGCGACTTGTAGAAAACAAAAAGGCGGCTGTTATTCTGTAAGACTACCATCAGAGTAAGAAGGTTGTTCTTATGGTTAACTTAGTCTATCATGAAAGTGTTGCTTCGATCGATTTGACCATTCTTTCGCCATAGTTTTCACATTTTTTTTATATTTGTCATTTTAATATCGTATGACCTGAATTGGTAAAATTCATAATCCAAGGTTGTGGTGGACTTGATTTTTTATGTAAATTTCATTGCGATTGTTTTACCTATTCATTGCAATTTTGTATACGCACACACATAGGTAAATGGTTGGAAAATGTAACGAGGAGCTAATAGTTATCGTAAACACGATGCAATGAAGACCGCCCGCTGGTAGGTTACGGAGTATGATTTGGCTTCGGAGATCTAAACGAAAGCACTTAAATAATTACGGTGTGATAGGATTGATTGAGTACATATGCCGTACAGAAACTGGAAATATCCGCGTCGACTGTACTAGTAATACATTGAACTTTATTCCACAACGACTACGGTGGCTATTAAGGCTTACAACATTTTTCAACCATCCCGTTCATACGTACATACATACATATACATGTTTACGTGCATATTCATGTGTACACACAGAGAAAATTTTGTTGCGATCTTGACAGCAATTTGATCTTGAACACAATAAGAGGAAAAATCTTGGAAACTTTGAAGTCTTAAAATACGCCACGCTCAAATTATTATCGTTAATCACAACATACTTCACTGGAACTATATTAATTATCGCATTATCATTTTACTCACTATTACATTTTTGATATTATTAATAATGTCTTTATGTGTCTTGCACTTATTGGTTTATGCAGTTTGATTCGAATATTTCGAAAAAATTCAAATTGGAATACTCATTGGGATACGTGAATGCATCAGCGGGTTACATACATTCGCTTATATTTAGATATACGAATTTCAGGTATCATTATACAGTTAACCAAAATTTGATCTTACAAGAGAGGTATTCGACTGATAGTCGTGGTCGACTGCTTGGATTATTTAAAAACAAACTTGTGTCTTTTCAGAAATGCTTGTTGGCTTCACTCAATGATATAGTTAAAAATAATGTTTCGTCTTTTAGTTAATCATTGCTGTCTCGTCCACAGTACTTTCAGAGTCAAAGTAACGGCAAAGTGTCAACATGTATCATGGTTATCGTAACATTATTATTTCATTGTCATTACATAATGATCGCCTTGTTATATCGTCTCTATTAATTTATCTTAATGTCGTGAACCGACTTAAATAGTTGACCACGATAATCATAATTATATAATATTTCATTAAAGAGATAAATGTACCCTACAGTTCATTATTTGTGCATTCTCCTACATCCAAAACATACTCATCCATTCAACTTAATATTTAAGCTAATCGTACGATAGAACGCCAGCTGTAGGTCGCAATCACTGCGCAAACTTTCCGGTATTGCAAATGCTGATTTTTATTGAAAATGAATCTCTTTACTCAAAATTATTCATGCGTATAGCGACACATGACATACATTACAAGACTGAAGTGAGATAGTTTTATTTGAAAATCATATTCACGAGAAACACCCACAATAACTTTTGTCCTGCAAATTTAGTCGGGATGGCAATGTCATTGTTAAGTGAGTTACTAATGCCACACTGCATGTATTACAACTTTGAGCGTTTCGATTAATCACATGGCGAATTAAGCACTCTCCAATTGACTATGTACGACAGTGAGTGAGGAGAAAGAAAAAACCCCAAGTTCTCAAACTCAATCTTTCACGACAAATCTATCATTCGGTTCTCTATGTGTGTTTGCTATGTATAGTTATGAACCGGTTGAGTAAACAGACACCCGCTAAAGTGTTCAAGAGAGAATAATTTTTCCAATAGCACGTTACTTAATCCCACGAAGAAACTTTATTCCTGAACAATTAAGGCGACGTGAAAATTTGTTGGCATAAACAAATTAGATCATACTGGCGATGCTGAATTTTGTGATTATGTCACGTAGATTTAATATAAGCTTTCAGGATTATTGCAAAGCTCTTTCGGACTGTAATGTAAAGAATCCGTTAGGACGACTGACAAGATAGCATGTTCTAATTATAAAATTACCTCTCGATTGCAGGAAAGGTCTGGATTTTTTCACTTCCCGATTAATTAGCCATCAGCTATACAGGCGGAAGTGAGATTATGGCTACAAATTCTTCTCGCGAGAATTTTATCCGATTAGTCTCAGTGAAAATATATCCTTTAGCGGTGTAGCACTTAAGACAAGAATGTTTAGCGAAAAAGATATCAGATTGTGTAAAATAACTATAAACTAGGGTTCAAATCATTATTACAAGCATATAGGAAACAAGAGAGGATGACATAAGTAACACGAGAATTTAAATGGACGAAGGAGAGAATGCGTTCTATAACTGAATATATAAATATATATACGTAGATTTATAGATAGATGTATACGTACAGGGACACACGCGCGCAGCGCAAGTGCGCTCTTGTGCGTACGAATATACGTAGTACATAACACACTCAGCCACATACGTGCATATACCTACTCGTATACGTATGCATATAAATATGCATATATAATGAGATATTACGACAAACCACAACCGCGTAAGAAGAACTCTTTTCAAATATAAGGTAACATTAGGATTAAATGACAAAGTGTTACTAGAAAATAACTTCATTTTCGAGAGCTCCGCCTATATCAGCATCATCCGCTCTACAAATATTGTTCACTTGTACAGTGTTTGAATTTCAGTTACGTTCATTACTATATGCAGCGGGATCAAATTAGATCTGTACGGCATTATGTACCGAGCGTCTAAGCGCGCCGTGCGCTGTGATAATTTCGCGTGCGTGTCATGCGGAAATATAATAGAGGTACTTGCAAGAAATAGCTGAAATTCCTTACGATGGATGACTAATGAAAAATAATTAGGGAACCGTTAGAGAATGCGATGTAAACAGGTTGCCCAGAGGAGACCGATGCTGTCTCGATGTTTGTTTAAGAAATCGTGCTTTCCAGAAATATCTTTGACATTTTACTGGATATTGGTCCTTATGAAACGATATCTCCTCCGGATTAAACAACAAGAACTTTCTAGTCTTTCTAGATGCATGGATGATTGTGTGGTTCGAAGGAACAAAGAAAATGTGTTATATGTTACACAAAGATTACGTCCTTCGAAATAGACTGTCGAACCTCCAAACATATATCTATCGAGGCAATTCTGATAAATTATCAAGATTCTTGCGCTGTTATACCAAACGAATTAAGTTCATAATTGTGTCTCTATATGCATGGGTTTTTCACCCTTTTACTATGAAAAAGAGAGCTGATGTTTTTAACCAAGCAGTTTTTTTAGCGATCCAAACTTAAGAGAGCTCTCGTTCTGTCTTATCTAATGGTCAAAGTTTTTCGTAAATAACCAAGATATTACTCTATTTCCCATTTGCAATTAGATCCATTCCGGAACTCATGTGTTATGTGCTGCAAATAAATATTATGATATCCTTCATTTGGGCATGGGCAAGTTGGAAGTTTTGAAACAGATCGACGCAATCTATGTAAATGCTACATATGAACTTATTCAAAGACTTATTTATATTTTACTTCAAACGTCAAAATCGATTAGCGCAGAAATAATGTATAACGCAAAATGGTGCGCGGTATGTAATTCGTTTAAGTTAATTCATTGGGTTCGAAACAACTCAACTTTTCCTTGAGTCCTCATAGATATATAGCTCAGGAGGTAAAATAGCATCTGGATTCTATAAGAACCATTTTTTAACCTTTTCGACAATCCTTTGCAAAGGTATCTGAGTAATGTATTGAAATTATGAGGGGTAACATGCTTTTATGTACGCCCTATAGCGCAAAACCTCTTTTCCCTTTAAATATGCAGTAAGGGGCAAGGGTATTCATACAGTCAGAATGTGATACTAAAAAGAACTGCAGTACTGCGGTTAAGATTTGTCGTGTTGCATTTACTACTACTAATGTTGGGACCGATAATCTTGGGAAAATGCTAATGGATAAATACTACTAGTGTTGCTGTATAAATGGCCATCAAATATATGTATATGTCTATGTAATCAATGGCGAACAAATTGCTGTCCTTTTTGATTTCATGGTCTTACTGTAAGAATACTTTTGATCCCCCACTGAAGAATGACTCCAGAAGCAGAATTTGTTATCACGATCTGATTTTGAATCTTTCTTTAAGTACCTCGGACTGATTTGGGCGCAATCGAAACCATTTTTCACCATTTATTTACTTCACAGTACGAGGTCAACGATCAATAAAAGTGCCCCTTCTCATGCTCCGACCAACTAATAACGCATTTTACGAGGGAAAATATGCAAACTATACCGTATGAAGAAGTACAACAATAATTTTACGTTTTGCGAAAGTACGCTTCGTTAGGCCATGACATTTCGCCGTGGAAAATGATAAGTGAGTTGAGTAAAACTCTTGCCTCCACGAATACATACTTCCAATGAATATTAGATTACAACTACTTATATTCCAACTGGCGAAGTTTGCATTCACGTAGGAGATACATCGGTATTTGTTAAGTTTGTAAAAACAAGATTGCGCCACTACTTGCCGGGCAAGCCGAAAAACTGACTGTAAATTGAGAATCCTTCGCGACATCTTGTTAGCACCGCCTGAATATCAAACGAAGTGATTTTCGTTGCGCATTGATTGGTTCGAGGTTTTTGCTAATACCTGCACAACTCTAGGTAACTAAGTAATAACAAATTCTATTACACAGAAAGTGATAGCGAGTTTATGTCTCTTAGGACTATGTATTGTCATCCAACGCCTGATTGACGCTGCCCTTGAAGGTAGAACAGCTTTGCCCTCTTTTCATACACTCTTCATACACCCCACGTACACTTACTTTCTGGTTAAAATTTGGTTTATGCTAGTTGAGTTTACTTTGCACGAAATATATAAGAATGTGGTAGGTGGTGGAAAAGAATGTATACAACTTACTTAGCAAACTAATTAAAGCCAGGGCTGAAGCGACCATTCGTGTTTCGGGTTCCAACCATGTAATGATTAGCGGTGTCATCTAAAAGGCAAGTTTGTCAATTTCTGCCCAACACTAATTATAGTCGACGAAAAAAGTCGCTAGTAATAAAGGATTAAAGTAATGATCCTAGGATGTAATGGTATGATACTAAGGCATCTTCATCATCATATTTTGTATCATTTATGCGTTTATTTTAATCCTACTGCGTTCGTCTTTCACTATTACTGGAATACCAAGATGTCTCCGTTTCGACAAAGTATCTTGTGTGTAAATATATACGAATAAAAAAGTAAACTCATGAATAAAGATTTTTAAAATTTTGCTCCCTTTATTTTCCGGTATAAAATATTAGTCTACGTAGTAAGAATACGTGTTACGAGCAGGGTGAAGGCACCCAATATGTATCCATATGATGTTCTCGATCTACAGTAATATCTAGAACAGACAAGAAACGTGGTCGACTCAAAATTTCGAGCCTAAATTATTTTAAAATGTCGAGTTCAGATCCTGCTATCTAAATGTTCTCTGGATCCACTTAGCTGTACTTTGGAAGTATTTTAAATAACACACCCTAGCACGAATTTACATCTTTACATGTCGTTTCTAATAATTATAGTTAACATGGAAAGGCTAAATGTCAGTTTCTATTATTAAATTTTTTTTACAAATAAAAGTAATGAAAAAGTTACACTAATTCAATAACCGCCTAGACGCTAGACAAATTCACATCATCTCTTGTGTCATACTTGTAAATTTTTACACAAATGGACTTGATAATAATTCTTTTCATTAACTTCTGCTTATTGGAAATCAGATTTTGAATTTTTTCATAAAATAGCTAAGCTAGCTAGATAGTTCTTCAGCATAAAAGAAATAATTAACACATCGACATTTATTTCGATATTTTGCTTCAAGTGTGGGTGTCGCTTGTCCTTCAATCACAGAAAGTAAGTAATATATTTTTATTAGATATGGCTAATATGGGAGCCACATAAATCGGCACAGGCGTGAGCATTTTCAGCGCGCTCACCATGAAACTGCTTTACTCTTTATACTGTTCTGTCTATTCTTCACTTCTTTACTATTTATTCTTTACTCTTAAATTAGTTACTTTTTTTCGTTGATCGAGCAAATATACTAAAATTACAACTAAAACTAGTTTTAATTTTTTTTAACATTGAAGCACCAAATTGAAAAATCGGAAAAAAATAGAGTGTAATTGTATGCAAAAAAGACACATTGTGTAATTTTTTCGTGATTGACACCCGAAAGAATCACACCAAAAACCCGAATTTCCACTCGTATTTTGTTTTTAAAAAATTGCAACTTTTTACGGATTAATGGAAAAATCTAGAAAAATGACATGTGATCCATTTTATTAGTAAGATCGTAAAAAAAATCGAGAAAATTCTACATGCGATATTATTAAGGAAATCAAATAAAAACAGAAACACACATTTTTGCTTAGAACTTTTAAACGGGAAGGGTTACAAGGCTGGTATTGTGAGAAAAATTGTTTGTTTTGAAGAGGAAACTGTGGAGCAAGAGAGAATTATTTTTGGGCCGGGGGCACTTTTGCCGTTCTTATCCGGCTATGCCCTTTATATACTCTTTAATTTTTGAAACTCATCGATAGAGTCCCGCGCCAAGTAGTAAGAGCGCTTGGCACCGAGGCAGTCAAAGATACTTTTCCCGAACTCTAGCCACTTTCGATCAATACAATACATCAGGAGACTCAGTAGAGTCTCGCGCCAAGTAGTTATAGTCGGGCCGCTGAGAGAATGAATCCGGTGAGGGAGGGTAGCCAGGCGGACTCGGCCGAAATTTTACCCTCTCCAGTTACGTTTCGGGAGTTCCGTAGCCTGGCTTCCCCTCACGCGCTTTCTACTCACACATGCTAAGCGCATTGTAGCCACGCTATGCGTCTGTATTTGAGATTTGAAGTGAGACGGGGACCCGCCTCCGTTCACTTTCTTAACATAGAGAGTGAGTCTAATTCTCATTATACATATTTTGCCACCCTGAACGAAACAGTATTCGGTAATGGAAAGTCCACGTTATATTTTGAAATCAGTCTTAGAGTGGCCAATCTATCCCAACATTACTTTATTCACAAACTAAAAGTTTATTTAAATACCTTATACTAAATGGAAAATCTACGGGTCCTGAAAAAATACTAGCTATAAAGTTTGTTTCTGCCCGAACAAACCAAGAAAAGAACAACGTCGATTCGACCAGCGGTTTTCGCAACAAAAATTCTTCCGTAATAGTCGCATTTAACGAAAAGGATAAAATACCCTACTTTGACGATCTCTATTTCTTACACAACTACGAATCACGGAAAATGAGAATATGACCTATATCTATTTTCTTATGGGAAACAACGTGTGAATTTCAGGAAAATCTGAAATGCCAGTTAGATTTCTCAGCGATCAGTTAATCCTGATCGCTGAGAAATCATAATGTTAAATCACGGTAATCTCGTGTACTGAATATAGTATCTCATGTTAGTCTAAATTGGTGTTTTGATGCAAAAGAACTGATCCGTTTTAAGAAAAATGGCACCTAACCCTGGCTTGCGAGTCGCTCAATGTGTCAAACGGAGACAGGCGCAGCTTGTCTTTATCTAAGTTAGGCTGACCCTATTGGGTCGGGCAACCAATACCGAGGTCGTGTAGATGCATAGCGCTAGGACCGCGACGCACCCACGTGTTAAGGGAAGTGGCAGTGACTGCGCTTGGGTGAGGGAAATCTCACGTTCATTCTCTCAGCGGCCCGACTTATAGCTATAGCTATACAGCGCGAGAAGCCGAGGCTACTTATCCCGACGCGTAGCGGTTTTCGATCGATATAAGACTTTCACCTCGATTTCCGAAAAAGTTACAGCTTGCAGGCATAACTTATGAATCAAGCACGGCCTAATTTATTTTTCTGAATCCAATAAGCTAAAGAGCAAGGAAATTGGTCCATGCGTTCAAGAGATATGAATTTCCTCCTCTTATTTTCTCGTGCGAAAACGATTCAGAAGAAGATTCAGACCAAAAATGTAGGTCACATATTTTCCACGAGAGGTGGCAGAATGTTCATATATTTCTAGCTTTGTAGCTGCGAGATGATGTTAGAGAGAGATGCTAGACATGTAGAAAGAGACTAACTAACACGAGATGGGTAGATGTCTTATTTCCTTGACGTTCGAGTGGTTGGTTATGTAGGCTATTTTATGACAGCAATATCTTACGCGAGGATATCTGATAAATTTAACAGTTTTATTCTCTTATTGGTACAGCTTTATGACCCTACTCAATCTAACACTGATAAGCAATATCCTCTTATTCAATACAATTATAGACTACCAAAGTTGCCAAGTGCATAACCAGGACCCACTTAAATGAAAAAGCAACAATTTGTTCACCAAGTGCTACTTCAGGTCTTTCGTGTAAATGATTTCTGAACTACGAACCTTACTAGTAATCTGTATTTGCTCAGTAAAGTTTAAACCTGTCGCTTAAGTGGTTCTTGGCCTACACATTTGAGAAGTTGTACACTTTTGACATGTGTTGAATGAAGAGAGAATGTATAATTTAAGCAAAGGACTCCAAATTTGTTGGGCAAATACATATGAGTTGCCAATAGATAGCATGCCCTTGAATTGCATGTAATTAAGACCAACGCTTCGTATGTTACATTATACAGATAAGTTGTACCTTCCTCCTATTTGTCACATTGTTGAAGTATTAAACTTGTCAAATGGGTAATAACAAATTATATTTTTATTTTACCGATTAACTAACAAAGAGTATTGAAATCACCCCAAAACCATTAAAATGAAAAAAAACGCCAAGTAGTCCGCCACCCCCTCCGCCATCCCGGCTCCCCAACCCACCAACCTTGTCAAAATTATTTAAAAAATTACCAAAAATAGAAATGGATATCATTGGTAAACGAAAGCCAAGTTATAATTCAGATATAACTAATAACATACAAGAAAGCCAAGTTTTCATTCGAAGATATCTCGAGTTAACTCGCATTAGCAATTAACAATAAATTCACAATAAATTAGCGATTAACAATAATAATAAAAACTTGGCGTGTGCGCGCTTCATTCAAGGCACTTGCTCTAGTAATATTGCTGGAAAACTTTGAAAGAAATATATTCGAGACGAATTGAGAACCTGCTTTTCTGTGTAGTACATAGTATGTGTGATTGAACTGTAAATGTAAGATTTCTTAGGATTTTATATTGTAGTAAAGTGAATGTTAGATTTAAATTAGTTTCTCATTGGTTTCTTACCTCGCAATGAAGCGCGCACACGCCAAGTTTTTTTTATTATTGTTAATCGCTAATTTATTGTGAATTTATAGAGATATCCATTTCTATTTTTGGTAATTTTTTAAATAATTTTGACAAGGTTGGTGGATTGGGGAGCCGCGATGGCGGAGGGGGGGGGCGGACTACTTGGCGTTTTTTTTCGTTTTAATGGTTTTGGGGGTCAAAGGTACGTGCACATACAGTACTATAGTCGGGCCGCTGAGAGAAAGCACACGAGATTTCCCTCTCCCAAGCGCAGTCACTGCCACTTCCCTTGACACTTGGGTACGTCGCTGACCCAACACTACGAAGCGCGTGAGGGGAAGTTAGGCTACGGAACTCCCGAAACGTAACTGGAGAGGGTAAAATTCCGGCCGGCTACCCTCCCTCACCGGCTGCTTTCTCTCAGCGGCCAGACTATAGTTGAATGGCAAGAACGAAATTATCTCAAACAAAGGATATGCTAGCGCGTTATCATCCATAGTACGTGGCTCCGGGAAAAAGAAGGTGTGAAGTTGCTTTTTTCTAGTACTTTAGATGTGCCATGCTATAGCGAGCGGGATTGCCATGCACCGCAACCCTATGTATAGTAACGAGGTCTGGCGCAATTACCCCAAAAAACACGCCTCAAACAAAATCACATGTTAAAAACGCAAAGTAGCAGTTTAGTTACGTATAAAAAGTAGCTTTTTGAACTACACTTTCCAAAAAAGATATCGGAATCATATAAAAAGGCCAAGTTTTCATTCAAAGATGAATCGAATTAACTCGGCGGTCGAACGTTAAAAAAACTTGGCGTGTACGCGAAAAGTAATCTTAAGATTGTTCAAAGAATAGAAAACTGATGTGAACTAACATGTAAACTCATACCTACAACTGTACTACATAATTAAATTTTTCGTAGTTATATTACCAGAGCGAGTGCTTCCAATGCACCGAAATTTCGTCTTAATGTATATGTACTGCCACGAAATTATTTATTCCCCGCGACTAGCGAAGGGCTCGGGGTGGGATGGAGGTTCCCCTTGAGCGGTTAAATTTCGTGGGCAAAGAAAACGGAAAACCGGAGACGGGAATTAAATGTAGGGCGCCAGCTCACACCAAAACAAAGTGGCTGCCACTATTGATGGGCGATACTTTATGCCGTCCAGGTCATGTTTAAGTCGAGGTGGGGCCCTCGGATGATCAGGTGGCGACTCTGATTCGTACAACTTAGCCCGATACGGAAAGTATTGGTGCAGACGGCCAAAAGTCTCCCGTATCGGGTTCGAATTGCGTTAAGTCGGAATTGGCGGTAGTGGATGGTCGCGACCTGATCTAGTCGAAGGTGACCGAACTCGAATCGGGCCTGGTTTAGTCGTACGATAATATCGCGGCGGGTAATTCGAATTCGGACGTACACCTGTCGCCAACGTACCGCAATAACTCGGCGGAGATGGACTAGCAGCGGTTCCATGGGCCATGGGCCCAAACCCGATCGACTAACGATAAAAGCCGGGACCGAGGGACCCACGGACGCGTGCGATAGACACGATCTTTCGCTTAGATTCCTGAAACGCGAGCGATAGCCACCAAAATTTGCGCTAGACTCACGAGGCGCGAACGATAATCACAAACGGGTGCACTAGACTCACGAAAACGCGAACGATAATCCCCAATTTTGGCGCTAGAATCACGAAATGCGGACGATAATCCCACCGATTCGATAGTCTTACGGACGCGAACGATAGTCACACCGATTCGATAGCCTCACGGACGCGAACGATAATCACCAAACTGTTAATCCGTGGCCGCCGGGGATATCCAAATTCCTCTCCAAACTATAATTCGAAGGCTAGCTAAGCTCGGGGGGGGGGGGGGGGGTCAGCGACTCAGACCAGAGACGGAGATTCCTCCGATAATTTTTTTGATAATTACTTAATGATCTAGACAATGTTACGCTAGATTCACGATAATCTCACGCTAGACTCACGATAATCTCACGCTAGACTCACGATAATCTCACGCTAAACTCACGATAATCTCAGGCTAAATTCACTATGAACTCACGCTAAACTCACGATAATCTCACTAAGTTTGTACGACGACGTGAAGTCACCGCTGATCGGGGGCCGCCAAGCGTCTCACGAAATGGCGCACGTTAGCCGCCGCGACATTCAAATCGGAGTTTCGATAGGTGATGAAGGCGTATTACACAAATTTTTAAACCATCCGGGAAGCCAAGGGTAGGTTAACCCACCCGCAGCCTCAGAAGTAGGACCCTTAGGAACGAGATGAACGTGGCAGGATAGTTAGCTCACCGATCCTTTGCAGGAGTGAAAACTGGCTTGCCTTCGGAGTGGCTCGGCTCAGATGTGCAGACTGTTTGGTAGCTTCTCACTTTCTTATTTTACTGGATCACTAACTGAACTCAACTGAATCGAACTGAATGTCTCCTTGCCGAAAACTAGCTCATTTTATACACGTCTGCCAAATTCTTCGGGCGCGAGGATTGGCTCCTAACTACGCTCAATCACCTCCTGATTGGTTCCCAGGTTCGTCACTTACTTTATTAGGAACTTCTAAGTACCCTATAATCCGCACAGCGTATTTCCGCGGAAGTTCGGCGGCTTGGCCAAAAACTGTCATCTTCCAGAACGTAAGCAAAAACAGAGTCCTGGCTCGCGCTAGAACTCTGGCAGAGCCGCAGGTAGTCGATAATTGACACCCTGCCCTATAGTGAAGGGAGGAATCCTTCAGGGTTGATAATTCCTCTATTAACCCTTTTCACAAAGTCCACTCTTACAGCGAGTACGAAGGTGTACCTCGCGAGTGGAAGACACGAAAAA
This sequence comes from Ectemnius cavifrons, assembly GCA_964023945.1. Taxonomy (NCBI): domain Eukaryota; kingdom Metazoa; phylum Arthropoda; class Insecta; order Hymenoptera; family Crabronidae; genus Ectemnius; species Ectemnius cavifrons. The sequence goes on from OZ030375.1 coordinate 9,377,000, forward strand.
GTCGAAGCTGCCCGTTTCGTTGCCGCAACGGTGGTTCAACGGCGAGGGCAGAGAGATATTGGAGCCGACTCTTCCACACCCCCAAGCCCAGTCCGGAGCAGGCAAGTGAGTGTCCCTCTGTCCCTTCCGACCGAGAAATCGGAGGGCTTCGACCACTAACTGATGCATGGATCCAGAAGTTCCTATCCTAATAATTCAAAAATAAATACGCTGCTCTACGCAGCGATGCGTAGATCTTTGGCGTTAATAGGCGGCAATCCTAGTTCCTACGCGGTATTTCGTTGTGCCTGAACTAGAAGTTGTCAATGATTCCTACTAGATGAGGCCAGGAATCCTTAATTGTACGCTCAGCTCATCCTGTGAGCTGCCCCTTCCCACCCCCGAGCTTTGAGCACGTCCGAGGACGTGCAACACGCGAATTCTTGTGACGTGCAGTGAACTGCAACGTCACAGTACATATATCATACAGTTTTTGTTGTTGTATGCGTTCGGCAAAATCGTTCACCATGGGCTATGAACGCATATATGGGTATTCCATAACCATTCAGTTTGCGTCTTGTTGTAAAAAGTGAACAGCCCAGCGTAGCCTCAACGTAGCGCGCTAGATTGGACTTTTATCTTTCGATTGAGACCTTTCCCAACCCACAATCATTTCATATAAGCACACAGGATGTGGCCTCCCGAAACATGATTCTTGCGTACTGTAGCCATGCTGTTGACATGCAGGTCGGTATAGCTGAGTACTTTAGTTCAGTCAGCGCCCTCGAGGTGGCATCTAACTGAGAGGGCTATCCACCTCAAATACTTAATAAAAGTGAACATCAACAATTCCATTTAGAGGATCTATGTTATAGATCCTCTAAAGTTGTGCATTTCATTTATTCTATAAGCGGATAAGGGACAGTTCATTTTCTAATTGTGGAGTATGTAGTTTCATAAAGTCTGAGAAACTTAGTCATATCTTTTCTATGTATGTATCTAGTTGAACTATAATTGTTACACGGTCGCTTAATAATTGGAGTTTTACATATTTAGATTCAATGAAATTATAATAGGACCACTGAAACCCAAATATTCTTTCAGCATTATAGTGCTTGGTGTAGAATATCACAGTAGGGGCTATTTTCATCAAGATTTTATCATGCTTTGTAATATAACTAATACACGGATCGTAAAATTCTCTTTTTATTCTATGGTGTGTCTCAGGATCTGTTACATTCTTATATTCTTATAGGTCCATCTAATCTAACTCTGTAGAATCCAAACTATTATGAAATTATATATTACGTCCAATTGAATTATCCAAAGTTCACCGAGCTTTTAGTTTTCTTACCCCATCTTTTGTAGAATACAGAAAAGTTAAATAACTAACAATCCTTCATCTACGTAGCAAGAAACCTTTCCTACTATGCCAAAGGCTATGCACAGCTATATTTTTTTACATTATATAAGGGGACAGTATATTTAGAACACCAATTTTCTACAAACATTTGGTGTTATTAGCTCAACGCTAGTGGAAGACATAGACATTGAGAGACTAACTGTCCCGCATGTATATACATAGCAAATAACTAAAGGTCAAAAGGAAAAGGAGGGAAAGTTTATATATTGAACACCTTTGTCCAGAATAAAATATATATTAAAAAAATGATGTTCTTATACACTAATTATTGATACAAAAACATTCATTACACACACACACACACATACATTAAACATTACAGTTAACATGGAAGACGTTTCCACCTGACCCTCAAAATATAGTGCGCTTTCCATCATCGTTCTTCCCACCACCACCCTTCTTCCTGCCACCACCCTTCTTCCCGCCACCACCCTCCTTCCCACCACGAACCCTCCTTGCATCTCCACCCCTCCGCCCATCTCTTTCTCTTCTTCCATCTCGATCCCTCCTCCCATCTCCTCCCCGCTGTTGGGCCAGTTGAAAGCGCATGGCCCGCAATTGCTGTTCCATGCGCCTGACCTGCAATATGAAAAGTAAAAGAACATTACATATATGATTACTCGAACCATGAATGGGGAAAGAATTTATTGATAGGAGTGGTTACGTACTCTTTCTGCGGTGACAACCACCATGCGGTTAAGGTTTCCATCAGCCGGCTGTTGTTGTTGTTGTTGTTGTTGTTGTTGTTGCCGCCGCTGCCACTGCTGTTGTTCAGCGACAAGCACGATCTGCCGCTCCTCCACCCTCCTCTCCTGACCCTGTTCGCCCCTTGAGCGGGAGCGGGGTCGATCGACGCGTCGATCCGCTGGCCGCTCACCCCTTGAGCGGGAGCGGGGTCGATCAGCCCGTCGATCCGCTGGCCGCTCAAGGGGTGAGCGGGAGCGGGGTCGATCGGCCCGTCGATCCGCTGGCCGCTCATCCCTCGAGCGGGAGCAGGGTCTATCGGCCCGTCGATCCGGCCGTCGGTGTACCGGGCGCTCGCGGTGCCCGTCGCGGACCCTGTCCCGGGGAATGAAATCGCCCAGGACGGGCCACTCCCGTCGATCTAGAGATCGAGCGCGGGGAATATTATTTTGGTTTTGTGCCATCTGAAATCAAAGAAAGTACACTTAGTATTGTTCGCAAAAGGAACTTATCCAGAGTGAGCTTCGCGAATGTAAGATCTTGGTTTTGCCCTGTTTCTACGATGCTTTCTTGAATTGACTGTTATCAACGCGTAGTTATAGTACAGAAATCGTAAACCTCTGTTCTTCGACGGGTATTTGTCCGGGCTTCCTTCCCGAGACAAGAGACTTTGGAAGGTTTATTCGACTTTTCTGCTAGCCAGGACGATTCATGCATGTGGTCACGCATGCTGCTAGTTGACGTCTCTTGTCTCGAGAACGAGAAGAGGCTTGAGAAATTTGTAAAGTAAAAGCCCGGAAGAAATGCAGACCAAAGAACAGGGGTTTTCCATTTCTGTCCCATGACTGTTACAACAAGTGTGCAAGACTCGCCACCGTATCACTGGGAATCGCATGGTGCAACATGAAATTTCTTTCTGCGCGTTGGTAGACAATGGGACGAAGCGTTGCACAACATAAATAGTAGAAATAATGGAAACCCGAAATGCTACATTCGCGAAGGAGCTGTGAAGATCCACTAAAACTGTATGTACTTAGATGCAGCGAGAGAATCGTAACTAAAAGTTGAAGTTCCTTGGCAGGAAAAGTAAAGAAGTGGTAAGGGTAATGGTACTTACGATGTTGTCTTCCAGCGAGTCAGGACTGTTCTGAGGTTCGGGCTCACTCACACAAAGAGGCTGGCCAACGTCCGACGTGACTTTTTGAAACAGCGACACGTGCCAACCGAACAGGCCCACGAGAGTTCGGGGGTCTGCGTGAAGTCAGCGCGCTAAGCGCGCCAAACATCGGGGTAAACTCAGCGTCTTGCGCGAATTGAGACAGATTTTCCAAGAAAATCTGTCAAAAATTGCTGATATTTTGACACTCGTACACCGAATAACACAAGTATCTATCATACACGCGTTTTCGCAGCCCAATGACTTCAAATGCACTCAACTTTGCATGAGCATTCCTTGCGAGCCCTCACGGTTTTTTTGAATCGGGCGGTGACACTATGCGAGGAATTGCACCCTCTCGATTCCGTTCACGCTTCCCCACTATCGGCGAACTGAACGATCTGTAGCCGATGCTGGGATTCTCTCGGTTCGTCAGTTCATTGTTCTGAGCGTTGCACTGAACGCGTGCGGTATTTCAGTGAATATCAGCATAGAGTCAGTGTTTTTTTTGTGCGAGTATTATAAGTGTTTTAGTTTTATATAAGTGTAATAGTGTAGGATAAGCGCGTTAGTTTAGTAGACTCAGTGTAGTGTAGTGTAGTGTTAGTTTTAATACTAATTATTTGATTAGCTTTCGTAAGTCTACAGATTACACATGGAACATCGATCCAACCAGAAGGAGAACAACGGCAATGTGCCCAGAAGCAAACCAGATTCGAAAGGAAAGGAAGGAGGCAAACGCCTGCGACTGAATACGAGACGTACATCCAGGCGTTCATTCCTGCGACAACTGTAAGTTTTATATCAGAAAGCAATATTGTCTTTTGTGCATCATTGGATAGTCATGCTGCATCTTTATTTCCATATGTGCAGAAGTGACGGTGCACGCCTCAATACTGATTCATAATTGTTATCCAATTTAGAATTTAGTTCGTAATCGTTTTGTCAATGATACACTCTCCGATGATGCGCTGTCCGTCATTGTTCTTTCTTCGCTCTCGCTCCCTCCCCCCCTCTCCCTCTCCATCTCCCCCCCCCTCTCTCTCTCTCGTGAGTAGACGATATACGCTTCTCTGTGCTCCGCATTTCTAGACCAGATTTCTGCCGTCTCTTGCCCTGTGGGGCTGTTTCAGGTATCCATCGTGTTCTCGATCGGCCCGCCTACACTTTGGCCTATAAATTATTATCGGCACTTCCATAGCCGACGAGAACTCGGTCACTTTATCTGTGGCCAAACTGACAGATTTTCTAACCCCCATTTTGTGGGGGCGAAGCTGTCCGTTAATTTTGCTGAAAACTTTGAATTTCTGGTGTGACTTCCTACTTTCCACGCCCTCTGGCTCTCCGTCACCATCACGGCTGCCACCCACGCTACAGAAGTCAAGGGTACCACCTGTCCGTGCTGTCACCTGCGATGACGCCACCTGCCGTGCGGATTGATCTTCCTTCCTGCATACTCTGTAGGAAGGAAGTCAAAAAGGAAGTGACTTTTTGCACTCGATGCAATGCCACCGGACATCCGAGGTGCGTCACAGTGCACTTTGAGCGACGCTGCAAGGCTGGCCCGATGCCTATAGCATCAGCCTCTGCGTCTCCCTCGCCGACTGCCTTGCCGCTACCCTCTACTTCTGGTCCATCTGGGTCTTCGCTCTCTGGGCTTCTTGGACCCACACCGGGGCCAGCTATGGACGCTGTCGCCTCTATTCTTGAGGCCATACAACACCTCACCTCTACGCTGACGAGCTTCATGGCTGAACAGCGCGCCCAAACAACCGAGCTCAAGGCTAGTGTGTCGAAGCTCTCATCCACCTCGGAGCAGCACACGGAAGCTCTCAAGAAGCTCGACAAGCGGACCCTTGCTCTTGAGGCTAAAGCCAGCACTACTGCCTCGCTGGCTCAGGTTGACTCCCTCGCTGTCTCCCTCAACAACCTCCGTAAAGATGTCAACCAGATAAGTGAGCGTCATCAGTCTGGCCTAACCTCTCCAAATGATGCGCTTGCTCGCCTCTCGCGTCTAGAGGTGGTATCACGCTCTGCCGAGCTGGCGATCTCCGGCTTCCCGGAGACCTCTGGGGAAAATCTCCGGTCGCATGTCATGCGTGTTGCGCAAGCGCTGGGTGCCCCTCTTGCCGATCGTGACATCATTGCGGTATCGCACCTGCGTGGGACCCCCTCCGCCGATCGTCCGCGAACAATGCACGTCACGCTTGTTTCTTCTGCCGTGCGTAACTCACTTCTGGCTGCTAAACGGGCCAAACGCGACCTGCCTGCGTCCGCGGTTGACCCTTCTTTTCCGTCTCGCTCGATTTATGTCAACGAATTCCTGCCACGGGAAGTCGCCTCGCTCCTAAAGCGCTGTCGTGCGCTTGCCCGCGAACGCGGCTTCGCTCGTGTGTGGCACCGGGACGGCAGCATTTATGTAAGAAAGACGGATGCTAGCCCCCCCATTCGGCTTGACTCGGAGCAAGATCTAAACTCCAAGCTCGCGTGAAGACCCGCCCCCCGTGCGTCGCCTTCTGTGTCTGCTGCCTCCACCACTACGTTGCGTTTTGGGCACCTCAATGCCCAATCCCTCACCGCTCATTTCGGCCGCTTCACGGCTTTTCTTTCGCGATCCTGCTTGGATGTCGTTGCGGTTTCGGAGACTTGGTTCTCTGCGTCCACTGTCGACAGCCAGCATGGAATACCTGGGTACTCGATCCTCAGGTGCGATAGGGATGGCAGAATGGGTGGAGGCGTCTGTCTGTATATTCGCGATTCTTACTCTTCCACCGTAGTTGCGTCTTCTTCTTCTTTAGTTTCTGGTCCTGAATATCTTTTCGCTGAGGTGGTAATCCCCTCTGCGGGCTCTCTTCTTGTGGGGGTCGTCTACCGGCCCCCACATGCTCCTCTTTCTCACTTCGAGCCCTTGTTTGCTGACATTGTCTCGGACTACCCTAACAAGGTGGTGCTTGGCGATTGGAATGCGGACATGGGTTCCTCTTCTTTCGACTCCGGCTACCTTGGAGACCTTTTTTCTCGTCTTAATCTCTATTCTATCCCTTATTCCCCCACTTTTCATACCTCTACTTCCTCTACCTGGCTTGACCTTGGGCTTGTTGACGATTCTAGCAAGGTTGTTTCTTACACTCAAAGTAAAGAGCCTCATTGCTCTAATCATGACTTTATCTCACTAGAATACGCACTAACTTCACGTATTGCTCCTTTCAATGACCTTCGTCGGAGGTATGGATCAATCGACCGTGATGCGCTACTCAATGATATCTCGCAGCTTAGCTGCGCTCGTCTTACTACGTACGCTTGTGAGAGTAGCGTGGATCTGTTGGTTGACAACCTCAACACTGGCTTGCTCCAAGTTTTGAATGAGCATGCCCCTCTTCGACCCCTGCGTGTTAGACGGCCACCTGCTCCCTGGATCACTCCTGAGATTCGTCTCGAGATGCGTTCTCGCGACTCGCTCAGGAGATCCTATATTAGAACTGGGAATCCGGACTTGCGGGTACAATATAGAGCCTGTCGTAATAGAGTCCAAGCTCTTCTGGCGCGAGCTAGATCTGCTTTTCTCTTCGACAGGTTCTCTAACCTTACTACCCCGAACGAAATTTGGCGCGAGCTAAAATCGTTCGGTGTTCTTCCTCCCTCTCGTACTTCCGCTCCCACTCACTTGTCTCCGGACACTCTCAATACCTTCTTCCTTTCGGCTCACGCCTCTTCTCCTCCGGCCGTCCCCGCATGTTTGTCTCTGTCTAGCTGTCCCTCTGACGATACGTCTTTCTATTTCTCTCCCGTTACAGAGGAGAGTCTTGCACGCGCTTTGCGCCTTACTAACTCGTCTATCTCGCCCTCGGATGAGCTGAGTGCGAGGTTTCTTTCTCTCTCTTTCCCTGCTATATACCCTGCTGTCTTGCAAATTTTTAACTCTTCTCTTACTTTCTCTATCTTTCCTGACGCCTGGCGTCGCTCTTTCATCACCCCTATACCAAAAAAACCGAACGCTTCTGTACCTGCCGACTTTCGCCCTATTTCTATCCTTCCTGAGCTCTCTAAAATCCTTGAGAGGTTGGTCCTCACTGACATTCAGAGTTTCCTCGATAGCTCTGGGAAGTTGGACCCCTCGCAACATGGTTTTGTCAAAAACCGCTCCACACAAACCGCTCTCTTGACACTCCTGGAGGACGTCCGTCTTGCTGCTGATCAGCGGATGGTCACAATCCTGGTGTGTCTTGACTTCTCTAAGGCCTTTGACACCGTAGACCACTCTCTTCTACTCTCCAAACTCTACTCTTTCAATCTCTCTCTTCTGGTCTTACGGTGGATCTTCTGGTCTTACCTCACGAATAGGGTGCAGGCAGTCAGAATCGGACGGTCTACCTCTCAATTCTCCCCGGTCCATTCGGGCGTGCCGCAAGGCTCCGTCCTTGGGTCGTTCCTCTTTTCTCTATATATCCACGATCTCAATTCTTCTATCTTCTACTCCAAGGTGGTCAAATACGCGGATGATGTACAATTGTACATCGCCGCGCCTTACAAAGATCTGGAAGACGCAATTACAAGGATCAATTCTGACCTTGCCAGCGTCTCTGCCTGGTCCACCATGAACTCTCTTAAATTAAACGTTTCTAAAACGCAGTGCTTGATGTTGGGCTCTGCTCGTGCCCTTGGCCTGCAGCATGTTGCCGGTGCCCCTCTGGTTCAGATGGACGGTATACCCATCCCGTACGGCTCTCGGGTCGTCTCGCTGGGTCTGCACATATCGCCCACTCTTGACTGGGGGGATCACACTCGGCACATCTGCAGTAAGGTCTATGGTGTGCTTGCGGGGCTCCGGCGTCACAGTGCTGCGTTGCCGCGGGGCCTTAAAATCAAGCTCGTATCCTACCTCATCCTGCCACACCTTGACTATTGCTGCCTGGCTTTGCTCGGAATCTCTGCGACCCACGAGCTCAGGATACAGCGTGCGCTTAACGCCTGCGTGCGTTTCGTCTTCGACGTTCCACGTGATGCGCACATCACGCCCTTCTACCGGCGACTTACCTGGCTCAAGGTCCGGGAAAGAAGGCTCCTCCTTCTTGGAATTAGCCTTTTCCGGGCTATCAAGGCCAAGCCCCCTGACAGTATGTGTGTTTACTTCACCGTGAGGGTGGAGGGCAGTGCGGGCTACCCTTCTAGACAGCGCGGGCCCCTCCTCGTTGTCCCTAATTACCGCACGTCGTTTGCTGGGGCCTCATATTCCGTCCGGGGTCCCCAGTTTTGGAACGCACTCCCAGCAGACATCAGGAAGTGCGACTCGGAAGCAGGTTTTAAAAGGGCGCTGACGGCCCTCCTGCTCGAGACTTACGACGCGGTCTAGCTACTATTTTAGGTTCTTACTTTTTCTATTATTGGCGATGCTTCGGGGCTTCTTGGTTTTTCTCTTCTCCTTATTACTTAGTCTTAAATCTTTTGTAAACATTTTTCTTTTGCGCTGCGCATACCTTTACTATTATATCTCTCTGCGTTTTTCATTTTCTCTTTTATTGTTAGCTATTTTTTGTATTCTTGTTTGTTCTGATATGGCAGCTTGTGCCCTAGAACGTAATAAATCTAATCTAATCTAATCTAATCTAATCTCTCTCTCTCTCTCTCACACACACACACACACACACACGCGCGCGCGCGCAACCCTCCCTTTCGTGATTGTCGCGCTGTCCCTCAAGCCGCTGACCGACCCTTTTCCAGCGGATAGCAATGCAATGTAATCGTCGCAGAAGGTATGTGCGTAAACCCATGCGATTGTACTCTTATGAGGTCGGTCATTTTTCGATACAGATTCCCAATTCGGTCAAATCAAAATCGGCGTATTGCTTTTTTCAACTGAAAAAGTATTATGGGAAGAAATGGGGACTTCTCACTTTTTGCGCAATAGTGCAAGACATTCGTATACCGTGTGTAATTGTGTGACCGGCCGTTCCAATGAATCGAAGTATCAAAGTAAAGAGGGTATATTGTGATGCTAGCAACATTTCAACATTCTTGCAAGTAGCTTTCGTTCGATGGTCAATGTGTACTAATTGGTAAATCCACACCGTAACCAGTGTTGCCTGTTGTTGCGTGTATAGGACCCCCCGCCCGGTTTCCGGGTTTTCCTAGCTCAAAGGTGCGAATGACAATTTGACGACCGGCATGTAACTATCTCGTTATTTACTCAACTTCTCTAATTTTCTGGCGCAAAGGACGCTAATCCTCGCGACAAGCTGGTTATTGGTGTGAAATTCGGGGATATATGAACGCGAGCGATTGTGTGAGTGCGATGCATCAGGAAACCCGATAGGATGACATACTATTGCCCGCTCACGCATACACACACAACATTATCGGACCAGTGACGCAGCAGCGCGCTTTGGCCGCCCGCTGTACGCCGCCCGACCGTAGGGTCTGCTTGCCTCGAGTGGCAGCACCCCCCCCCCCCCCCTCCTCCCCCCGGCCACTTCAACGGCTACACTGTAATAATAGCTCAAAGAAAACGAAGCTATCTTTTCTGATTTTACAGCATGGTACAAACATGATTTTGTGAATTTCTTGTTGACGGAATAGTTTTGGGGGCACCAGTATTTACTGGAATCGATCGGCTGATTCTGATATGGTTTGTGGCGCGTAACACCTACACAATTTAGAAGTTGAAAAAGTTGTACAAATCTCAGAGTGGGGGTGGGGTAAATTATCAAACACCTCGGGAACGCCAACTTGCTGTCGCGCACACTTCACCCTCTTTCTCCTCCGTCTTGGTCTCTCGTATACACTACATCGGTCGTGCCTCTCTCTCGCTCGCACCCGTGCCTCTCTCTCTCACGCTCATGCTTCCGCTGGGCTGACATCACCCCCCCCCCCCCTTCCTTTCCAGCGCACCCATAGACTTTGTGTTGTACCCTCAAATGTATCGTGAAGAGGAATCAGAATAGGAATCGGAATGAGAATAAATGCTCCTCCCCAACAAATGGCATGATTGCCCGTGGCTGCCCTCCTCCCGGAAGGCAGTAACCCTGCTTTGCTCACTTTATTGCCAGACCCAAGAGGTATTTCGAACCCTTAGCTTGGAGAGTATTGAGAATGCGACGTCGGACGGCTGGTTACCTCCTGTACATTTGGCCTGTGGAACATTATGCACTACCTGACCCTATTGGCGGCAGTTGTTCCACCATCGAGTGAAAAAAACATACGTCTGGGCACCAAATGCACCTCCGAGTCCGAACCACTCGTACACCAGCGGTCCCCATCATAAATCTATCATCGAAACGACTTTCATATATTTTTTCCCCACTCAACTATGCCCTTCAATAAAATTCACTGGTGTGAATCTATTGGTATAGATATGCATCTGATAATAATGGTCTCGCAGAATAGTACAACTGCACACAAGTTTGAGTACAGTTTTCTGAATCCATGTCGAGCGCGATTACCTCTTCTTCGGCGTTGCTTTGTGTGCATTTGTCCCATTACACGATTTATTGCAGGATTATCAAGCTGTCTTGTATGTATGTCCACAGATCGCAGCTGAAAAAGGCGGCTCATGTGCAGGTAAGCGCCAATACCGCATACTTATATAATACTGCGGCAGTCGTGCAGCATGAAAATGGTAAACACAGCGCAATGGATGTTGTAAGTACTCCACCAGCTGATGAAACTGTCCCATGCACGTCTGCCGTCGCCGACGTTAGCCTTCCTTCACAGCACTTACAGGTCGAAGAAATGGAACTCGTCGAACATGCGCCACAGGAATACGAAGAGGAACTAATAATGGAAGAAATTGTGGAAGAAATCGACGAGAGTATTTCTTTGTACGAGGACGTAGAAGAAGTGGAAAATGCGGCTGTTGTCGAAATCATCGAGAACAAAACGGTACAAGATCCGCACGAAGAAGTGAAGTTTCCAAAGGACAAGGTATCTGAGAAATACGGGCATGAAGAAACGAAGAAAGTCCACGACGATGAGCCGCAGGCGAGTACTTCTTCAGGAGTTGTTAGCGGCGGTCCGATTTATTCGTCGCGCATCCCAATGCAATTTCTTGACAGTGACAGCGACACTGATGCGGAGGACTTTTACCATTTGCGAAGTTCACATTGGATACGGGAGAAAAGGATATCCAAGCCAGAAGACTTCAATATGGAAAATGTACACCCTATTTCGCCAAAACCATCAGAGGCTCATACTTCTAAAGAAAGACATGACCTGGCTGGGCCCGGTGACGACTGGATGAATGATTGGTTTCAAGATTGGTTAGAGAGAAGAGCAGTAGCATCAGAGTCGGAAGATATGAGTATCACGGACAATGTGAATACTCAAGATCTACATGAAGACCCTGGACAACAAATTGTTTCGCACGTTCGGCAAGCACCCAGTCGAGAGCGAGTGAGACAACATGATTCGGATGAGGACAATTTTTGGGTGGAAGAGAGAGCGCAGACACCGCAACCGGAAGAGGGCGAGTTGGAAGGCCTTACTTTCACCGATTTCCGCTACGTATTCGACAGGATCAAAAGTCTTGCCGATCACTCGCCAATAACTGGCTGTGGCATCCAAGATTTCAGCATAGTCGGCGCACCCCGAAGAGTTGGATTACTGAAAATTTATACGGTCCAGTGTGGAATGTGCCAGTATACGGAGCAAATACGATGCCAACCGGACGATGACACCGCGATGAACATCAACGTTGCCGCTGTCTCAGGAACAATGGTGACAGGGGGCGGATTCAACCAATTGGTGGAAATGTTGGCTGCCATGAACGTGCAGTGCATGTCGAAGAAACTATACGAAAAGTGCCAAGAAACCCTCATTGATGCATTCGAAGCGGCTGCGATGGAGGAAATGATACAGGCTGGGGAAGAGGAGAAAGCATTGGCCATCGCAAGAGGAGATGTCGATCCAGAGTCACAACTACCCACTATCACAGTCATGGCAGATGGTAGTTGGTTGAAAAGATCATACCGAGGTGGACTCTACAACTCTTCGTCCGGCGTAGGAATCATCGTTGGATACGCTACGAAGAAAGCCCTGTTCTACAGCGTGAAGAATAAGTTCTGCATGATATGCATTGCAGCAGCGAAGAAGAAGGAAACACCACGTGAGCATCGTTGTTACAAGAACTGGGGTCGAGACGAGAGTTCCACGAGCATGGAACCCGCAGCAGTTCTAGAGGGTTTCATGTGCAGCGTAGAAATGCATGGAATTATATACAATGTATTAGTTGGAGATGGTGATAGCGCCGTTTACAAGAGGATAAAGGACGCAGACCCGTATAAGGAGTACAAGATCGAAGTACGGAAGATTGAATCGCCAAAAACTGTGGAGGACGACGAATTAATTTGTCACGAAAGGGCTCTTATCAGGGTAGAGTTGGTGCTTCAATTGTGCAATTGAACCACGGCTCAGTATTGAGCAGGATGGCTTCAGTGATGGATAAGAGACCGTCGGCTACGTTGTTGAGAGTGGAAGAACATCGTAGACACGCAGTAGAAAACGCGAAGGAATACAAGAAAGCAGCGAAAGCCTCTTCCTTTCGGCGGAAGACTCAAACGTGCGATAAGGATTACGGCCCAAACGCAGAGAAGCCAGATATGGACGAAGCAAATTTCAAATCCGAATCGGAGAGACACATGGCAATGCTACTGGAATGGCAGGAGTCACGAATTGAAATTGAAAAGGATACCCGCGATCAAGCGAATGATCACAGGTGGAAATGGTACCGAAAGAAATTACTGACTGCCTCTAACTTTGGCAAGGTGTGCAAACTAAAAGACGACACGCCACGCGGAAATCTAGTGCGAATTATGCTGTACCCCACCTTACTCACAGCAGAAGCTTTGGAATACGGGAGACAAAACGAAGCAGTCGCATTGGCAAAATTAGAAGAGGAATTGCAAATTCCCGTGCAACGGTGCGGCTTGTTTATTGACTCCAATGAGCCATACTTAGGCGCAACACCTGATGGCCTCATTGGGGAAGACACACTTGTGGAAGAGAAATGCCCGTCATCAGCGAGGAATTTGTCGCCCGAAGAAGCGATTCAAGAGCTCACTGACATAAGAAGGATCTTCAGAGGCGACGGCATGAATACGATACATCATTATCATTATCAAGTTCAAGGATAGCTGCACATTGCTGGAAGGGAACATGCTTTATTCTGCTTGTGGACACCAAAAGGGATGAAAATTACAAAAGTTGAAAAAGACGACAAATTCTGGGCAACTGAAATGGAGCAGCAGTTGAAGAAATTTTATAAGGACTGTATGCTTCCCGAAATTGTGGACAGTCGGTTCAACAGAGAATGGCAATTAGAGAACCCTCTTACATACCGACAGCAGAAGCGAAGGCAGAAAAGAAGAAGGAAGCAGAAGAGAAAAAGAAAGCGGAACAGGAGAGGAAAGCAGAAGAGAAGAAGGAAGCAGAAGAGAAAAAGAAAGCGGAACAGGAGAGGAAAGCAGAAGAGAAGAAGGAAGCAGAAGAGAAGAAGAAAGCGGAACAGGAGAGGAAAACAGAAGAGAAGAAGAAAGCAGAAGAGAAGAAGAAAGCGGAGGAAGAGAGGAAGGCAGAAAAAAAGAAGGAAGCAGAAGAGAAGAAGAAAGTTGAACAAGAGAGGAAGGCAGAAAAAAAGAAGGAAGCAGAAGAGAAAAAGAAAGCAACTCAGAGGAAAGAGGAAATGAATAAAGGATCAGAGAGAAAGAGGAAAGGAAAACGCAGCACCGAGTAAGAAAGATGGTAAGAAGATAATCAAGGGTAACCCTTACAGTCTCAGAAAGGTGTTTTCATGTTCTGGAATGGAGTTTTTCCAAGGATGGTTCATTCAGCGAAAATAGTAGGCGCCGAAGTGCACCAGGAGGTGCAGTCCAGCAAACATGAAAAGCTGCCCAGCACATAGGATGTGCTGCCCAATGACACACTGTCATTGAAAAGTGCAAGTGCAGATAGGCGCCGAAATGCACCAGGAGGTGCAGTCCAGCAAACATGAAAAGCTGCCCAGCACATAGGATGTGCTGCCCAATGACACACTGTCATTGAAAAGTGCAAGTGCAGATAGGCGCCGAAATGCACCTCGAGGTGCACCTCAGCAAACATGAAAAGCTGCCCAGCACATAGGATGTGCTGCCCAATGACAGACACACTGTCATTGAAAAGTCCAAATGCACATAGGCGCCGAAGTGCACCTCGAGGTGCAGAACCTGCCGAATAAACCAAAGTCGACATATGTAGTGTGCGCCGCTGGAAAGAAAGCGTCTGGTTTCAGTAGATTCCAGTAGATTTCTTCATATAACGAAGACACCTATTTATCAATTTCATTCCTGCAGACGTCATCGTACAGGTCATCAATAACATCGCAAAATGTGAAAGTGGTATGTATTCTTGTGTCTTTAAACCTTCAATGCATGCAAATTACTACAAGAAAATAATATTCCTTGTTTTTGCAGTTCATTGAAAGGATCAATCTTTCTGCAGGAAATACAGGAAAGGAAATGTCACAGCACTGTTTCAAACGATAAGTGATCACAGATACTTCCATGTAGGATAGGTGAAACAATGTAAAATCTATATTGTTAAATGTCAATCTTTTTGCAGGGCGTGATGCCATACATACGCTTCCAAGACAACAGCAATTCTCTGATATTGCAAAGAAGATGCAGAGAAACGAGGACACCAATGGAGAGAATTTATCAGAACCTGATGCAAAGTAAATACCACATTTCTCGGTTATTTGTGGTAGTTTGTAGAATGTGCAGTCATTCACAGGTTTATTTGTCCTAACTGTTGAGAACTTGTTAGTTCCTTGAAAAGCGAATAAGTCCCAGGACTTGTTACTTTTTTACAAGAACTAACTTCTTACATACAACATGCACTTATTTTCACTTTCAACTACAAGGAATAAGAGTTACAGAATATTTCTGGAAAAACAT
The DNA here is from genome assembly GCA_964023945.1 of Ectemnius cavifrons. NCBI lineage: Eukaryota > Metazoa > Arthropoda > Insecta > Hymenoptera > Crabronidae > Ectemnius > Ectemnius cavifrons. The sequence goes on from OZ030375.1 coordinate 9,392,163, forward strand.
TCCTTTTACATGTGTGAGCACAAATATTTAAACTCATAAAGAAACTTCACAGTTCTAACTTTAGAAAACGTGTTAAAATTTCCAAAATAAACTGTAGTGTGCCAGGAAAAATAGCAGTCTGAATTGAATTGGTATGGAATATTAATAATTAGAATTGCAATTAGTGATCGTGTGCTCTAATTTTATTCACAGGATGTAATTCGTCAACATAAGAACAGTGTGGAACTTGGACAAGGAAGACTGTAGCAAGTACAAGCAACAAGAGTACTGACCGATGCTACAAAAAAGGCACGAAACAACTTATATTGATGTATTATAATAATAAGTCTTGTCAATAAATGTTTCCCTGATAAATAAACAGACAATGGTACATAATCATTGATTTCTTTTATCTTCACTCCATATTCTTTCTCTACTGGTTATTACAATTCTGCATAAAATTCATTTTTAGCAAAGTTTTAATTAAAAGAGAGTCCACCCGTTTCTGACAAATAATTTTTAATTACATCCTCTAGTAAAGTCTCTTCGCTCGTCCGCGTTTTACTCTTAGTAAATAATATAATTGCCCTGTTTTAGTTTTTCCTAGCATGAACATAGCCAGAGTAACCTCATTCTATTTTGACAGCTCTACTTCTGTCTGTCACTATTAGTGGAAAACGCTAGTCGCTCCATCTCGCGCAATGTTCGGTAGTGAATGCTTGTAGGTAACCCGATCACGCGGCCACACGCGGCTGAAAAACCTACAATTACCGTCGGTAATGGAAGATCGCCAGCTCCCGAAAAGTCACGTGGGTACTCTAGCCCCTTAAGGGGCTAGACTCCGGAAGGTAGAGGCGCTGCTTTACCGGCCCAAATGGCCCAAATCATGCTTCGGGAGGCGACATCCTGTGTGCTTATATGAAATGATTTTGGGTTGGGAAAGGTCTCAATCGAAAGATAAAAGTCCAATCTAGCGCGCTACGTTGAGACTTTGCAAGAATTACGATGTTTTCTAGTTAAACATTATAGTGCTAGCACATTAGTGCTAAATGTTGTGAAAACAGCGCTGAGAAGGCCTTTTCACAGGGGTTTTTAGAACATAGTAATAGCATTTTTCAAGAAAGTCTCAACGTAGCGCGCTAGATTGGACTTTTATCTTTCGATTGAGACCTTTCCCAACCCACAATCATTTCATATAAGCACACAGGATGTGGCCTCCCGAAGCATGATTCTTGCGTACTGTAGCCATGCTGTTGACATGCAGATCGGTATAGCTGAATACTTTAGTTCAGCCAGCGCCTTCGACGCGGCGCCTAAGTGAGAAGGCTACTCTGCGTTGTTTGACAGCTTTGACAGAAAGTTCTGGGGTTAGGCATACACGCCATGCAGATATACTTCCCAGAAATATGATTTTACAGGAATGCCCTACCCTTGTACTTATGTTTTTTAGCTGTGGGATCTATCGGGTTCTAGTAAATAGTGCAACAATTTTCCAATGTCTTTACCAAATGAAGTGTCTTGTTGTTTAAATATTCTTATACTGTTATAATAATTTGGGCAGTTCCTACTATAACTGAGAGCCTACATAACTATGTTGTTTTTGATTCTACATATAAAATGATCATGAACATTTGATTTTCCAGTTCTTGTATGTCTCGAAAAAGTTGGATTCAACAATCAAATGCTTGGTAAATACAGCTGTTTGAGTTTGGATCAATAGACATTCTTTCAATAATGTGAGACTTTTGAATCTTAGTAATCCAAAGGTAGTTATAGGTCCGCAAACATATCTTTGAATTGAAGCATTTAGATTTGCGTAACAGTTCTTTGCAAATGATTTTTGTGAAATGGATTGTCTAAACGAGATCTACTATTTCATAGTTACTTTTATCGTTATAGTATAAACTGGAATGATATGGAGTTGTGCATACTTTTTGCCAAAGTACTCTTCATTGTATTGAATGCTTCACTGTCAAAAATATATGGATGGAGGTAATATATCAACCATCCTTGGTTTTGCTATATCTGATACTAGAATCAGTGGACTGTTACGTAGAACTAATATTTCAATACAAAGATACGTGTGAGCACTGGTAGATGCCTCTATAGTTTTTAAGGTTTATAGGCCTCAAATTATTCTGCAAATATATATTGGCTCAAGTTGAAGTGGCATAATATATTATTTTCTGGATTATTAAAAATGCAATCCTGTATTTAGTTTTTACAACATAGAAATATTTCCCATAGCTCAAATGCATACATACACCCTAATGTTCCTAGCACAGATGTATGATAACATTCCTCCTCCTCAACAGAATTACTATGCATTCCCAGCCCATAGATGTATATTATTTGTCCTGCATATCTATACAAATTGTCATAACACATCTCACACTGGGAATCGAACTCATGACTTACTATTCGAATCTCTTTGCCATGCTGAGGCACTACTTCAACTATTCTCATGACGTGTTTTCTTTCCGAAAAAAGACTGCAACCACCATTTATTACAAAAAAGGGAACAGCTACGGCTAGTCGGTTACAGTTTCGATCTCTACACGTAGAGTAATATTTGATTACAAAAATTATTGATTTTGTAGGAAAGTATATACGCGTATTCATATAATCATTCGAATCGTTCAACGTCATACGAATCATTCAAATCATAATCTTCAAGATTTTGTCTGATCATATTCTTTTTCCATCAATCTCATATGTTCGTGCTATACTAAAAACAGTCTAAATTGTAATAATGCCACGTTTTGGACACAATTGTATAATATGAAACAGGATAGTTGCGGCGTTTCATACATATTTGGTTGTCCAAAATGTAATTACAGACATAGAGCAAAATCGCAATTCGCGTCTCTTTTTATATTTCCTGCTTTTCCTTTTACTTTATGTTTTTATAAAATCGACATTCAATGAATTCTATGTATCGCTATACTTTTGGCAATAGACATATACGTAATATGCGTATAATGTGAGACAGTCTATTACAGCCGAAAGGAAACAGAGACACACCGATCCCCATATATAGTATAATATGCTATAGTATAGCATACGTACATACTATACGTATAGTATGCGTACTTGGGACTAAGCTCGGACTCGGTCTCGGAACCTTGGGAGCTGGGAGCTCCCCAGTTCAAGATCGTAAAAGCGATAAGCGAGTGCCGCAAAAAAAGGGGATTGAAACAGATGAACATATGCATGTGTTGAGAGCTGACACACACACATTTGTAGGCTGGATCGTGCGATAGACATCGCGAGCAGCTCCATCTCGCCCGTCAAATTCTGTAGGTAACACAGCGAGCGGCCAACTCGCTAAAAGTCACGTGGGTAGCCTAGCCCCTTAAATACATCATATCGAGGTGTCGAATCTTGTATCGAACCTTGTGTCCTTAATAGTGCCCCAACAGTAATCAGCCAATACAGAAATAATGTTTTTGCTGCCGTACCGTTTTTCGAATTGAGAGATGTCTTGATGGAATCTCTCTCCGTGTTCATCACTCACATCTCCCAAGTTTTCTGGGAAAAATTCCAAATGCGAATGGAGAACATGTATTTTCAGCGACATATCATACCCAAACTTTTCGTAATATTCTAGCAGCTTAGCAATGATTTCTCTGTAGTTTGTAAAGCGATGAGTTCCCAGAAAATTTGCACATACATCTTAAGTGCAATCCACACACATTTTTTCTGAGGTGTCATTACTTGCTCTAGGTTCTCATCTTGCATAAGCATTCTTATTTGGGGGCCAATAAAAATTCCTTCTTTAACTTTGGCCTCTAACAAACAAGAAAAATTCTCTCTTATGTACCGGGATGCGGCTCTTTTGTGATCCATTGCCTTAACAAAATTTTTTGAACCCCAATTTTATACGCAAAGGTGGCAAATATATTTGATTTTTTTGTCACCAAATTCTTTTTTTGGACATTTTTTTCGCCAGAAATGAATTTATTGTATTCACACAAAAAGCAAAGACTTATTACAATACCTGTTACTTTAAAATCTCCACAGATGTTCCACTTCTATCTGTAGTAATTAATTTTGTCGAGCAGCAGTTTTAGTACTTCATAATTTTCTTTGAATTTGATACTGTATGCAACAGGTATAGATGGATGACGATTGTCATTATAATAGAAGAACTGCTTTCAGGCTTGTTTTGGATGAGTCAATAAAGAGCCTCCATTCGCTAGGATTCTGTTGCATTCCTAAACTTTAAAACAGGGAACTCACATCTTTGCAATAGCATAAGTTCTCATAGCTATCAAAATACTCTTAAAATTCCAAATTTTGCCAGTGGAAAAATATTATTTTGGTGTTAGGGGCGAGTAGATTCCACTCCTGCAGTCTCGAACCTAAGAGATTGGCCTTGATTTTCGTTAATTGTAGGTCTCTCACTAAATCATTTAGCTCTTATTGATTTATGCAGTGTATTTGTGAGCCTAACTGCAATCCGGAACTGCCGCTTAAAGCCTCTTCACCTTCAGATTGCAAGTATTGTGTGGTTGAATTAGTTGTGGGTGCTTGCGAGCTACTATGAGATACATCAATGCGAGCAGGTTTTGTAACAGATGAGATATCGGGATATTTGATGTTGCTCCTATTTTTTTTAATAAAAAAAATAAAATTATATGTGGTAGGTATAAGTGCGTGAAATTATATGTGGTAGGTATAAGTGCGAGTTGCGCCACAAAAGAGGTGCACGTGTAGACTAATTTAATGTAAAAACATGCGCCAAGTAGCAGTTTAATTCCCCCACAAAATTGAGATATACCAAAAAAGAAATAGGTATCATACAAGAAAGCCAAGTTTTCATTCAAAGATACCTCGAATTAACTGGCGTTAGCAATTAACAATAAATTCACAATAAATTAGCGATGAACCATAATAATTAAAAAAAACTTGGCGTGTGCACGCTTCATTGCGAGGTAAGAAAGCAATGAGAAATTAATTTAAATGTAACATTTACTTTACTATAATATAAAATCCTAAGAAATATGACATTTACATTTCAATCATATATACTATGTACTACATCGAAAAGAAGGTTCTCAATTCGTCGCGTATATATTTCTTTCAAAGTTTTCCAGCAATATTACCAGAGCAAGTGTCTCGAATGAAGTGCGCACACGCCAAGTTTTTTTTAATTATTATGGTTCATCGCTAATTTATTGTGAATTTATTGTTAATTGCTGATGCGAGTTAAATCGAGGTATCTTTGAATGAAAACTTGGGTTTCTTGTATGTTATTAATTATATATCTGAATTATAACTTGGCTTTCGTTTACCAATGATATCCATTTCTATTTTGGATAATTTTTAAATGACTTTTGCAAGATTGGTGGGTTGGTGAGTCGGTGGTTTGGGTTGTTGGGTAGCGGCAGCGGTAGGGGGGGGGGCTACTTGGCATTTTTTTTCATTTTAATGTTTTTGGGGGGATATCTGTTCTTTTTGTTAGTTAATCGGTAAAATAAAAATATAATCTTTGATTTAAGTAATTCACAAACTACACATTTGACAAGTTTAATACTTCAACAATGTGGCGAATAAGAGGAGTATACACGTTGTCTGTATAATGTAAACATTTTTTTTTCTTTTTTTATTCTGTAGCTAATATTACATTGCGAAAGCGTATTTGCTCACCAAATTTCAGGTCTCTTTCGCTGAAGTGATATTCTCCCTTGTTCAAGACATTTGTGAAGTGTGGGACTTGTCAAATGTGAAGCTAAGAACCACTTAAGCGAGAGGCTTGAAATTTGATGAGCAGATACTGATACTGATACAACTTAGGAACAGGCCGGCATTACCAATCAGTATTTGTTCAGTACATTTCAAGGTTTTGGCTTAAGTAACTCTCAAGCAACACATTTGACATGGATGCAGCTTATCTGTACAATGTGTTACGTTCAGGAGGTAAGGACATAACAAATGTAACATATGAAGCGTTAGACTTCATTATATGAAATTCAAAGCCATGCTATCTAGTGGCAATTTACATTCGTCCAACAAATTTGGAGTCCTTCGCTCAGGCTTGTGAAGTGTGGAACTTGTCAAATGTGGAGCTAAGAACCACTCAAGCGACAGGTTTGCAATTTGATGAGTAGATACTAATACTGATACAACTTAGGAACAGGCCGCCATTACCAATCAGTATTTGCTCAGTACATTTTAGGTCTTTGGTTTAAGTAATTCTCAAGCTACACATCAGGAGACTTGGTAGAGTCTCGCGCCAAGTAGTTAGCTATAGCTATACAGCGCGAGAAGCCGAGGCTACTTATCCCAACGCGTAGCGGTTTTCAATCGATATAAGACTTTCACCTCGATTTTCGAAAAAGTTACAGCTTGCAGGCATAACTTATGAATCAAGCACAGCCTAATTTATTTTTCTGAATCCAATAAGCTAAAGAGCAAGGAAATTGGTCCATGCGTTCAAGAGATATGAATTTCCTCCTCTTATTTTCTCGTGCGAAAACGATTCAGAAGAAGATTCAGACCAAAAATGTAGGTCACATATTTTCCACGCTAGGTGGCAGAATGTTCATATATTTCTAGGTTTGTAGCTGCGAGATGATGTTACGGTAGAGAGAGAAGGCAGATGTGAGCTGATGTTAGAGAGAGATGCTAGACATGTAGAAAGAGACTAACTAACACGAGATGGGTAGATGTCTTATTTCCTTGACGTTCGAGTGCTTGGTTATGTGGGCTATTTTATGACAGGAATATCTTACGCGAGGATATTTGACACATTTAACAGTTTTATTCTCTTATTGGTACAGCTTTATGACCCTACTCAATCTAACACTGTTAACCAATATTCTTTTATTCAATACAATTATAGACTACCAAAGTTGCCAAGTGCATAACCAGGGCCCACTTAAATGAAAAAGCAACATTTTGTTCACCAAGTGATACTTCAGGTCTTTCATGTAAATGATTTCTGAACTACGAACCTTACTAATAATCAGTATTTGCTCAGTAAACTTTAGATCTTTGACTTCTGTAATTTTTAATTATGTATCTGTTCAGCAAGTTTGAAATCTATAACTGAACTGGTTCTTGGGTACGCCCTTGTCAAATTTGACATTACAAATGTGTTGAATAAGAGATAGAACTTATCAAGTATTGAGCCTAATCGTAATATTAATATAGGGGCATACTAGTCATGGAAAATTAGTATCCTGCTCATGAAGTTTCAAGTCTGTCGCTTAAGTCGTTCTTACCCTACACATTTGACAAGTTCTACACTCTTCACATTTGTTGAATGTGGAGAGGATGTATAACGTAAGCGAAGGACTCCAAATTTGTTGGACGAATATGAATTGCCAGTAGATTGCATGCCGTTGAGTTCCATATAATGAAGTCCAATGCTGCGTATGTTACATTTGTTACGTCCTTACCTCCTGAACGTCACACATTGTACAGAAAAGCTGCATCGATGTCAAATGTGTAGCTTGAGAGTTACTTAAGCCAAAAACCTGAAATGTACTGTGAGGAATTTTCCTGGGGCTGCTCGGGGATAGACTACCCGCAGCCAGTTACCCAGGAAAATGTAAAATATTACTATTAGCGATGACGGAATTTACGAAGCGATAATTAGTTTGATAGCGCTCTTTCGAGACGCCTGAATTGAATCGCCCGAAGGGCGGAACGCGCACTAAACCCTAACCCTCGACTACGAATTCGGAAGTCTTAAAAAGATGGGCGCCAGGTACCCCGCGATACCACGTAAAGCTAACTGAACTGGCTATTAGCCGGACAACTTCCGGGGATTCGCAGTCGGATTCCCTAACGCGGCAGCTCAGAGGCCTGAATAGAGGAGAGCGGTGGATTCGGCAGGAGACGCAACCAAGACAGGAAAATGCACCCGAGGTTTATTGCTAGGTCTACGATGTTACAAATACCAGATGAGACTAGATAACGGCGGGAAAACGGACTTCGCTCACGGGAGTTACACGGCGCCCGTGAGGAGCAGATCGGAAAAGAATTCTATGGCCTGCGGTGGCCGGAACTAACAGGTCAGAAGGTCTCGGAACGACGAGACTCACGGATAAGCGGTGGTCCTAACTTCCAAAGGGAACCTCGCGACGCGAAACTTAAGCTAGTGGACGGAATGACTCGTCGTGAAGACGGGAGTCCTCCAGGAAGGTCGACCTGATTCTCGCGGAATCTCTGCAGTGTGTTTTCTACTATGGAAGCACGAGGACGAGACGTGAACTAGACTCGGCCAGGACAATCCCCTGACCGGCCAAACGTCGAAACGAAATAGATTGGTCCCAAAAGTGGATCGCTTACCAAATGATTTTGAGGAGTGGTGTCTGGCGGAACACTACTGATCACGGAACTACACTGTCAAAATCTACACAACGAGTGTTCGCTCCTTCCGCGCGCGGGACTTTAATAGACTAATTCTAATTTCCCCCTGCACCCCTGACGTGGTCGATATTGTCACCAAACGCAGTCCGGGCTCCAAGGCTCGGGGAGCCTCCGCAACAGGGCCGTGCCCCTGCGCTATCGGAAGATCCTAGCGACCGCTGTCGATGAATCCTTCCGCCTGGATGTGCCTTCCCAACCGCCCAGATTTCCCGCGGTGTGGCCAAACTGCATGGGAAATCCTTCGTAGGCTGCTATCATCCGCAGTAGAGTCTCCACGTCGAGCCGAAGTCTCGTGGCTGCTGGTGACGAAACTTAAGATAGGTGCCAGGATGCAGGTGGCGAAGCGACGTCCCTGGTCTATGGGGCCTAAACGGCTCACGCGAAAATCAAATAGCATTAGGAGCGAAACAAAGGTTTTAAATTGGCTTAACTGTCGACCTTGCCTGGAGGCTACGTTTTTATATTCCCTAACGGCGCCTATGATCAACCTTCCGGTCTTATGCTCGCTAGGAGAGGACACTTCGTCACAGTACTGAACAAATACTGATTGGTAATGGCGGTCTGTTCCTAAGTTGTATCAGTATCAGTATCTGCTTATCAAATTTCAAGCCTCTCGCTTAAGTGGTTCTTAGCTTCACATTTGTCAAGTTCCACACTTCACAAATGTCTTGAACAAGAGAGAATATCACTTCAGCGAAAGAGACTTGAAATTTGGTGAGTAAATACGCTTTCGCAATATAATATTAGCTACAGAATAAAAAAAGAAAAAATAATTTTTACATTATACAGACAAGCTGTATCCTCCTCTTATTCGCCACATTAGTTGAAGTATTAAACTTGTCAAATGTGTAGTTTGTGAATTACTTAAATCAAAGATTATATTTTTATTTTACCGATTAACTAACAAAAAGAACTGAGATCCCCCCAAAAACATTAAAATGAAAAAAAACGCCAAGTAGCCCCCCCCCCCCCCGCCGCTGCCGCCACCCAACAACCCAAACCACCGACTCCCCAACCCACCAATCTTGCAAAAGTAATTTAAAAATTATCAAAAATAGAAATGGATATCATTGGTAAACGAAAGCCAAGTTATAATTCAGATATATAATTAATAACATACAAAAAACCCAAGTTTTCATTCAAAGATACCTCGACTTAACTCGCATCAGCAATTAACAATAAATTCACAATAAATTAGCGATTAACAATAATAATAATAAAAAAACTTGGCGTGTGCGCGCTTCATTGCGAGGTAAGAAAGCAGCGGAATCTTACCTTCTGAGTTGGTAAATCTGTCCTTATGGTGGCACGGTCCAGACTTTCTTCAGGACGAAGATTTCTTTCACCAACCACCCCTAGAGCTCGAAGACGAAAATCTTCCTGAACTGAAAACGAGAGTAGCTCACACCATCTCCAAGAAGCCAAACATCAACTTGCTCAGTCACTTCTCTACTCACGGTCGCCTCTTAAGAGTGACTGCCTGGATCCTTAGATGGATCGCCAGGCTACGCAGGAAGGGAAGTCCTTTTTAGAAAGGCCCCTATCTGATGGAAAAAGAGATAGGAAATGCGGAATACCATTGGGTAAAACTAATTCAAGAGGACAATTACCACGAGGAACTGCAAGCTCTCGCCTCACGAAGAACTCTGCCCAAAAAGAGCTCTCTGTTCCCGTTATCGCCTTTCCTCGATGGCATCCTTCGAGTTGGAGGGCGACTCAAACACTCCAGGCTTCCCTTTGACCAGAGTCACTCAATAATTTTACCTTCTGCTTGCAGATTCACAACTCTATTAATAACTGCACATCATCGCAGGACTCTGCATGGTGGTGTTCAGTTGACTTTAGCTTCCATCCGCCAGCGATTTTGGATTCCCAAGGGGCGCCGCGAAGTCAAGCAGGCCATTTCTACTTGTATATCCTGTGCGAGATGGCGGGCGGCTACGCAAACTCCTTTGGTGGGTGCACTTCCTGCTGCCAGAGTGACGCCAGCTCGTCCCTTCCTCCACACGGGACTCGATTACGCTGGACCATACTGGATTAAGAGTTCCCCAGGCCGGGGACACAAATGCGTGAAAGCTTTCCTAGCTATTTTTGTTTGTCTCTGTACAAAAGCTGTGTATCATGATGTCTCAACCAGTTACTCAACCGAGGCCTTCTTGGCTGTTTTCCGAACGTTTATATCAAGGAGGGGTTTATGCTCTACGTTGTATAGCGACAGAGGCACCAACTTCGTAGGCGCTGCTGCTGACCTGCGTCGCCTATTCTCTTCTGCGACCAAGGAAGGAGCTCAACTGGCCGATAGCCTTGCTACTTTGAGGGTTAAGTGGCAATTCACCCCCCCCCCCCCCCCCGCCACTCCTCACTTCGGGGGAATATGGGAGGCAGCAGTCAAATCCACCAAACACCACCTGCGACGAGTTATTGGGGAAGCAAGACTTACGTTCGAGGGTCGAGGAAATGTCCACGTTGATGGCGGAAATTGAGGCCTGCCTCAATTCTCATCCACTGTGTGTCCTCTCCGATGATCCGGACGACCTCCAGGCACTGACTCCCGAGCACTTCCTCATCGGCTCGGCGTTGAATGCGCTTCCGGAGCCGACTCTTCTGAATACACGAGTATCACACCTCTCTCGATGGCAACTTATCACCCAAATGAGGGACCACTTCTGGCAGCGCTGGTCTAGAAAATACTTGCAGACCCTCATACCACGTACCAAGTGGCAGACAGAGACGCCCAATGTATTGCTGGGATCTCTTTGCCGCATTGTCAACGAGACCACAGCTCCTTCCAAATGGCCATTGGCGCGGATCATCGGAATTCACCCAGGACCTGATGGAATTGTGCGCACCGCTACTGTCAAATCAGCCACGACGACTCTGGTCCGCCCAGTCGTAAAGTTGGTGGTGCTCCCAGTGTCGAGCGAGCTTCCTGGAACTGCTACCTCCGACTCGAAGAAAAAAGGTTAATCCCTTCAGGAATGCCCGTAACAGCTATATTTAGCTAACTCGGGACTCTTGGTCGACACTCGGGTCACTTACCTTTCACATCGCTACTTAATCCTCTGTGTACACTCACGCTTTTATAGTTTGTAAATTCTTTTTCGATTATTATTCATGCCATTTCACTATTCGATTAATTCTCACTTGAGTCACTTTCAGTCACACTTACTGTTAACTAGTCAACTTCACTGCGCTAACTATTTCTCTTCATAGATTCAGCTTCCACTTTACACTTATAAAAATCATCTTCGGATCTGCAGTGATAAGTTTTCGCCTATACTAGCGAGGCGGGCGGAAATGTTTGAGATTGATAGCTCAAAACTCGCACGCCAACAGTCAGCTGATCACTAAGTACACTGACCTACGACAGGTGAGCTATTGTCACCTGTAGTGTCAGCTGATTGCTGACGTAACTGCTCCGGACATTAACCTTGTCTTAACCGTAATTCCTCCGAATCCTCCAGCACGTTCGGGAACCTTCTATCCGGAAGTGAAGTCAGTGCTGGAAGGTTCGAGAGTCCGGCAAGACTATAAATACCACCCCCTAATTACTTCTTCCGCTAATCGGCAATCGGAAGTCATTACGGAACCTTACAGTGTGTGCTCGCTCACCACGTTGCAAATCTCTAATAATCGCCTCGCTGCGTTATTCTAATCGTGTGGAAAAGCTTGGGAAATCAAAGACCATTTGTGTACTGCTACTTTGTGAACAATATCAGTATTCAGACGTGATGTGAAAGTGAAATAAACTTAATCTAAAACTACGACTATACACTAGGTTAAAACTTAAACTACCTTACCCTTTTTTTTTACGTGGGGAAATCCTCATGGACACCCCGCCGCCTTGGTGGGAGCGGCAGGGTAGTGCCGGACTCTTACCGGCTAAAACCCCACGGTGGCCATCCTCCGCGCTTAGTAGGGCGGCACCGGTCGCGTTCGACAACAGTTCCCGGTGCCGCCCCGCGCCCGCCCCTCTCGGGGGGCACATCTCATGGTGGGCTCGGCTCGGCTCGACCCACTCCTTTGCTATCAGCGAAGGAGAAGCGAAACCGAGTCCCCCGCTGTTCCTAGGAACCTCCTTGACGGGACGTGCGACCACGACACGTCCCGCCCCACCTCGGGGTCGTTTATGCGGGCGACAGAGCCACCATTCTGCCGCCTTGCGACCCCTTCGTGCGTACCCGGCCCGTGAGTGAGACCGGGTACTCTGGCTACTGCGGGGGGGCTGCATCCCCCGCGCGGGGCGGTGGCGAGGACGGACCCTCGCCAAACGGAAGGGGTCCGTCCTCTCTCGCCGCCGCTCTGCCTCCTCCTTTTGGAGGAGGACCTCCTCACAAAATGTGAGGAAGGCCCTCCACGACCTCCCGCTGCCGAGGATCTCCCTAATGACCGTCGGCAGCGAGAGATCCCGCCCAATATATCGGACCAGGACACGGCGCTGTTCTCTCCATGCTCCGCAATATTGGAGGGTATGTTGCGCCGTGTCCCGGTCCCCATCACAATGGTGGCACCATGTCGTCGCCTCCTTCCCGATGCGACACAGGTACTCACCGAAGCAACCGTGCCCGGTGAGCACCTGCGTCACGCGGTACGAGAGTTGCCCTCTGCCGTGACTCAACCAAGCTTCCAGTCTTGGAAGAATCGCCCCGACGGGTCTGTGGCGGGAGTGTTCTGGATCTTCCAGTCTTTCCCGCCACATCTCAACAACGAGCCGCCGGGTCTGGCGCTTGAGCGTCTCGACCGACAGTTCCGAAACTACCTTAGCCTAACAGAAACCTAAAACTACATTAGCCTATCTAAACCTAAAGCTGACCTCCACTCCTCGATCCAATTCTATCTATCAACTAACAGAAGGAGAACGAAGTGTCCGGAGGAGACCAAGAGAGAACAGGCTTGACTGGCGAAGAGGTGCGACAAATCCAAGAGGAGCAAACGCCTGTATTATATTACGCACTTCCAACGGCGACGCCGCCCGCGTTCCCACCGACCGAATCTCTACTTTTGGAGATAAGAGGACTCTTCGGCGGACTCCAGCAAGAAATGCGGCAGTCCGAGGAACGAAGCACGGCAACCATCGAGCTTCTGCGCCACATCTCGGCCCAGACACGACAGCTGCGAACGGACGTAACGCATGAATTACAAGGATTGGAGGCCCGCTACGAGGCGCGTTTTCAAGCCCTCGAAAGACATCAGGAGACTCGGTAGAATCTCGCGCCAAGTATAGTAGTAGCGCGAGACAGCGGAGGCTCCTTATCCCGAACCAACGTGATTTTCGGCCCAGTTGAAACTTTCACTTTGATTATTACAACTGTTACAACTCGAAGGCGTAACTTATGAATTAAACTTAGTTTCGTTGATTTTTCTGAATCCAACGAGCTAGCAAATAAGAAAATCGCTTCAATGGTAGAGGAGATATGAATTTCTCATGCCAATTTTCTGGCGAGTAAAATTACGAGTTTTAAGAAGTCAGGTTTGCGTTTTTCTTTAAGAATTCCTCAAATGTCCACCTAACATTCCTTCCGCCAGCGGAGCCGAGTGGTGCACATCAGTCAACAATCGAACGGTCGATGGTTGGTTATATGCACATTTTATATAAGGTGGAAGCGTTTCGTTGACAAATCTTTTCCCCGCAAAGAGGGGAATTCTTAATCACAAGCATATAATTGTAATTGTTGTTCAGGCGACCACGGGGGTAATTATTAATGAATCTAATCAGAAGCTTCAGAAAAGCTATCCTTGGGGTTATATCTATATATTGTATACCATTCTCTAAAAGTTTATAATTTGTTTATAACAAATGTTGTTAAAATTGACATCTGACGCCGCGGATGGCTTCCGACGGCCTCCAGAACATGCCTCTGTGATTTTCAAGAATTTGTTTATCTATTTGTTTAAACAATTTAAGTTGCAAAATTCAGATTTGTACTCTACATATGCATGTTACTAGGAAACGAGTATGATGAAGGCAACAAGTGAGAGATTTGAACATTGCAAAATTAATTGTTAAAGTCGAACTATAGGGAGAATCATAGCAGTTCCAAGGCCCGGTCGGGACAATCCGGCCGTTCACTGAGTTACCTACAGAAATTTGATGCGCGAGATGGAACTGCTCGCGATGTCTATCGCATGATCCAGCCTACAAATTTATGTATGTATCGCAGTTCTCAAAACATGCATATGTTCAGTTCAACTGTTTCGATCCCTTTTTTTGTGGTGCTTGCTTATCACTTTTACATTCTTGAACTAGGAGCTCCCAGCTCCCGAGATTCCGAGACAGTCCCAAGTACGCATACTATACGTATAGTATGTACATATGAATGCGTACTATAGCATACGACGTACGAAGGAAAGGGTTGTAGCTATACGTGTGACAATAGTAAAAAGGTTACCCATAGCTTTTTTACATAAAAATTTCGTACTTAGTCGACGATCGAGCGATTGATCTTGTTGGTTGATTATGTGTCACATTGGTTAGTTATATGTAGAGTATACTTTTCTACTCTGGTTGTGTGACAACATTCTGTGTTTTTTACTATCCTAATGATTCATAACGAATATTTGCTTAGGAACTTATAGGTGTTTCACTTATTAATTACGTGGTTCTGGTTCGTACCAGTTCAGACCGCAATAAACTTGTAATACTACACAGGATACGTTATAAAGTATGAAGTGAGAAAATTATCAATCGTATAGTTCAGAAACTTTCACTAAATTCATTTGTAATTTTTGGGTGTGTTAGCTTAGGCGGTTGATAAGTCTGAAACTTATACTGTATGCTATATTAAGTTTCTATACTGTTACTTTTGATTGCTAGTAAATGAGCATTATGTTTGCCTGACTCTAAAAGAGCACTAAAAAATGGTAATAATATTCTTGTGAGAATTTGTTACATAGTCATCCTCATCGGACTACTTTTCTTAGCCTTATTTCACACGTAGATTCAATAATTTTAACTCGCTAGTCTCCCACATAGTTTTCCCGTGCGTATTTTTCGAGCCTTAAAACTGTGACTTCGACTCTTTCGTTCCGTCTTATCTCAAGCCCTTAAAACGCATTCCTAGTAAGGGATCATCGCAGCATGCCCTTAGTGAACTCTGCAGCGGTGCACTTTTGCTTCCCCTATAAGTGTTTAGACCTCAAGCGTAGTCAGACCCTTGGCGCCTATACTCCCGCCATACCCCCTTTTCACTGGGTTTTTCGGGTATTTAAGCCCTAAATTCTAGTGGAAAGCGGGGGAATCAGTTCCGAACTCTCATCGACGGTGAAGCTCTGTCAATCGGACCAGCGAAGAACACCGTAGTAGATCGAGCACTAGTCTCCTTCGAAGCAGATACAATTACCGTACAGCATCCGGCAAAATACTTGTCACAAATGCAAAATGGCCGCCGGGCAGAAAGTGAAAGTTGAGTAGTCGCATCTAGGTTATCGCATGGTTGGTGGCGCTCCAGCGGTAGAAATAGGTAGCCGCCTGCCAGCGCGCTCAAAGAGGCTCACATATAGGGTGTCCGTGAGAATACCTAACCGCAAATAGGAGCATACTCGTGCACTACTATGAGTATGGATGGCTTTAGGATACAAATAAAGGATATATCTGAGAGTAATTAATGGAAATAAATTATTTATTAAGATATGAAGGTTAATTATGCGGCAGACAGCCATATCGTAATATTCCTATAGTTGTTATTTATTTATTAGGAATTGGGAAAAGGATAAGACGGATGAAAAAGAAATAAGAATTAACATTGATGGAGCTCTGATGACATTTATTATTAGTTTGCATGGGTTTAAAATAAATACAAAAGTTCAAACCGGACTATAACGGCTCACATTATCGGTAATTAATATAAAATAACATGCATGGCTACAATATAATATAGAATTATTACAATTTCCTCCTTTAACTATCAGTAGACTAATGAAGTGACAATTTTTGATACTTTCAGCCACTACTACTGATTTTAACTAAAGGCGACTACTATGGACAATAGACCTAGCAAAGGATTTTGACACTTTCTAAACGCTTTTACTAAACATATTTGCAGCAAGATGTTTGAAGAGTAGTAGTTTTAATTGTCTTCGCTGAGAAGATATCACTGTCTTGCTACGAATAGAATGCATGAGATGGGATGCAAGCAAGAAGCGAAGAATTTGCTTCTCGCTTTACTACCAGACTAATCGAAGGTGTTCGCTACAGAGACAGTCACTGGATTGAAGTGACCAACTCTATCATGGGAACGTATTCTATTACTCTTGCATTATTTGGCTGTTCTGCCATCCCAACACTCTGCGCTATTAGTTGTGATGGTTCGTTTCAGAAAGACAGGAAGACTAAGATACAGAAGAACCATAAGCACAGTGTAACACAGTGTTCGCACAGCAGAATTGTGGGGAATGTGAGTGCATATCTCTACTGTCCTACTATGAAAGTAGTCTGCACCTGATCTGAAGTCAAGCACACTCCATCGCTGCTCTGAGCGCCTCCTATAGTATAGTATTACCACCAGTAGAAGTAGTAAACACTTTGTTTTACTTTCATAGTAGGACAGTAGAGATATGCACACACTTTCCCCATAATTCTGCTATGCGAACACTCTGTTGCCCTGTACTTATGGTTCTTCTCTATCTTAGTCTCCCTGTCTTTCTGAAACGAACCATCACAACTAATAGCGCAGAGTGTTGGGATAGCAGAACAGCCAAATAATACAAAAGTAATAGAATACGTTCCCATGATAGAGTTGGTCACTTCAATCCAGTGACTGTCTCTGTAGCGAATACCTTCGATTAGTCTGGTAGTAAAGCGAGAAGCAAATTCTTCGCTTCTTGCTTGCATCCCATCGCATGCATCCTATTCGTAGCAAGACAGTGATATCTTCTCAGCGAAGACAATTAAAACTACTACTCTTCAAACATCTTGCTGCAAATATGTTTAGTAAAAGCGTTTAGAAAGTGTCAAAATCCTTTGCTAGGTCTATTGTCCATAGTAGTCGCCTTTAGTTAAAATCAGTAGTAGTGGCTGAAAGTATCAAAAATTATCACTTCATTAGTCTACTGATAGTTAAAGGAGGAAATTGTAATAATTCTATATTATATTGTAGCCATGCATGTTATTTTATATTAATTACCGATAATGTGA